>JACAZH010000023.1:0-1200000 GCA_014462675.1 Mycena sanguinolenta | reverse complement strand
TGGGATTGGGCCTCTCCGAGGCAGGGGGCTGAACCTGTGGGATGAATAGTCTACATGAATTATTTCTGACTGAGATTTAACTTGGGAAGAGGAATACTTAGGCGCAGAAAGAGCTGGCAAATTAGGTGGTTGATTCAATCCCCCCATCGCAAGCAGTGGATTCCACAGGAGTGATTTTTATCCTGTGAACATAATTTCCCCGGAGCCTTCGAATTCAGTGGTAAGAGATTTTGGGAGGCCAAAAGTCCCTGTGACATTTGTCAACCGCGGCATTTTTCGACCAGCTGGAATGTACTGGAACATACATATCAAGACTACACACAATTCTCCTTCACCAAACAAGTCCCAAACTCAACCGAGCGTGGAAGTTCGAGGAACCCATTCCTTTGAGCAAAAGAAAATACACTCTGAAAGAATTTTCATCGAAGCTTGTTCAAAAAGTCCTTCAAGTCTCAACTTAATCTTGCTCTGAAGCCTTGAAGACGTACCGTACAGAGCTCTGTAGATCCATGGGCATTTTCATGAACCATGAGCGTCAATAGCTTAGGGGTTGCCGGAGTTAACCGAGGATTGATCTCGGCAGCTGCTGCCGGCGCATGTTCGGAAACATGTGTTTGATCACCGCACACAAATGACACATCAAGTGAACAGAATTTCGATGCCAATAAATTCTTCATGCCCCATAAAACACCTGAAAAATAAGGATTATAGGGAGCATGAAAGGCTCCTGCTCTAGGACTCGTCACTTTCTATGAAAGCATTCCGATTTTCCGTGTTTGAGACGATGTCAAATTTTCTATGACAAAATTCTTTGTTTGTCTGTGTAGCAAAATGGGTTAGAATCGATCTTCTCCACACACGTAAGTAGCTAAACCTAGAGGTTCAGCCAATTACAGCGAAGTTCACACGTATCGACAGGAGGTTCCATTGAACTGAGAGCTGAAATGAGTGCTGCAACACTGTAGTACAGCTCCTGCAGACATTGGTAATGGCACTAGTAAAACATTGAATCTTATTTTTATGTCGGTGTCGCAATTCTGAACGAGTGTTTGATTTGGTTCTGATTGCTGACTGCCTCAGGAGTCGGATTCAAGTACGTAACTCAGGTACTTCATGGACCTTGACTGGAGGATATACAAGACGCGTAACACTCTATAAAATAGAACGGCGGCACATCTTTTGAGAGGCGGCTCCGAGTCGTCCTTGATGCCGCACTTAAAGCACCACAAGGTCCAGCCCGGGCTGATGCGGCTGCGCATTTTTTTCTTTTCCCTTATCATCTAGTGCGCTTTACTCGCTCCCAGCGCGCTCAATGCTCGTCGTCGCACCTTCCAGGTGCCAGCGGCGCAGCTCCCGACGCCAAACTCCCTGACAGCCTATCTGGCTGCGACTTACCCGCACTTCTGGCTGCGACCTAATCGGAATCCCTGGAAATTCAACCTCACGAACCCCAAGTTGAGGTGGTCACCTCTCATGACGTCTTTTCTGACCAGCAAACCTCTCTGAACGCAGGGAAAATAACCACTAGGTACAATCATTTTTGCTCCGGAAAACTCCTACTGGTGTATCTTGCCAGGTTTTTCGATGTTGTTTGCAGAAAACGCTGCTCGGTACTTGATTCCAATGGCAATTGCTGTCGAGGGCGCCATATATTGGTTCCCATGGTCAGTAATTTCATCTCAATACATGACCTGACACGGATTGAACCTGAACAGAACATTACTCGTGATCAACGGTATTGCCAGGACGGTTGTGACGCTGATGGAGAGATTTCAATTAAAGGAGGCCCATTGCGGGTTTAGGATTCCGGACTGTGTTGACGAGTGGTTTCTAGTACAGTTATTTAACTGCGCTTATTATTAGCCAAGGCTTTTTGTCACTCACTAGCCAGAATAAATCTTGTTAGCGGTTACTCATGCTCTACCCAAAAATTACACGAACAGCGCGACTTTGAACAGCTCGGGGAAGGTTGGAACTGAAGTGAGCGGTACACAGCCGTCTGATAATGGATATCTTTCCTCAAAGGCCCACTAATGAGAAGTTGAAAGGTGGCACTTGAGCCGCTAATGAGCCGGGCATGGTGTGAAAAGTGCCGCTGACAGGAAGTGAAACGCCGTTGATGGCGGTACATATGCCGCCTTTGATCTGAAGTGCCGCCGTTCTATATTTACCGAGTGTGCTGTCTTTCGTTGGTTCTGCCTTGACTGGGACCGTGTTTATGAACAACACTGCTCTTCAAGACTTCTCTGTGTTTCGGAATCTGTTATTTGATTCGTAAATTCCTGATTCCTTCGCTGTTTAGACGAGTTCAATACCTCAGTTAAATATCTCCATGACGATTCTTACACCGGGGTAAAATTCCACCTTCTGAGGTACTGTATCTTTCCCTTCAAATCGGGACTCACGCGTCACGCACCCCTATGTTGATCACGAACTTTGGTCGAAGTCACGCATCACTCGGGCCTCTGTCGAACCTCTAGCCCGTCACGCAGCGCCCAAAATCACCCCAAAATTGCCAAAAAGGCAAATTTTTTTGAATTTTTCATTTCGGTTGTTGAAATTTCGAGCCGTCACGCAAAGATTTGGCGGCTGCCGAAATGTCGAATAGGTAAAATTTGTCACACATCACCCCCCATGTCGATTTGAGGAAAAGATACAGTAGCACTGACATGTGGTCTAGTTTTGGAAATTTTCGGAATTTCACAAAGGTAAATGCATTATGCTGTGGACCACAATATTTGGGCCACCGTATGACTTCGCAGTTATTTTTTATTTGAAATGGACATACAGCCGCAACAAGCCGGTAGCGGGCTCTGCCGCTCGTCGGCCCTACCTGCCTTATCGCTTATTCGGCCGCAGCAGATCCTATGGTCGTCACTTCCCCTGGTTCGTGACTCACCTGGGTGCTATTTGCCATAATCACATTTTCTGGGCATTTTCACACCTTTTCGGCTCTCGATAATTTGTAAGAGCATCAATAAACCGCCAAGTCTGTATCGGCCCTAGCTCTTGTGGCTTTTATTGCGCCTGAAATCGGGTTCCCGAATCCCTCGCTCACGTTCCTGCTCTTCAGGATCATCTTGTTCGTCCATCCCCTGAAGGCCCGCTGGCCCAACGCTGCCTTCCTGCAGTTGTCAACAATTCTCGTCGAACGTGCAAACGAACTCGTACGGCCTCAGTGGAAAGAATTGCTAACTTTCTAGCGAGATCTGCGCTCCGTGAGGGGGCGGGTTGAATGTGGGGATTTACTCTCCGACGTTGGACATTTCCGAATATTATGGAATATTGATTACAAATTGATTATTCGCTCTACTTCAAACACTGGTTAAAAGATTTGTTTCCCCAGGGCAACGTTATCAAGCAAAGTACCAGACGACCGAAATCATCTCATCGTTGATGTAGTTCGAGTCGAGAGCGGCCATGGCTCCTTCCGAGAGGCTGATACCATTAACACCCTGGCAGCCAGGGCACAAATCCTGGACAGTAACACGGATAGTGTAGCCTTGGTCTATCGCAGGAGGAATACGCTTGAGCATCAACAATTGAGAGCAGGAAGAGATACGCACACTGAACATTCAACATCTGTCCGCAGAAAGCACCGTCATCCCAGTTGTCGACTCCGAGCGCGACAATGAAATCGCTGTTCTGCAGCACGCTGCCGCAGGCACCGATCCCTCCATCAGGGTCGTAGTAGGTCGCTGGATGAAAATATATCGTTCAACTCGTTGAAGCTGCACGAATAAATGGAGGGGTTACCGAGGCCGTCGAAGCCTCCACTGGGAGGTGAGCTTCCCCCACTGCCCGTAAGGCACAGAACTTGGCCGATTTGGAGATCTGGTAACAACAGATCGGATAAAAGGTCATGGACAGGGACGCAACAAACTCGTGCAGCCGCTATTAATTTGGGGATTCAGGGCATGGAGCTGAGAATCGGAAACGCCAGTCTTGGCCTCGATGGCCGTGCAGGTGTCTCCGCTCACAACAGTGTAGGTAGATGTGCATCCCCTGGGGGATCCGCCGGAGGGTGGGCCGGAGGATCCGCTAGTGCTGAGGCACAGAACCTGACCGTTTCCGAGATCCAGAGGGAAATTAAACATTTAGATGAACCGAACGAAGCAAATTAATCGTACTGGTGCAGCCGCTGTTGATTGAGGGATTCAGTGCGTGCAATTGGGAATCAGACACTCCGGTCATGGCCTCAATTGAAGCGCAGGTATCGCAGCGCACGGTGTAAGTTTGCGAGCATGACTGGCGGGTCTGCTCAAATGTTAAATATCGGCGTTCCAGTAGGTAGATGTATACCTGGGGGGGCCAGAGACGCCGAGACAGCGAGCGTAGTAATGAGGAGAGTGCAGAAGGCTTTGAAGAACATGCTTGAACAGAAGAGGCAGACTCCAGCTTGAAACTGGGCTGAAGGAGTCTCCGGTTTTTATACTGAAATATTGTCCCAAGAAAAGGCAGCTTCAGTGAACTCCAACGTCGCGACCACCGTACGACACCAACGAGAAGGGATATAGTTGTTGAACGTATATGGTACCCGAAACAACCAGATAAAGGGGTCAAAGTATTGTAAGTATTTTGTCAAGATATTCTGGGAATTGCGGGGTTTCGAGGAGTTTGCGCGTCGGAATAAATTTCGAGAGGACAATCCAAACCCCGGTATTGCGTCACAGGAACCACAGGTCTGACAAGGTTCAGCGAAAGGAGAGATAATGGATGCCGAGCGACCCGAGAGCAGTTGTAAATGCCATCGACGATGGCGTCGTCGAAGGCGAATGCCGGAAATGAAGGACCCAGTCAAAGAAATGGTCCAGGAAAGGCGAGATGTGCGGGAATAGGTGTAGTTCTGACGGAGATCCGATGTCATGCTGAAAGTACTCCATGGGTTGCACGTGTAGATACGGCGACTAGCATTGTGTCAGTTCATCGGAAATCGATATCTCCCGTTCGAGGAAGGCACTTCCGTCAATAAATTGGTTTCAGGACAGCTTGTTTTTGGCTAGTTAGCCCTAAAACGTCGTCCGGCAAACTTAAAAGTACCGCACATAGAGACAGAGATAGCTTAAATTCGGCAATATGGCGCGGCGGGAGCGTTTGTCGGGGACGTGAAGGTCCAGCACATGTAGTATCACGTTTGAAAGAAGAGCCCAGGCCTCACCTCCTGCGATCTCCGACGGAGCTTCGGATCACAGAGAATTTAAACCAGTCGCAAAACCTTCGATCGAGTCCCAGCGCACCGTTCGCTTAAGGCTGACATGTCCCGCTGATTTGCTGGAACTTTTCAAGAGACAGAGAAAGATTCTGGCTAGTTCTTGGAGCGGCGAAAGAATAACCAGAGGAAAAGAGACAGACAGATATCCGGAGCCACTTCGCCAGAAAATACGCGAGACGCGGTACTGTACGTGGATTCCCTGGACTCCGTTACTTTGTTTTTGGAATGGTTGAGCAGCTGCTGAGTCATAGTGATTGCGGAGCTTGTGTTGAGGGCGCAGACGGTGACAAGAACCAGAGTACGAGCAGAGGCTAGATTCGGAAGATGGTGGATGGTACAAGTCGCATGTCGGATCATCGATCAATCTGACGGGCCCGAGAGCACAGCCACGGTGCCGTAATCACGACTTCTTTGAGTGACTACCACGACAATCCATTTGCTGCTGCTCAACGCGCTTTATCGGCCGCTCCAAGCCCGGCCGCTTCTGCGACGTTATCACTGCGTCTTTTCTGTCCCTTCAGCCACGGTTGCTGGCTCTGCCCCTTCATCCACTCGCTGCGCGTGTCTAAGCTTCTTTCATGTGCACACGTCCGCCATGCTGCTTGCTAACCGCACATCTCCTTACGCCCATGCCAATTTCGCATTCCGCAAGTCTCCCGCTAACAACTCGCGCCAACCTCAATTGCGCCCTGTGAACAGAACTCAGTGCTGTCAATCTCATTTCGGCGCCTCGCGCGTGCACATATTCAGCGGTGTGTCCCGATTCAAGCAGACTAACCTCCCGGTGCTTCTTTCCGGAGGCGACTTCGCTGCATCCGCCTCCCGCGACATCATCTCGTCTCTTTGCCACACCACCCGCTCCGCTAACACGACGTCTGTAGTTGACCACCGTCCGACAAGCGTCTCGGCGGTCAGCACACCCCCGTGACTCCAGCGTCTCTCCTCGATGGTTCCCGTGCACAGTCTCCGCTGCCAAGTGCGCTGTGAATATGGATATCGACTTCGAGTGCTGTAGATCGCGGTGGGATGCGTCGTCAACCAACGCTTATATCATTATGCGTCTCAGCGTCATTCGCGCATTCAACCCGAGCTCGAGTGAACTCGCCCGCCGCCATCGCTCTCAGCCAGGACATGGTCATATCTTCGTGCGCTTCTCTGGCCTTAGCGCCATTCGATTTGTGTACTCGCCGCTGCGGTCGAGACCGTCTGACCGGCGACGGGGACCGTTCACGCTCGAGGAGAGCGCGGCATCGCGCGCGCACGCAGCGATTCGCATCCCTACGCACGCTGACTATGCATCCCTACGCACGCCCACTGCGACTGCTCATACCTCGTATTCTTCAGCTGGCAGCTACATTCTCGGCGCTGACGGTTTCGGCGCTCGCCGGCCACGAATATCTTAGATCTTCGATGCAATTCCTTCCTTCCTCCCTCCCTTCCTTCGTTGCTGCCTCCCCTTGAGCTTGTCGATCCAACTAGCTCGTGGTGATTTTGTGGCAAGCGAACCTGTGAGGCGCAAGCAAGACAAAAGGTACTTAGCGTCGGCCTCAAAGGATGAGGGCAACAAACGGGACATCGTGGTCGAGAAGAATAAAGCAAGCGGGCCGATGTTGGAGAGGCTGCAGCCAAGCACAACCAAGTTGCCGGGCGTCTGATGGTCTGCGCAAGCGACTTCGCCCGAAATCAACGGATCCGTGATATTGCGCCGCCACCCCCAGCCTTCATAAATATCCATGAGCCCAGCGTGAATCTTTGCTTACATCACTGGTTCTCAATTTGTTTTCCTCGAAATGTATTTGTAATTTCGAGCAGACATCTAATGGCGACTGGGCACTTTTGTGCATCATCTCCCTTTCACCGCAGCTTTAATTTTGGTCCTACCACACACACGGCATTTCTCGGTGGTTTCGAATCTTTCTGGAAGGACGATGCTTAGCAGACACGCCTAGTCTTCTACTATTTTGGCTACAAAACCGCGTACGTCGCACTAGCGCCCTCCGAGGAGCGAGACATTTCTGCACACCGTCCCGGGCCGGACTCCCGGCGCCCGGACTGCATTGTCAAATTTAGACTGTCTCCGTCTTCATGTACGATTTTGACTTTCATTACAGGTCTACCTGACCACAAACGAGCTGTCTGAACCCAAGACGGCCGTAAGTTTTGGAACCGGGGAAAAACGGATTCCGGTGAACTTACACAATCCCCGTCACTGTATTTACATGCGCAACACATGGAATCCTTTCAGCATGACATCGGACCAGCCCAAAGACTACACTTGTACCGGCCCGTGTTCCCCGGATTCATGTGTGGGCTTTCCTGTGCCGCATTCTTTGGTTGCCGGTTTGAATTACTCAGCCGCTGGACGACGGCATTTACAAGCGCTGTCGGGCCGTTCGGCATCCATTTCAAAACCCATTCCCGATGATGAACTCTCGCCGAACATTGCCAGAACCGGATAAATATAGGACTCTAATTGATGCCTGTTGTCCTTGTGGACTTAAACCAATGCCTCTCGTCCTCTTGTGACTTGAATCCATTGAGCGAGGCCGGCACACAACTCCGACGATTGAATTGTCCTCTCAAGATCTATTGCGACCCGCGCACTCCTCGAAATACCGCAATTCCAAGAATGCCTTGGCAAAATCCTAATAATAATTTGATCCCTTCATCTGATTGTCTCGGGTACCATATGCATCCTTTCTCTTTGGTATGGTAAAGTTGCCGCCATGTTCAAGCTCACTAAACCTCCCGTTTCGCCGGACAATTTTGCGGTATAAAAGCTAGGCATTCTTCCGGTGCTTCTTCAAACTGAATTTTCCAGTCCTCCTTCGATTCAAGAATGTTCTTCAAGACTTTCTCTGCTCTTCTCCTCACTGCGCTGGCCAGCGCTGTCTCGGCGTCGCCCGCTCTTCAGGTATATATGGTTGTATTCACAGAGAACCCCATTTAATCAATGAATCACAACAGGCTCGCCAGGTTTCCGGCCTCGGTGAGTTTCCCATCTCTCGGCGCAGATCGAAGTATTTACTCGCTGCTGGGTCACGTAGCGCGCTACTACTACCCTGACGGCGGATTCGGTGCTTGCGGCAAGGTTCTGCAGAACAGCGATTTCATTGTTGCACTGGGACCGGATACCTGGGATGACGGCGCTCACTGTGGACAGACCATTGATGTTCAGTGTGGGCATCTTTCCCTCCCTCTCAGTTGTTGATGCTCATGTTCATTCGTCCCCCGCCAGATCAAGGCAATACTGTTCAAGTCGCTGTGGAAGATTTTTGCCCCGGCTGTCCAGGCGCCGATGGTATCGACCTCTCCGTGGGAGCCATTGCCGCTCTTGACCCGAACTACTATAACGATGGAGAGATTTCGGTCGTCTGGTCCTTTGCTTAAAGATGCCGCGCTGGGGACACAGAGGCAGATAAATATTTGACTTTAATTTGGGTCCGGTCATTCAGGTGCTTCTTTTGGCTCTTGATTTAGCATAAAATTTGGTTTCAATGGTTTACTCTCTGTGTTTGGAGTCGAGTTCGGAAATATTAATGGTTCTACGCGAATTTGGAAGACACTCTAGGCTCGTCCATTGGAAAATTGCGCTCGTTGAACTTGGACTCTGCGCAGAATACTGTACTATTACAACCGTAGGTTCAGTCACAGGTCACAATGCTGGCTGAACTGAACCTATTTCAATTTTGGTCACGGTCACAAGGCATCGGAACCCCCATTTTGAGGCAATAAACGTCGGCAAATTCCGAAAAATCGTGCCCAAAAGGAAATTGAACCTATCAAAACTTGAACCTAAGAGGTCACAGGTCACACCCCCTGAACCTACGGTTGTAATAGTACAGTAAGTGCCTAAAAATTCAGACGGCAGCGTCCAGTTTGAATCACAGGGGGCGGCGAGGGGGAGGGCCTTCAATTGGATTCAGAGCTACTCGAGTATCAAAATCCAATCCAACGTGGCGTTCTAAATCCGCAAATCCGTGTATAGACAATCCATGACTGTGCAGGGTATACCGGAAGTTAGATGACAAATTTCACCACTCAGCCGGCTAAATCCGGAAATATCCCTGCCGACAACCCGACAGTTCCCGAGGGTCCTTGTTGCCTCACGACGGCAGTCCAATTAACTGCCTTCTACCATGCCATGTCGCCAGTGGCACCTCCCTCTTTTCCTCTGCCACCACCAGCCATGGCGCCGGCCGCCCATGTTCTCCCGCTCAAGTGGACACGTCTCATCTCCCTGGTGCTGGCATGGCTATTGGCAGTGACCGCCCTCGGTGCAGGTGCGCAGTTAGCCCTGTCATCTGGGTGCATGCATGATAACCAGATCCGCCCATCCAGTTGTCAACCTCGCGATCCAGGGTAAAAAGGTATTCTCCGAAGAGGGAGAGATCCCATCCTTCGTGAAGATCAATATCTCTGCAAACGGTGGCTAGTCCTTTCGCAACTTGATCCCTTTCACTCACTCATTTGCCGCAGACTTGATCATCCCTGCTGTCATATCTATTATTTCCGTAATCATCGTCTTCGCTGTCTCCACCCTCGCTCTTATCTTCCTCCTTCTCGACATCCGCCGAATCCGGCGCACGCGTATTCGCCAACCTTCCACGGCTACGAAGGGCAAACCATCAACGCGCATGCTTACTTTTCAATACCTCTTCCTGGATGCTTTTGGCTTTGTCGGCATCGTCGACCAAATTGTGCTTGCGGTTGTGATCAGGACGCACTCGCCCAGTATCCACGCGTCCGCAAGCGTCCTAGGACTCAACATCCCCATCCCTGATAGCATTCTGAACCTTGGTGAGAGCGCGCTTGGCGTGCAGACGTCGTACAAGAGCTTCTCGTTCCGTGCGTTCATTCTCTCGTCACATATGTCCGTGATAGTAACCGATGGAGGCAGTCGATCTTCTCGCGATCATTCCCTTTTTTTACATTCCTGGCGGCCCTCGTGGCAGCTACCATCGCTTTCCTTGCCACGCGCCGCGTCAAGCGCCTGGCGCGGCTGTCCTCGTCCTCCGTCGAAGTGCTCACAGAGAACGAGAAGGCGCGCGGCAAGTTCAAAGACAAGCTCCCCGCTATCCCGCCCGAGGAAGATGAGGTGGAGGAGGTGTAGGTAACGAGGTCCCGCGAACACTCATATGAATGCACGAACTCTCATTCAGACCATGCCATAATATATGTTGTAACTTGCTGGTAAATTACGGAAACCGGGAGCAATGCGAGCTTTCCAATGGCAACCGATTTCAGCGACCCTATGAAATTAGGGCTAGTGAATTGGGGACAGTTTTGGTTCCGTCCAAGATACCTCATCGACGTCCCGTGGAGAACACGTTCAAAATGGAAGCGTGAGAATTTGATTGGAGTACACGGATCAGTACTCGGAACATTCCGCTTTTCTGCATCCGCCACGTCGCCGACGTGTTCTTCGCCGCTGGCCCGCTTTACCGCTGTGTCGCACCTTTATTTTCCTTGCGCATGCAGCTCCTCCACCCAGCTTGACACCTTGCTTGCGTGCTCAAGTTTGCTACGATATTCGCGCCACTTACCGCGCTCTCTCGAATCCCTGTCACTGCGTCTCGAATCCCTGCCACTGCGCGTCCGACGACATGCGGCCACCTGCTCGAGGCGACACGACGCGGCGATCTTGTCTGACAGTACCTAGTTCGCTCCGATGCTACCTCACCGCGTTTAAGGCGGCTGAAGACGCCGAAATGCCGAGGCCCACTCAGGCCAACTAGACACGTCAAGATACGTCTAGCCGACGCTTAGACGCCTTAGCCGATGCCTAGATAACCGATGTTTTTCGCCACCAAGATGCACGACGTGGCTACTGAGCGAGAAGTAATGTTCTGAGAGTGAAGGAGAAGGCAGGAAAGCCGTATCGAGCGATCCGGCGGCTATGAGGAAGGGCTAAAACTTAAGAGGCTGCATGGGTTGTGCGGGCCGCGGAAGTACTCAATGCGAGCGGCAGTAAAGCGACTTCTCAGTCTCCGAATATCAGGCGCTATTGAATCGTGGAGGTCAGAAGGAAGGTCTTGGAGATTGTTCGGCCATCGGCGCCAAATCAGCGCTGTCGGACTCACGGCTTTTGGTCGCTGATTTGGCCGCAGATCCGACGGTCGTCACTTCCCCAGGTTCATGACTTGATCAGCTGAGCGCTATCTGCCACACTCACATTTCTTGACATTTTCACACCCTTTCAGCTCTCGATAAGTCGTAGAACTGATCAGGGAGCATCAATAAGGAAAATTTCACCGGCACAAAGGTCAGTGCTCATCGCCTATTCTCTGTCACCTTCGCAACGTCCGGGTCTAGTCTGCTCTAGCTTATTGCGCCTAAAATCGGGTTCCCGAATTCCTCCTGGTTTTCAAGATCTTCTTGTTCGTCCGTCCCCCGGAGGCACGCTGGGCCAGCGCTGCCTTCCCGCGGTTGACAACAGTGCTCGGCAAACGTGTGCAGAAACTCGTATAGCCTTATTGGGAGGAATTGTCAAGTTGCTAGCAGGATCTGCGCTCCGTGAGGGGGTGTTTTGAATGTGGGGATTACTCTCGGACGTTGAACATTTGCGAATATTCTGGAATCTTTATTATTCGCTCTATTTAAAACACTGATCAAGAGATCTAGCTCTGTTTCCCCAGCTATTCAAGCAAAGGACCAGGTAACCGTAATTATTCCATCGTTAACGTAGTTCGAGTCAAGTGCCGCCATGGCTCCCTGTGAGAGGTCAAGGCCATTAGCGCCCCGAGCCGCGCAACCCTCGCACAAATCCTCGACGGTGACCTGGATGCTCTTGCCTTGGTCTGGCCCGGGACAAATGAACATGAGCATCAATAACAACTGAGAGAAAGGAAAGGATGCGCACACTGAACATTGATGGTCTGTCCACAGTGAGCACCGCCAGCCCAAGTGTCCGTTCCGAGAGCGACAATGAAATCGCTGTTCTGCAGAGGGCTGCCGCAAGCACCGAACCCGCCGTCAGGGAAGTAGTAGCTCGCTACATGAGCAGTGTTCAACTCCTTCAATCTGCACTGGGAGCATAAAAAACTTACCGATTCCGGTGACCCCGCTGGGAGGAGGGCTTGTACTGCCGCCCGTAAGGCACAGGACTTGGCCAATTTGAAGATCTGGGATGAAAAACTCAGTAGCCATCTGGCACGGACGGGAGATACAACATACTCGTGCAGCCGCTGTTAATTGACGGGTTCGCAGCATGGAGCTGAGAATCGGAAACACCAGTCTTGGCCTCAATGGCTGCACAGGTGTCTCCGCTGACGACAGTGTAGGTGCTTGTGCATCCACCGGATGTTCCAGAACTGAGGCATAGAACTTGACCGATTCCGAGATCTAGAAAATACATTCAACATTGAAACCATCCGAACGAAGGAAAATAATTGTACTGGTGCAGCCACTGTTGATCGAAGGATTCAGTGAATGCAGTTGGGAATCGGACACTCCAGTCTTGGCCTCAATGGCAGCGCAGGTATCGCCGCTCACGACGGTGTAGCTTTTCGAGCATGACTGGCGGCCCTGTGGTACCCGAATCCTAAATATCAACACTTCTCCAGAGGTAGAGAAATACATACCTGGAGAGCTGGAGACGCGGAGACAGCCAGAGCAGTGACGAGGAGAGCAGAGAGAGCCTTGGAGAACATCTTTGAACTGAAGAAGTGGATTTCAGCTTGAAGACAGACTGCTGGGATCTCTGGGTTTTATACCGAAAGATTGTCCGGCCAAAAGGGAGGTTTACTGAACTTCAACGTCGGGACCACCGTACCGTACCGACGAGAAAGGATAAAGTTGTCCATATATGGTGTTCGAAACAATCAGACGAAGGGGTCAAAGTATTATTAGCGTCTGTGTCAAAGCATCCTTGGAATTGCGGGGTTAGAGGAGTTTGCAATATAAAATTACTTTGAACTGGATGGTTCATTCGATGGAATCGTGTCATCGGAGACGACCGGCCATGCGATCTAGAGGCCCCAGTTCCAAGAGAACGAGAGCGATTGGTCCCAGACTACAATCCAAATTTGTCTTGCTCCGGCAACGTTCGGCGCGAGGTCGCAGATCGGTTTCCAAATGGATGCCGAACGATTTGCGCATGGCGGCGCCTGTGAATGCCGTGCTCAAGCGCTCGACCGGTAACCAAAAAAAGCGGCACGGGAAAGCCATCACATGAATCCGGCGGACACGGCAAGAACAAGTGTGGTCTGTGTACTGGTCCGATGTCATGCCAAAAGGATTCCATGTGTTGCGGATGTAAATTCAGTGACCGGGATTGTGTAAGTTCACCGGAATCAGATTTCCCCTGACCCAAAAACGTACTGCCGTTAATAAATTGGTTTCACGGCAGCTCGTTTCTGGCTAGCTAGACCTGCAATAAACAGTCAAAGCCGTAAATGAAGATGGGGATGGTTTAAATTTGATTCGGCAACGCCACAACAAAAGTCCGGGCGCCATGAGGGGCAGAAATATGTCAGGTCTCAGAGAGCGCGAGTGCGATGCACGCGGTCCTGTGGCCAAAAGGGTAGCAGACTTAGCGCGTCAGCCAAGCACCGTCCTTCCAGAAGAATTTAAGATCACGGAGAAATGCCATGTGTGCGTCAGGACGAGGAGTTAAGGCTGCGGTGAAACCGAGATGATGTCGGAAAGCGTCGAGTCACGTCGATGTCTGCTAGAAGTTCGAAGATCGCGGGAAAGACAACTGAAATACAATCACATCCGACGGCAGAATTTTGATGAAACGAATTGAGAATCCGCGCTGTAGCAAGGCGAGGATTCGAGCTGAGCTCATGGATGTTTGTGACAGTGCTGGATGTAGCGGTGCAATATCATAGATCCGTTGATATCGGGCATAGCGCTTACGCTCTTTGCTCTGAACCGCGTCCACTGCCGCAAGAGCTCATGAATTACGAGTACTTATGTAATCGTTCTTAATAATCATATAGGGCCATTTTGCCGACCTCTCCCAGCACGGTCGCCGTTTCTTCAATCTAATGAACCTGAGATTTCATTTCAATTTTGTGATCGAATTAAAAGTTTCATTAATCCGGCCCGCGATTTGCCGGCGAGTCAGTATAAAAATGGAACGAGAATAGTGGCTGTGGTGGCAAAAGCTTATGTAACAGATTTCACTTTTGCTTTGAACACTTCAGGTCATGAGATTTCGCCAAAATTATGGAACTATTTTCCCTCTAGGCTTTCAAACTACCAATCAGTGAAGAAGAAGCATTATTTCACGGCGAACTTGTGATTGGTTTCAACTAAATCGCATCGCAAATCGGTCTTATTCACCTACCGCGAGGCGTTCCCAATGACAACTTTGCAGCAGCCATCAAGGGGTAGTCAACTTTCGAAAATCGGATATACAGTCGGAAAGTTTTTTAAGGCCTCTGCTGGGACCCCTCCCCCCTTCCCCCTTTCCATATTGGGAAGGTAGTTCCCGCGATCCCTCGGCAATCAATCGGCAATCGGCGCTGAGTCGCAAGACAGCAGCACTACACGTGATTCACGTGATGGAGTTCCTAATGTGGTAAGTGCGAACAATTGTTGTTCTCAAAGCCTTCCAGTGCTGCCTGAAGCATTTTTAATCATTAAGTAGTGGTTTTCAACCCATCTCAACCTTTTTTAAAATGTAGGTCAAAAAGTTTTTTAAGCCCTCTTTGGGGACCCCCCCCTCCCTAACCCGGTGTCAGATTTTCGGCCGTTGCTACCCCCTTGGCAGCCATCCAATTCGATTTTTTCCACCCAGCACGAACATCCTGTCCATTTTTTCTTTACGGCGATTTTCCTGCGGTTGTGCTCTCAGGTACACCGACCAACCCCATCAATCAACAACAGTAAATCTATGATCGTTTGCTTTGTTTTGTGTCGTCAGCATATACCACTCAAAGTTCATCCACAACTCGTAAATTCCACGGCCCTAGAGTAACTTTCATAATTGAAAAAAGACCCCTGATAAGACAGTTTATGCTCGAGGTTCGCCCGCATAAAGTGCGGACAGTTTCTTCCAAAAGTGTGGTTGAGTCTACCTTGAATGTTCCATTTTTGCACTTTGTTGTTCTGTGCCCCACCCCATATTCTTTACATTGGTGTTCTCTTTCGGTTCCAGCGTTTCTGAGTTGTACCATGGGACATTACCGACCTAATCGGTAACACTCCGATCGCACTCCTAACTGTCTGCCGCACTAAGCTTGCTTTCTTCCACATCAACATGAATCTGCGAACTATTCTCGTTATATTTTCTTGGATAGTCCTTGGCCGTTTTGCCGATGTGACTCGTCTCACTGGAATCTGGGTTTTTATAGGTTGTGACCCCTCAATATGTATGACACCGGGAACTCACGTAGCTCCTAATACCTCACTATTGTCCAATGAGGGCATTTTTTGCCACTCAGCTACCTACATGCAGGTCGGCATGGCATATATTCCTTCAGGAGAAACCTCGGGTCGTGACCCTTCTGGACGTTGTTTCATCAACGCTGCCTCGCGTTTTTATGGCCCCTGTTTGGAAGGCTTCCATATACGGTCGCTGGCGAACAAAGTTTCGAGTTGTTTCGGCCGGGTACATCTGTACTGCACATTCAATTCACCCCATCACCACGCGCAGTGTGGCCAGCATATAGACACCATATTGCCAGTACAACTGCGCAGAACCAGTGAAGCAACCTATTGACCTGATTAGAATAATGGTTACCAACCGAGACATAGCTGAAGGAGGCACACGAACACCTTGGAAATCTCGTATTTGACATCTGCCAAAGCAGTTGATAAAATGCTTGCAACGGAGGTACGGTGCCCATTACAAGCAAGTTAAGTATGAGCTTCCAAGTTTGTAGTCTGTCTACGAGAGACTAGGTGCCCATAGAAGAGGATGAACACAAAGTCTAGTGAAAGATTTGTTGGATTAGCGAACCAAGCCGAAAGTTTCAGAAATAAAACCGGATGCTCACTGTGCGGTTCCGAATATAATCGGGCCGCCTCTTGTTTAATGTCCGTGCCCTACTGCGATTTTCGTGCCGCACCGCTGATCTTGGAAAGCACGGCATCCATATTTGTCGGATGTAGCCTGAGCTTTGAGAATTGAGACACCGTTAGTTATGCTTTCAGGGACATGACATTGGCCAACTTGTGAGGGCATAATGTCCTTCCACCCCGCTCTTACTATATACTACAAACGTGTATCCGCGCTACGAATATGGTACACACTCGCGGAAGACGAGAAGAAAATCACGTGTGCTATCAGCGCATTGATCTTGATGGTAAATTCGGCATTGTCGGCAAAAAATTCCCGCTATGATCCCCGCCATCAATTTGAGTGCAGTTTTCTCTTTTGTCTTTTACCTTCGTGTGGTATCGCTTTAAGCTCAGTGGACAGTGCTGCCAGAGTCCGTAGAAATTACAGCAGGTATTCAAGACGAATATTATGCTGATAATTTGCAGATATCTTTTACTTGGCACGATTTGAAATCGCCTTGTGCGGCAGCTATATAAATACAGTACCGCTTTGATTTCTTATAATGTACTGAAATTTAGATATACCATTTCACTTTTGATACAATACATAAGTACTCGTAACCGCCGCGCGTAGCGACGGCCTGCACCACACAAGTTGCGTCGTTGAGCTTGTTCCCGAGAAGCAGAGTCTCATTGCATGTACATTGACCGCGACGTCGTTCCTCACCGCCAGGCAGCATCGCGTTTTCCACACGCTGTGGACCCAAAGCGCCCTGGCGTACTACCAAATGGCTGAGATCTTCACCAAATACCTCGTCTCGTCGATACGTCAGGACCTTATCTCTCATAATTGTGGTCCAAGGTATTCCCGCTGAATCTTCCCCCCTGGAGTTCACTCTGTCGGTGATAACTCGGGTGGAGTGACTTGTGGTCAGCAGCACTTCCCCTACCGGCATAGACTGCTAGCCTTGTCCCGAGCCACCTATAATCCCTTACGCACCTTTCCATCAGCAAAGTACGATTCATTGTTCAAGGGCGGTGCTTGATCCTGGCCTGTAGAAGTTCACTCCTTGTCTGAGCGACCGCTACCCATGCCATATCAGTTAGTTTATATCCTATCTTACTTTCTCAGTTTGCTCCGTACAGTCAGTTTACCGCCAGGTAGTCCTCCCAACTCTCCTTCTCCATGATTCCGTGCCATTTCAAAGCGGTGCTTATGCGTGCTACCTTTCACACCACTCTCCAACCGTTTGTCTCCCCTCTGCAACTCCAAAGCCCATGTTTGTCCCCGTGGGTGCCATCCGGACCTGTAGCATCTCGGATCAACATCGGAAATGAGACTGAAGCAGCGCAATTTACCTCGCAAGTGCTCCTGCAACAAGCGAAAACATGGTCCACGTCACCGAGAGCATGGTGAAGGTTGAAACAAAGACGCTGGTCACAGAAGAACTCGAGGGCTTGAACGAAAGGGGGGATCGAGTGTCGTAGGTATTGGAAAAAGGTTAGATTTGCACGTAAAACCTAGCAGGCGCGTGTTCAACGCGACCGAGTTTGAAGTTCAAGGAAGGAGAAAAGTCAAGGGAAAACCCGGTCTACGAGGCGGAATCAGCGGTGATAGTTCAAAGCCAAGAATCGACTGGCGGACCTGGGTATATACGAATTAGTGAAGGACAAGTCCAGCCTCACTTGCGATCTGCTCGTTCTGACCACGGATCTTTCCAGTACCGAAGGCTTAAACCAGCCACAAAGCTTTCGATTGAGTCCCAGCGCAGCGTTCTCTTAAAGGCTGACATGTCTTGGGTGATTTTCTGGCACGTTCCAGGGGGAAAAATCCTGGGTAGTTCTTGGAGAGGCAAAAGGGAAACCAGAAGAGAAGGGACAGAAAGACATCCGTAGCCACTTCGCCAACCGACACCGTACGTGGAATCCTTGGACTCCGTGACTTGTTTTTGAGTTTTTTGAACCTTGCTGAGTGATACGGATTGTAGATCTTCTGTTCAGGATGCCGATGTCCAAGAGATCCTGAGTACAAGCAGTGGATAGATTTGGAAGATGGTCGTTGCGGACAAGTCGCGTTTCGGATCAATGCCAACGGGCCGAGAGCACCGCCACGGTGCCGTAACCATCCTCTTCGTACCACGACATTCGCTGCCGCTCCAAGCGCCACCCGCCTCCTGCGATGTCACCACCGCGTCTTCGCTCGGTTGCTAGCGCTGTGCCCTTTGCACTCCTTGCGCGTCTTCCCTCTCTCGCGCGCGTATGTCCGCCATGCTGCTCGGTAACCGCGCACCTCCCTACCGCCCACGCCAATCTCGCATCCGATTCCCGTGATGTCGCACCGCTACCAACTCGCGCTGGCCTCAATCTCATTTCGGCGCCTCGCGTGTGCACATATTCAGCGGTGCGTTCCAATTTGAATCGACTAATCCGCCGTGCCTCTTTCCAGGGACGACCTCACTGCGTCCGCCTCACGCAAGGTCATCTCATCTCTTTGCCACACCGCCCGCTCCGCTAATACGACGTCGGTAGTGAACTACCGGCCCGATGAGCGTTCTGGCGGTTTGCACATCCACGATGAGCGCAGAGAAAAGGTGCCCTTCTGACCGTGTCTCTGTCGCTTCTAGCGCGAGTGCGTGTGCGCGTTAACCGCACACTGTTCCCAACGCCATCGCCTCCCTCACTTTCCCTTCCCTGCTACCAAGTCGCTCCGCGAATGCGAATGTCTAACCTCGAACACTGAAGGACCCGTGATTGACTCGCAAGCCATCCCACATCGCGCGCGTGCGCATAGCGCATCTTGGCACTTACGAACTTAATCCCCAGTCCGCCTCCCGCACCTGGAAACAGGTGCGATGTCGACGCTGTCATCGAGCGCGCGCTATTTGCCCACTCACTCCGCGTATCCAATCACTTGCGAGATCCTGCCCATCTCCTTCTAACACATAGGCCGACCTCGCTTCCCGTGACCTCACATCTCTCCACGACCGGATCGCGTTGTGAGCCCCCCACCACTCCCATCATCTTCGACTTTCTCCCTTCAGCGAGCTCATGGCTCCACTCGACATCTATTCTCTCCAAACGGTAATCCTGTCCCGCAGTTTTGCTTTGCCATCGTCGCAGTCGCTCCTGGAATCCGGTATTGATTTGGCGGGTTTCACAGTCGTACTGGGCTCACAACGCGGCAAGTTGGCAGATGCTGACGCTCTTCCACCGATTCAGTGAACGTTTTCCATGCGACGAATATCGGACTCTGCAGGGTCATTTTGGTCGAGAATCTCGTCCGTGTGGGACATTCTCTCGATCTCGACGAGAACGGAGTAGTAGACCACAGTGGACGCAAGGAAATTGAGCAAATCGCACACATTTTCCGCCCTGTCGGGTACGAGCGGGTAACCGACTGGCTCGGCGACGACGAATCTTTTGAGCAATGCCAAGTAAGGACTGAGTAGGTCCTGAGGCACAATGACTCTGAGGCTGAGGGCATGCAGGAGGGGTACAAGAGCCGTGAGAATGCCCTCTGCGGGGGAGAGCGAGGACAAGATCCTCAAATGTGGCAATTCTTGACGATGGGGCCAGCAAAACAGCGCAAGGTTCCGCCGACGCCGTCGATGAGCTTTGCGAGAGAACTTGGTTCTTTGGTATTAACAGGAGGCAGGTGAGGTTGTTTAATATCCAATAGAACAGCGGAGGATCAGAGTCAAGTATTTTGCCCCAAGCAGGGACAAGAAGATGTCAGACGCCCGACGTGGCCCTAACTCTTTCAGCCGTAGCCGGATCGCCGAGCATGGCAACTATCAGGTCCAGATAGGCGCCATACCTAGCGCGCGTCGGCATTGGCCCCGGGAACAGCTCAACACACGTTTCAGTCAAGTCAATCCACAACCATGCACGCGGCCATAATGTCTGGTACGTTTCCACTGGAACAGCCTGTTTGTGTAACAGTTTGCCGACCACATCAAGCGCAAGGAATGCGCGCCGCACTGAGTTTCCATAATCCACAGTTTCGACAATATGGTCAAGTTCATCGATCGTTGGGACTGCGGCAGGATCAAGATTTGCATAGAGGACTGGGAGTGAGTGTCGCCATTGTGCAACCGGAATGTTTGGGAATATCATCAATTGCTTAAGATTTTCCGGGGATCCCTGCTCTGCGGCATATGCTATTTTCTGGTGGGGGTTTATGCCGTTCCAAATGCACTTTTATTATTTCCCAACACACATCACTTTTTCCCCACACACATAGCACATTTCATTTTTTCCCAACACACATAGACCTTTTTTTCAGTTGAATATGAGATGGGAATTTGAGTTGCTTTTCCCAACATTCATTCAAAAATTTCCCAATATACATTCAGTTGATCACAAATTCCCAATACATACAAGGCCGAAAAAATTTCCCCATACACATTTGGGGTCAAAAATTTTTATTGCTTCAATCGAAGCCTATGTCCAAATACAACCAGGGAATAGCCTTGGCAAAGGCCAAAAGGCTGTAGTTATGTTGAACGAACAGAAAGAATATAATTGATGAACTTCCAAAAACGGAAATCCGACGCCAAGAACAGAGGAGCCGATGTCGTACCGCGTATGCTGATCAATGCGTCAACTAAGCGGCAACAGTGGCAGGCACTGCACCGCTTCTCCGTAACGCGAGTGGACCGTACATACCGTGACTTAGCGACTTAGACACCCTCCCGGGCCATGTATGTACGGCCCACTCGCATTACGGAGAAGCGGCGCAGTGCCTGCCACTGTTGTCGCTTAGTTGGCGCATTGACAGCATACGCGGTACGACATCGGCTCCTCTGTTCTTGGCGTGGGATTTCTGTTTTTGGAAGTTCATCAATTCTCTTCTTTGTGTTTGTTCAACATAACTACAGCCTTTTGGCCTTTGCCAAGGCTATTCCCTGGTTGTATTTGGACATAGGCTTCGATTGAAGCAATAAAAATTTTTGACCCCAAATGTGTATGGGGAAATTTTTTCGGCCTTGTATGTATTGGGAATTTGTGATCAACTGAATGTATATTGGGAAATTTTTGAATGAATGTTGGGAAAAGCAACTCAAATTCCCATCTCATATTCAACTGAAAAAAAGGTCTATGTGTGTTGGGAAAAAATGAAATGTGCTATGTGTGTGGGGAAAAAGTGATGTGTGTTGAGAAATAATAAAAGTGCATTTGGAACGGCATAGGGGTTGGTCCAAATTTTTAATCATGTTTGTATACCGATCACTTGCCTTCAATGGAGCCTGGAGAGAGGAAATGTATTTGTGCCAGAGTAATGCATTTTACCAAGCTTGAGGAAGATTCGTTAGCCGGGCTCGGTAGGAGAGCATTGAATGGGTGGAAAAGGATTCAGGCAGGAGCGAGAACGGTCCGCTGGTTTTGTGGGTCCAACTGGCAGGACAGAAGATCGAAAAAACGTGGCCGGTTGCGATGCCATCCAGTGAGGTGATCGATGGTCTGCCTCGATTACGTCTCCACCTGTTTCGTGCACAGTCCACAGATTGCACTCTATTTCCTCAATACGTTTTGACAGGAGTATGGAGGAGGCATAACATCTGGAGCCTGATTCTAGACAAGTGAAGAGACCGCATGCAAGAAATTGCACAACCGATGGAGACATGTCTCTTCTGCCCGTGCGGTTTATTGCACCTCCCACTAGTCCTCCGCAATCGCTCACATCAGGGCTCTTAGCGCAATACCGTCGTGAGATCGTTATCCTGGACCCAATCTTCGTTCTCGATGAGGCCATGCTTTTTCAACGCGGTGATGATGGCTGCTAAGGCAACGCGCGTTTGCACTCCTTCCCTGTCCATCCTCCGCCTCAGTCGATCTACCGAATCCGGTTCTTGTGGATGGCCAGGTATAATAATCTCTCTCTCATCTGTCTCTGAAACACAAGTAAGACCTACTCCCGACTGGAATGAAATGTATCCCGTGCCCTTTACGCCGCTCTCCAGCCGTTTGTGCCACGTTCGAAACTGCTCATGTGTAGCTTTCATCCCCAGGGCGTCGTTGGGAGCTTCGCCTTGGGAAAGAAGCATCAATGAACACAAAGGAATCAAGGAATGCCAACCTACCATCATGCTTCCTTGCAAGCCCTCCTGCAACCAACGAAAACACAGTCCACAACACCGAAAGCATGGCAAATGTTGAAACAAAGACGCTGGTCACAGCCGAACCCAGCGGCTTGAGACGCGGAACAGATCGGAAGTATTCCAAGGGTGGAACCCGGGTGTTGTTCTGGAAGAACTCCACCTCCTCCAGCCACTTCACCATCAACGCCACATTCGATGTCAAATTCCTGAGCTTGTTTGCCCAACTGTCCCCCGTGTCCAGCGGCGTGATCGTACGGTTGAACATCTCCGGAGAATTGTATATCTGATTGTCTACGATTACTCCAAGATCGAGGCGGATGAGATGGTAGAATGTCTGGAACAGATTTTCATACGCAATGTTGAGAGTAGAAAGAGAGATATTCCCCAATGAACTTTGCGCTAGTAGGTCGGCGATCTGCATGGGCAGAGAGGTTGGTGGCAGAAGCCAACTTTCGTCTGATTCAAAATGAAACGTAACTGGTTGGACCTCAACCACGACGAAATCCGGAGGGTTTGAAGAACAAGGTGACTTGAGTAGAGATGCACCACGTTCGAGCGGGGCGCCAGCCAGAACCGCATCACAGTCACGACATGGATGGATGGTGAAGTCAATCTCCACCTGCGACAGATTCAGCGGACTTTCATATGCTAGGTCTGGTCCGCTCCTGATACGGTTGTCGGCAAACATTGAATGAAGTAGGAATTCAAAAAAATATGTTACCATGTGTAGAAAATACTTTCCTGCATGGAATGGGACATACTTGTGAGAGTGTGAGATCCGCACTAAAAAAAATCATATCTCACGATGTCGCCGCTACTGTATCTTTTCCTTCAATTCGACATGGGGGGTGACGCGTGACCTGGTTTAGCAATTCGACATTTCGGTAACGGCAAAATTGTTGCGTGACACCTCAAAAATTTCGGTATTCAGGAACAGAAAATTTCGAAAATTTCGTCTTTTTGGCATTTTTCAAGCGATTTTGAGGCGGTTTGGGGGTTCGACAGAGGCCCGCGTGACGCGTGACCACGACCAAAGTTCGTGATCGACACAGGGGTGTGTGACACGTGACTACCGAATTGGAGGGAAAGATACAGTACTGAGAGACGGTATATCACGAATATCTTGAACAGATATTTCTGTGTCCAACGGGAGTCCACTCCATGTCAAATAGAAGAGGGTTGGCATGTAGCATACAACGATTCCCTCGGTGCAGTTTAGGCATTAGCGATTTGGAGGAGTCATTGACCTACTCACGCTAGCTTGTACCTTGGAGTCCCAGCCGTTATTCACGGGATCTTCGGTCAGTTGCACCTGAATTGTGATATTTGCCTGTATGGATAGTTCAGGAGCCCCGGTCTGCGACGAAAGAAACGGACAGACTTACGACATCGCAGCCATCAGAGAGTGGGTTGTTGTAGTACGGGAAGGTCGAGACAGGCTTGGTGGTATCGAAACCATCAAATGCTTGAGATATCGTGTAGTTGAAGATGTTATCATCAAGCACGATTGTTTCTCCGACACTCAAAAGCTGTGGAGTGAAGCTATCCGTTGGATTCTGGAGGACCGAGGGGACGAGGTTGCCCAGGAAGACGGTCGGAAGCGTGTCGTTGGGCTGGTAGGTGAATTCTTGAACGATGTTGTACGCGGAGAGTGGGACTGCGAGGCGTTTGAAGTTAGAACCTTAAAGGTGTTCATGCAAAGTGAACGAACCATTCACAACAGCGAGGAAGGGAGAAATGAGGAGAAATGCGCACAGCACGATCGGGGTAGTCCACCTCCATGGATATGCTGATCGCATGCAATGGCGTCGACAAATTTGCCGTGCAAGAGACTGGGTAACGCACGGCGCTCCTCGGCATATCCCAGTCGAAAGGATTTTATTCCGTTGGAAATTCGCTTCATGAAGGTGCAGTGCAAGGAAGAGGTGAGAAGGGGCAACGCCATGGTATCACAGTATCCAGGGAACGAATGATATTTAAACCAGCGTGGGAAGGTTCGGGCTGAAGAATCCAGCGAGGGAAATCACCGCGGGCGGGATCAAAGAAATCGATTCAGTGAACGGAAGACATCTAACACAAATCAGCAACTAAGATCACGGAGATAGCATATCTGGCACGATACATTCAGGACATCACTCCCAAAATTTCGTCTCAGCTGATACAGAGAGATAGGCATATTGTTTGGATCTGGACTCAACAATGCAGTGTGAAAAGACCAAACGGAACTGAATTGGGCAACTGGCACTCGGAAGTTTAGTGATTGAGCGCTCCTGGTTGCGGAACAGCATCCTCAGTAACCACCAACAAATCGAACGAGAGCTCATCCATCGCACCGTAATTAATTATGCTCCTGTGCCGCTGCGCCATCGGCTCGAATCACCATGCTTGGGAGCCCAGCGCTGTTTGGATAGACCATCCCGATTGATCAAATAAATAACTTGACAACTTGCCACCATCCCACTGTTGGGCATGATTGCGCAAAAATATCGATCAGTCTCATTATTTTCCGAAACAGCTGTAAGACATGGAGTGATTTCATGTGTGAGTGAAGACTATAGGCCATTTAGTGTATCTTTTCCTTCAATTCAACAGGGGGTGTGATGTGTGACACAGTTGAGCGATTTGACATTTCGGTAACGGCAAAATTTTTGCGTGACACTTCAAAAATTTCGGTATTCGGCCATGAAAAATTTCGAAAATTTTGCCTTTTTGGCATTTTTGGCGGACTTTGTGGGCTGCGTGATGGTTGGGTGGTTCGACAGAGGCCCGGGTGACGCGTGACCTCGACCGAAGTTTGTGATCGACACGGGGGTGCATGACTACCAAATTGAAGGGAAAGATATAGTATAGGTGGACGGATAAAGTGTAGTCAAATTGCCAAGGGAACTACATTTCAAATAATGAGTGCTGGCCAGCAGATTGTCGTGCGGAGCATCAGTGATGAGGTGTCAGTAATATGAAATGGCAGCTACCACGCAGAAATGCAGAGAATATGCAGCCCAACAGGGCACTGAGAATTCGCGGCGGCAGTATAGAGCGAGTTGTATCAGAGCTGGTAGTGATTTATTGGGCCTCGGGATTATTGTTGCTGTTAACTGATTACCCAAAGTGAGATCTGAACTAGAACATGAATGAAAAGTGAGCAAGCGCCAGCAAGGGACGGTGTGAAGTGACAACGATTTTAGGTGGAGAGGGGAAAACTGGGAGAATGGGACACATATGGATTGAGGGAATATACCGACTAGTAAAGCAAAAGAAATGTCGAGACCAAAATGGTACATGACTAAGGTTTGAACACACAACATCTGCATTTCCAAAAACAGAGTCACTATTTCCGTTAGATCCAAGGTAGTCTCCAATTTCAATATTCATTAGATTTAAATTGAATGCAGCCAGTAATGTAATGAAAGTGCTGCACAGCCACTAAATTCTGTTACATGTTCAAACACGACCATAAAATTTGAGGTTGAAATTTTGTGTGTACAAAGATTAGAGAACAATTATATAAGTACTCATAACAAAGCTGCTTATAAAGTTGACGCTCCTTTTCACTTTGGGCAAACCACCGGGAGGCGCATAATGTCATAGAAGAATCATTGACCACAACCTCATTTAGAACCGACCGGCTGTGAGATAAATCAGGGAAATGCATTCATGTTTATAGTGTTGCTGTACTGAATCTCTGGGAAACATGAGCTCCACAGCGTACAGCATAACTCAAATGGAAGATGCTGTGACAATTTTGTGACGCTGCCGGATCGCCGCTTCCGCTTGAAACATTTATACCCTCCCAGAAACTCGATTATTTGATATTCAATGACACTTGAATGGCTTCTAATAGATGAGTCCAACACAGCCCACTTCTGCCGAAACCTGGCCACCCTGATATTACTCAAAATGGAAGGGGTGTTGCATTTGTGAACAGCGCCTGAGGCGCCAAATGGAATAATTCTATTTATTATTCGCTCTACTTCAGTTAATTAAGAGATCTAGCTCTGTTTCCCCAGCTATTCAAGCAAAGGACCAGGTAACCGTAATTATTCCATCGTTAACGTAGTTCGAGTCAAGTGCCGCCATGGCTCCCTGTGAGAGGTCAAGGCCATTAGCGCCCCGAGCCGCGCAACCCTCACACAAATCCTCGACCGTGACCTGGATGCTCTTGCCCTGGTCTGGCGAGGGACGAATGAACATGAGCATCAACAACAACTGAGAGAGGGAAGGATGCGCACACTGAACGTTAATGGTCTGTCCGCAGTGAGCGCCGCCAGCCCAGGTGTCCGTTCCGAGAGCGACAATGAAATCGCTATTCTGCAGAGGGCTGCCACAAGCACCGAACCCGCCGTCAGGGAAGTAGTAGCTCGCTACATGAGCAGTGTTCAACTCCTTCGATCTGCACTGGGAGCATGGAAAACTTACCGATTCCGCTGACCCCTCCGCTGGGAGGAGGGTTTCCGCCGCTGCCACCCGTAAGGCAAAGTACCTGACCAATTTGGAGATCTAGCATCAAAAAGTCAGTAACCATTTGGCACGGAGAGGGGATACAGCATACTCGTGCAGCCGCCGTTAATTGACGGGTTCGCAGCATGGAGCTGAGAATCGGAAACGCCAGTCTTGGCCTCGATGGCTGCACAGGTGTCTCCGCTGACGACAGTGTAGGTGCTTGTGCATCCACCGGATGATCCACCGGAACTGAGGCATAGAACTTGACCGATTCCGAGATCTAGAAAAATATTCAACATTGAAATAATCCGAACGAAAGAAAATAATTGTACTGGTGCAGCCACTGTTGATTGAAGGATTGAGTGCATGCAGTTGGGAATCGGACACTCCAGTCTTGGCCTCGATAGCAGAGCATGTATCGCCGCTCACGACGGTGTAACTTTTCGAGCATGACTGGCGGCCCTGTTGTACCCCAATGTTAAATATCAACACTACTCCAGAGGTAGAGAAATACATACCTGGAGAGCTGGAGACGCGGAGACAGCGAGAGCAGTGACGAGGAGAGCAGAAAGAATCTTGGAGAACATCTTTGAACTGAAGGAGTGGATTTCAGCTTGAAGACAGACTGCTGGGATCTCTTGGCTTTATACCGAAATATTGTCCGGCCAAAAGGGAGGTTTACTGAACTTCAACATCGGGACCACCGTACCGTACCGACAAGAAAGGATAGAGTTGTCCGCATATGGTGTTTGAAACAATCAGGTGAACGGGTCAAAGTATTATTAGGGTTTGTGTCAAAGCATCCTTGGAATTGCGGGGTTTCGAGGAGTTTGCAATGTAAAATTGCGTTGGACCCGATGATTGATTCGATGGAATAGTGTCATCGGAGACGACAGACCATGTGATCTAGAGGCCCCAGTTCCAAGAGGACGAGAGCGATTGGTCCCAGGCCACAATCCAAATGTGGCGTGCTCCGGCAACGTCCGGCGAGAGGTCGGAGATCGGTTTCTAAATGAATGCCGAACGACCTAGGCACGACAGCGCTTGTGAATGCCGCCATCAGCGCCTGACCGGTAACTAGAAAAAGCGGCACAGGAAAGCCAAGACATGCATCCGGCCGGCACGGCCCGGGGCGTGAATAGGTGCCGTTTTTGTGCTGGTCCGATGTCATGCCGAAAGTATTCCATGTGTTGCGCGTGTAAATACAGTGACCGGGATTGTGTAAGTTCCCCGGAATCTGTTTTTCCCCAGTCCAAAAACGTACTGCCGTCAATAAATTGGGTTCACGGCAGCTCTTTTCTGGCCAGGTAGACCTAGAGTACTATATCAAAGCCGTCCATGAAGATGGGGATGGTTTCAATTCGGCAACGCCACAAAAAAAGTCCGGGCGCCGGGAGGGGCAGAAATATGTCAGGTCTCAGAGAGCGCGCGCGCGATGTACGCGGTCTTGTGGCCAAAGGGGTAGCAGACTTCGCGCGTCAGCCGAGCATCGTCCTTCCAGAAAAATTCGTGATCACCGCGAAATGCCATATGTGCGTTAGAGCGAGGAGTTAAGGCTGCGGTGAAGGTGAGATGATGTCGGAAAGCGTCGAGTCATGTAGATTTCTGCTAGAAGTTCGAAGATCACCGACAATAGAACTGAAACACGATCACATCCGACAGCAGAATGAGCAAAATGAATTGAGAACCAGCGATGTAGAAGAGCGAAGATCCGCGCTGAGCTCATGGATGTCTGTGACAGGGCTGGACAAGGGCTGGATGTGGCAGTGGTGCAATATCATAGATCCGTTGATGTCGGCCGTCGCGCTTACGCTCTTTGAAGTTTGCTCTGCACCGCGACCACTGTCGCAGGAGCTGATCGATTTCATCGTTGAACTTATTCCCCCAAAGCATGGCCTCATTTCAAAGTCGTTTCTTACTGTCCGGCAGCGTCTCCTCTTCCACACGCGTGGAACCAAAATGTCCTGGCGTACTATCAAATCGTTGAGATCTTCACCAAATCGCGTCATCTCAGTCGATCCGTCAGGACTTTATCTCTCGTAATTGCGGGTATCCACGTTGAATTTGCTCCCCTAGAGTTCATTCTGTTGACAATAACTCGGGTGGATTCCTCACACCCTTCCATCAGCAAAGTACGATTCATTATTCAAAGGTGGTGCTTGATCCTGGCCAGTCAAAGCTTACTCCTCGTCTGAGCGACCGCAGTCCATGCCACATCAGCTAGTGTATATCCTATCTTGATTTCTCAGTTTGCTTCGTACAGTCCTTTTACCGCCATTTCTTCCTCCTAATTTTCGTCCATCATGATTCCGTGCCTTTGCAAGGAGGCACTCATGCGTTTTAGGGCGACCCTTATCTGCAACCCTTCCCTGTCTATCCGTTGCCTCTACCTCTCTACGGTGTCTGGTTCCTTTTGATACCCAAATAAAATAACCTGGCTCTCATCCGCCTCGGGGAAGAAAGAAGACTTGATCTCTGCTGCAGTGCACAATGTATCCCTACCCTCTACACCGCTCTCCAGTCGTTTGTTCCCGCGGGTGCCATCGGGACCTGCAGCACCTCAAATCAACGTCGGAAATGAGACTCACGCAGCGCAATTTACCGCCATGATTCCTCGCAAGTGCTCCTACAACAAGCGAAAACACGGTCCACATCACCGAGAGCATGGCGAAGGTTGAAACAAAGACGCTGGTCACAGATGAACGAAAGGGGGATCGAGTGTCGTGGGCATTGGATCACGAAAAGGGGAAAAGAGATGCCGCACCTGAGGTTAACAGGCTCAGCGTTATACATAAACACCTGGCTTATAGAGTCGGCGTATGCTCAACATGACTTGGATTTAGGTTTGAGGAAGGAAGGAAGGAAGTCGAGGGAAAACCCGTCTACGAGGCGGAATGAGGGAGAAGCAAAGACCTGGATGGCAGACCTGGGGATATACGATTCGTTAAAGGAATATTCCAGCCTCACTTCTTGCGATTTCCGAACACGGATTTTCCCAGCATAAAAGCTTCAAACCAATCGCAAAGCCTTCGATGGAGTCCCGGCGCAATGTTCTCTTAAGGGCTGACGTGGCTCGCTGATTCTCTGTAACTTGTCAAGGGCCCAAGTACGAATCTGAGTAGTTCTAGGATCGGCGCAAAAGAACCGGAATAGAAGAGACAGATAGATAACCGCAGCCCCTTTGCCAAAAAAAGCCCGCCCAACTTGCGCCCAACACCGTACGTGGATCCTGGACTCCGTTACTTGTTTTTGGTTTGTTTAAATCACGGCTGCGTGAGATTCTTTATGGGCTTTCTGTTGACGGTGACGAGATCCAGAGTACATGAAGAGCTTAGATTTGGGAGATGGTGGCTGCGGACAAGTCGCGTGTCGGATCAATGCTAACCGACCGAGAGCACCGCCACGGTGCCGTAATCACTTTTTCTTCTTCTCGTCCACCACGATGATCCCTTCGTCCATAAACTGAAGGCGCTTTATCGGCCGCTCCAAGCCCCGCCTGCCTCCCGTGACGCCGTTACCCTGTCTTCGCTGTCCCTTCAGCCCCGGTTGCTGGTGCGACGCCCGTCGTCCACTCGCTGTGCCAGTCTGTCCCGTGTCTCACGCGTACGCCTGCCATGCTGCCCGCTAACCGCGCACCTCGCTACCGTCCACGCCAATCTTGCATTCCTTGAGTCTCCTCGCTACCAAGTACCAACTCACGCTCGCCTCAATTGCGCGCTGTGGATAGAACTCGTTGCTTCCGATCTCAATTCGTCGCCTCGCGTGTGTGCACATTCAGCGGTGCGTCTCACTTCCACACATTCAGCTCGAGTTGACTGGCGTACGTCCGCTTCCCGCCACATCATCCCCTGTCGCCAGTAGTCGCGCGCAGCCCTAGTCGCCACACTACCCGCTCCGCTCACACGATGTCGGTAGCGGACACGATGAGCGCGGAGGAGCGCTCCGTGTCTGACCGTGTTTATGTAGTTTCTTATGCGAGTACGTGCACGTTACCCGCGGACAAGTCTACCTCGTTCTCCGTTCCGCTTCTTCGCTGCCAAGTCGCGTTGTGAGTATCTCGGCTGCCCTCGAATGCTGTAGGTCCCGTTGTCAACCTGCTGCACACTAATCGCGCGCTCGTCTCACTTACACGAACTTGATCCCCGTCTGCTACCGGCCCGCTCGCACCTGCCTCCCGACACCATTATCGAGTACGCAGGGCAGCGGTACCTCTTTGCCCACTCGCTCGCTGCGCGTGCCTGGCCTTCTCTTTCCGAATCTCATCTGAGTACGTACGGAATACTGCTCATCTCCTTCTAAAGTGCACACCCACTGCGCTTTCCGTGACTGTCACATGTCTCTGCCACCAAATTACGTTCTCAGTCCCTCATCAAAACTCACCCCTGTCACTTTGTCTCGCCATGCGCATCCCACTTGGATCCGGTACAACTTCCAACGCTTATATCTGCGTCGCGGACTGCAGCGCTGCGTCTCTGCTTCCGCGATACATTCACCCCGAACTCGAGTGTACTCACCCACCGCCCTCGCTACCAGACGCGTCATCGTCATCGTCATGGTTATCTGCTTGTGCTCCGCATTGACTCATTCTCGCCATTCGCCGTGTCCACGCTCGAGGACGGTGGCGCATTGCACGCGCACGCCAGCGATTCGCATCCTTACACACGCCGACCGCCGACTGTGCGTACTTCGTGTTTGTTTAGTCAAACTGGCGTCTAGATCCTCGTCTCTGATGGTTCGCGGGCCCTTGGTGGGGTGTGTCAATCCAGCTAGCTCCCGGTGATTTTTGTGTGTCAAGCGAACCTGTGAGCGATGTGTTCGCCCTCGTTGCCCGACGGTTGTACCTCCGAATCGGTCCTCGACGGCGAAGACTCTACCTCAGAGACGTTTGTCACAGATTTTCTTCCCGTCTCGCGCGTGCACGGTAACTCAAAAGCAAGTCAGATCGAGAGAGGCGCCGTTGCGTGGCCGGACGCGTTCGTTCTCCGGGAGTTCTGTGCTCACCTGCGAGTTTTATGCTCGCCATGGCTACTTGTATCCTGTAGCGCGAAGTATCCAGCGCCGAGCAAGCACTGCCTGGACTCAGCCATGATTCTGGTGACGCTCTTGTGTACTTCATAAGATACCACTGCATTCGCGAGCCTCATCGTGGTGCCAGTTTTGTCGTTCCCTCCAGGACATGGTTCCTCGCCTCCCCGCATTCCTGCCGCTTGTCTTGGGTTTCAGCTTTTGACTCTATTCCGATTTGTTCTACGCCGCCCAACATCCGCTCAAAAAGTCAAAGCGCTGTTTAAATAGCTTTTCTGGCGATGTCCACATTGTTAATGCGCGGGACGAGACGGATCGAAACGCTATTTTGTACATACAAGTGGAAGTTAAGGCTCCTTAACAAAACATGGCATCCAACCAAAGTAAAGATACCCAGCTATTTCACTGGTACGTGGCGGTGACATATCGATTAAGGCTTCGTTGACAGTAGTGCAGGATGAGCCGCGGAAATGGAGATTATATTTTGGAGGTAGGATCGATGATATCAGGCCACCTCGGTTCGTGTACCTGAAATTTGCTGTGAGCAGAGGTATCTTTTGTAGAACATGTTTGAATCCGCACGTAAAAGATGGCTGTGACGATGTCGGACAATTTGTCTGCTCGAGCGTAACGGCTCGCCTTTTGGGCCCTTTTGGTCGATTTCTTTGATGACTTCGACCTTGGTAGGCGACCCTATATACATATGCAAAGGCTGTTACGAAGGCCTGACCAATGCCCTTTGTGCTCAGCGCAGTGCGAGTCCCGGCCAAGTCTGAATGTGCTCCAGGGAATTTATCACTCAAGAACAGATGAAACTTCGGATTCACGTACCACTACTGGAAGCTTATTCCTCAAGGCATCGACACAGAAAGCGATATTTCTTTTCTGGAGAGGGATCACTTAGCGAACACGGGGGGAGAATGTGCGAACTCATTATGGCGTTAGGAAAGTCAATCAGGGCCGACAGAACGAAGCAGCACTCACTTCCTGCCCGGATTCACAGCGCGGTCAGTAACGTCAATTGCAAGCAGTTGTACGCCAGTCACATACTTCCTGCAGCAACCGTGGCACACTTAGAGACTGTTCGGATACCGGATTCTGTTTCCGTTTCCTGTTTCCATTTGCCTAATATAGTAGTCGTGTGAAATCAATCAAAGTGACGCTTGTGACTTGACGTGTCTTTTTTTCATTCAATTCATTCCGCGTCGCGTCAACGCGCCTATTTCCCGTGAATGCCGTCCGAACCTACACAGGAAGAACCCACGGACACTTCGGAGAACGCCGGGCCGCCCGTGCCGCCTGATCTGCCCGATTCCGGTTCTGCTACATGGCTCCAGCCTGACGAGAAGAAGCTGATCGAGTTCCTCGTTGACCATAAAGCAGCGGCTGGCGATGGCGGCAATTTCAAGGCTGCTACATTTCGTAGTGCTGCAACCCATGTGAACCTGACTAGGACCAAGGGTGGGCCAAAGACAGGCAAATCTTGCGAGCAGAAGTATCGTGCTGTGCGTCACTTTCAAATAGCTTCGTTTCACACGTTCTAAGCACTATCTAGCTTCGTCGGGACTGGGCCTTCATTGACCACATCAAAGGAGTATCAGGCTTCTCCTGGAGCGACGAGAATGGTGCCAATATCAGCCCAGCATCACAGGGCGCCTGGGATGCATGGGTTGCTGTGAACCCAAAGGCTGCTCGTTTTCGCAATAAGGGCTGGCCGTTTTATGATCTCCTCGCACCCTTGATGCCTACCAAAGCAAAGGGCGGCAATGTATTCCGTGCCGGGGCTGCTGCACCTGCAGCCGAGCGCTCATCGAGCCCAGAATGGGATCTCGGGGCACTCGAGCAAGGTTCCGGAGAGAAGGACGACAGCGGCGGAGGTGATGGCATTGGCGGTGATGACGCTGACGCCGATGGTGTCGGTAGTACCGCTGACGATGGCCCTGCTGCTGATATTGACGACGACGATGAAACTGGTGTGCGTTTCCAGCGTACTATTTTATTAATGCAAGTTCTAACTCTGAATAATTTCAGTCTTCCTCTCCTGCACCATCTGTGCAAGCGCAGAAGCGTCCAGCCGCTCAGTCGGTTGTATACCGCAAAAAACCACGCCTTAGTGCTGGTGCACAAGGCCTTGTCGATCTCAACAGAACAGCGTCCGAATTCAACGAAATTATGGGCAGTATTCGCGACATATTTGTGGCTGGCTCGAATTCATCCACTCCTTCAACTTCTACAGCATCGTCCTTGACTCCTCCGACTTCAACACCTTCGAATCCCGTCCCTTCAGTTCCATTGTTCCATCCCAGCCCTCAGCGTCACAGTACCGCCATCGCACGTGCTCGGGAGGAGAGGTGGCTGGGAGCTTCGGAACGGACTGCGCTCATTCGCATTTTACGTGACATTCACAAAGTTGATGAATACAATGGAGTCTACGATGAAGAGGAGATGCGAATTGTATGGATCCTTGATGAGTTGCGTGCAGCTGGAGTTTATGCATTCCACCCGAAGTATTCGACCTTGTCTCTTGATAGTTTTGACATTTAATATCTCTACTCTACTGCAGTAATTAGTTCAACACTTATTTGTACTCGCAGTGTAATTAATTCAACAGTAATTACTTCAATAACAAATTTACTGACGTCGGGTTCGTGGAATGGGCAGTTGTCCATCTAGCTCGCACAGATAGGCTTGGTAACTCCGCCACATATCAGCTGCAATTGCATCTCGCCTTGCCTCTGATCGGGCTTTTTCCTGCAGTGTGGTAGCACCGCCTGCAAGAGCACCAAAATCTGTTTCTTCGCCACGTGCCCCAGGAGCAGGATCCTCAACCTCCATGTCGAGAATATCTTCCCATTCCTCCGAATCATGCCTGAGAATGAAATTGTGGAGGGCTACCAAGGCTGGCAGAACGCGAGCCTGTATATCCATGTCGTACTCGGGTGGTCGGGTAAGAATGGCCCATCGACCCTTGACAACGCCGAAGATTCGCTCGACCACATTCCGAAGTTGAGCATGTCGCAAATTGAATAGCTCTCGAGGGTTTGCAGGCCTATTGATAATCAATATCTTGTCAATCCTGGCGAAAGAGATGTACCTAACACCTGCTCGGCCAGTCTCAGCCAAGTGGTATCGCTCGCCTCTATACGGAACAAGCGCAGCATCACAACTGCCAAATCCAGCATCCGCAAGGTAGTATTTTCCATTGGGCACAGTCAGATCGTGCACTCGGGCATCCAGGAATAGCGTAGCATCAGCGGCTGACCCTTCCCACCCACTGAGCACGTAGGAAAATAACATGTCTTGTGTGCAACAGGCAAGACAGTTCATAGATACACCACCTTTACGATTGCGTGACGCCTGTCTGTCAGCAGCCGATGGTGCACAATTGATATGCGTGCCGTCCATTGAGCCAATCGCATCTTGGAAGAACGGAAAGAATTTGGGACTGGAGTGAATGGACTCGGGAATGGGGTCATGTGCAGATGGGAGGCGAACATATCGAGAGTAGAACGGAGCCGATGAAATAGCGATGAGAACACGGCGGAAGTATCTGTACTTTCATGATAAAAATCATACAGTGACATAAATGGAGATATTTACTTTGAAATGGTCTCGTTAGACCGTTGGAAGCGTTCCCCGACATGACGAATAGACAGGCCAGTGACACAGGTATAAAGGAAGATCGCGACCTGTTCTTCCAAAGTGACATGTCTCGAATCGGTCAATCCTGATATCCCTCGAAGCTGGGCCAGTAACGCAATGAAGACGTGCAACCTCATGCCCAGCTCGCATTTTATACGATCAGGATGGCCGACAATTAGTTCTTGGACCCAGGCTTGTCCGCTCAAAGCCGATGTATGGTAGGCCTGTTTCCAGTATAAAGGTGAAGCGTAGAGAAGCACGGCAATATGGATCATATGCCAGAAGTATCTGGCAGCTAGAACCAACTGCAGCTGAAGGGAGCGCAGCGTTGGAGGAGGCATTTTGAGACGCGTCGCGACGCGGGCAAAATTTGCTGTCACGCTCGCTCACGCTTTGGATCGGAATATTCCCACGACTACTATATTAGGCAAATGGAAACAGGAAACGGAAACAGAATCCGGTATCCGAACAGTCTCTTAGCAAATTCAACTCCAGCCGGCATGTAGAATAAGCACTCACAAGTCATGCAGTAAAATAGGTCCTTCGAAGTAGCGCCCAAAATAGACTCATATAGTACCAGATCGACTGCTAGTTAGCACAGAACCTGTTAGAAATGACATAGCATCAGACATGTCTCTTAAAGCAATACTCCCATCAGTTTGGCCTCAAGATCTGCACGAGAAGCGCGACCTCCGGCGCAAGCACGCATCAGTGCGCATTAGACTCGGCTAACCCGACAGTCACAACTCACTTCCTACGTTATAGCATGTTTAATCAAGTTATATTTTGAGAGATCGTACCGAGGCATCCTGGCGGCTGTGGTGAAGAAGAGGCCACGTGAATTTTCAAGGACGTGTGAATAGTGAACACGAGCGGCAGTAAAGCGACTTCTCAGTCTCCGAATATCTGGCGCTGTTGGATTGTGGAAGTCAGAAAGAACCTCTTTGAGATTGTTCGGCCATCGGCGTTATCTGCCATGTGGCTGTGGTGTTATCTGCCAATCTCACATTTTCTTTACATGTTCACACTCTTTCAGCTCGCGATAGTTCGTAGAAATAATCAGGGAGCAGCAATAAAGAAAAATTCCACCGGCACGAAGCTCAATGCTCATCACCTGTCCACCACCTCCGCAACTTCCGAATCGCTCCTAGCTTTTATCTCCTTTATTGCCCGAAAGGATCTTCCTTGTCCGTGCCGTGGAAGTCCGCTGGCCTAACGCTGCCTTCTTGCGGTTGACAACAGTTCTCGGCGAACGTGTAAACACGCCCGTGCGGGCTCTGTTATTGGGAAGTTTCTAGCGGGATCTGCTCTCCGTGAGGGGGTTTTACACTCCGACGTTGGACATTTACGAACAATGTGGAATATTTATTATTCGCTCTACTTCAACTAATTAAAAGGTCTAGCTATGTTCCCCGGCTATTCAAGCAAAGGACCAGGTAACCGTAATTATTCCATCGTTAACGTAGTTCGAGTCAAGTGCCGCCATGGCTCCCTGTGAGAGGTCAAGGCCATTAGCGCCCCGAGCCGCGCAACCCTCGCACAAATCCTCGACCGTGACCTGGATGCTCTTGCCTTGGTCTGGCGCAGGACGAATGAACATGAGCATCAACAACAACTGAGAGAAAGGGAAGGATGCGCACACTGAACATTAATGGTCTGTCCGCAGTGAGCGCCGCCAGCCCAGGTGTCCGTTCCGAGAGCGACAATGAAATCGCTATTCTGCAGAGGGCTGCCACAAGCACCGAACCCGCCGTCAGGGAAGTAGTAGCTCGCTACATGAGCAGTGTTCAACTCCTTCGATCTGCACTGGGAGGATGGAAAACTTACCGATTCCGGTGACCCCGCTGGGAGGAGGGCTTGTACTGCCGCCCGTAAGGCAAAGGACCTGACCAATTTGGAGATCTGAGATGAAAAACTCAGTAACCATCTGGCACGGACGGGAGATACAACATACTCGTGCAGCCGCTGTTAATTGACGGGTTCGCAGCATGGAGCTGAGAATCGGAAACGCCAGTCTTGGCCTCGATGGCTGCACAGGTGTCTCCGCTGACGACAGTGTAGGTGCTTGTGCATCCACCCGATGTTCCGGAACTGAGGCATAGAACTTGGCCGATTCCGAGATCTAGAAAAAAAATTTAACATTGAAACCATCCGAACGAAAAAAAATAATTGTACTGGTGCAACCACTGTTGATCGAAGGGTTCAGTGAATGCAGTTGGGAATCGGACACTCCGGTCTTGGCCTCAATGGCAGCGCAGGTATCGCCGCTCACGACGGTGTAACTTTTCGAGCATGACTGGCGGCCCTGTGGTACCCGAATCTTAAATATCAACACTTCTCCAGTGATAGAGAAATACATACCTGGAGAGCTGGAGACGCGGAGACAGCCAGAGCAGTGACGAGGAGAGCAGAGAGAGCCTTGGAGAACATCTTTGAACTGAAGGAGTGGATTTCAGCGTGAAGACAGACTGCTGGGATCTCTTGGCTTTATACCGAAATATTGTCCGGCCAAAAGGGAGGTTTACTGAACTTCAACATCGGGACCACCGTCCCGTGCCGACAACAAAGGATAGAGTTGTCCGCATATGGTGTTTGAAACAATCGGAAGAACGGGTCAAAGTATTATTAGGGTCTGTGTCAAAGCATCCTTGGAATTGCGGGGTTTCGAGGAGTTTGCAATGTAAAATTGCTTTGGACCCGATGATTCATTCGATGGAATAGTGTCATCGGAGACGACAGACCATGCGATCTAGAGGCCCCAGTTCCAAGAGGACGAGAGCGATTGGTCCCAGGCCACAATCAAAATGTGGCGTGCTCCGGTAACGTCCGGAGGTCGGGGATCGGTTTCCAAATGAATGCCGAACGACCTAGGCACGACAGCGCTTGTGAATGCCGCCATCAGTGCCCGATCGGTAACTAGAAAAAGCGGCACAGGAAAGCCAAGACATGCATCCGGCCGGCACGGCCCGGGGCGTGAATAGGTGCCGTTTTTGTGCTGGTCCGATGTCATGCCGAAAGTATTCCATGTGTTGCGCGTGTAAATACAGTGACCGGGATTGTGTAAATTCACCGGAATCTGTTTTTCCCTGGTCCAAAAACGTACTGCCGTTCATAAATTGGTTTCATGGCAGCTCGTTTCTGGCTAGGTAGACCTGCAATAAACAGTCAAAGCCCTAAATGAAGATGGGGATGGTTTAAGAAGGTAATTCCGGCGACTTTCACATCTTCCCTGAGAAGCTCGCGCGGGAGACTGACAGTAAAATATAGAGAGGTCGAAGTATACATATGCCTCGACTAGGACTCCTCAACAAAACATGGCATCTAATCAAGATACTTATCCGCAAGTATCTCGCTAGCGCTGGTGTGGTAACACATCTTTGATCACTCGTTGATGGTAGTACAACACAAGTCACAGAAAGTGAACAATGCCATACTTCTGGGGCCGGATAGCTGATATTAAGCCACCTCTGAGCGGGTTCCTGAAGTTCATCGTGAGGAGAGCAGTTTTTCCTTCCCCCTAAAAAACCACGCACTTAAAGGATGGGTTTTGATGATGTTGCACAACATTTCACAACGTGCCCAATGGGCCACTTCTGGGTCCATTTCGCCGATGTTTTTGATGACCTCAGCCTCGATAGACGACCCTACATACCCATCCAGGGCTATTACGAAGGCTGGACCAAAACCCTCTCCAGAAGCTGATCCTTCGGTGAATGTGTGCTCAGCGCAGATGCATAGTACTTGAGAAAATTCAGTATTGGATAAACTTGCAATCGAGTTTTCATACGAGCTATGATTTGAGCGAGTCCCAACGGAGTCTGAATGAGATCCTCCTGGAAGTGTGTCGGTCAAGAACTGATCGAGTTTCAGTCTAAAGTACCATTGCTGGAAGTTTCTTCTTCAAGGCATCGAGACAAGAAGCCACATTTTTGTGCTAGACGCAGATCACTTGGTGAACACCGGGAGAATGCACACACTCACAAACTGGATATCGGGAAACAGTGTATTTGAATGGAACACAGGCTTATTCAGACAGGTATTGCCTATAAGAGATAATTGTTGAGTGAAAGAAAGAAAGTGGAGGACATAACTTACAGGGATTGAGTGCTCACATGCTGCAAAAATCACGATGTGATTGGCATGCAAACAAATGAACACGAGTTCGGGGAATCCACACTCACTTCCTGCGGTCGCAGCGTGGTCAGGGAAAGTCAGGCAGATGTAACAAAGCAATACTCACACCCTGGGGAGAATAGCGGCACACTCAAAAAAAGAAGTCAATCAGGCGCAATGAAATGGCACTGACAGACTGCGGGAAATGGCGGCGCGGTCAGCAGCACCAGAGGAGGACTTACATCACTCACAGGCTACAAGAATTGACGGCGCAGTCAGTGGAGTCACCCAGGAGGAAAAGTCGACCAGAGCTGGACACAATGGAGTGGAACTCACCCCCTGCGAGGAATTATAGCGTCAGTGAAGTTAATCAGGGGCGTAACAAGAGCCACTTGCATACTACGGGAACGTGCAGTCAGCCCAATCAACCAGGGCCGGCGTAACGAAGTGCCACTCACGCTCTGTGGGCAGTCGTGGCATCAGGAAAGTCAACTAGAGCCGGCGGAACAAAACGGCACTCACAAACTGTGCGGGATGGCGGCGCAGTCAGCAATGTAAACTGCAAGCAGTAGCACAAGACAGATACATGCTGCAGCAGCCATGGCACACTCAGCAAATTCAATTTGAGGCCGGCACGCAGAACAGGCACTCACATCCTTGGAAGGCATTCAGTAAAATATACTTATACTTGGAAGTACCACTCCGAGGACACTCACATACACTGCCTCCTGTGCAAGCACGGATCAGACCAGGCCAACTCGAAGGTCACAACTCACTTCCTACGTTGTAACGTGATCGATTACATTTCAATAGATGTGATTCATGTAGCAAGGAAGGCTCACCTGCTGTATATGATCTCTTCAATGTGAATGACATGACTATCTGATGCGACCCACCCAAAAGTGAGGAAAGTAACCCAGAGTCCACTCGACCACTAATATTGGTCCTTTGCCTCCTTCATCCAGTGCACTATTAATCTCGTCGGAAACAGTACCCGCCCACCGCCTTGAAACATACTGACCCACCCACCGCCCATGAAATGCAAAGGTCGATGTTATTTCGTTGCACAGACACAAATAGTAGGTGCAATGCGTCATCGGTGATTGTCTTCGCGGTCTCGTTGATGAGCTCAATACAGTTGTTGTGCTCCAGTCGCATATCTGATAGGACAATCAACATACCAGACTGTGTGATCAGCTGCAGACCCACCGTCGAGCTGGACATAGGCAGATGGCTTGAACGCCACGTGGTTGAGTTGGTCTCTATAGTGCGTGGTTAGCATCCTCTGCGCCAATTCAAGTTTCCCAGCATTGGCTGTGCGTATGTTTTTGCCCTCTGCTCGAAGCTGTTGGAATGCCTTGGTGACTAGGCCATCAAATTTGGTAAAGATCACAATCAACGGCACTGGAAGAGCTCATTAGTAGTCAGTTGCTCGACAAAGTGAACTCACCTTTGCCAGTACCAGAAATATCAAAGAACTGATCTTCAGCTTCTAGTAGCGGCCTGTTACCGTCAGTGGGTAAACAGTACCTGTTGCGCTGTCAGCGTGTTTCGACCGATGTGTCAAGGCATACCAGATAGCGTGAATTTGCCTGGACAATTCCGTGGTTCCTGCGCGTTTCTCAATGAAAGTTGTTACTTTCTGTATTTCGTCTGCTGATCCGCCTTCAAATCCGCGGGAGTCGTGGAATATAAACTGCGGATTGCTCTTGAATATTAACTGGTTCTCGATTTCGTGCTCGCCGCGCTGCCGGAAAATGAGCGCAGACGAAGCTGAGAGAGAGGTGGGAGACTTTACTTGAGCTGATTCCTTGACAATTTCGGGATCCAGCTAGGACGAGCCATCAGTCCGAATCATGAAAACACTCCGAGGCCTACCCTTCGCCCCCGTATGTCGTAGATCTGTGGATCCTCCACCGAGTTGCAGACTTTCTTAAGGATCGTCGTTTTGCCAGCATTCGCCCTCCCGATGATCAAGATCCGAAAGCGACTGATTTTGCTTCGCACATCGATGGGCTTATTCATTTTTACCACCGAAAATGCGGGACGTGGCCACCAAGCGAGAAGTAATGTTCTGGAAGTGAAGGCGAAGGTGAGAGGGCGGTATTGAGGAGTCCGGGCGGCTGGGAAGAAGAGGCCGCATGGATTTAGCGGGCTGTGCAAGTACTTAATCTGAGCGGCAGTAAAGCGACTTCTCAATCTCCGAGTGTCTGGCGCCATCGGATCGTGGACGTCAGAAGGAAGCTCTTGTAGATCGTTCGGCCATTACCGTCATCGGAGTCACTGGTTTTGATCACTGATTCGGCCACAGTTCCGACGGTCTTGTTCAAATCTTTTTGTCTCCCACTTCCATGTTAATTTCTAAGAGCAACGGCGTAGCCTTCATGAAGGGATCCAGTGTTTTCACAATAGGTTCATTCTCCGTCACCTTATCCAGACCCATCATCTCATCTAGCATTTTCAACATTATAGATTGCAATGCTTGATACTCAAGACCCACGCCCTACAACGGACGAACGCATGAAGCTAGAACAAGGCAATTGAAGGATTCCGTAAAAGCGAAGCCATCCACGAGACTCTGAATCGATATCTGTAGTGGCGGCAAACGCCGGACCCCTACTTTGCGGCTCGTCGGCTTTATCGGACATGCGATTGACGGAAATTACATCGACAAACAATCCACAAAGAGACGAAAGAAAGTTCCACCTGCATAAAGCTTGGTGCTCGTCACCTGTCCTTCATCCCCTCCGCAATTTCAGAATCGTTTCTAGGTGCTGGTACCTTTATCATGGCTAAAACCGGGTTCCCCAAACCCTCGCCCACGTTCCCGCTTTTCAAGTTCTTCTTGTTCGTCTGTCCCCCGGAAACCCGCTGGTCCGGCACTGCATTCCGGCGGATGACACCAATTCTCTGTAAACGTGCAAAAAAACTCGTATGGCCTCAGTGGGAAGAATTGCCAAGTTTCTAGCTGGATCTGCACTCCGTGAGGGGGCACTTTGAATGTGGCGATTCACTCTCCGACGTTGAACATTTCCGAATATTCTGGAATATTTATTATTCGCTCTGAGTGAGAGATCTAGCTCTATTTCCCCAGCGCAATATCATCAAGCAAAAGACCAGACAACCGAAATCACTCCATCGTTAACGTAGTTCGGGTCAAGTGCCGCCATGGCTCCTTGCGAGAGGTCAAGACCATTAGCACCCCGGGATGCGCAGCCCTCGCACAAATCTTGGACAGTGACCTGGATGCTTGTGCCTTGGTCTAACGCGGGATGGATGTAGATGAGCATCAACTGTTGAGAGAAAGGAAATGATGCGCACACTGAACATCAACGGTCTGTCCACAGTGAGCGCCGCCATCCCAGGTGTCCGTTCCGAGAGCGACAATGAAATCGCCATTCTGCAGAGCATTGCCGCAAGCACCGATCCCGCCGTCAGGGAAGTAGTAGCTCGCTACGTGACCCAGCAATGAATAAATCCCTCTATCCGCGCTGAGAGATGGGAAACCTACCGATACCGGAACCCTGGCGGGCCTGTTGTAATCCAATGGTGAATAATAGTTCTCTGTGAACACAAATATGTATACCTGAAGCGCCGGCGACGCTGAGACAGCGCTAGCGAGCGCAGTGAGGAAAAGAGCAGAGAAAGTCTTGGAGAACATTCTTGAATCGAAGGAGGACTGGTAAATTCAGCTTGAAGAAGAATTGGGAGAATGTCTGGCTTTTATACCCCAAAATTGTCCGGCAAAAAGGGAGGTTTAGTGAGCTTGAACATGTGCGACCACCTTACCTCACCAGAGAGAAAGGATGTAGTTGTCTACATGTGGTACTCGGAACAATTATCTGAAAGGGTCAAACTATTATTGGAAGTTTTGTCAATGCTTTCTTGTAATTGCGGGGTTGCGAGAACTTTCCAGGTCGGGATGCAACTCGGGAAGTAAATCAAATGGACGGAATTACGCAATCCGACTTAATGCGAATGAAGGGTTCAAGTTCCCCAAGGCAGGAGGCGTGGGGTGCACGGCGCGAGGCAGTCTTCCGTATTTCGCCAACGTTCAGCGAAGGCTCTTCATTGGATATGGGTTTCCAAATAGACGCCGAACGGTCCGACACTCTTGCGCATGCCGTCGTCGAGCGCCCGAAGGATCCGCACCGGCAACCAAAAAAAGTGAGACAGGGAAGCTGAAATCTGCATCCTGCCGGCACGAGCAGGAATAACTATAACTCTTGTTCTAAGAAAAGTATTCTATACATTGCGTCTGGAAAAATGCGGAATGACATTGGGTAAGTTCACCGGAATCCGATATTCCCCGGTCGGCGACAAGATGAGCCACAGCTGTCAATATTAGTTTCGGTACCGCTCGTATGCAACCGTCGCAGTAGGGGCTAAAATTGGGTCTGGAAACAGAGACGATTCAAATTCGACCATGTGGCGAGGCACACTCGCACGAGGTGTACTACGGCGAGACCGTTCACGGCCGACGGTCTCGCCTTGAATAAATTAACCGAGTCGCAGGCTCGGTGTGTCAAAATTTGTTGGGCGAGTGCAACCGCTTGGAACGAATATTACTGTAAGCACTATGAGTTGGCTGGCATGCATAGAAATTTAAAACCATCCATAGGGTTGTTCGAGTCGGGTCGGGTTTGAAAGCTTGGGCTTGGGTTGGGTCGAGGAGGGCTTGGCCCTGAGAATATCCTGAGCCCGAACCTACCTCCAGGGTCGGGCCAGGCCGGGTCGGGTTTGGGCTCAAGCCCGAGCACGAAGGTTTTCTATCTCGATTGCAAAGGGGATCGGTGTGAAGAACCAGCAGATGAGATAGAACGAGTAACGAGACTCATACAATGACTTTCTGGGGGGCGCGCAGACGAAGAGGGTGAACCATACTAGCTGTGTGGATAGCGAACAGGGTCAGCGCTCATAAATTAACGGATACAAGGACAAAGACAGAACGCGCAAATCGGGAATTCTTGCTGTCGACGTGGTGAAAAAAAAGGGGGGATGCAAGGATTTACGGGGATGTCGGCGTTGCGCAGCGAAGGGGCGGCGTCGGAGAAGGTCAGGATGCAGTGGTCGGTGCAGGGAGCCGCTTGATCGTCATTCGTTCCGGCCTGTGTGAAATATATCATTTATGGATGGAGGCGTCGGCTGCGGGCGTATCAGTGTGGCGTCTGGCACTAGGCGTGGCGGGGTATCATTGAGCCAAATGAGCTACTGATAGGGGCTATTCCATCCCAGTTCGAGAAAATGCGGCACCTGTGAATGATTGTTAGTACACCGACCGCCTTATGAGACAGCCCGATAAAGGCCATCGAATGTCCTTGCCACATCGGCCCACTTGAGATATCCCGGAGGAGAATACGCGGCCTTTGCGCTTGGTCTTGAATCTTTCCGATGACGAAGCGAGGAAACGATTCAAGGAATCATCGGAGTCGAATGTCGGAATGGACGCGGGCATTGGATGATGAAGAGAGAGACGTGGCACGAGTCCATCAGATCCGCACGGGCCCAGCGTTAGACGTGAATACCAGACTTGTCTTCAGAGTCAAGATATGCCTAATGCGACTCGGATTGATTGAAGTTCGAGGAAGGAGGGAAGTCAAGGGAAAACCCGGCCGACGAGGCGAAATAAGCGATGATATTTAAAACAAGGACTCGGAGGGCAGACCTGGATATGTACTCAGCATCGCGATCTGTTGTATATAGGACAAAATCCAGCTTAACTTTGGACTGCGATTTCTCACCACGGATCTTCCCAGCATAGAAAAGGTTCACACCAGCCGCAAAGCCTTCGATGGAGTCCCAGCGCAACACTTTCTTGACGGCTGGCGTGTATCGTTGATTTTTTGAGGACCAAGCATGATCTTGGCTAGTTATTGGAAGGGCGAAAGAGGAGAAGAGACAGAAAGATATCCGGAGCCACTTCGCCAGAAAAGAACGCCCGACACCTACGCCGATCCCCTGGACTCTGTTACTTGTTTTTGGTTTGCTTGAATCACTGCTGCGTGATATTGAGTGTAGATCTTCAGTTCAGGTCGCAGACGGTGAGCATAGATTTGGAAGGTGGTGGCTGCAGACAAGTCGTGTGTCGGATCAATGCCAGCGGGGCCGAGAGCACCGCCACGATGCCGTAATGACATCGTTACCTTCCGCTTCCGCTTCCACCACGACAATCCATTCGACCATTCGTTCGCACTCAAGGCGCTACATGTCGTTTGCCGGTCGCTCCTGCCTCCCGCGACATCATCGCCGCGTCCTTGCTGCCCTTTCAGTCACGATTGCTCGCGTCCCTTCGTCCACTCGCTCGCGCGTCTTTTCTCTCTCGCGTGCACGTCCGCCATGCTGCTCACTAACCGCGCACGTCACTACCGCCTACGCCCATTCCCGATGCCTGCCCGCTACCAACTCGCGCTTGTATGGCACTCCTTGCTGTCGATCTCACTCCGCCGCCTCGCGTCTGCGCATATTCAGCGGTGCGTCTCAATTCCCCGCATTCAATTCGAGTCCACTAACCTGCGTTAGGGGCCAGCCCGACGTCATCTCCTGTCGCCAGTGGCGGTGTGCAGCCTTAGTCGCCACACCCACCCGCTCTGCTAACACGACGTCGGGAGTCGACCACTGACTGACACCGACAAGTGTCTTCGCGGTGCCGTGAGTCGCGCCTAAGGGGCCGAAGAGCGGTACGCGTCTAGCCGTGTTTCTGTCGCTTCTCATGCGAGTACGTGTGCGGCGTTGCCCATTAACCGCGCACTGGCTCCAGCCCCCACGCGTACCTCGGTTTCCGTGCCGCATCCCCGCTCCCTACGTCACGCTGTAAATACGGATATTTGACCTCGAATATTGTAGGTCCCGTCGTCAACTTACTGGCACACTCATCGCGCGCGCGCGCCTCACTTACACGAACTCAATCCCGAGTCCGCCGACCCGCCCCCTGCACCTGCTTCCAGGTGGGATGTCGACGCCGTCATCGAGTGCGTGTGCCTTTACCCTCTCGCTGCATGTCTACCGTCTTTTCCAATCTCATGTGAGTACATGCCTGATCCCGAGAGTGCGACTCCCCACCTCCTTTATGACGTTCTGATGCCCACGCCCGCCTCGCTTTCCGTGTCTGTGATATCGCTGCTTTTCCGTGTCCGTGACATCTCTGCCACCAAACCGCCTTCTACGTGTCTCAGAACTCACCTCTTCAGCCTTGCATCCTGCATCCTTTCTCCTCCCTTTGGCGTGGTGCGCTGATCCAGCTAGCTCCTGTCGATTGTGTGTCAAGCGAACCTGCGACCGATGTGCCTCCCCTCGATTCTTGACGGCTCTGCCTCCGAGTCGTCCCTCGAAGACCCTATCTCCGAGTCGTTACCTCCAAGTCGTCCACCGAGGCGTTTGTTTGTCACAGGCCTTGCTCCCTTCTCGCACTATAATTCAAACTCAAGAGAGGCGCCGTTTCGCTGGACGCGTTCGTTCTCTGCGAATTCCGCGCCTACCTGCGAGTTTGCATCCCATTGCGATCCTGCGCAAGCACCGAGCTCTTGAGCTTGAAGCTCAAAATGCGCATGAAGCTGCTTCATCACGGTATCACGGCGAGCTGGAACTTCGACGACGACAAAGTATTTATTTCTCAACCACAGAACATTCGCACAAGTAACTGTTTGGATTCCGGTTGCTCAACAGCGAAGGATCCACAAAGAAAATCAAATCGTTCGCACAACCAGTAGTTCCGTCAGAGTCAGAAGCAAAGTCATGGTTGTGCGTGCACTATACTGAGGAGCGTGCTGCCCATTGACCGTTCGTAACCCAGTTGAGATCAAGAATATCTCTACACCCTCTTTGGCCTCGCCACAGCAGCGTTGGTGGGCGTTGTGGTTCCAACCCTTAGAGCCATCGGGCTATCGATTGCGTTCACACGAATGTGAATACGTACACGACCATTCAATCTTATCATTCCCGTCCTCACGCTGGCACGTTCGGCCCCGAAGTGCTGCGTTTCCTTATGACCTACAGAGTTAACATGATGCTCGTACTGAACCAGCTTTTCCTGATAACTCTCGAGCCGTGAGCCGTGTCACCTTGGATGACATTGATCTGGCCGTGAGATTTGCCGCTCTACGAAGGTTGAGGAGATGCAAGAGTTGATTAAAGAATTCCGCGCCTGCTGTTCTGCCGGTCAACTAATGAGCCTACAGTATTGCACTGATTTGTCATATCACCACCCAAACAGCAGGCCGCAGCTGAACGGGTAGAGTTTGCCTGCTCAATGAATTTGAGATAAATACTGGTAAATATTCAGATTATCTAGGTCTCATCACCATTTTCGCTCATGTGTTAACGAGGTCAAAGCCAGAACTATGGATGAACACTGTCTCGGTAACCCAGACGTTCAAGGTAGCACTTGCGCTTCGCGGCTGGCGGATACCCGGACCGTGTTTGATCCTTGCCACGCGAGTTCGGCTAAATTTGATGTGCGCAAGTGCTACCAGCGCCTACCAGCGCCCACTCATTTTTACCCGAACCCGCGGATCACCGGAACGTCTGGTACCGAGACAGGGATGAACAGTTTAACAGTGTGATATTCGTCTACGTATGAAATACTTAGGTACGGATACCTCGACGAACCCAAGTGAATGAAGGAAATAAAAGGAAATATTGTAGTATTGTATCGTAATGGTCTCTTGAACACTGCGTCAGGAGGCCCGAACTACTCATCGCTGATTGCCGATTGATTGCCGAGGGCCGCGGGAACTACCTTCCTGACATGTCGTCAGCTTATTGTGGCTCTGCCAGAGAACGGGATCCGAAATTAATCCTTGGCCTTCCGGCGAACCTCACCCACATGAACTATTATTCTTTTCATTTTGCAGGCTGTCATCCGTAGTGTGTGATTTGGGCTTGCAGACTGGGAACTTGGACGTGAACCGAGTAGGAGCAGCTGCTTGACACAGTTTCCATTTCATGGTTTCCAAGCCAACTTGCATCTGTACGTGCTGAGAGCTGAACTGCAAAGGTGATGGCTCCGAAAAAAAAGGAGTAGAGCCCTGAATGAACACAAGTGGCGTCCTGTTCAATGAATGAAGTGGAGACAGCTGAGTTTAAAAAAAGGCTAGTGCTTCGAATGGACAGATGGAGTAACTTTATAAGTAGGATTGGCTTGGGCTTGGATTTGACAGCGATCACTCACCCAAGCCCAACAAATTGCCTTGCAAGCCATTTTGTCACCTTGCGCAAGCCACTTTGTTCCTAGGTAACAGCCAAAAAATAAAATATTGCTTCCACTCTAAATGTCTTGTATAGGCCCTCGGCGACATTGTTTGTATAGTGGATGTCTTGTGTTCCATTCCCCCAAGGTTCGGACGGTACTGTTTCTCGCGCAATGTTGATATTCCCGCAAATACCTCTCACCATAACAGCAAATGACAGTCTCACTCATGTTCCTTCCGCAAACCATCTGGCTTGTCAAGTTCAATTAATGTATGGGAGACAAATGCGTCCATCCAACGAAAATGATCTTCGAAGGTGCTCAAACTACCCCGAAAATTTGGAAACAAGCACAGAATTTGCAGGAATTTAGGTGCAGGAATTTAGGCCAAGATCGCAGTTGTACCTATCACACGCAATCGTATTCAGGTCCCTATGCCTTTTATTAAACACTCTTTGACCAAGTGAGAGATCTCACTGTTCTTCTCGCTGTTGGACTTGAACTCAGCCATGCCTCTTACAGAAATCAAACTCTGTATAAAATCTTGGCGTCTTTTACCTTCTTTTTCGGAGGGTGCAAGCATTGGGTGTCTGTTTCATCTTTTGATCCTCGTTTGAAATTAATTGCACTCTCGATGGCAACCTCCCTGATAACCCAATTCATACACAGTGGCACATTCGAGCGGCAAAGTCTCGATCAACAATTGAATCTCTGTCAATGACGATCGGATTTGAAATCTAAGCAAAAGAAGCCGAAAAGCTGCTCGTACCACGATTCGTGATCGCAACGAGCTGATCTGGATGCCGAGATGCCATCGCTGATAACCTTGTCGGCACGTCTCGCCACTTGCTCGGCAGCTTCGGGTCAACAGTGTTGGACTGTAATCACCACTTTGTCTCTTTCTACAAAAACAGACAGGCCAGATACAACTCGTACGGTTGTAGTGGGAAGAATTGTCAAGTCTCTGGATTTTCGTTCGGGTCTTGGCCTTCATTAACGAATGACCTTCGTGAAGTATCGTTGTGAACCTTGAGATACAGCCGTTTTGTAAACAATATCCGGGTTTTGATGGGGTGTTGCTCCTCGATTTGTGTTTATCTCTGCTTGTTGCTGCGTCGCATGTCGTAAGCTACTCCACCATTCGATTTGTCCTTCTACAATCGCTACTGAATTCTACAGAGCTAGAATGAAGTGCATTTGGACAAGACAATGAATTTGGAGTCTACCGATACCAAATTCATGCACAAAAGGCCAGGACACCGTTTGCACAGGGAGGTTTGCCGAAGCTGTGGAGCCACGGCATTGCAGCAACAGTGTGGAGCCAGCCTTTGCCGACGATGCCTGGACAAGCAGGTGTAAGCACAAAATGAGCACCAACAATTTACGAAACCCGGATATTGTTTACAAAACGGCTGTAGCTGGATGCCAGGTGCTTCAAACATCAAGTCCACTGCAGTGTCAATATTCACCGTTTGAGTTTCAGGAGCAGTGGCAACACTTGGTTGGTAACCCGTGAGGGGGGCGATTTGAATGTGAGGATTTACTCTCCAACGTTGTACAATTGCGAATATTCTGGAATCTTTATCATTCGCTCTATTTCAAACACTGATCAAGAGATCTAGTTCTGTTTCCCCGCTATTCAAGCAAAGGACCAGACAACCGAAATTATTCCATCGTTAACGTAGTTCGGGTCAAGTGCTGCCATGGCTCCTTGCGAGAGGTCAAGGCCATTAGCACCCCGGGATGCGCAGCCCTCGCACAAATCCTGGACAGTGACCTGGATGCTCGTGCCTTGGTCTGGCGCGGGACAAATGAACATGAGCATCAAAAATTGAGAGAAAGGAAATGATGCGCACACTGAACATCGACGGTCTGTCCACAGTGAGCGCCGCCATCCCAGGTGTCCGTTCCGAGAGCGACAATGAAATCGCCATTCTGCAGAGCATTGCCGCAAGCACCGATCCCGCCGTCAGGGAAGTAGTAGCTCGCTGCGTGACCCAGCAATGAATAAATTCTTCCATCTGCGCTGTAAGATGGGGAAACTTACCGATACCGGAACCCTGGCGGGCCTGTTGCAATCCATTGGTCAATAATGGCTCTCTGTGAATACAAACATGTATACCTGAAGAGCTGGCGACGCCGAGACAGATACAGCAGCCAGGAGAAGGGTAGCGAAAGTCTTAGAGAACATTGTTGAGTCGAAGGAGTACTGGAGAATTCAGCTTGAGGAAGAACCAGGAGAAAGTCTGGCCTTTATACCCCAAAATCGTCCGGCAAAAAGGGAGGTTTAGTGAGCTTGAACATGTGCGACCACCTTACCTCACCAGAGAGAAAGGATGTAGTCGTCTACATGTGGTACTCGAAACAATTATCTGAAAGGGTCAAACTATTATTGGAGGTTTTGTCGATGCTTTCTCGTAATTGCGGGGTTGCGAGAACTTTCTAGGTCGGGATGCAACTCGGGAAGTAAATCAAATGGACGGAATTACGCAACCTGAGTCAATGCGATTGAAGAGTTCAAGTTCCCCAAGGCGGGAGGCGTGGGGGGCACGGCGTGAGGCAGTCTTCCGTATTCCGCCAACGCTCAGCGATAGCTCCTCATTGGATATGGGTTTCCAAATAGACGCCGAACGGCCCGACATTCTTGGGCATGCCGTCGTCGAGCGCCCGAAGGATCCGCACCGGCAACCAAAAAATCGTTCTTGAGATATGCCGCAGGAGAATACGCGGCCTTTGCGCTTGTTCTTGATTCTTTCCGATGACGAAGCGAGGAAACGATTCAAGGAATTATCGGAGTCGAATGTCGGAATGGACGCGGGTATTAGATGATGAAGAGAGATGAAGAAAAAGATGCGGCACCAGTTCATCAGATCCGCACGGGCGCAGCGGTAGAAGTGAATACCAGACTTGTACTTCAGAGTCAGAATGTCCCCAACGCGACTCGGATTGAAGTTCGAGGAAGGAGGGGAGACGATGGAAAACCCGGTCTACGAGGCGAAATGAGCGATGATAATTTAAAACAAGGACTCGGAGGGCAGACTTGGATATGTACTCAGCATTGTGATCTGTTGTATATAGGACAAAATCCAGCCTAACTTCGGACTGAGATTTCCCACCGCGGATCTTCCCAGCATAGAAAAGGTTCAAACCAGCCGCAAAGCTTTCGATGGAGTCTCAGCGTAACGCTCTCTTGAAGGCCTGACGTGTCTCGTTTATTTTCTTGGAACATTTCCAGGAACCGAACACGATCTTGGCTAGATATTGGAGCGGCGAAAGAAAAAACAGAGGAGAAGAGACAGAAAGATATCCGGAGCCACTTCGCCAGAAAAGAACGCCCGACACCTACGCCGATCCCCTGGACTCTGTTACTTGTTTTTGGTTTGTTTGAATCGCCGCAGAGCGATATTGAGTGTAGATCTTCAGTTCGGGTCGCAGACGGTGACGAGATACAGAGCACAGATTTGGAAGGTGGAGGCTGCAGACAAGTCGTGTGTCGGATCATTGTCATTGTCACAATGCCAACGGGCCCGAGAGCACCGCCACGGTGCCGTAATCGTCGTCGTCGCCTTCCGCTTCCTCGACCACCACGACAATCCATTCGACCATTCGTTCGCACTCAAGGCGCTACATGTCGTTTGCCGGCCGCTCCTGCCTCCCGCGACGTCATCGCCGCGTCTTTGCTGTCCTTTCAGTCACGATTGCTCGCGCCCCTTCGTCCACTCGCTCGCGTGTCCTTTCTCTCGCGCGCGCACGTCCGCCATGCTGCTCTATGCTGCTCGCTAACCGCGCACGTCACTACCGCATACGCCCGTCCCCTCGTCCCCGATGTCTGCCCGCTACCAACTCGCGCTTGCATGGCACGCCGTGCTGTCGATGTCATCCCGCCGCCTCGCGTCTGCATATTCAGCGGTGCGTCTCAATTTTGCGGATTCAATTCAAGTCCACTAACCTGCGTTAGGGGTTAGCCCGACGTCATCTCCTGTCGCCAGTGACGGCTTGCAGCCCTAGTCGTCACACCCACCCGCTCTGCTAACACGACGTCGGTGATCCACCAGTGACTGGCACCGACAAGTGTCTTCGCGGTGCCGTGAGTCGCGCCGAAGAGCGGTACGCGTCTAGCCGTGTTTCTGTCGCTTCTCACACGAGTACGTGCGCGACGCTGCCCGTTAACCGCGCACTGACTCCAGCCCCCGCGCATACCTCGGTTTCCGTGCCGCATTCCCGCTCCCTAAGTCGCGCTGTGAACACGGATATTTTACCTCGAATGTTATAGGTCCCGTCGTCCACTTACTGGCACACTAATCGCGCGCACGCCTTACTTACACGAACTCAATCCCTTCACCTGCTTCCAGATGCAATGTCGACGCCGTCATCGAGTGCGTGTGCCTTTGCCCTCTCGCTGCGTGTCTACCACCGTCTTTTCTAATCTCATGCGAGTACATATGTGATGCAGAGAGTGCGACTGCCCACTTCCTGACCCACGCCCGCCTCGCTTTCCGTGTACGTGATATTCTCTGCCTTTCCGTGTGCATGACATCTCTGCCACCAAACCGCCTTCTAAGTCTCTCAGAACTCACCTCTTCGGCCCTGCATCCTGCTTCCTTTCTTCCTTTGGCATGGTGCGCTGATCCAGCTAGCTCCTGTCGATTGTGTGTCAAGCGAACCTATGACCGATATGCTTCCCCTCGATTCTTGAAGGCTCTGCCTCCGAGTCGTCCCTCGAAGACTCTATCTCCGAGTCGTTACCTCCAAGTCGTCCTCCGAGGCGTTTGGTTGCCACAGGCCTTGCTCCCTTCTCGCACTATAACTCAAACTCAAGAGAGGCGCCGTTTCGCCGGACGTGTTCGTTCCCTGCGAGTTTGCGTCCTATTGCGATCCTGCGCTAGCACCGAGCTCTTGAGCTTGGAGTTCGAAATGCGCATGAAGCTGCTTCATCACGATATCACGGCGAGCTGGAACTTCGACGATGATAAAGTATTCTTTTCTCAACCTCAGAACATTCGCACAAGTAACTATTTGGAATCCGGTTGCTCAATAGCGAAGGATCCATAAAGCAAATCAAATCGTTCGCACAATCAGTAGCTCCGTCAGAGTCCGAAAGTCGTGAGGAGCGTGCTGCCCATTGACCGTTCGTAACCCAGTTGAGATCAAGAATGTCTTTACACCGTCTTTGGCCTCGCTGGAGCAGCGTTGGTGGGCATTGTGGTTCCAACTCTTAGAGCCATCGGGCTATCGATTGCGTTCACACGAATGTGAATACGTACGCGACCATTCAATCTTATCATCCCCGTCCTCACGCTGGCACGTTCGGCCCCGAAGTGCTGCGTTTCCTTATGACCTGCATAGTTGACCTGATGCTCGTACTGAATCAGCTTTTCCTGATAACTCTCGAGCCGTGAGCCGTCTCACCATAGATGACATTGATCTGGCCGTGAAGAACTACCGGACGTCCAATAGGTACGGCCACTTGTGCACAACAGCATTCGAGATTTGCCGCTCTACGAAGGGTGAAGGGGAGATGCAGAGTTGATTAAAGAATTCCGCGCCTGCTGTTCTGCCGTTTAACTCATGAGCCTACTGTGGTGGCTTCTGCATCCCAGATAAGAGCTTGGCTAGTGTCATCGGCCTTGATATTGCACTGATTTGTCGTACCACCATCCAAAACAGCAGGCCGCAGTTGAACGGGTAGAGTTTGGCTGCTCAATGAATTTGAGATAAATGTTGGTAAATATTCAGATTATCTAGGTCCCATCAATATTTTCACTCATGTGTTAACGAGATCAAAGCCAGAACTATGGATGAACACTGTGAGGTCCGGGTCAACCAAAGGTAAACAGACCCCGCGGTAGTCGTCAAGAACCCAAGGAAACACGCAAGCCGAGTGGGTGAAGCGTCGGATTCGAGAAAACTGTCTAACTAGCTACGCACTATCTAACTAAATAGTATTTTGAAACCCTTGTATTAATTACCTTTGTTCTGAATATGTAAACTACCTTGTATCCTAAAAGGGTATCTACTTGTGTCCGTGAATAGAATAATGGCCGCAGTGTTGAACATGACGACCTTGTTCAACTCTCGGCCACTTGATGTGAAACCCGAGATCACCGGAATGACTTGATGGCCGAATGCGGATCCGTATCCGTTACAAACACTGCGTCAGGAGGCCCGGAACTACTTATCGCTGATTGCCGATTGATTGCCGATGACCGCGGGAACTACCTTCCTGATATGTTATCAGCTTATTGTGGCTCTGCCAGAGAACGGGATCCGAAATTAATTCTTGGCCTTCCGGCGAACCCCACCCACATGAACTATTATTATTTTCATTTTGCGGGCTGTCATCCGTAGTTTGTGATTTGGGCTTGCAAACTGGGAACTTGGACGTGAACCGAGTAGAAGCAGCTACTTGACACAGTTTCCGTTTCATAGTTTCCAAGCCAACTTGCATCTGTACATGCTGAGAGCCGAAAAAAAAGGAGTAGAGCCCTGAATGAAACACAAGTGGCGTCCTGTTCTTGTAAGGCGATGAATGAAGTGGAGACAACTGAGTTTGAAAAAAGGCTAGTGCTCCGAGTGGACAGATGGAGTAACTTAGTAAGTAGGATGATTCAGTAGGAAAGTAGCGGTTAGCGATTGAATATCCGACTTGTGATCCCCGCACTCGTACGCAGAGCCACAAAGATGCTAAAAGAACTTCCAAAAATTAAATTTTTATGGATGTAGAGTGGGGGGGAAAGCGACTGGAGTGCAGTGCGGATCACATCGGAGCACCGGAAAGCCAAGACATACCCCAAAATTGTCGGTGATGGATGGAACGATCCAGAGAGCGCTCACCTCTTGGCGCGTGACCCTGAGTAGAAAATTTCGAGGGTGCCGCCCCGTGACAGTTCTGGATGTCTGTCGGCAGGTCGTCCTACATTTATAACTTGCATTCATTCTGCTACTTTCTCTGGATTCTTCTCGCCATGGACGCCATTACAGGGTACGTTTGCCTCACTCTGAATAGCTGAAGCGCAAGTTCATTCACAATCGCAGAGCGCTCTTGATTGGCACGTGGGCAAGCTCTGTCAGTGGCATTTGTTTCTGCGTGACTGCGAGGAGCCTTAAGATTGGACGTTAGCTCCTATACACGGCCGAGCTGTATCAGGCTCTGCGCTATTACCGGTATTTCAAGAATGATGATTGGAGGTTGAAGGTATGACTATCTTTCCACTGGCACCCAGCCTAAGTTGCTGTCTTTCAAGATGCTGGTGACGGTCACCTTCTCTGTTGACACCATTGCTCTGCTGAACGGCTATGTGTCGGTATATCTGGTGAGCACCTTGCATTGGCTCTTCGCCCCCATATGGCGCATTATCCATTCTCCCGCAGTACACGATAACACATGCTGGTATGCCAGAACGCAGCATCGTCGCTCGCCCATTATTTATTCGTCTACAGGTGACACGGCGTACTTAGCTAACCAAAATTGGGTAGGTCTCTTGCCAACCGGTCATGCAACTGACATATTCAGACATATAATCATGTGTTCCGCTGGCAGACGATTCCGTTCTACGTTTTTACCACTGCCATTGTGGCCACACCTGTTCAAATATTTCTGCTCACCCGCTACTGGAAATTGTGTGTCCTTCATTTCATTTACTGCATCGTTTACCACACATCTTACTGATAATTACCAGCGCTGGAAAACATGTTATCACTTTGTTCTTAGGCTTCCTGATTCTCGCTGCGGTGCACAAACGATTCTTTCAAATCGTGAAAGTTCCAACAATCAGTGCTGATCTCTCGCTCAGGTCGGCGGCTCCGTCACATGTGGATTTATGGTGGCCCTCTTTCCCGCATTCAAAGACCGTTTCAAATTGAAGATTCCCGCGATGTGCGTCCTCTTCCATTCATTTGCAATTGTCCTTGCCTTCGGGGTCCGATCTATCTTTTCTCTGGTTTACTGTTGCTTCTAGCCTTTGGCTCGTAACAGAGGCCGCAGCGGATCTCGGCATCGCTGTAGCATTGGTCTGGGAGTTTCTGAGGGCGAGACCGACTTCGACCAAAGCGCGGAAGTGCGTAGCGCATCATCGTAGATATGAGCAGCTCCGCTAACCCTGCTGCAACAGTGTGGTTAGCCGACTAGCCACAATCACGGTTCAAACCGGGACCGCCACGGCGGCGATTGCCGTTGCCGCTCTGTTTGGGTGAGTTTTTGTCGCGGCCTCCACCACACTTATCAAACTGCCATTCAGATATCTCATGAACGAGGACAGCAACAGTACGTTCTCACCCCCCATAGGCCCACTCCACCTATGCTTAAGCTCATCATCAATTTTCCACTTGTTCCCCGCGCTTGTACCTTCTTGGCTTACCTGTAGTTGGTGTTGGGTTTGCCTGGTGCCTCGGCAGGATGTACGGGCTCAGTATGGTTCGTTCCTTTTTCTTCTCTTCTCTTTTGTTTTGGTATCAGTTCCTCTTCTCGCGAGACGTATATCTTGTATGCAACCTGACTCGCAACTGACTCTGTTTCTTGAAGTTGTCAAACCTCAACATCCGTGAATCGCGGCGTACACGTGATAGTGGGATGGATACAAATCTCAGCGGCCTTTGTGCGTCCCGCGTTTCCCTAGTTTTGCGGCACTTCTCATCCTTGTTAGATGCGCACCGTCCAACTGTGGTCACGGTATGCCTTCATTTTTTTAAATCCACACGGGACGTTCGGGTTTACTTTACTTTTTCTGTTCTTCAGGTACACACTGAGAGACAGCAGGACTCGCATCCTACGCCAATAACGATTAAGAGCGAAGTCCGTAGCACGCATACTTTTGAATGTCTTTTTCATTTCGTTGACCCACGACTCAGATGCACGGTCCAAAACACGCAGCGGACATCGAGATGGGCCCCCTGTCCTGGAAAAAGGAAGAAAAGACGCTCGAATCTGTTACCCGTGGCCAACTCCCTTAATATTGTACGTACAATCGCAGTGAGAGCGGCGTCAATTTGTGGAAGGAGATGAATGCAAATATTTAATATAGAGTGAGATGGAGGATTCAGAACGCCGTGCGAGTAGCAAACTCTACGACGATGCTCTGGGGGAACACAAGGCACGACACCAAAGCTGAGATGAGCCCCTCCGCTATCCACAGCTTTATGAGCCAGCGACCAAGATCGGAAGGCTCGTATAGCGCAAGGCACTGCACTCGAACACAAGGCGGGGATATGCATGGCACGTTAGGACTAGCTTCCGGAGTCGGGATACGGTGAAGCTTGCAGGATGGAGATGGCCCCGGTGATTGACGGAAGGCACACGTTCTCCGGAGAGGGATACTGCTGGACTGTCGATGCGGACTGTGAGTTCCACAGCCGTTGTAGCGGGAAGGTTGGACACGAAAGAACTGAGGGCATCGACTGGCTTTGGGAGCAGCCACCAGTGTCACGCATTTCGTACAACGATTCTCGCTGCCAGTTCAATCGAAGTTTATTCAGCCTTCAGCGAGCCCTCCTGTCTGGGTTTCCGAAGTGAAGGTTGGTGTGAGTACGATGATGAGTCCTCCAAAGAGAGAGTAACGTTTTTGGCTTGCTTCCGCGCCAAATGGCTTTTTTTTTTGGCTTGGGCTTGGATTTGACAGCGATCACCCGCCCAAGCCCAACAAATTGGCTTGCAAGCCATTTTGTCGGCTTGAACAAGCCACTTTGTCACCTAGGTAACAGCCAAAAATAAAATGTGGCTTGCACTCTAAACTTCTTGTATAGACCCTTGGCGACATCGTTTGTATAGTAGATGTCTTGTGTTCCATTCCCTCAAGGTTCGGGCAGTACTGTTTCTCGCGCAGTGTTGATATTCCCGCAAATACCTCTCACCACCACAGCAAATGACATTCTCACTCACGTTCCTTCCGCAAGCCATCTGGCTTGTGGAGTTCAATCAATGCATGGGAGGTCAATGCGTCCATCCAACGAAAATGATTTTCGAAGGTGCTCAAACTACCTCGAAGATTTGGAAACAAGCACTAAATTTGCAGGTAGGCCAAGATCGCAGTTTGTATGTATCCCATGCAATTTTACTGTGTTCTTCTCGTATTCAGGTCCGTATGCTTTTTATTAAACACTCTTTGACCAAGTGAGAGAGATCTCACTGTTCTTCTCGCTGTTGGACTTGAACTCAACCATGCCTCTTACAAACCCTTTATAAAATCTTGGCGTCTTTCCCCTGCCTTTTTCGGAGGGTGCAAGCATCATTTCCGGTTGTCTGTTTCATCTTTTGATTCTCATTTGAAATTGATTGCTCTACATTCCAAACCTTCCACTGAGTTCAGCCTGATAGCGCAATGTACATTGCACTCTCGATGGCAACCTCCCTGATAACCCAATTCATACACAGTGGAGCAAAGTCTCTGCAACAATTGAATTTCTGTCAATCACGATCTTCACGATCAGATTTGAAATCTAGGTAAGACAAGCCGAAAAGCCGCTCGTACCACGATTCGTGATCGCCACGAGTTGATCTTGATGCCGAGATGCCATCGCTGATAACCTTGTCGGGACGTCTCGTCACTTGCTCGGCAGCGTCGGGTCAGCAGTGTTGGACTGTAAACTTTGACTGCAGGAGAAAGGGGGGAGGCGGCCGCAGGCCGCCGACCACCTCGTCTTTTTCTAAAAAAACTGACAGTCCAGATGCAACTCGTTCGGCCGTGGTGGGAAGAATTATCAAGTCTCTAGCGGGGTCTGCGCTCCGTGAGGGGGGCGGTTTGCATGTGGGGATTTACTCCCAGACATCGGACATTTCCGGATATTCTGGAATATTCATTATTCGCGCTAATTCAAACACTGATTAAAAGATCTAGTTTGATTTCCCCCGCGCAACATCATCAAGCAAAGGACCAGACAACCGAAATTATTCCATCGTTAACGTAGTTCGGGTCAAGTGCTGCCATGGCTCCTTGCGAGAGGTCAAGGCCATTAGCACCCCGGGACGCGCAACCCTCGCACAAATCCTGGACGGTGACCTGGATGCTTGTGCCTTGGTCTGGCGAGGGACGAACAAACATGAGCATCAACAATGGAGAGAAAGGAAATGATACGCACACTGAACATCAACGGTCTGTCCACAGTGAGCGCCGCCATCCCAGGTGTCCGTTCCGAGAGCGACAATGAAATCGCCATTCTGCAGTGCGTTGCCGCAAGCACCGATCCCGCCGTCAGGGAAGTAGTAGCTCGCTACGTGACCCAGCAGTGAATAAATCCCTCTATCCGCCCTGAGAGATGAGGAAACCTACCGATACCGGAACCCTGGCGGGCCTGTTGTAATCCAATGGTGAATAATAGTTCTCTATGAATACAAATATGTATACCTGAAGCGCCGGCGACGCCGAGACAGCGCTAGCGAGCGCAGTGAGGAAAAGAGCAGAGAAAGTCTTGGAGAACATTCTTGAATCGAAGGAGGACTGGAAAATTCAGCTTGAAGAAGAACTGGGGAAATGCCTGGCTTTTATACCACAAAATTGTCCGGCGAAAAGGGAGGTTTAGTGAGCTTGAACATGTGCGACCACCTTACCTCACCAGAGAGAAAGGATGCAGTTGTCTGCATGTGGTACTCGAAACAATTATCTGAAAGGGTCAGACTATTATTAGAAGTTTTGTCAATGCTTTTTTGTAATTGCGGGGTTGCGAGAACTCTCAGGTCGCGATGCAACTCGGGAAGTAAATCAAATGGACGGAATTACGCAACCCGAATCAATGCGATTGAAGAGTTCAAGTTCCCAAAGGCAGGAGGCGTGAGGTGCACGACGCGAGGCAATCTTCCGTATTCCGCCAACGCTCAGCGAAGGCTCCTCATCGGATATGGGCTTCCAAATAGACGCCGAACGCCCCGACACTCTTGGGCATGCATGCCGTCGTCGAGCGCCCGAAGGATCCACACCGGCAACCAAAAAAGTGATACTAGGAAGCCGAACTTGCATCCGGCCGGCAGGAGCGGGAATGAGTGCAGCTCTAGCGCTAAGAAAAGTATTCTATACATCGCGTCTGTATATATCCGGACTGGAATTGGGCAAGTTCACCGGAATCCGATATTCCCCGGTCGCCGACATAATGACCGACAACCGTCAATAAATTAGTTTCGGTACCGCACGTATGCACCCGTCACAGCAGGGGCTAAAATTGCGTCTGGAAACAGTGACAATTTAAATTCGGCCATGTGGCGAGGCACTCTCGCATGAGGTGTACTATGGCGAGACCGTTCACATCCAACGGCATGGCCTGGCCTTGAATGAATAAGGCCGAGTCGGTATGTCGGGGAAGTGCAACGGCATATATGTCCCTGACCGTCCGAACGAATTAAATTACTGAAGCACCATGAGTTGGCAGGCGTGCATGGAACTTCAAGACCATCCACATCAAGCAGCTTAGCTGCAAAGTCTTCGATCATTGAATGCTGTAAGATATTTATGCAGTGGTGTACGGGAAGATGGCTGGCTCGCTCTCCAATTCGTTATAAATGGAGTAGATGTTGGTGCGTGGAGGTGAGAGCGTTTATATCTCTACGGCGGCCAGAATATCCGTCAACGTAGCCTGCAGTAGCGATGGGGGACAGAGATGATCTTGAGCCAGGCGAGACGGAAAAAAGCCAAGAATAGCGCGAACTCCCAGGTGTTCCCCAACCGTGCGCTGATCCTACCTTGGATGTCGTGTGAAACGTTTCATTCATTCAAGCACGAAGGTCGTGTATTTCTGTTGCAAGAGAGATCGGTATTCAGAGCCATGGTCAGCAGATCAGATAGAACGAGGACCGCGACTCACACAATGAATTTCTGGGGCGCGCAGCCGAAGATGGTGAACCATCCGAGCTGTGTGGATAGCGAACAGAATCAGCGCTCATAAATCAACAGATATAGGGACAAAGACAGAATGCACGAGAGAGTGTGTGCAAAGGCAGAGGAGCGTGAATCGGCAAGCAGAAAGGAATTCGGGAGCTCTTGCAGCCGACGTGGTGCAGAAAAAAAGAACGTAAGGACGTACGGAGATGTCGGCGTTGCGCAGCGTAGAGGCGGCAATGCGCGCGTCGGAGAAGGTCGGGGTGGTGACTTTTAGGGTTTAAGCGAGAATTATTCGCGGTCTAACGAGCTTCTGGAGGTCGTCCTGCCCACACGTCTGTTTGGTTTGTGCTCTGGCCTGTCTGTCTGCGTGTGAAATATATATCATTTATAGATGGAGGTAAACACCTACCGCCATCGAATAACCTTGCGACATTGGCGCAGGCGTCGGAGGTCGCCAAGATTGGTATCGTTCTTGAGACACACCCAGCAGGAAGATACGTGGTCTTAGTGCTTGTTCATGATCCTTTCCGGCGCCCATTGAAATCATCGCTGTGGAATGTCAGAATGGGCACGGGCATTGGATGAAGGGAGGAAGGAAGAAAGGGATAGGGCATCACACCTGAGGCTATCAAATCCTAGCGTTGCACGGAAATACCAGAAGGCGTGTGTCCAACGCAAAGGGAGGAGCAATGATAATTCAAAGCAAATAATACTCGGATCGCAGACCTGGGTATATGCTGAATATCACGAATTGTCGAAGGGAGAATTATAGCCTAACCTCTGAGTTGTGATTTCCGACCACGGATCCTCGGAGAACACAAGGTTCAAGGCAGCTGCAAGGCATTTTTTGAGAGGATTCCAGGGCAATGTTCACTTGTGAAATAGGAAGACTGAAGTGTCCCGCCGATTTTCTGGAACTTTTTAAAGAACTCAGCACGATCCTGCCTAGTTCTTGGAGGGGACGAAGAAAAACCGGAGGACAAAAAGACACCTGTAGCCACTTCGCCAGGAAAGAACGCCCGCCATCGGACTTGGATTCCCTGGATCCCGTTATGTGTTTTGGCTCGTTTGAAACACTATTGATTCTAGCTCTTCTTTTCAGGTCGCAGGCGGTGGGCAAGATCCATGATACGAGCAGACCATAGGTTTCGCAGATGGTAGTTGCGGACAAGTCGCTTGACGGATCAGAGGCAACGGGCCGGAGAGCACCGCCACGGTGCCGTAATGATCAACGCCTTCCTTTTTCTTCCCCCCCACGACAGTCCATTCGTCCACTCGCTGGTGCTCTTTCATCGGCCGCATAATCGTTCATCGGCCGCCCTAGCTTCCTGCAATGTTATCGCTGCGCCTTTGTCCCTCTGTCGAGGACCACTCGCTGCGCGCGTAACCATCTCGCTTCTCTCGCGCGTACTAGTATTTCTCATCCTTTGGCCTCGCCACTCGCTGCGCTCACACGACGTCGGTAGCGGACAACAGACCGAGACCCCCAGGCGTATTGGCGGCGCCTGCACTCCTCGAATCGCGCCGAAGCGCGATCCGCGTCTAACCGTATTCTGTCGCTGCCAGCGCGAGTACGTGCACGATGCTGCCTTTTAACCGCGCACCGGCTCCCATGCCCACACCTAGCTCGTGTACGTGCCGCTTCTCCGCTACCAAGTCGCACTGTGAATCTGGAACCTAGCCTCGAACACTTTAGGTCCGCTTGTCAACTTGGAAGGTATCCGGGATCATGCGCGTGCGTATGGCATGTCTTGGCACTTGCACCAATTTAAACCCCAGGCCGCCGACCAGCACGCCCACACCTGCTTCCTGGACTGCGTGACGCCAACGTCTCGCCGTTGTACTTCCTTCGCTCTGCCATGGTTTTGTTCTCTGAGTCTATGAATACAGGACGCAAAAAGAAAAGGACAGCACAATACCAGGCGCTCTTGTTCCTCTTTCGCTTCTTTTTTTGTCCCTTATCACTGGTAGTGTTGCCGCGGCTCGGCCACGGCTGGCTCGTGAGCCGAGTCAGTCAAAGCCGGCTCAGAGCAGCTAGCCGTCGGCTCAGGCCGATTTTTAACAACATGTGAACTACCCTCACATTCAAGTTGGATATGTCTCACAAATAAATTTTGAATGTCCTTCTGTGTTTTAGACACGCTGCCACCCTTTCCCGGGCACGAGGTTGACTTCGTAGTTGCTACGCAGTCACGATCGTGACATTTTTGTGACATATGTCACAGCTCACCATACCTAAACTCGTTCCCCAGCTTTTGTTCACAAACATTCTGGTTGTGAAAATCATCAAGCATACTCAGGACACCCATAGAACCATCGCCAGCCCATCCATGCCGGCGCTGTTTAAAAGGGCTCGAACCGTTGGCCTAGCCGGCTTGGTCGACTCGGCTAAATTTGGGCTTGGCTTGATCGGCTAGCGAGTCGCGGCAACACTAACTGGTGGTTTTCCAGCTGCCAAGAATATCAATAATCTCACCACTGTCTCAGCGCTGTCAACAACTTGATCTTCTCCCGGGGGAATCACCTAGATATACAGCACACACCCTTCACAGCTCTGACTGCGTCTCTTCTGCTGACTCCATCCGTCTTTTCGCCATGCCCAGGTCGGCATCCCCCTTTTTCTTTTCTCGTGCATTCCGCATCAATACCAACTTCCTTCTCTTCAACGTCACACTATACACTCGGAGCCAGCGTTATCGACTTGGTCGAGGGACCAATCACGCTCGATGGAATTCTTGCTGCTGCCGCCAGCTCCTTCATACTCGTCCATCAATTGCTTCTGTGTGCCAAAATCGTCCGCAATTCTGACTGCGAAGGCTGATTGCAATCCAGCGCTTTCATAGGGCCAAGACTGTCCGCAGTCGTCGATATGGTGCTAATCTTGGCTGAATTTGGCGGTGTGTCCATACAACGAATATCCATTCGCGAGCCTCATCGTGGTGCTAGTTCTGTCGTTCAACCTGTACCACACGTATATCAAACAGGACAACGCCTCTCTCAACCACGACAACGCTTCCCTCCAGGACTTGGTTCTCCGCCTCAAGCAGGAATTGGTTCCCCGCGTTCCTGCTGCTGCGCTTGGATTTCAGCTTTTCACTCTCTTCCTATTGGTCCTATGCCGCGCATTAACAATGTGGACATCGCCGGAAAAGCTACTCAAACAACGCTTTGACTTTCTGGGCGGATGTACTGGGCGGGAGGAGGCGGATGGAAGCGCTCTTTTGTACTCGTTATTTGAGCGTTCGATGCGGCAGCCGCTGGTCAGGTGGGTTTGCTTCCCGCCATTCACTACACATGTTTAGGGATCCTGCATCTCAGAGGCGAGGGCCTGTTCATCAAGATGCTGCGCATAATTACCCTCCTCTTCGTGGCGATCGCAGGCTCAGCCTATTTGGTGAACGTTGTAATCCTCCGTCCTGTATACAATTCCCAAACAGCGACCCAAACCGTCTTGGGCTCAATGATTCAGTATGTGTCCGGACCTGTCAATATTACCATGGTGCGCATACACCCATTGCGAGTATCGCAGCTCAATTTTTTTCCAGGCCTTCCCTCGTGTATCGCAGATGAATAAATCGGCGATCGTTGTTTCCACACCGGGAGATACGACATCGAAATGCCCAGTAAACGACTTCATTGTGGCTCCTCCTGCTCTTCCGGCATCATTAGCATCCTTGGGAAGCAAACTTCCAGCCTCGCCATACGTCACTTTCATTGCCGAATGCAACGGGACATGGGAAACGGACTTCAATAACGGATTGGAAATATCGATCAATTTCAACGGCACCCCAACTATCGCGTACGTCTTTGTTGGGGAGGGCGACATGACGAAGACTCTGCCTTTAATCGAACCTATCCTTCTCGTCCCTGGATCTCATATCCTCGTGTCTCTCACTTTGACCCTGCGAACGTTCCTCTCGAATTCGCCATTTGATTTCCTGAGCAGATCTCAAGTAAGCTTACTACAATTCCACTCGCACCTTGCTGCTTTGCCTCTGACTCATAAGCATCACAGCCGCAACCAGTCGCAATGAACAAAATCAGCACGGTGCAGCCGGATCCGTTGCCCTCAAGCTCTGAACTCACCACAGCGACCTTGGGCCTCATTCGGGTGTACCAAGGCCTGACGGCCTTGACTGCTTTTGAATACGCCCCAGTCGAGCTCCGGAACGAATTCCGCGACCCCAGCGTGCTCGATGGGCTCTCTTCTGTGGGAGGGCTGTGGACATTCGCCAACGGCGCATTTTCCTTTCTCTTCGGTGCCAACTTGCTATACTTCTTCTTGGGTTTGTGGTTTTCGTTTATTTCTCCTCATGCATGACACTCAGTTTCCGGCCTCATTGTACAGGTCGCCGCCCGCTATCTGCACTCGGGCTCCTGCATATTTTCCAGCAAGGCACCCTCAGGCGCAAATGGCACGAGGACTTCCCTGCACTCAGAACTGAGGGTGGTCTGCCGGGCTCAGAGACAGCGGGGATCGTCGCGTTTCTGCGGGAAAGATTGGTGGATCTCGGTGACTCGGACGAAGACGACATACTCAGGGAAAAGCGATCCAATGATGTTGAAGCACAACGGGCGTAGAAGAGGGAGTTAAATCGAATTTAATAGCTCTGGCAGTGTAATTAAAAGGCGCTTGGGTCAAACTGGATGTCATTTGAATTTTCAGCATCTTAAAACTCCTCCCACTCCGTCCCGTGCAGAGTCCAAGTTTAACGGAGGATATAAGTCTTTCAACGTTGAATACCAGAAGTGTGTCTGAAAAACATTCGATTTTACTGCAGCGTTCGCGGAGGCCAACCTAGACTTTTGAACCCATCTCCTGATCCCCTACATATTCGAATTTCGAAATTCGCGTGAAAGCGTTAACATTTGTGAAATCTCCCCCAAACATAGATTAAACGATCGAAGCCACTCAAGCGTCCGTTTCGGTGAATGCCAGCAACCTTAACTGATGTGAAGCCTGTTCTCACGCCACGAGCGCGGTCGTAGATACAGCCCATCTGCTGTGCAAGCTGCTAGATCCTTATAGAGCTGACTGATGAAAGGGAGTATCTAAGGGGGTTCAAGCGTATTTAACCCTGGACGAAGCACAGTTGTCGGAGGATACATGCAAGTGGAAGTTAAGGCTCCTTGACGAAGCATGACATCCAACTGAAGTACGGGCAACCAGCTATATTACTGGTACGTGGTGGTGAGACATCTCGATCAAAGTTGCGTTGACAGTAGTACCGTGAGTCGCGGAAATGGAGATTATATTTCGCGGGTAGGATCGATGATCACCTCGGTTCGTGTACCTGAAATTTGCTGCGAGCAGAGGTATCTTTTAGAAACATGTTTGAATCCGCACGGAAAAGATGGGCTTTGACGATGTCGGATAACTGTTCAATTTGAGTTGGACGGTCCGCTTCTGGATCCATTTCGCCGATTTCGTTGATGACCTCGGCCTCAGTAGGAGACCGTACATACGCATCCAGCGCTGTTGTTGTAAAGGTGTGCTCAGCGCAGATACACAGCACTTGAGCAAAGAAGGTTGGCATAGGATGAATGAGTAATCGAGTTCCATATGAGCTACGAGCCGAGCGAGTCCCAACGGAGTCTGAATGAGCTCCTCCTGGGCACAAGTCAGTCAAAGGAAGGCAAAGTTTTAGTTTCACGTACCACAGTTGGAAGTTTTTTCTTCGAGGCAGTTCTTGATCCTTTCCGATGACGACAAATGAAGAAATCTTCGGGGTGGAACGTCGGAATAGGCCCGTGCATCGGATGAAGAGAGAGAAAGGAAGAGATGAAGCACCGCGCCTCAGGTTATCGGATCCCAGTGTTGAACGTAAATACCCGACTTGTAGCCTCAGCGTGGAGCCAATCCCACCCGGATTGAAGTTCGAGCGAGGGGAAAGTCCACGGCAAACCCGGTCTACTAGTCGAAAGGAACAATGATAATGTGAGGTAAAGACTCGGATGGCAGACCGAGGTATATAAGCATCAGGAAGGATTCCAGTTCAAGATTTCCGGCCGCGGATCTTCGGAGAACAGAAGTCTCAAACCAGCCGCATAGAGTCCCAGCGCCACGTTCTCTTGAAGGCTGACGCGCCTCGCTGATTTTCTGGGATTTTTCAAGGGACCGAGCTTAGTTCTTGGAGCGGCGAAGTAAAAACCGGAGGGGAAGAGACAGAAAGACAGCCGTAGCCATTTCCCTAGAAAACAACACCCCCCCAATGAGTAGACACCGTACGCGGATTCCCTGGACGCCATCACTTGATTTTGGTTTGTTTGAGTCGCTGATGAGTGATATTGCTTGAATATCTTGTGTTCAGGTCGTAGACGATGACAAGATCCAGAGTACAAGCAGAGCGTAGATTTTTCCGTATTCCTTGAAAGAGAGAGAGACCACGAAACTGAGTTTTTTCTGCAGTAAGTACACGTGTATAGTGTTGCCGCTGTTCGGTTCTGAACCGTATCCTATCATATCCGGATCCGAACCGAACTCGAATACAGGATCGGCGAGCTTCTTGGTAACATGGCCTGATTAGCAGCGCGAACAGTTGGTGAACCTGTGACGGTGACGCTCAACCTATGAACACTTGACCCAGTGAACACTTAACGTTACAGGTGACGTTCCATGAACACTTGGTTGGAATAGTGCAGTATTGGCGACATCGAAAGTCATGATAGCTCAACGGCAAGTGTCTACCCATTGAACGGAATTGTATCGCTGTAATTAGTTGGGCCAACATGTGACTCACCTGCGAGGCTGTGACCACATTACATATGTAGTCACAGGTAGTCAGACGTCGTCCCCGGTCGGCCGGGGAAGGACAACGTAGTCGCATGGACCTATGCCAATGCAACTATGTAGGTAGTCCCATCCTAGGACTACGGGGGCCCTGAACGCAGTGATTAACAGTTCCTTCAATGTAATTCAATACAAAGCTACAATGAGCCTAATGCATTGAAAAAACAAACAGAATGACTGCATTGCATCACTGAGCGTTGCACTGCACTGAGTTTCACTAGATTTCACCGACTGTCACTGGCTTTCACTGCATTGCATTGATGCATTGATTTTCACCGTATTTTTGTCCCATAAATAGTCATACGTTTCGTTTCTTTTCACGTCCTACCCCGTGTATTCAATTATTTAATTGTGACCGGCGGCCAAATATTAATAGGGAGGAAGGAGACGATACTTCATGCGGTGTTCGCGACCTTGACAATGCCGATGAATCTTCTTCTTCCGCAGTACAGGCGGAGTGCCTTCAAGTTTCAATTCCGTCTCCCTGATTATCAGATGGTTGCCTTGTACGCCATGTCATGTTGCGCTATGTCTTGTTGCGCGCTGTTTGGAAAGTCGCGTTTGTACGTGGGCAGTTCAAACCCGTTCCTGACGGAAGATATAGAAGTCCGTGAATTAATCAATGCGATTTCCGCACCCGCTGATCTTGATTTTCAATCTCGCGGATGTCTCCCATCCACCGAAGCCCATTTGAATGGTTTCCTCGTTCTCGTTCGCGGTGCATTCTCACGACCTCGGCAGTGCAGATATCCGAGCCTGCGTGGGGTTCTTCGAATGTAAACCGTTCGCAGGACACTTTGATCATCTCCCGCTTCCGGGAATTCTTGCCGTCACATTTCTTTTTTTCCCTAATCTTCCTCGACCATGGCCTCAATTTTTAAGGAGATTAAATCCTTCCGACTGGGATACAGCGAGGAGCATCGTGCGTCGCCCGGCGTCTTCTTACATGCCACTTTGTCGACAATATTGAATAGCATATCCGTGGAGATGGACCACCCTTGTAGTGTTGTGCGCGTTCTTTCTCCTTTCCCCCTTTCTCGTCCTTGTCAATAGTTCGTATCCGTGAACTCATGTATACGACCAAGTCTGATCACACTCCATCTAGTTCCGCTCTCCGCGTACAACATTGTCCAAGAATTTACATATCAGCCGAACGACACGCTTCCGACCGTCTTCATGGGCAACCTCGTCCCCTCGGTTCTCCAGAACCCCACGGACAGTTTTACCCCACAACTTTTGAGCGTGGGGCAAACGATCGCGCTTGAGAATTATATCTTCGAGTACACCATTGCTCAGGCATTTGATGGTATCGATATAACCAAGCCTGTATCTGCATTCTCGTACTACAACAACCCGCTCTCTGACAGCTGCGATGTCGTGAGTCTGTCTCCTCCGCTCCAGCCTCGCAGATTTTGAGCTAGCCATATAGACAAATATCACAATTCAATTGCTCTTGACCGCGGATCCCGAGGTTAGGTGGAACACCGAGGTACAAGTCAGCGTAAGTGCAGCGAAGCCCTCCACATCTTACATACATGTTTGAACCGTACCGACAGGGAACCGCTGCGTGCTACGTGCCGAGCCTCTTTTATTTGACATGGAACGGATTCCCATCGGCTGGAGAGACGTTCTTCTCGAATGTAGATCTATTCGTTCCGAAAGGCCAGATCTCCATTCAAGATGTGCCGTCTTTGATCAGCGACACTTTGGTGAGACACGGTTTATTCATCGCACATTCAATCCTCTCACCTACGAGTACGTCCCATTCTGTACAGGGAGATATTTTCGACCCATGGTCAGATCTTCTTGCAATTCCCGCTTCATTCAAATTTTCGCTGACAAGCGCTGTATTAGGAGTGGACCAAGTTCGTCCATCACAAGCCACCTGAATGTTACGCAGGTTGAGATCAGTTTCACCGTCCATCCATGTTGTGACTGTGACGCGGTTCTGGCTGGCGCCCCGCTCGAACATGGCGCGTCTCTACTCGAGTCACCTTGTTCTTCCAACCCTCCAAATTTCGTCGTGGTTGGCATTCAACAACTTACGTTTAGTTCTGACTCAGTGGGAGCTTTGATTCCGCCACCACCCTCTCTACCCATGCAGATTTCCGACCTATTGGCGCAAAGTCAGTTGGGGAGCATATCTATCTCTGATCTCAGCACCGCGTATGAAAATCAGATCCAGGCGCTCTACCATCTCGTCCGCCTCGATCTTGGAGTGATCTTGCCCAATCAAATTTACAATTCCCCAGAGATGTTCAACCGCACGATCATGCCACTTGACCTGGCAGATTTGCAGGGTTATTTAAACCAGACCAGAAACTCGATGTCTAATGCAACGCTCATGGCGCAATGGCAGGAAGACGTGGACTTCTTCCGTAATAATACCCGAGTTCCGCCTCTGGAGTACCTGCGATCTGTCCCACGTCTCAAGCCCGTGGGCTCAGCAGTTATCAGCGTCTTTGTTTCCACGTTTGCCATGCTTTCCGTGATGTGGACATTGTTTTCGCTGGTCGCGGGAGCGCCTGCGAGGAAACATAGAGGTACGTTCGGCCTTCCTGGATTCTTTTGCGTTCGCTGAGGCAATCCACGTAAAGCTTCACACGACACCATGGGAAAGAAGTATACGATTGAGCAGTCTCGACCGCCGGGAAAGTCGTTGGAGAACGGGATGGAAGGTGAGAATACGGTGTATTTGGATTCATTCCATTCAACCTCATTTTATGGCCCAGAGGTGGATGAGAGCGAGGTTGTTTTGCTTGGTCATCAAGCACATGAATCAATGGAGCAATTGCGGCAGAGGATGGACAGGAACGACCTGCGGATGCGTGCTGCCCTCGCACGCATGAGCGCCGCGTTAAAAAAGCATGGTATCATGGGGGACGAGAATTGGGAGGACTGCATGTCGGTGGATTGAGTGCATTAGAACTTAGAGTGAGCGATGGTCTGACTGGAATCGTTATGACTATTAGCTTTCTGAATTTTGACCAACTAGTAAGTAGTTGACTTCTAATACCTATGTGATGTCCGGCTTGCAGTACTCGGGAGTCACTGTCGAAAGGATACGCTCTCGTTGAAGGAAGAAAATGCTTCGTCAGAATTGGGATTCCACAGCGAGATGAACACCTCGTACGCTGCTCAAAATTCCTCATATATAGCCTCAAATCGACGTTTGCTTGGACCGTCACGATCAAGACGTGACAGACGATGTTGATAGAGATTCTCCACCTTGCACGCATTCTATCGAGCGAAAGGACGCGCTAGGTGCATATCCCCATGACTGTTTTGCGGATTCGAGCTTCTTTTGCTCTCCCGCCTTCCTTTGTCCTCTGGTTTTCATTTCGCACATCCAGGACCAGCACCGGTGCCTCGACGTTCCACTGTCTCCCAACAAGATGCGCCTCGTCCGCCCGCCCATATCGTGGAAGCAAGAGAGGGGCGGTGGTTCTAGCAACCGTCGCCGCACTTGGGGAGTCTGGGCGAGTTGCTCTGTCTGCCCATATCATATTGGCACCCTCGATTCAATCCTTCCAGTCAACCCTTCGAAAGACTGAACTGTATCCCAGGCCAACAGCACAGCGGTGGCACTGGGCAATAATCATTTAGGGATGATGAATGTTGTTGTTGATTTCGTTGGTGGTCGTTGATGACAGTGTGACGCTGAGACACACAGTAGCGAACCGCAATGCGGATATAAGGGTCGGAACTCGGCGATGATAAATACGGGTGGGATGTGCATGGCGAGACGAAATGACAGAGATGAGTTTTGCTGGACTGAGAAAGCGATTTGGTGCCGTAGAGATGGAACAGTCACGGAAAGCAAGGTGGGGGGTGGGAGTTGGAAGGAGATCGGCAGTCACACTCAGGATTGTGCACGGACAAGCATCGCATTAGAAAAGACGGCGGTAGAAGCGCAGCGCACGAGTGGGAAAAGTGGCACCGCTCTCCTGCGTACTCGATGACGGCGCCAGGAAGCAGGTGTGGACGAGCAGGTCGGCGGACTCGAGACTGAGTTCGTGTAAGTGAGGCGCAGTGCAATGCGCTCATGCGGCGAGTTGATCATGGGCCCTGCAGTATTCGAGGTCAGGTATCCGGATTCACGGCGCAACTTGGTAGTGGGAACGGAAAAGGAGGTGGGCGTGGGCCGCAGGTACTGTTTACCCACCGACGGTAATCGGCCTCTACTGGAGGCTGAAGATCGGTTCTTCAAGATTTCTGGTACTGGAAAAGGCAAAGTTCACTTTTTCCCAGCAGCAGCAGTACTGACCGTCCTTTGAAGTGCCGCTGATTGTGATCTTCACGAAATTCGACGGCCTAGTTACCAAGGCATTTCAACAGCTTCGGGGAGGGCAAAAGCATACGCATGGCCAACGCCGGGAAGGTCGAATTGGCCCAGAAGATGTTGACCACGAACTACAGAGACCCACTCAACGACGTGACATTCAAGCCATCTGCCTATGTCCAGCTCGACGGTGATTTTGAACCCATATCAGTCTAATATTGCTAATTGCCCTTCCAGATATGCGACAGGAACACAGCAACTGTGTTGAGCTCATCAACGAGACCGCGAAGACACTAACTGATGATGCACTGCTCTTACTCTTTGTGTCTGTGCAACGAAATAACATCGACATTTGTATTTGGTGGGCGACGCGCTAGTCAGTATGCTTGAACATTTTCGATGCGCACCATTCCTGACAAGATTGTTAGCGCACTGGATGGAGGCAGATTGACATCAGTGGTCAAGTGGACATTTGCATATTTCCCTCATGTTTGGGTGAGTCGCATCAGATAATCGCGTCCTACCAACTGATAGGATCGTATCCAGCGGGTAAGCTCCTCACCCTGGAAATCAGATCCATTGCAATTTGATTGAAAATGCTACGGCGTAGGAAGTGAGTTGCGTCTCGGGTTGGCCAAGTCTGATGCGCACTGATGCATGCTTGCATAGGAGGTAGCGAATCCGGTGTGGATCTCAAGATGAAACTGATGAGAGTCTTGCTCCAGGAGGCAAGTCCGATGCTATGTTATTTCTAACGGGTTTTGTGCTAACTAACAGTCAATCCAGCAGTATGTGAGCTTCTTTTGAGTGATACATTGGATGCACGCATTTTACTGAATGTCCCCAAGGATGTGAGTTCCTGTTCCGCATGCAGGCTGAAATTGAATTTGCTGGGTGTGCCACAGTTGCTGCAGCAAGTATGTAACTGTCATGCAACCGCTTTCAATTGACGTTACTGACCGCGCTGCGCAGGATGTGAGTGCCACTTCATTCTGCTGGCCCTGGTTGACTTTCCTGACACCATAACTCCCCTCAGCGTGTGAGTGCTGCTTCGTTAGGTCGGCCCAGGTCAACTTTCCTGATGCCATGATTCCACACAGACTGTGAGTACTGCTTCGTTCCGTCGGCCCTGGTTCATTTCCCTGGGGCCATGATTCCCCGCAGGGTGTGAGTGCTGCCTCGTTCCACTGTCCCTGGTTGACTTCTCTGACACCATAATTCCTCGCAGGATGTGAGTGCCGCTTCGCTGTGTTGGCTCTGGTTGAATTTTCTGACGCTATAATTCCTCGCAGGCTGTGAGTGCTGCTTCGTTCCGTTGGCCATGATCAACTCTGCCAACTGCGTGGCCAATTTACGTAGGTTGTGGGAACTACTGTCGTATCCGCCTCTCATTGACTTTACTGACCGCGCTATCATTTCCCACAGTTTGTCAGTGCCGTTGTATTGTGCCTCGGAAACTTTCCTGATTGTACCATCATTCCTTGCAGGGTGTAAGTGCTGTGTTGTTATGTCTACCTGGGTTTCCCTGACCATGTTACGATTGCAGGAAGTGAGTGCGCGTCCGCTGCATTCCCCTTGACTTGATTTATCTGCCTGATAACCACATCGTGATTTCTGCAGGACGTGAGTACTCAATCCCACCAAGCTGTGCACGTATTCTCCCCTTTTTCACTCCACATTATCAACCCGTCCAGGGGGTACGTGTTTTCCCACCTCCATAATCGTATATTTCCCTCAAATCCGTTGTTCCCCGCTATCCAGTTCGTGAGTCCGCACATTCTCCCTGTTCTTCCCAAGTCATTCCTCTCCAGAAAAACAATGCGGCTTTCTGCACCGATGCCTTGAAGAACAAGCTTCCAGCAGTGGTATGCGAAATCAAGACTCTATCCGTTCTTGACTGACACATTGCCAGGAGGATCTCATTCAGACCCCGTTGGGACGCGCTCAGATCGTGGCTCGTATGAAACCCCATTTCCCATTCACCTGATACTAACCTTCTTTGCTCAAGTACTATGCATCTGCGCTGAACACGCGTTCACCGAAGGGTCAGCGTTTGCGGGGGGTTTTGGTCCGGCCTTTGTAACAGCACTGGATGCGTATGTAGGGTCGCTGACGGAGGCCGGGGTCATCAAGGAAATCGGCGAAATGAACCCAGAAGCGGGATTTAACGCTCGAGTGGACAAGTTGTGCGACATCGTCAAAGCCCATCTTTCACGTGCGTGCGGATCCGAACATCGTTGTCAAACGATAGCTTTGCTCACAGTAGATTTCAGGTACACGAACCGAGGTGGCATGATATCATCGAGCCTACCCCGAAATATGATCTCTATTTCCGCGAGCCATCCTGTACTGCTGTAAACGAAGCTTTGATCAATTTGTCTCACCACGTAACAGTGTGATAGTTGGGTGTCCGTACTTTGGTTGGATTCGATGCTTCGTCAAAGGGCCTTAACTTTCACTTGCATGTAACTTGCTCAGACGACTATGCTTCGTCCAGGATTACGCTTGAGCCTCGTAAATACTTTATTCTCGTCAATCGAATGCTAAGTATCTCACAGCCTGCACGACCGCGCTTGTGGCTTAACACCGATAACGCTAGGAGCTACGGCTTAAGGACAGGCTTCACATCAGCTAAGGTTGCTCGCATCCATCAAGATGTGCGAATGAACGCTCGAGTGGCAGGCAACCCTAGATAACCTCACACATTGCCATTTGCTTTGGTAGTGATAAGATGGTGAGAAGATACTCTTGTCTTATCCTCAGACACCATCTACCCAAATATTATTTCCGTCAACGGCAGTCAATCAAAGAGCCTCGGTGCTTGATACCCCACGGCGCAGGATCGGAAACTCGCAGCTGAGCGCATAACTCGCAGAACGAACCCGTCCAGCGAAACGGTGGCTCTTCCCATTTGATTTGATTTGATTTGATTTTTGAGTTATCATCCGAGAGGTGTGGAGACTGTTCGCCGTCAGGAATGACTCGGGATTGGAGTCCTCGGGGACGCCTCGGAGGGAAAGCACATGTGGACATGACGTCCTAGCCCGTCTCTAGCGCGGCGGCCAGTACACGAATCGAATGGCGCGAATGATGGGGATGTAGGATGAATAAATGAATGCGGAGCGGACGCAGATGACCGAGGGCGGCGGGTGAGTCGACTCGCGCTCGGGGTTGAATACGCGAATGACACTGACGCCGAGGCAGACCACTGCAAACTGCGATGCAAGTCATAGGAGTTGGAAGTTGACAATGATGGGGCCGAGTGGGATGCGCATGGTGAGACGAAGTGACGGAGGCGAGTTCTGGGGGACTGAAAAGGCGATTTGGCCATTGGGCTGGAGAGATGTCGGAACACGAGACGGGCGCGCCAGCCTGGCGTGGGTGCTACAAAAAGATGGGCAGTCGCGCTCTCAGGATCGCGCACGTACTCGCATGAGATTAGAGAAGACGGTGGTAGACACGCAGCGAGCGAGTAGGAAGAGGGACGCGCACTCGATGACTACGTCGACATCGCACCTGGAAGCAGGTGTGGGCGGGCGGATAGGCGAGCCCCGCGTTAGGATGGAGTTCGTATGAATGAGACGCACGCGCGATGTGGGATGCCTTGCAACTTGACAACGGGACAACCAGTATTCGAGGTCCGCATCTATGTTCGCAGCGCGACTTGGCAGCGCCGCAGCGGAGAAGCGACACGGAAAAAGAGGTAGGCGTAGGCGCTGGAGCCGGTGCACGGGTAACGGACAGCATCGTGCACGTACCCGCGTTAGCAGCGACAGAACACGGTTAGACGCAGACCGCTTCTCGGCACGATTCGAGAAGTGCAGGCGCCACCAATATGCTTGTCGGTCTCGCTTTGTTGTCCCCTACCGACGTCGTGTGAGCGCAGCGAGTGTTGTCGCCAAAAGATGGGATGGCATCGCGGGAGGCGGACCCTGGAATGAGGTACCGGCGGGTGAATTGAGGGGTATGGGTTGCATTGAACTGAGACGCACCGCTGAATATGCGCACACGCGAGCCGCCGAAGTCAGATTAACAGCAGCGAGTTCTATCCACAAGACGCAATTGAGGCCAGCGCGAGTTGTTAGCGAGAAGACATCGGGAATGGACGTAGGCGGTAGGGACGTGCGCCGTTGGCGAGCAGCTTAGGAGACATACGCGCGCGAGAGAAGCGACACGGTTACGCGTGCAGTAAGTGGTCCTCGAGGAAGGGACGTCACGCCAGCAACTGCGCGAAGACGCTGTGATGGCATCGCGGGAAGCGAGGGCGACCGATGTACAATTGTGTGGCCGATGAAAGAGCCCCAGCGAATGGACGAATGGAATGTCGGCGTGGGTGAAGGAAGAGGAAAGAGGGAGGCCTTGATCATTACGGCACCTTGGCAGGCTCTCGGGCCGGTTGGCATTGATCCGACACGCGATTTGTGCGCAACCACCATCTGCCAAATCTACGCTCTGGGCTCGGCTTATGCTCCGGATCTTGTCACCGTCCGCAACCTGGACAGACGATCTACAATCAACAGTGATTCGAACAAATCAAAAACAAGTAACGGCGTCCGGGGAGTCCACGTACGGTGTCTGGCTCTCTTTCTGGCGAAGTGGCTACGGAGATCTATCTGTCTCTTCTGCTCCAGTTTTTCTTTCGCCGCTCCAAGACATCCATAGGCTCTTGCTCAGTCTCTCCAGAAATTCTCATACACGTCAGCCTTTGAGACTGCGACCGAATTAGCGGTGATGGCCGAACAATCTCCAAGAGCTTCTTTCTGACTTCCACGATTCACCAGCGCCAGGCACTCGGAGACCGAGAAGTCGCTCTACTGCCACTTGGATTGAGTAATTACACGGGCCGCAAAACCCACGCGGCCTCTTCTTGACCCCCTTCTTCACAGCTGCCCAGATTCCTCCTTCACTCTCTTCTTGCTTAGCGGCCACATCGTGCATTTTCGGTAGTGAAATATGGATAAAGCCATCGATGTGCGAAGCAAAATCAGTCACTTTCGGATCTTGATAATCGGGAGGGCGAATGCTGGCAAGACGACGATTCTTAAGAAAGTGTGCAACTCTGTGGATGATCCAGAGATCTACGACACGCGAGGGCGAAGGGTAGCAATTGGATTTTTTCATGATTTGGACTGATGGTTCGTCGCAGATCGATCCCGAGATTGTCAGAGAGTCAGCTGAAGTAGTCTCACAATTCTCGTAGCTTCGTCGCTGCTGACTTGCTCGCAGCGCGGCGAGCACGATATCGATAATCAATTGATATTCAAGAGCAACCCGCAGTTTATATTCCATGACTCGCGGGGATTCGAAGGCGGATCCGCAGACGAAATCCAGAAAGTAGCGCATTTCATCGAGTACCGGGCGGCAACTCGTGAATTGTCGGAGCAACTCCACGCTATCTGGTATGCCTTGACCACTCAGTTGAAAAAAGCTTAGAATGTCGCAGGTACTGCTTACCCACCGACGGTAACCGCCCTCTACTGGAGGCTGAAGACCTGTTCTTTGAGATTTCTGGTACTGGCAAAGGTGAGTTCACCCTGTTGATCAACTGACTACTAACGAGCTCTTCCAGTGCCGTTGATTGTGATCTTCACAAAATTCGATGGCCTAGTCACCAAGGCCTTTCAACAGCTTCGAGCAGAGGGCAAAAAAATACCCACAGCCAACGCCGGGAAGGTCGAATTGGCGCAGCGGATGCTGACCATGAATTATAGAGTGCCACTCAACGGCGTGGCGTTCAAGCCATCTGCTTATGTCCAGCTGGACGGTGGTTCCGCATTTGATATCAGTCCAATATTGCTAATCGTCCTTCCAGATATGCGACAGGAACACAGCAACTGTGTTGAGCTCATCAACGAGACCGCGAAGACACTAACTGACGATGCACTGCTCTTACTCTTTGTGTCTGTGCAACGAAATAACATCGACCTTTGTATTTGGTGGGCGACGCACTAGTCAGTATGCTTGAACATTTTCGATGCGCACCATTCCTGACAAGATTGTTAGCTCACTGGATGAAGAAGGATTGACATCAGTGGTCAAGTGGACGCTTACGTACTTCCCTCATGTTTGGGTGAGTCGTGTCAGATAGTCGCGCCCCACCTATTCAAAGGATCGTATCCAGCGGGTGAGCTCTTTTTTGCCCTGGAAATCAGACCCATTGCAACTTGATTGAAAATGCTACGACGTAGGAAGTGAGTTTTGATTCTCGGACTGGCCTAGTCTGATGTGCACTGATGCGCGCTTGCATAGGAGGTAGCGACTCAGATGTCAATCTCAAGACCAAACTGATGAGAGTATTGCTGCAGGAGGCAAGTTTGATATTCTATCAAGTTTTGTACTAACCGGGAGTCGATCTCGTAGTATGTGAGTTTCCTCTAAGTGGTACGTTGACAAACATATTTTACTAAATGTCCCCTAAGGATGTGAGTGCTTGTTCGGCGAGCCGGCTGAAGTTGAAATGCTGAGCATGCCACGATCACTGCAGAAAGTATGTGCCTGTCCTGTGCGGCCGCTTGCAATTGACGTTGCTGACCGCGCCGCCATTCCTCGCAGGTTGTGAGTGCTACTTTGTTGCGCTGACGCCTGGTCAACTTTTCTGATGTCATAATTCCCCATAGCGCGTGAGTGCCGCTTCGTTCTGCCGGCCCTGGTTGATTTTCCTGACGCCATGTCTCCCTGCAGGGCGTGAGTGCTGCTTCATTCCGTCGGCCCTGGTTGACCTGACACGATAATCCCCGGCAGCCTGTGAGTCCTGCTTCGCTCCGTCGGCCCTGGTTGACCTTTCTGACGCCGTGATTCCCCGCAGGGTGTGAGTGCTGCTTCGTGCTATTTGCTCTCGGTCGCCTTCATTAATGGCACCGTCATTGCTCACAGATTGTCAGCCCCCGTTCCATTGCGCCTGATTGATTCTTCCAACTGTTCCGCCATTCCCTGCAGGGTGTGAGTACTGCTTTGTTATGTCTTCTCGACTCTTCCTGACCGCGCTGCGATCACAGGATGTGAGTGCGGGTTCCCTGCGCTAGCCTCTAGTTTAAAGAAATCGGCGAAATGAACCCAGAAGTGAACCGTTACGCTCGAAGTGACAAGTTGTGCGACATCATCAAAGCCCATCTTTTACGTGCGGATTCGAACTTGTTTCTAAAAAACATACCTTTGCTCACAGGAAATTTCAGGTACACGAACCGAGCTGGCGTGATATCATCGATCCCACCCGCGAAATACCGCGAGTCATCCTGTACTATTGTCAATGAAGCTTTCATCGATGTCTCACATACCAGCGGCATGGCTGGGTGTTGGTACTTCAGTCGGATGCGATGCTTCGTCAAAGAGCGTTGGTCGTGACTTGCCAGTCTGCGTCTCAGGCTGCGAGATCCTTAGAGAACCGACTGAGAAAAAGGAGTATCTACTGTACAAAGCATAGTTGTCTGACCAACATACATGCATGTGGAAGTGAAGTGCCGAGCGGCGCTTGATTCTAGAGTTGACACGAAGCTCCTCGGTCGCGAAGGCGCATGATGTCCTGAGCAATCACAGCACCCCCGGTGCTCGAGACTTCACGCTACAGGATACGAGCAGCCATGGTGAACGCAGAACTCAGAGAGAGCGCATTCAGCAAAACGGTATTGAACGCGCCCTGCGAAACGGCGGCTTTGCTAGTTTTGAGGTGATTTTGAGTTAAGCTGGGAGAGGCGAGCAGGGTCTGTGATAAATTCAAACGACTCGGAGGTAGACTTCGAGGAACGACTCGAAGATACAGTCTTTTTCATCGAGGAACGACTCGGAGTTAGAGTCTTGGAGGGACGACTCGGAGGTAGAGTCTTCGCTGTCGAGGAACGATTCGGAGGCGGAGTTCGAGCAACGACTCAGAGGTAGAGTCTGACAAACAAACGACTCGGAGGCGGGAACCACTCGCTTTCTCCATCAGAAACGACTCGCAGACGAAGCACAGTTCGTTTGACACTTGAGACAAAATCGCCAGGGGCTAGCTGGATCGAAGCACTGCGCCGAGTGGAGGCAGAACGAAAAGAAGGAAGGAAGGAAGTGGATTGAAGAGATCCAAGATATTCGTGGGGAGCGAGTGCCGAATCGTCAGAATGTATCGCACCGAAAATCTCGCTGGCAGTTAAAGAACACGAAGTACTGTCGGCGGTCGGCGTGCATAGCGACGCACAGTCAGCGTGCGTGCTGTCCTCGAGCGTTGAGAAGGCTATCGTCGCCGGTCTTGAGCGCGCGGCGAATACACAAATCGAATGGCGCGAATAGCGAGGATATAAGATGAAGGGGCGCACGCCGATTATTATAATGAGATCGTGCCCGGGAGTGATAGCGATGGGTGAGTCCACTCGAGCTCGGGGTGGATGTATCGTTGGAACGGAGACGCAGCGCTGAGTATCTTGCCAGTTGATATGGACAGCTGATACGAGCGGTATAAGACGAAGTAGCGGGAGTGAGTTCTGTTGAGGGAGTGAGAACGCATCGAATCCGGTAGCGAGGGAGATGCGAGGTCACAGAAAGCGAGGTTGCCGTGGACGTTGGAAGGGGATGAGCGGGATCGCCCACGTACTCGCATGGCATTAGAAAACACGGTAGTAGACGAGTGGGGAAAGTGGCGCCGCTCTCCTGCATACTCGAAGACGGCTTCGGGAACTAGGTGCGGGCGGGCGGGTCAGAGGACTCCGGATTGAATTCGTGTGAGCGAAACGCGCAGTATTCTGCCCTTCGCGCAAGCATGATGTGGGATGGTTTGCAAGTTGACAATTGGATTTGAGTATTCGAGATAAGGTGTTCGTATTCACAGCATGAGTTGGCAGCGGGGAAGCGGCACGGAAAACGAGGTAGGCGTGGGCGCTGGAGCCAGTGCGCAGTCGACGGGAAGCGTCGTGCACGTACCCGCGTGAGGAGTGACAGAAACACGATGGGTACTGCTCTTCGGCGCGAGTCAGAGAGCACAGGCGCCGCCAAGATGGTTGTCGGGCGGTGGTCTACCGACGTCGTGTTAGCGGAGCGGGTAGTGTGGCAAAGAGATAAGTCGCACGCAGCGACGTCATCCCTCGAAGTGGAAAGAGGCACCGGCGGGTGAGCCAACTCGACTTTAATGCATGGAACTGAAACGCACCGCTGGATATGCGTACACGCGAGGCGCCGAAATGAGACTGAGGCCAGCACGAGTTGGCAGCGGGCAGACATCGAGAATGGGCGTGGGCGGTAGAGAGTTGCGTGGCTAGCCAGCAGCATGGCGGACGTGCGCGCGAGAGAGAAGGCACGCGCAGCGAGTGGACGGAAGGGTGCAGCGCCAGTAGCCGAGCAGAGATGCGGTGAAGCCGTCGCGGGAGGGCGCCCGTGGCTTGGAGCCCGATAAAACTGCCGTGGTCAAGGAAGAGGAGCGGCGATGATTACGGCACCGTGGCCATCACCAAAAGTGGGAGTTCTTTGTAAGCCTATGTGAACTCCATATGCTTGATGACCATCTGCAAGGGTATGCAAACCTTCAAAAAGGTATACATTGTGGCTGGCCAGGATTCAAAGATATTTGCAAACCAACAAAAGGCTTTTTGAAGCATTGCGATGTTTTGTATTCCTGGTGTGGCCTCTGCATTTATTGTATCACCGTTTTGTCTGCTTTGTATTGCCTTGTACCTCGCATGGTAACCTTTTGAACATTTTACAGAGTGGTTGCAAAACTCATATCCAGACTCAACGTTCAACTTCTGAACTATTCCGGCTCTTTACTGATGATCTAAAAAACAGTGAATGCAGGGCAAATTCGAGTCGTCGATGTGCGCTTCCAAACTGTTAACGAAGTCCTTTGCCGAAGTGCGATCACTGCGATCGTGCGGATCAGACGATGAAACCATCACGTGAATGGCCATCAAGGTGGTTGGTGACTCATGAGCCACTGATTGACAGTCGTCCCTTCTTTGTTTTCGCCCACCATCTCCCTCTCGATTCCCTCCGTCTCTCCCGACAACGACGCCATGAAGACCACCGATCAAATACTGTAGACTCTTCACTGCGGTCTCAATTGCTGTCCTTATCAAGCTCATATCTCTCGCTACCTGCTGTGTGCGCCGACTTCAAAGTCTTCTCTAGACATTGGGTGCAAGCCCCAAGCTTCTCACAAGCCCCAAGTCCTTTCAAGTAGCATCAAACACCTCAAGGCTCAAGTGCTGAGCTCAAGCTTATTACATTCACTCGCGCAACTCGGGACTTCAAGCTGCAATGTGTACTCAAGTGCACTAAAGAAGATTTCAAGTCTCAGGTTCTTTCTGTGTCACTCGTCTCAGGGTCTGCTTTCTCTTCAAGCTCTGCTCAAGATCATGACGACTGGCTTCCAGCCTCATCGGCACGCACTACGGCGCAGAGCCGTGTACTTCGCCCACCATATCTCCCCTTCCCATCGCAGCCCACCATCTCGTCCACCGTCGCTACGGCGCCTCATAGTGGTCCCGAGGTATCGCACACGCATGCGTGTGTGTCCCTTGCCGGCCTGGATCCTTGCGCGGTTACTGGCTGGTACGCAATGCATTCAATACTACATGTATTTCCAGCGCAATGCAATTTATTTCTATATTATGGTTTTCGTGGCCTTGTAATCAAGTACAGACCTTGCTATGAAATTCACAATATGGCAACTGACTGGCCGAAGTTGAGAAGCTACATGGAAATACACATACCAGATGAAAGGTCTGCGAAGCTTTTCGGCATCTTTGCAAAAAAATAGTTCCTATATAAGCCGGTTTGAGCGGTCACAAAGCAGACGTACCTTTGCGAAGCTTTTATTGAATTGTGGACGTTTGCGAGGCCTTATAAGGCCTCGCATATTTCTCCCGCTTTTGGTGATGGCGGTGCTCTCGGGTCCGTTGCCATTGATCCGACAGGCAACTTGTCCGCAACCTCCATCTGCCGACGCGTTCCTCGACGCTGGCCGGCTTTACGTTCGCCGTTTTCCTTCCCTGCGCGACTCACGTTATTTTATCCACCTTGTTCACCTACTTTGACACGCCAACGCATCGCTGGCGGTCTCAAGCTCGCTTACACATTTAGGTCGACGGCTCTTCCGAAACAATTTCTGCCACTGCGCCTACAACGAAATCCGGCCGTCCGCTCCACCTGACATGATGCGGAGATCTTTCTGGATGCTTAGTTCGCTGTGAATGTTGCATATTCTGGAACATGGGGCGTCTTGTCTCCCCCCATTCTTGCCCTCTGCATCGTGCTCTGTCACTGGGATTTGCGCGCACTTCTAAATCTCCTGCGCCTCGTCGAATGCTGATTCCAGCCGCTGGACTAGAGCCACTTCAGCAACAGGGCGGTTTGAGTTTAAACCACCACATTGCCAATGTGAGAGGTGGTTTAAACTGGTTTAAACCATCCCACAGACTGGAATGCAAGCATGGTTTAAACTGCTGGTTTAAACCAGGTTTAAACTGGTTTGAACTGCTGATGGTTTAAACCGGTTTGAACCATTGATGGTTTAAACTGCTGATGGTTTAAACCATTGATGGTTTAAACCGGTTTGAACTGTTGATGGTTTAAACCGGTTTGAACCGTTGATGGTTTAAACCAGTTTGAACCGTTGATGGTTTAAACCGCTGATGGTTTAAACCGGTTTGAACTGTTGATGGTTTAAACTGGTTTGAACCAAAAAAAGTGGATCCAACATGTCCCAGTTTAAACCAAAAAAAGTGCTTCTGACGCCTCTTCAAATGTCTCCCTAGCTCTATATACAAGACTTGACTTCTATAGCCACTTGAATTCTCATCTGGACCTCAAATGCACCAAAGCATGTATTAAGCAGATATTATTTTAGGTGTCAGTATACACAAGATTTCTACAGGAGAGTACATGATAGATAATGGAATACAATAATCATGCAGTGAGATGTAAGGATAAAATAAACAGAAATGACCTGCAGGCTAGAAGTCTTGCTCAAGGACAAGATGAATAGAAGACACATTCAGCAGTGGTGTGCATGATAACTCACAAAAATATGTACAAAGCTACTTTAAAACAGGTAAGAATGTATATGAGCTGTGCATTGCATCCCTGAGAACACTGTGGGATTGACATCTTGCATTTGCATTTGCCCACTGCCATGAGAAGCAGCCAAATGAGATAGAAACAATAGGTGAGTTTTCAGGGCAGCAAGACAATACAGAGTACTTGCTGTCAGAATTTCAAATTCACTGTGAAGAGGAACTTGTGCTCGGCCAGATCTTTTGATATATGTATCAATGAGCAGCAAGTGATCTCAGAGTGGATGCTCTCCATCATGATCTGGAAACTGTAAAGGCAGTGGGCCTTGAAGATTTGCACTGCATCCGTGTGTTGACATGCCTTCAAGGAAGGTGATCGAAGCAGCAGAGGTGGGAGGCACTGTGACTGCATGTGCTGGTGGGGCAGCTGATACGCCACACTCAATGGGCTTATCAAGGCATAGATGGGGGAACAGATGATAGATTGTGGAAGAGACTGGGGTGGGGCAGCGAAGGGCAGCATGACCAGTGTCAGCATAGGGTGATGCTGATACTCTCTCATCATATGTCAAAATGTCATGCACTGTAGTAAATCCATAGTAGTTAGTACTGCTACTACATGTTATGGACAGAGGGTAAAATGTGAATGCATTGGTTTGTCTTGAACTCCAAGGGCAGATCCTCAAGCACTTGACCCGAAGCACAGTGTAAGTGTGAAACATTTACACTTACTTGGCAAAGGTACAAGGGCTTGTGTGCATTTGCTTAGAGCAAGGCTGGAACAGGTTGGTTGGGGGAAAGATTGAGATGTATTGGTAGGTATTCATGTATATATACATCTTGGAGAGTATGAAATAACTGGTGTCAAATACATGGTTATGGGTGTTGATTGAGGGATAAAGGATGAGGAGAATCGAGAGGTGACAGAGAAGAAAGATAGGGTTAATGAAATAATATATCAACTCACAATCATTGAGTCAACTTGAGAAGATAGATTTTTGATTAATCAAGGTGAGTTGAATAATTTTAGTTCAAACTTGATGTAGTTTAAACCATCACCAGCTGAAAACGTCAAACCAGAAGCTGGTTTACAGCTATTTGCAGAACATAGTGCACCAACCAAAAATTTTGTTTTACCATAAAAAATGTGTTTCCCAGTATTTTGGTCATATCTCTCTCAATTCTTGCTCGTTTGGCATGGAATATATACCGTTCAAATGGGGCATACGAGGTGCACAGGCCTATATACAAGTATCACTGATCTGAAAATTTTAGAAATTGAAGGTCTCTTGGGCTGAACTCAAGGGTGGATTCAATTATGATGTGTTTTACACATCTAAGACAATCCAAATGATGTGTCGAGTGCTCAGGACCACCATGAAATGTTTTTGAAGGCTTCGGGACATAAATAATGTGGTTCATGTGCTGATCCGGATTTTTTTTTGGTTGGAAACCTTGAAATTTCAAAGTGTTAGAATCGCATGGACATGTATATGGAAAAGATCGCCCATTATAATGGTATATATATCAAGAGAAACGGACAAGAATTGACTGAGATAGGGGTGAAATACAAGGCTTTGATGTTGAAACAAACATTTGATCATTCCACAAACAGCTGTAAACCACCTCTAGTCAGAAACACTTTTTTGGTTTAAACTGGGAGGTGTTGAATGCACATTTTTGGTTCAAACTGGTTTGAACCGGTTTAAACCATCAACAGTTCAAACCGGTTTAAACCATCAGTGGTTTAAACCATCAATGGTTCAAACCGGTTTAAACCATCAGCAGTTCAAACCATCAACAGTTCAAACCGGTTTAAACCATCAATGGTTCAAACCGGTTTAAACCATCAGTGGTTCAAACCGGTTTAAACCAGTTTAAACCATTCTTGCATTCAAGTCTGTGGGATGGTTTAAACCGGTTTAAACCACCTCTCACATTAGCAATGTGGTGGTTTAAACTGAAACCACCCTACAGTACGCCACTTCGCCGCATTGACTCCACCGTGCTCTGTGGGCTTCGCGGCTCGAGATATATGGATGCCTCACCGTTCTTCCTCCGCAACTCGTGCGCGGATCCAGCTTCCCAGCCTGGGTTGCGATTCATGTTCCGCTGTTTTTGCGCGTCACCCTATCTACCTTCGCCTACCTCTTTACCTGTTGCGCCCCTTTTGCTTCCCTCTGCCTGGTGACTGCCTTGTTTTACCGATGTCCACTACTACGCATAGGGATGTATTCGGTTGGCCCCACGATTTCAATGCTCATCCTGCGGCTTGTGCGATGTAGCAGCTGTCCAGAAGCCAGAGGCTCAGACAAAAAGTTCGCAGCCGCCGATTGCCTTGTCCAAGGTGCGGTTCTCTTTCAATACTTGTAAATTCATCCTCCGCGTTCTGTCTCTGTGTGCGTGAACCTACTCTCCGCATCCGCACATGCCAAACTCTTCCCTCCTCCCCTTTACCCGTCCCTTTCGCTTGCGTACAGCACCCATCGCCCACCCACCTCGCATGCACATTCCTCACCTCCGTAGCGCTGCGGTGATGACACGCACGATATAGGACGCACCACTTGCGCAGCGTATCTCTTCCCCCACTTACATCTCAGACAGCGAGATTTCGCGAGCTCTAGGAACCACGTGCGACGCGGTCCCCGAGACACCATAGACGCTTGGTCGCTCGCATCGTGCGGATTGATTTGGTGTTCGTTCGGCGCTCGCGAGGAAAACTCGACGACTACCGCGTTTGGTCGAATCACCTCAGCAGCTGGCTCATGTTTTCGAGGCCCGAATTCGAAGCCGAACCGCGGGCGAGAGCGAGCACTCGCACTCGAGGTCCCTAATATTCGGCTGCAGCAAAATGAGCAAGGTGATGAATGACATTTCGACTGATAGCCGGAAGGTCGAAAATATTCAACACTGCACTACGTACTTTATCGCCTACATGCACCGCTCGTTTTGCTTCGGCTCGCCCGGCCCAGCCTCAAACTCCGACGCGCACAATTCAAGTGTTATACGTGGAACTAGCACTGGGACGCGGGTATGTCCCCGTGACTCTTTTTGCTCAAGTTGTGTTGCACATAATGTTGATTTGCGTGCATAGGTCGGTGTGGAGTTCGAGCTTCCTGTCGATCATTGCGTGCGGGCCGCAAAAAGGGTTAGTTGTGACATTTGCATGGGATGTGAAAGGTCGGCGCTTTGTCAATTTCTCACGCATCTCGCCCGCTGATGCTGGCCCAAGTAACTTGTAGATTGTTGAAACACGCGGTTCTAGTTGCGGAATGCAACCATAAAAGGAAGACGAGTTTACTTTCGCAGTGGTACGGTTGATTTGTGGTGTAAATTTGTTTTCAGTGTACGCAGAAAATGGTTACCTTTTGTTGTTGTCATTCATCACGACTATGGTGGAAGATGGCTCGATCCTTACGATGATTTTTCCCGCTCACCGTGACATTCCACACCGCCCCTCTTCGAGCCAGAATTTCCAGATGATCCTCACTGCGCATAAGGTAGCTGCGCAATCATTTCTTCGATTGTTACTGATAATGAAATCCGCTAATTGATAGCAGATGCTGCCTCGCAGCGTCAATGTTTTGCACAACCTGGATGCAGGCCGAGTATGTACTTATGTGACATTCCAGCTTCTCCCAATACAACGCGGCTCGTCCGCTCGCCCATGCCGTCCATGAAGAATAAATGAAGAGAAGCGCAGTGGGGTCTCAGCGGTACAGCTGCCCGTGGGGAAGCTGATATGCTGATGACATTTTCATCGACTGTTTCAAACTGCAATGCTGGCAAGTTGTCAAGTTATTCATTCGATCAATCATGTTGATCTATCCAAAGAGCGCTGAGCTCCCAAGCACAATGATTCGAGCCGACGGCGCAACGACACAGAAGCATAATTAATGACGGATTGATGGATGGATTCCCGTCGATTTGGTTGGTAATTGCTGAGGACGCTGTTCTGCAACCAGGAGCGCTCCATCCGAGTGCCAACCTCGTCCCAATTCAGTTCCGTTTAGTCCTTTCTCACTGCGCTGTTGAGCTCAGATCCAGATAATATCCCTATCTCAGCATCAGCTGAGGCGATATTTGGGGGGTGATGTCCTGGATGTATCGTGCCAGATATGCTATGTCCGCGATTGTAGTTGCTGATTTACAGTTTGTTAGATGTCTTGCGTCCCCTGAATCGGATTCTTTGATCCCGCTCGCGGTGAACATCCACGCTGGCTTCTTCAGTCGGAACGTTCCGGAGCTTCTTCGAATCCCATTCGTTTCCTGGATACTGTGATGCTGTGCGGTTGTCCCCCATCTCACCTCCTCCTTGCTCTGCACCTTCATGAAGCGAATTTTGAATGGAATTAAATCCTTTCGACTTGGATATGCCGAGGAGCGCCGTGCGTCACCCAGTCACTTCTTGCACGACAAATTTGTCGACGCCATTGCATGTGATTAGCATATCCATGGAGGTGGACTACCTCAATCGTGCTATGCGCGTTTCTCCTCATTTCTCCCTTTCTCGCTGTTTTGAATGGTTCGTTTGCTCAGCCTGGACGTCTTTAAGGTTCTAACTTCGAACACTTCAGTCCCACTCTCCGCGTACAACATCGTTCAAGAATTCACCTATCAGCCCAACGACACGCTTCCGACCGTCTTCCTGGGCAACCTCGTCCCCTCGGTCCTCAAGAATCCCACGGACAGCTTCACTCCACAGCTTTTGAGTGTCGGAGAAACGATTGTGCTTGATGATAACATCTTCAATTATACAATATCTCAAGCATTTGATGGTATTGATACCAGCAAGCCTGTCTCGACCTTCCCGTACTACAACAACCCACTCTCTGATGGCTGCGACGTCGTAAGTCTGTCCGTTGCTTTCGTCGAACACCGGGGTCCCTGAACCATCCATACAGGCAAATATCACAATTCAGGTGCAACTGACCGAAGATCCCGTGAATAACTTGTGTGGTGCATGCCGTCGCTGCGCGCGGCGGTTACGAGTACTTAGTATGTATCATATCATTTATTCCTTTTGTCCCAACGACTTAGTCGTAGCCGCGCTCGTCACATAGAGACAGTGCCGCTCGCCACACGCCCGGCGCCGTAAGAAGAAATAAAGATATATGGGTTACAAAATGATTAAACCGGAAGAGTCGCGCACCGTGAGCCATGTGTGCTGGGGTCAACCGAAGCGGCGAGAACTTGTCGCCAACGGGAGATTAATTCTGGAGAATAGCATGCAGAAAGGGAATGTAAAGCAGACGATGCTGCCTGTTGTGAATCGCGATAGACAATCTTGAGTCGGTAGCACACACACAATTCGTCAATCGTGGAGCCTGTACAGGGGGTCGCAAAACTTGCTGACGGATGCGGACATATACGATGCAGGGCAATCAAGTTTGATCCAATGTGTAGACGGACATCGTGCGTCGTTGAATACTGAGCCAAATTGATGAAAAATAACATAGAAAACTTTCATTGAAAGTTGGGATGGGCACAGAACTATGGGATGAGTTGAATGTGCAGTGAAAGTGTACCTGGCCGAACATATATGTTGAAATTCCACTGACGACGTGGAAGCCGACACGGCCAAAACTCGAAGCTTTGTTCTCCAGAGACCACATACGAAGGCCTTCCAAACAGGGCCACAGGAACGCAAGGCAGTGCCAATAAGACATCGTCTAGAAGGGTCACGACCCGATGATTCTACCGAAGGAATATACGTCATGCCGACCTGGCTGAACAGCAAAAAATGCCCTCACTGAGCAACAGTGAGGTATTAGGAGCTATGCGAGTTCCAAGTGTCGTACATATCGGAGGGTCACAACCCGTCAAAGCCCACATTTTTATAAGACGAGGCACATTAGTGAAAAAAGCCAAAGACTGTTCAAGAAAATATCAGGAGAACAGTTCGCAGATTCATGGAGGTGGTGCGGAAGACAAGCTTGGTGTGGTAGACAGTTAGGAGGGCGATCGAAGAGTTACCGATTAAATCGGCAACCTCCCATGTTACGGCTCAGGAACCCTGGTACTCGTGCAGGGAGAACGACAACGTAAAGAATATGAAGTAGTTTTAAAAAAAATATAACAACATGACCTCGAATAAAACAGTCAGGGCAGACTCAACCATGTCATGGGAAGGAATTGGCGGTAGCTAATGCGGGCGTACCGCGAGCATAAGCCGTCTGATTGAGGGATCTTTAGTGCTGAAAGTTTTACTAGAATTGAGGTATTTATGAGTGGTGGATGAACTTTGAGCGGTATATGCTAAGGAGGGTGAAAAAAAAGAAGGAACCGTCATATATTTGCTGCTGTTGATTGCTGGGGTTGGTCAGGCTAAATGCGAGCACAACCACAGGAGATACTTACACGGTAAAGGAAAAACGGGCATGCTGTTTGCGCTGGATGTAAAGAATTGAACCAGGTGATTACCCCAAAGTTGTCGTTGGGAACGCCTCGCGGTAGGTGAATAAGACCGCTTCGCCTGATGATTTGGTCAAAACAAACGCCAAGTTCGCCGTAGAATAATCATTCTTCTTGGCTGATTGGTAGTTTGCAAACCTAAGGCAAAAATGCTCCTACAATTCAGGTGATATTTTACGAACTGAAGTGTTGAGAGCAAAAGTGAATTCTGTTACATAAGCTTTTCCCAGTACAGCCACTATTCTCATCACATTCCTATTCTGACTTGCCGGCAAATCACGGGCCGGACTAATGAAACTTTTAATTTGATCACAAAAATGTAATGAAATGTCATTTTCATTAGATTGAAAAAATGGCGACCGTGCTGGGAGAGGTCGTCAAAATGGCCCTGTATGATTATTAAGAACGATTACATAGATACTCGTAACTACTGGGACCCCAAGGTACACGCTAGCGTGAGTAGGTCAATGACTCCTCCAAATCACTGATGCTTCAACTGCACCTAGGGAATCGTGGTATGCTACGCGCCAACCCTCTTCTATTTGACATGGAGTGGACCCCCATTGGGTGCAGGAATATCTGCTCAGGATATTCGAGATATGCCGTTTTCATGAGCTTCGACCTCGTGAGATATGATTTATTCGTTGCACCTCTCACACTCTCACAAGTGAGTCCCATTCCATACAGGCAAACATTTTCTCCGGATTGTAAGCTATTTTGTTGAGTTCCTACTTCATTCAATGTTTGCCGACCACTGTATCAGGAGCGAAGCAGACCTTTCTACGCAATTTGAGATCAGTTTCACCGTCCATCCATGCTGTGACTGTGGTGCGGTTCTGGCTAGGGCCCCCGCTCGAACGTGGCGAATCTCTACTCGAGTCACCTTGTTCTTCGAACCCTCCGAATTTCGTCGTGGTTGACATCCAACCACTCATGTTTGGTTATGAAACAGTGATTTTCCCACCACCCTCGCCGCCCATACAGATTGCCGACCTATTAGCGCAAGGTTTTTTTAGGGAATACATCTATCTCTACTTTCAGAATTGCGTATGAAAATCTGTTCCAGACATTCTACCATCTCATCCGCCTCGATCTTGGAGTAATCGTAGACAATCAGATATACAACTCTCCGCAGATGTTCAACCGAACGATCGGGTCGATAGACACGGAGTTCTACAGTTTGGCAAACGCGGCCAGGAATTCGACCTCCAATGCGATGTTGATGGAACAATGGCAGCGGGAGGTAGAGTTCTTCCAGCATAATACCCGGGTGCCACCCCTGGAGTACCTCCGATCCGTCCCACGTCTCAAGCCCTTGGGCTCAGCAGTCACCGGCGTCTTTGTTTCAACGTTTGCCATACTCTCTGTCATGTGGACGGCGTTCTCGCTGGTTGCGGGAGCGCTTGCGAGGGCGCATCGTGAGTTGGTCTTTTCCAATCCTTTTGCGCTCGCTAACGCTCATTTCGCAAGGTAAAGCTCCACACGACACCACGGGAAAGAAACATACGCTTGAGGAGTCTCGAAACGTGGGATAAATGGTTGGAGAGCGGGGCGGAAGGTACGAATACATCGTATTGGGATTCAGTTCATTCAGCTTCACTTTAGGCTCAGAGCTGGATGGCAGTCAGGTTACTCTGCTCGGTCGTCAAGAACACGAATCAATGGAGCAATTGAGGCAGAGGGTGGATAGGAACGACATGCGGATAGCTCGCATGAGTGCCGCATTAAAACAACATGGTGTCATGCAGGATGCGCATTGGGAGGATGACATGGCGATGGACTGGGTACATTAAAACTTGGAGTGGGCGATAGTTTCACTGGAATCTCTGTGACTAGTCATGTGGGTTTCAACCAGCTTGAAGTGTTGAAGTAATTGTGATACGTACCTTATATTCATTTTGAGAGACCCGAGCGACTAGATGAGTCGATGGTCGTGCATTCGCGGCCTTAGATATATATGTCGTACTTTCCTTGGGGGTGCAGAATTTGAACGCCGAATTTGTGAGAGAAGCGCTATTTGTGCGAGTTCAAGACTGGCATCGGACGAGTTCGAGTACAGGTGCAATTTTTGCTTCTGCACCAGCACACGAATCTCTTCGAGCTCGAGATAGCGCTGACGGTATCGTTTGTCGAAGATCAGAAGATCAAATAAGGAAGATGAAGAACGCAAAAAGTGCGTACAGGCAATGTGCCAAAGAGCCAGATTACTTCGCCGTCGCAGAATTATCTGCCTTGATTTGGAATGATTCAGCTTGTGATGTTGTCGGTTAAGTTTAATGCAGGGTGCCTTGCATTTTAATATCGGCTGAACGCGCCGGCGGTAGAGATTGCTCTTCCGAAATTTCTGCGGTCACAACGAGGGCTGCCAGTGAGCGGGATCTGAAGATGAGAGCAGTGGCGAAAAGTAGAGAACAACAAACCAAAATTGAAATCAGGGATCTAGCGGCTTTCGGGTCGGGAGTTCGCAATTTCCATTAGGCGGCGAGGTACTCGGGAAAGTATTGGTCTGGGACCCGAATGTGCAAAGAAGAGAAACAACAGTAGATTCAACATATCTATTTTGGCGATCAGCCCAGCAAAGCAGTATCAGCGACAAGATGTTTTCCGATTGCGACCCCAATGTAGGCTTGTGTACGCGAGCCCTAGAACATGCTCTTTGTAGTTCAACAGATGTTGGAGACCGTCCTCAGTGATAGCATTCATCAGCGCAGAATGCTCTGAACGGAAATTAAAATCTTGCGAGCATCGAATCCCGGACGGCGCGCCAACTATCGCCAAGAATGTACATTGAGAAGGGGGATCAACAAACTGAGCGAGGCTAAGTGGCTTCAAGTAAGGTACTGGACGGCGCAGAGGCAGGCTTTGAGAAGTCAGTGCCGTGGTCAAGTCGTGGTGGGAAGGAAAACGTAAAGAGTGATCTATGAGAAGCGCAAAAGTCGCAGGTGAGCACCGAACTGGCAGGGAATGCGTCAGGAAAAACGGCGCATCTCTCGATTTGAATTTGGTCTTGATTTGTCGTACAGTGCGGATTTTGAGCTACGATACCGTGCGAGAGGCGAGGAAAGTCCGTGCGAAACAAACGACTCGGAGGTGGAGTCTTCGAGGAACGAAAGAAGACTGGCTTCAGATTCGCTTGATATAAAATCAACAGAAGCTGAATGAACGCACAGCGTCGAGGGGAGGGAAAAAGGAAAGAGAAGGGCAAGCAAGTGTATTGAAGAGCGAGCGGCGAACGGCCAGAGAACGTCGCGCCGAAATTTTGGTTGGCGGTCGAAGTAGCGTGCGCGTGCAATGCAGCGCCATCCTCGCATGTGGACATGGCCGTCCCGCCCCGTCTCAACGGCGGCGGCGGGCACACGAATCGAATGACGCGAATGGCGAGGATGAATGAATGCGGAGCGCACGCAGATTGTCGTAACGATGATGCGATGACGATGATGATTACGGCACCATGGCGATGCTGTCGGACCTGCTGGCTTTGATCCGAGACACCACTTGTCCGCAACCGCCATCTTCCAAATCTGCGCTATGCCTGTACTCTGGAACTCACTATTGTAATCTACAATCAACAGTGATTCAAACGAAGCAAAAACAAGTGACAGAGTCCAGAGAATCCACGATAGTACAGTGACTGACTCATTGTTGGTGAACTGGCTACAGATATCTACCTGTCTCTTCTGCTCCGGTTTTTCTTTCGCCGCTCCGAAAACTATCAAGGATCGTGCTCAGTCCCTTGAAATGTTCCAGAAATTCTCATACACGTCAGCCTTTGAGACTGCGACCGAATTAGCGGTGATGGCCGAACAATCTCGCTTCTTTATGAATTCCACGATCCACTACATAGCGCCAGACACTCGGAGACCGAGAAGTCGCTCTACTGCCGCTCGGATTGAGTACTTACACGGCCCGCAGAACCCACGCGGCCTCTTCCCCTCCTTCACAGCCGCCCGGAGTCCTCGATACGCCCCTCTCATCTTCTCGTTCACTCTCTTCTCGCTTCGCTCAGTGGCCACGTCGTGCATCTTCAATAGTGCAAAATGGATAAAGCCATCGATGTGCGAAGCAAGATCTCTCACTTTCGGATCTTGATCATCGGGAGGGCGAATGCTGGCAAAACAACCATCCTCAAGAAAGTGTGCAACTCAGTGGAGGATCCAGAAATCTACGGCCCAGATGGAAATAAGGTCGCTGTTTGATTCTTTTTCGCTACGGCCTGGACTGATGATTTTCCGCAGATCGATCCCGAAATCGTCAAGGAGTCAGCTGAAGTAGTCTCACAATTCTCGTAGCTTCGTCGCCGCTGATTTTCCTGTAGCGTGGCGAGCACGATATCGATAATCAGTTGATATTCAAGAGCAATCCTCAGTTTATCTTCCATGATTCGCGCGGATTTGAAGGCGGATCAGAGGACGAAATACACAATGTAACAGATTTCATCGAGGAACGGGCGAAAACCCGGAAATTGCCTCAGCAACTCCACGCGATCTGGTACGCCTTGACCGATCAGTCGAAAAAAGCTCAGAATGTTGCAGGTACTGTTTACCCACCGACAGTAATCGGCCTCTGTTGGAGGCTGAAGATCGGTTCTTCAAGATTTCTGGTACCGGAAAAGGCGAATTTCACTTTTCCCTAGCAGCAGCGGTACTGACCGTCCTTTGAAGTACCACTGATTGTGATCTTCACAAAGTTCGACGGTCTAGTTACAAAGGCATTTCAACAGCTTCGCACAGAGGGCAAAAACATACGCATAGCGAACACCGGAAAGGTTGAATTAGCGCAGAGGATGCTAACCACGAACTACAGAGACCCACTCAACGGCGTGGTGTTCAAGCCATCTGCTTACGTCCAATTGGACGGTGATTCTGCACCTAATATTAGTCTAATATTGTTATGTTAATCGTCCTTCCAGATATGCGACAGGAACACAGCAGCTGCACTGAGCTTATTAACCACACAGCGAACACGCTCACCGATGACGCACTGCTCCTGCTCTTTGTGTCTGTGCAACGGAATAACATCAGCCTTTGTATTCGGCTGGCGGTGGACCGGTCAGTATGCTTCACCCTATTTGATGGGCCTTGTTCCTGACAAGTTGATAGCGCACTGCGTTACGGAGCCAAAGGATCGATATCATTACTAGTCGAGTGGACTCTTGCGTATTTTCCTCATGTTTGGGTGAGTTGCATCAGATAATCGCGTCTCACCCATTGAAAGGATCGCATATAGCGGGTGAGCTCTCTTTTGCCCTGGAAATCAGATTTATTCCAACTCGATTGAAATGCTACGGCATAGGAAGTGAGTTGCGACTCTCAGGTGGCCTAGTCTGATGCGCACTGATGCGCATTTCCACAGGCGGTACGGATTCCGGTTTAGATCTCAAGGCGAAACTGATGAGAGTATTGCCGCAGGAGGCAAGTATGATGTTCTGATAAGTCTCATACTAACTAGGAGTTGATCCCGTAGTATGTGAGTCTCATCAGAATGGTACTTCGAAGGACATCTTTTAATGAATATCCTCAAGGACGTGAGTGCTTCCTCCGTGTGGCCGGTTCAAGTTGAATTTGCTGAGTGCGCCACGATTGCTGCAGCAAGTATGTGCCTGTTTTTTGCGACCGCTTGCAGTTGACGTTGCTGTTACTGACTGCGTTGTGATTCCCCGCAGATTGTGAGTATCGCTTCGTTGTGTCCGCATATGGTTGAATTTCCTCACCGCGCCGTCATTTCCCGCAGGTCGTGAGTGCCGCTTCGTTCCGTCGGCCCTGGTTGAGTTTCCTGACGTCATTATTTCCCGCAGGACGTGAGTGCCGCTTCATTTCGGCCCCGGTTGACTTCTCTGGCGATATATTTCCTGCAGCGCGTGAGTGCTGCTTCGCTCCGTCGGACGTGGTTATTTTCTTTTCTGACGCCATGATTCCCCGCAGCTTGTGAGTGCCGTTTCATTCCGTCGGCCCTGGTTGACTATCCGGGCGCCATGATCCCCCGCAGGGTGTGAGTGCTGCTTCGTTTCGTTTGCTCTCGGTTGCCTTCGCTGATGGCACCGTCATTGCCCACAGTTTGTCAGCTCCGTTCGTTTGAGTCTGGTTGATTTTCCTGACTTTTCCGCCGTTCCTCGCAGGGTGTGAGTACTGCTTTGTTACGTCTTCCTGATTTGGCCTGACGGCGCTGCAACCGCAGAAAGTAAGTGCACGTTCCCTGCACTCGCCTTGAGTTGATTTGTCTGCCCGCTAACTACATCGTGATTTATGCAGGACGTGAGTACTCAATCCCTCTGAGCCGTGCACATGTTCTCCTCGTTTTTCACTCCACACTATCAACCCATCCAGGGGGTACGTGTTTTCCTGCCTCCATAGTCGTATATTCCTCTCAAATTTGCCGTGTCCCGGCATCCAGTTTGTGAGTCTGCACATTTTCACCGTGTTCATCAAGTCATTCCTCTATAGCCCACAAATGTCGCTTTCTGCGTCGATGCTTTGAAGAACAAGCTCCCAGCAGTGGTACGCGAAATCAAAACTTTATCTGTTCTTGAGTGATACATTTCTATTAGGAGAATCTCATCCAGACATCGTTGGGACGCGCTCAGATCGTAGCTCGTATGGCGCGAGATTACCCGTTGACCCGATACTAAATTTGCTCAAGTACTATGCATCTGCGCTGAACACACGTTCACCGAAGGGTCAGCGTTTGCGGAGGGTTTGGGTCCAGCCTTCGTAACAGCCATGGATGCGTATGTAGGGTCGCCCATCGAGGCTGAGGTCATCAAAGAAATTGGCGAAATGGACCCAGAAGCGGAATTTGACGATCGATGGGAAAGGCTGCACGACATCGTCAAATCCCATCTTCTACGTACGGATTCGAACATGTTTCTCAAAAGATACCTCTGCTCACGGAAAATTTCAGGTACACGACCCGAGGGGGTCTGATATCACCGATCCTACCCCGGAACTATTATCTCCATTTCCGCGACTCATCCCGTACTATGATCAACGAACCCTGGAGAATGCAACCGATCCGGTAGCGAGGGAGATGTGAGGTCACAGAAAGCGAGGTTGCCGTGGGCATTGGAAGGGGATGAGCGGGATCGTGCACGTACTCGCATGGCATTAGAAACACGGTGGTAGACGTGGAGCGAGTGGGGAAAGGGCGCCGCATACTCGAAGACGGCCTCGGGAACTAGGTGCAGGCGGGCGGGTCAGAGGACTCCGGATTGAATTCGTGTGAGTGAGACGCGCGGTATTCTGCCCTTCGCGTACGCGTGATGTGGGATGGTTTGCACGTTCACGATGGGATTTGAGTATTCGAGATAAGGTGTTCGTATTTACAGCATGATTTGGCAGTGGGGAAGCGGCACGGAAACCGAGGTAGGCGTGGGCGCTGGAGCCAGTGCGCGGTTGACGGGCAGTGTCGTGCACGTACCCGCGCGAGGAGCGACAGACACACGATGGGGACCGCTCTTCGGCGCGAGTCAGAGAGCACAGGCGCCGCCAAGATGCTTGTCGGGCGGTGGTCAACTACCGACGTTGTGTGAGCGGAGGGGGCAGTGTGGCAAAGAGACAGGATGACGTTGCGGGAGGCGCACGTAGCGACGTCGTCCCTGGAAAGAAGCGCCGGTGGGTTAGCCGACTCGAATTTAATGCGTGGAACTGAGACGCACAGCTGAATATGCGCACACGCGAGGCGCCGAAATGAGATTGAAGCCAGAGCGAGTTGGTGGCGGGCAGAAATCGGGAATGGGCGCAGGGAGGTACGCCCCTAGCCAGCAGCATGGCGGACGCGCGCGCGAGAGAGAACGGACACGCGCAACGAGTGGACGGAGGGGTTCAGCGCCAGTAACCGAGCAGAGACGCGGTGAAGACGTCGCGGGATGGCGGGTGTGGCTTGCAGCGGGAGACAAAAGAATTCGTAGCGCCTTGAGCGAATGGATGGGTTGTGGTAGTCAAGGAAGAGGAAGGCGTTGATCATTACGGCACCGTGGCGGTGCTCGGACGCTTAGCATTGATCCGAGACGCAACTTGTCCGCAGCCTCCATCTGGCGACGCGTTCCTCGCCACTGGCCCGCTTCACGTTCCCTGCTGGCCTTCACTGTGAGGCTCGCATCATTGTATCTACCTTGTTCACCTACTTCGATGTACTGACGCATCACTGGCGGCTTCAAGCTCGCTTCCACATTCACTGCCATTTACGTCGACGGCTCTCGAATCGAATCTCTACCGCTCCGCCTGCCACCACAAAATCCGGCCTTCCGCTCTATGTGACATGGCGTGGAAATCTTTCCAGATACCTATATTGCTGTGATACTGCATATCCTGGAGCGTGGGGGGTCTTGTTTCCGCCATTCTTGCTCTCCGCACTGTGCTCTGTCACGGGCATTTGCCCACAACCCCCAATCTCCTGCGCCTCGTCGAATGCTGATTCCAGCCGCTGGACTGGAGTCCATTTCGCCGCATTGACTCCACCTCTGTGTGCTTTGCGACTCGAGATATATGGATGCTTCACCGTCTTTCCTTGGAAACTCATGCGCGGATCCAGCTTTCCATGCCAGCCTTGGGTGTGATTCACCTTCCGCTGGTTTTGCGCCTCAACCTATCTACCTTCGCCTGCGCATTCACCTATGGCGCCTTTTCTGCTCCCCCCTGCCTGGTGGCTGCTTCGTTTGACCGACGTTAACTTCTACGTATCGGGATGTATACGATTGGCGACACGATGTCGATGCTCATCTTGCCGCTCATGCGTTGTAGCAGAAGGGAAAGTCGTAGACGAAAGAAAAATTCGCAGTCGCTTAATGTCTTGTCCAATGTGCAGTTCTCGTTCGATATTTGTCGATTCATCCTCCACGTTCTGTCTCTGCGTGCCTGAACCTACTCCTCCCATCCGCATCCTCATCTTCATCCGCATATGCCGAATTCTTCCCTCCTCTCCCTTTCATCTGCATACGACAACACGCATCGCTCACCCATCTCGCACGCACATTCTTCAACTTCGTAGAACCGCGCCAAGCGCACGACGTGCCACGCACCACTTGCGCAGCGTATCTCTCGCATTTCAAACAGCGAAATTTGCGAGATCAGCCCACCAGGCGCGACGCGGTCCTCAACCCGCTGCCGATGCTGTCGCAGTAGTGAGTTCTAGTCTGGTAGACAGAAAGGTGGGTCGGAAGTCCGGATATGGGGAGTACGGGTGAACGAGGGAACAGGCCGAATGGTCCCGAGAAGCCGAGTAAGCGTAGAGTAAGAAATAGGAGAAATATCGGAAATGTGCCGTGTGGGCGTGAGGTGCGTGTCTAGCTCAATAGGACTCGAAAATAAAGAGGATGCGGGGCTTGGATTAAAAGGCTTCACTGGCAATGAGCTCTCGTTGGAGCTCTCGTGTCACTGGTCGCGTCGGACGTGGTGGTTCGCGTGTAAGAAGGTTATATTTGACAGGATGTACGTACAAACAAATAAGCGGTCCGGAAGTACGTACATAGTACGTTACCCCGCAACAGAAAGGAAAGGGGAAAGTCGATGAACGACCCATTCCACCCTTCCACAACGCTCGCCGCTGCATCGTGCGGATGGATTTGGTGCTCGTTCGGCACTCGCGAGGAGAACTCGCCGCTTGTCGGGTTTGTCCGAGTCACCCCAGCAGCTGCCTGATGTTCGAGGCCCGAATTCGAATCCGAACCACGGGTGAGGGCGAACACCCGTACTCGCGGTCCCTAATATTCCGCCCCATCGAAATGAGCAAGACGATGACACGGCGGACACTTAGTTGTCATGTGGCAACTGTGTGGCCACGGTCACTTGACCGTCATCTTACCTGTCATCTGGCAAAACCGTCACACACGCCCCCTTGGTAGAGGAGTCGGTCGTTTCTGGGCCCACGCTGCAGCCTCGTGTCGTTTATCAATTTTCTTTTTTTATACAAATTTGGGTGGTGAAAACAAATGGTATCCCAAGTGAATTTGCCCGGATCGTCACAAAGGAAAGTATAAAGGGTTTAAAGAAAAATTTCATCAAAGGTTAATTATGAGGTTTGAAGATGTTGCAAAACATCGTGGAAGAGATGAATGAACGCTGCTATCGAAAATGTTCAAGTCAACGGAGAGCAGTTGGAAGTAGCTGTAACGGCGATCCCCGAGTTGAAGGGGATGCTATTTCAGGACACCGCACGGGATTCTCGATTACAGAGACCCGAGACGCACCCTGCATTTCTGTTTTCTGCGAAATTTCCTTGTCTGTGAGAGCAGACAGGTGCTCTAGAGAGTTGAAGTCTCCAAGGCACAAGACGCAGATAAACAAAAACAGGCCCAACGTGCAAAACACGAAAATGAGTTTACATATGTTAACATCAGGAAAAACCAGAATCAGTAATTGGCCGTAATTGCTGCCAACTGTCGCCAATTGGCTGATTGGCGACAATTACTCAATAAAGCTTGTGCCTATATTTACATGTCAAATGGCGCCAATTTACGTCGCATTTTAGCATATTACAACCAATTATAACAAGATATGGTGACTTGCAGGAGCTTTGTGGGACGTTGCACAGGTTTTTAGTGCTGTAGACAAAAGAAAACATCGTGTATTAAAGGGTCTACACAGCACATCGTACTGTACTAACATCTACGTAGCCGTCATAGCACCAATCTCCCAAGAAACATCTGCATGCATAGTGCTGTCGCTACCGTAACCATGGAAGGCAAGAAGCTGAGGCTTGGAAATCACTGCCCAGGCATGTCCCACGGCGTCGGTGCAGAGGTACTGGGCGGGGCGGAGGAACGGGTGCCGAAGCGAACTTGCCGCTAGCATGATGCACATGGTCAGCAGGACCACCACAATAGACATCCAGACGAAGAGACACGTACTCAAAAAAACTGCGCTCCCTTGCCCATCCGCACATGCAAATCCTTCCTGCAAGTTCGACCCGATGGTGGCTCTTTAATCTAAAATTCATACCTCAAAGTCAATACATGGGGGAGCAAGAGATGAAGTGCAAGGGGGTACATACATTGTTATGGAATTTGTTGAGGGACTAGGGTACGCAAATTGAGTTTGTTGAGTTCATGGTCATAACGGTAGAAGAGAGCAACATACCGGATCCAGCAGTGCAGTCACTTAGCACAGCGTTGACAGGATGAAGTTGATATGTACATGTTACTATTTCCACGCTCTCAGCTGTTGCATCAATACCAGAAGCATAGACGTGCACCTTGATGTTCCATCACCTAACAAGTCTGGTACTTCAAACCTTCGACAACCGCAGGCAGGTAACACTGGGGAATTGTTAATAAGGTATTAACAAAGACAAGAATCCTACCTAGAGCCTAGAGGCACACGGATGCGACACTTGAGGCTGAGGCAAGCTAGGCGCTGCCAGATATAGCTGAAAAAGATTGGCTTGAGAGCTCCAAGGGTGGGAGAGGTGTTGGAAGTACATACAAGTGTAGGAGGAGAGTCGCAATAAGGCTGATGGAATAATTGGAATTGCGAGGGGCGGAAGAGATGGTGGAACGTGAAGAAGATGCCAGCGTGGCAAGATCAATGTTTGGTTCTGTATAGTTGATGGGCTGTGCTTTGGAGTCCATCCGAAGTCGTCCGATGATTACCGGTACATCCGAGGATTGCTGATCGGCAAATGACTTGAAAGAAAATTTGATCATGTCATTTCTCACTTCCATCTGTACCACCCTCATGCTTCATTCGTTTATGTCCCCAGAGTCTTCTCTCCTGGAATCGTGCAGCAGGCCAGTATCTGGACAGGATAGCACCACTCCCTCAGGAAGAGTCTAAGGTCTTTCTTCGAAGTTCTGACTTAGAGGATAGTGGCAGTCTTGCACTGTCTTTGTATATACATTGATCTGCTTTCATTGTTGATGGCATTTCTTGATATTCTGGCCAAAATATTGAGGCTTACAGCTAATTGACACGGAATTTTGATAAATATCCTAAATTAGATCATTGTTGCCAATTGGCGATAATTGGACAAAAAATACTGAATCTGGTTTTTCCTGATGAACAATGCCACAGTTTAGCCCCCTGTTTTTTTTTTATCAATACTGCGTGCGTGAGGCTCCCATACGCGGCTTGAATGTGGAGGGAGGAATGGTCACCGGGTGTTGCCCTGCATTTTATTTACTGCTTTCGTGCTCAGCCGGGTCTCGTTCGTATAAGCCAGTTTTTCAACTCTCTCGGAGCTTCAAGAAACGAGGCGATAATAATAGTTAAACTGACTAGGAAAGCAGTTGAATCAGGAAAGAACTGAAAAAAGAATATGCAGCACCTTCAGCATGAAAGGATCCCGAGTCAAACACGGGAGATCAAGAAATGTTCGTACGAATTGTACCTCACGAAACACTCGATCTGCGCCGTGCGATTCTGTGCCCTCTCATATGTATTTTGGACTTGGAACTGGATAGATTCCAAGTACAGTGTATTGAGACACCAAAAGTCGACGTCCACCGTGCGCTTTCTCACCCTGCAGTTATTCTCCACCTCGAACAGATAGATGATATAGCTTTGAATTGGAACAGTCAGCTCAAGAGGATTTTCAGGAGGAAAAAAGCTAGGTGATTCGTAGGTATGATGAGGCCTCGAGTCGAACGGGCTCATCAAGTAGGGTGAACTGAATTCGATGCGCACCATGCGCTGGCCCGCCTCTTTCCCCTGCTCGTTTCTCAGGGCAAATCTTTATCCAAGTAGTTGTGCATGAATTTATTTTCCCATGAAATAAAATACTGCAGGCACAGTAGAGCCTCAAGTCAAACGCGGAAGGAATGTCGAGGTCGGGTTGCACCTCCCGAATACATTTATCACATTCCGATGCACACGCTTCCTGCTTGTTTCCTTCCCTGTCAAGTCCTTAACGATGGACGAATAAAATTACTGCGCACACAAGTGGAGAATTTCAGCCACCAATTGCACCTTGGACCTTGGAATTACCTCCTCAGTTGTGGATCAAAGTCATGAGGCTGAACTGTTAGTACCCTCAGTGGCAGAGCCCCGGGTTCAACGGGATAACTCTAATCAAACAAGTCACATTAGCATGGATATCGAACGTCACATATTTCCCTTAAGTCGACGTGACTTTGTGCCCATCTGCCTCCACCGCACTTATTGCCCCACAGTTACTTACTTCCAACTGCTCTCCGTCGACTTGAACATTTTCGATAGCAGCATTCATTCATCTCTTCCACGATGTCTTGCAACATCTTCAAACCTCATAATTAACCTTTGATGAAATTTTTCTTTAAACCCTTGATACTTTCCTTTGTGATGATCCGGGCAAATTCAATTGGGATACCATTTGTTTTCACCACCCAAATTTGTATAAAAAAAGAAAATTGATAAACGACACGAGGCTACAAGGGGGCGTGTGTGTGACGGTTTTGCCAGATGACAGGTAAGATGACGGTCAAGTGACCGTGGCCACACAGTTGCCACATGACAACTACAGTCGAACCCCTCGGAATCCATACACCTGAAAACCCATAACCCCTTGAGACCCATGACTTTTTGCTGAAACGGCATCGGTGGGCGGGTGAAATCCATACATACACTAATACCCATAATCCATGGCAATTTTCGCTGTACAAGATCCATACTATTACTATAAAAGGAAATTCCGGGATGATCGGACATTATATAATCCACCTTTTTCGGCGTAAAGTGGCGCAAAAAAATCGATTTTCCATGGCGGAGAGCATCGACGTCCTCAAAAAAGGTTTCGCTGCCCTCCAAAAACACATCGCCACTCGCAAAACTTCCATCCAGGACCGGCTGAGGAAGCAGGAGCACGTCGACGATGAAGACAATGCTTGGCTCGATGGGCCCGCCAATAGAGGCGACAAGTGCAATGATTGATAGCTCAATTACTGATTTTTTCACTAGAAATAGGGGAAGTCAAAGTTCAGAATCGTCCACGATTCTGACACGATTCAGACACGGATTCTGATCCGATTCATGGAACAGAATCGCACCAGAATCGTGGTCAACTTTGACCATCCCAATTCTGACTCTTGATTCTTACTCGATTCTGCATGGATTCCTCGATGTCACATCGCTCAGGCTGTCCTCACTGGTCTCCCCATCTTTCTTGGTCGTTTTCCTTTGTGCTTTGGCTTGCTGTCTCTGTAGGTTTTCACGTGCAAACAGGGACTCTTTGGAAGCGGGTATAGCAGCCTTCGGCACATGGGCAGACTTGGGAGATTTGACAGTGCGCGGCACATGCTCGACGGCGGGGTAGGAGTGAAATTTTTTATATATTTTATTTCGATTATTTTGAATTTATTTCGTAGTGGATTTTATTCCAGACGAGGTTACTATGATCAAGGATAAGAAATAAGGTTTAGGGCAGGCGGATTCTGGAGCTGGCCAGAATCACGATTCTCGTGCTGTTTCGCCTCTGGAGACGAAACACGGATTCTTGACGATTCTTGAAAATCGACGATTCTGATGACAATTCTTGATCCAAAATCGACATCAGAATCGAACGAGAATTGCCGTCAGAATCGTCGACGATTCTGAACTTTGACTTCCCCTAATGAGTAGATAAAAAAAATAGTTTTTTTTATTTAAAAAAATTCGGATTTCCCTAGACCCATACACCCTCAAAACCCATACCCAGGGCCTTCCACCGAGGGGTATGGATTCTGAGGGGTTCGACTGTAAGTGTCCGCCGTGCATGAATGGCATTCAGACTGATAGCCGAGGTCGAAAATATCCAATATTTTAATACTTTATCACCTACATGCACCGCTCGTTGCGCTTCGGTTCGCCCGGCTCGGCCTGCAAGTCCAACGTGCACAATTACCATTAAAATATCATACGTGGAACTAGCACTGGGACACGGATGTGTCTCAGTATCGCGTGCTTCTTTCTGTTCAAGTTGCGTTGCATCCGATGCTGATTGGCGTGCATCGGTAGGTGTGTGGTTCGAGCTCCCTGTCAATCTTCACGTGCGGGCCACAAAGGGTGGGTTGTGGCATTTGCACGGAATGTGAATGGTGGGCCATGTGTGAACTTTGCTCTTTGTCCCAAATATCTCGACCGCTGATACTGGCTCAAGTAACTTGCAGATTGTGGAAACAGGCGGTTGTAGCTGCACAATGCAACCATAACAGGAAGACGAGTTTGTTTTCGCAGTAGTACAGCGGATTCGCGGTGTGAAATTGTTCCCGGTGCACACGGAGAAAGGGTGAGGTAATGCCTGTTGGTTGTCGTTATTGATCATAATCTGACTACGATCTATCCAAGGATCGCTGGATCCTTACAATGATTAGTCCCGCTCGCAGTGACCTTCCACACGGCCCTCTTCGCGCCAGAATATCCAGATGATCCTCGCCGCGCGTAAGGTAGCTGCGCAATCATTTCTTCGATTATTACTGATGATAAAAGACACTGCCTCGCAGCGTCAATGTTTTGCACATCCAGGAGTCAGGCCGAGTATCTGACGTTCCAGCTTCTCCCGATATGACGCGGCTCGTCCGCTCGCCCATGCCGTCGATCAAGAATAAAATGAAGAGATCCTAGCGGTGCAGCCACCTCACGTGTGGAAGCTGGGAGAATTGCTTCTATGCTGATGGCATTTTCGTCAACTGTTTCAGACTGGGATGCTGGCGAGTTGTCAAGTTACTCTTGTGATTACAGCTATTTGCGGAACTCAAGGCGCCGATCAAAAAGTTTTGTTTCAATCACCAAAAATATATTTTGGTTGTATCTCACTCAGCTTTGGTCCGCTTCCTTCGAGGCATAGCGTGTTCGAACGGGGCATCTGAGGCGCATATCTGCGTATATAACTTTGGAGGATTTGAATAATTTGAAATTTTCAGGTTTCCGCAGCTGAAAGCAGCGGCAGGCTGAATTGCGACGTGTTTGAGGCATGTACAATGGGTAGAGACGTGAAAAAACCCCTCTGGAACTCACTGGGAGGTTCTTCATTGGGTACAATCCAGAAAAGCCGCGAGGAAGAGAGGAAACAATATTGGATTGGAGCAACAAAATTCAGATCGTAATACCTCAGTGCCACAGCAGACCAGCCCCAAAATCCCTTTCTTTCTGGTATCTAATCGGCATCCCTATCTCATCCTCGGTCCCGATGGTGCGTTGCACAGCCAGAAGAGGCAGAGTGAGCTTCGTAACGATACTGAGCATTGCTGTGGTTTTCTCGATCAAGAATTGGTATTGTAGATGGCTTGAGTGTTTGTAATAGTGTCGTGACATTGCTGTATGCGAGAATGAGGAGCTGTGAGGCCTGTAAGGGAGGCTGATCGCAGGGAATGACGACGAAAGACAAATGAAAGGGCAAAAGGGATACATGCTAACCAAACAAACATTGATCCGGGCACGGAACGGGCAGCTTACGTCCCAAAGCTTCGGAGACGTTCCAAAGGCTTCCAAGACCTCCAATACACATTCTGGATGCTCTTTGACGCGTCGGATGTGTTGCAATTCACGCCAGTCTCGAGTGGACGATAGAAACCCTCAGAATTTCAAACTGCCCAAATACTTGGAACTTATATATGATCTTGTGCGCTTCGAATGCCCCATTCGAACGCGCCCAGTCCCGACAGAAATGGATAGGAATTGAGGAAGATACGAGCAAAATAATGAGGGCTCCATTTTTGATGTTAAAATAAAAATTTTGATCGGCGCCTTATGTTCCGCAAATAGCTGTAATCAGGATGGTCTATCTAAAGAGCGCTGGGCTCCCAAGCATGGTGATTCCAGCCAACGGCGCAGCAGCACATGAAACATTTGATGGTGTCGATACCAGCAAGCCTGTCTCGACCTTCCCGTACTACAACAACCCACTCTCTGATGGCTGCGACGTCGTGAGTCTGTCCGTTTTTCGTCAGGCACCCGGGCTCCTGAACCATCCATACAGGCGAATATCACAATTCAAGTGCAACTGACCGAGAATACTGTATCTTTCCCTTCAATTCGACATGGGGTGTGACGCGTGACCCATTTTAGCAATTCGACAATTCGGTAGCCCCCAAACTTTTGCGTGACACCTCAAAAAATTTCGACATTTGTGATGAAAAATTTCGCCTGTTTTGCATCTTTAGAGCACTTTTAAGGCCTGCGTGACGGTTCGGAGGTTCGACAGAGGCCCGAGTGACGCGTGACCTTGACCAATGTTCGTGATCGACACAGGGGTGCGTGACACGTGACTACCGAATTGAAGGGAAAGACACAGTACCGTGTATTATGGCTGGCCTTCCGAGGTACAAGCTAGCGTGAGTAGGTCAATGACTCCTCTAATTCACTACTGCCTAAACTGCACCTAGGGAATCATGGTATGCTATGTGCCAATCCTCCTCTATCTGACATGGAGCGGACTGCCGTTGGGTGGTGCAGGAATATTCACGGATATTCGAAATATGCCGTCTTTGATGAGCATCGACATCGTGAGATACAATTTATTCGTTGCACCTGTCACACTCTGACAAATCCGTCCCATTCCGTATGTACAGCGAAGTACTGTATTTTTTCATTCAATTCGTCAGTCACGCGTCACGCACCCCTGTGTCGATCACGAATTTTGGTCGGAGTCACGCGTCACGCAGACCGCTGTCGAATCTCCCGGCGGTCACGCAGGACCTAAAATTGCGCGAAACTCTCAAATAGATGCAAAAAAACGAAAATTTTCGGTTGGAATGTCGAAAATTTTCCGGTGTCACGCAGAAATCTGGTGGCTACCGAAATGTCGAATTGCTAAAATGGGTCATGCGTCACACTCCATGTCGATTTGAACGAAAAAGTACAGTATTTTCTCCCGGTGGTAAGATGTTTTGTTTAGTCCCTACTTTATTCAATGTTTGCCGACCACCGTATCAGGAGTGAAGCAGACCTTAGATTTGCGGAGAATGTTACGCAAGTTGGGAGCGGTTTCACCATCCATCCATGCTGTGACTGTGAGGCGGTTCTGGCTGGGGCCCCGCTCGAAAGTGGCGCATCTCTACTCGAGTCACCTTGTTCTTCAAACCCTCCGGATTTCGTCATCGTTGAGTACCAACCAATCACGGTTGGTTCTGGATCTCTGGTACCACTCTCTCTACCCATGCAGATTGCTGACCTATTAGCGCGAAGTTATTGGGGGAATGCATCTAACTCTGCTCTCAGCATTGCGTATGGAAATCTGTTCCAGACATTCTACCATCTCATCCGCCTCGATCTTGGAGTAATTGTAGACAATCAGATATACGACTCTCCGCAGAAGTTCAACCGCACGATCGGGTCGATAGACACGCCCAGTTGGGCAAACGACGCCAGGAATTCGACCTCCAGTGCGACGGTGAATGCGCAGTGGCACAAGGCCGTGGAGTTCTTCCAGAATAACACCCGAGTGCCGTCCTTGGAGTACCTCCGATCCGTCCCACGTCTCAAGCCCGTGGGCTCAGCAGTCACGAGTGTCTTTGTTTCAACGTTTGCCATGCTCTCCGTTATGTGGACGATGTTCTCGCTAGTTGCGGGAGCGCTTGCGAGGGCGCATTGTGGTAAGTTGGTATTTCTCAATCCTTTTGCGTTCGCTGACGGTCATTTCGCAAGGTAAAGCTACACACGACACCACGGGAAAGAAACATACGCTTGAGGAGTCTCGAACGTGGGATAAATGGCTGGAGAGTGGGGTGGAAGGTACGAATACTCATGTTGGGTTTTCAGTTCATTCAGCTTCACTTCAGGCTCAGAGCTGGATGGCAGTCAGGTTACTCTACTCGGCCGTCAAGAGAACGAATCAATAGAGCAATTGAGGCAGAGGATGGACAGGAACGACATACGGATAGCTCGCATGAGCGCTGCGTTGAAACAACATGGTGTCATGCAGGATATGAATTGGGAGGACGACATGGCGATGGACTGGGTGCATTAAAACTTGGAGTGGGCGATAGCATCGTGGAAATCGCTGTGACCAGTCATGTGAGATTTAACCAGCTCGAAGTCTTGGAGTAATTGTTATACGTATATTCGTAGATTATATTCAATTTACGAGACCCAAGAGAGTAGATGAGTCCACTCGCGGCCCTAGATATATACGTCGTCCTATCCATGGGCGTGCGGAACTTGAACGCCGAATCGGCGAGAGATCAAGTTGACAGCCAGCTCGCTATTCGTGTGAGTTCAAGACTGGCACGGGACAAGCTCGGATACAGGCGCCATTTTTGCTTCTGCACGAGCACGCAGATCTCGTCGGGCTCGACATACCGCTGACGGTATTGTTTGTCGAAGATCAGAAGATCAAATAAGGAAGATGAAGAACGCAAAAGTGCGTGCAGGCAATGTGCTAAAGAGCCAGATTACTCGCAGTTATTCGCCGTCGCAGAATTATCTGCCTTGATTTGGAATGATTCAGCTCGTGATGTTGTCGGTTAAGTTTAATGCAGGTTGGCTTGAATTTTAATATCGGCTGAACGCGCCGGGGGTAGAGCTTGCTCTTTAGAAATTTCTGCGGTCACAGAGAGGGCTGCCAGTAAGTGGGATCTGAAGACGACATCGATGGCAGAAAGCAAAGGACAAGAGACTAAAAGTTAAAATTAGGGATCCAGCACCTGGGTCGGGAGCGCAATTTCCATCAGCGGGTGAGTACTCGGCAATGAATTGGTCTGGGACCTGCACGTGCAAAGGAGAGAAACAGCAGTATGCCAGTAGATTCAAAATATCTATTTTTGTTGATTAGTCCAGCATAGCGGTGTCGACAAGATATTTTCCGATCGCAACCCCAATGTAGGCTTGTGTACGCGAGCCCTGGAACATGCTCTTAGTAGTTCAACGGACGTTGGAGACCGTCCTCAGTGGTAGCTTCCATCAGCGCAGAAAGCTCTGAACGGAAATTCAGATCTTGCGAGCATCGAATCCCAGACGGCGCGCAAAGGGGGAATAACAAGCTGAGCGAGCCTAAGTGGCTTCAAGAAAGGTATTGGACGGCGCAGAGGCAGGCTTTGAGAAGTCACTGTCGTGGTCAAGTCGTGGTGAGAAGGAAAGCGTAAAGAGTCATCCGTGTAGCAATGGGGAGCGCAGAACTCGCAGGTGAGCGCAAAACTCGCAGAGAACGAGTCCGGCCAAACGGCGCCGCGCTCGATTCCGTTCCCGTGCCAGAGGGGAGGAGAGTCTGAGACACAAATGACTCGGAGGCAGAACCTTCGAGAAACGAGGGGAAGGACATCGCTCACAGGTTCGTTTGACACAAAATCACCAGGAGCTAGCTGGATCAACGCATCGTGCCGAGGGTAGGGAGAAAGGGAGGGAGGGAGGACGTGGATTGAAGAGGGAGGAAGTGAGACATTCGTGGCTAGCGAGCGGTGAACTGTCAGCGCCGACAATCTACCTGCCAGTTGAGGAAAACGAAGTATGCACAGTCGGTGGTCGGCGTGGAGGGATGCATCGGGATGCGATGCGAATCGCCGGCGTGCGCGCGCGCGCGTACGATGTAGCGCCGTCCTCGAGCGTGGACATGGCCGTCCTGGCTCGTATCAAGCGCGTCGGCGAGCACACGAATGGCGCAAATGAAAAATGAATGGATGAATGCGGAGGGTAGGCAGATAAGGATGTCAAGGATGTCACTGACGATGTCGCGCCTGGCGGCCAGGGCGGTGGGTGAGTCGACTCGAGCGGGGTTGAATGTATCGGCACACAGCAGGGAACCGCGAGACGTATATAAGCGTTGGAAGTTGGCGACGGATCCGAGTAGGATGCGCATGGCGAGACGAAGTGACACGGTGAGTTCTGAGGAACTGAAAACCCGATTTGGTGGCGGTGACGGAAAACGCGGTGGGCGTCAGCGTTGGGAGGGGACTAGCAGGGTCGCGCACGTGCTCGCATCGGCTTGGAAAGTGGCTAGTAGACGCGGAGTGAGCGAGTGGGCGAAATGGCGCCGCTCTCCTGCGTACTCGATGACGGCGTCGGGAAGCATGTGAGGGCGGGCGGTTCGGCGGCCTGGGGTTTCAGTTCGTGTAATGGACACGCACGGGCGATGTAGGATGCCTTCCAAGTCGACGATGGGAACCACAGTCTTCAAACCTAGGTATTTGAATTCACAGCGTGACTTGGTAGCCGCCGAAAAGCGGCAAAGAAAACGGAGTAGGCATGGCGTTGGAGCCAGCGCGTTGTTAACGCGAACGTACTCGCATGAGGAGCGAAAGAAACAGGGTTAGACGCGTACCGCTCTTCGGCGCGATTCGGGGGGTGTACAGACCGCCAAGACGCTTGTCGGGACTCGGGGCAGTGGTCTACTACCGACGTCGTTGAGCGGAGCGGGCGGTTAGTCGACTCGAGTTGCATGCATGGAATTGAGACGCACCGCTGAATATCACACCCGAGGTGCCGAAATCAGATGATTTCCATCTGACACGCAGTTGAGGCCAGCGCGAGTCGGTAGCGGGAGACATCGCGGAATACGAGATTGGCGTGGAAGGTAGGGAGGCGCGCGGTTAGCGAGTAGCATGGCGGACGGACGCAGCGAGTGAACGAAAGGGCACAGCGCTGGCAACCGTGGCTGAAGCGCTGAAGGGACATCAAAGAGGCAGTGATGACGTCGGGGCAAGAGGGCGGCAGATCAAAGAATATGTAGCGCCTCTTTTCAGCACCGGCAAATGGACGAATGGCTTGTCGTGGTCGTGAAGGAAGAGGAAAGCGAAGGTGGTTACGGCACCGTGGCGATGCTCTCGGACCTGTTGGCACTGATCCGAGACGCGACTTGTCCGCAACCGCCATCTTCCAAATCTGCGCTCTGCCTGTACTCTGGAACTCGCTATTGTACAAATCTCCAATCAACAGTGATTCAAACGAAGCAAAAACAAGCGACAGAGTCCGGGGAATCCACGATAATACAGCGTCTGACTCATTGTTGGCGAACTGGCCACAGATATCTATCTATCTGTCTCTTCTCCTCCAGGTTTTCTTTCGCCGCTCCGAAAACTACCAAGGATTGTGCTCAGTCCCTTGAAATGTTCCAGAAATTCTCATACACGTCAGCCTTTGAGACTGCGACCGAATTAGCGGTGATGGCCGAACAATCTCGCTTCTTTATGACTTCCACGATCCACTAGCGCCAGACACTCGGAGACCGAGAAGTCGCTCTACTTCCGCTCGGATTGAGTACTTACACGGCCCGCAGAACCCACGCGGCCACCCCCTGCTTCACAGCCGCCCGGACTCCCTGACCTTTTCCTTCACTCTCCGAACGTTACTTCTCGCTTAGCGCCCACGTAGTGCGTCTTCGATAGTGAAAAATGGACAAAGCCATCGATGTGCGAAGCAAAATCTCTCACTTTCGGATCTTGATCATCGGGAGGGCGAATGCTGGCAAGACGACGATTCTCAAGAAAGTGTGCAACTCGGTGGAGGATCCAGAGATCTATGATCCAGATGGGAACAAGGTCGCTGTCTGAACTTCTTTCCCTGCGGCTGGGACTGATGATTTGTCCCAGATCGATCCCGGAATTGTGAAGGAGTCAGCTGAAGTAGTCTCACAATTCTCGTAGCTTCATCGCCGCTGATTTTCCTGTAGCGCGGCGAGCACGATATCGAGAACCAGCTAATATTCAAGAGCAATCCGCAGTTTATCTTTCATGATTCGCGCGGATTTGAAGGCGGATCAGAGGACGAAATCGAGAAAGTAACGCATTTCATCGAGGACCGGGCTCAAACCCGTAAATTGTCCGAGCAACTCCACGCGATCTGGTACGTCTTAACCAATCAGTCGAAAAAGCTTATGATGTCGCAGGTACTGCTTACCCACCGACGGTAATCGGCCTCTACTGGAGGCTGAAGATCGGTTCTTCAAGATTTCTGGTACCGGAAAAGGCAAATTTCACTTTTCCCTAGCAGCAGCGGTACTGACCGTCCTTTGAAGTACCACTGATTGTGATCTTCACAAAGTTCGACGGTCTAGTTACAAAGGCATTTCAACAGCTTCGCACAGAGGGCAAAAACATACGCATAGCGAACACCGGAAAGGTTGAATTAGCGCAGAGGATGCTAACCACGAATTACAGAGACCCACTCAACGGCGTGGTGTTCAAGCCATCTGCTTATGTCCAATTGGATGGTGGTTTGGCATCTGAGCTCACAGTCTGGTGTATTGATCATCCTATCAGATATGCGATTAGAGCACAGCAACTGTATTGAGCTCATCAATGAGACCGCAAAGACGCTCACTGACGATGCACTGCTGCTACTCTTTGTCTCTGTGCAACGAAATAACATTGACCTTTGTATTTGGTTGGCGGTGCGCTCGTCAGTATGCTTCAACATTTTTGATACGCACTGTTGCTGACAATATTGATAGGGCACTGGGTAAAGAAGAGCTGAAGTTAGTGGTCGAGTGGACACTTGGGTATTTCCCTCATGTTTGGGTGAGTCGTGTCAGATAATTGCATCCTACATATTGAAAGGATCGTATACAGCAGGTGAGCAATTTTGTGCGCTGTAAATCTTATCCATTGCAACTTGATTGAAAATACTACAACATAGGAAGTGAGTTGCAGCTCTCGGGTTGGCCTAGTCTAATGCGCACTGATGCGTGCTTGCATAGGAGGTAGCGAATCCGGTGTGGATCCCATGACCAAACTGATGAGAATGTTGCCACAGGAGGCAAGTTTGATGTTCTAACAAGTTTTGTACTAACTGACAGTCGATCCGACAGTATGTGAGTTTCCTTTGAGTGGCACTTCGAAGGATATCTTGTACTGAATATTCCCCAGGATGTGAGTGCTTCATCCGTGTGCCCCCTTCAAGCTGAATTTGCTGAGTGTACCACGGTTACTGCAGGACGTATGTGCCTATTTTGTGCGACAGCTTGCAGTTGACGTTGCTCATCGCCCCGGAATTGTCATAGACTGTGAGTCCTATCTCGTCACGTCCCCCTCTGGTTGAGTTTCCTCACTGCGCGTCATTCCTCACAGCCTGTGAGTGCCGCTTCATTCCGTCGGCCCTGGTGGACGCCATAATTCCTCGCAGATTGCGAGTCCCGCTTCCGTCTGCCTCTGGTTGATTTTCCTGACATCATGATTCCCCGCAGACTGTGAGTGTTGCTTCATTCCGTCGGCCCTGGTTGATTCTGCTCACGCCATAATTCTTCGCAGGATGTGAGCTCCGTTTCTTCATGTCCGCCTCTTTTCCTGATGTCATATGTAATTCCCCGTAGGGAAGTGGGTGTCGCTGTCATCTCCACCTCTGATTGACTTCACTGATCGCGCCATCCTTCTTCGCAGTGGGTCAGTGCGGTTGTATTGCGCCTGGTTGATTCTCCTAACTGTTCCGCCATTCCCTGCAGCATGTGGGTACTGCTTTGCTACATCTCCCGCTCTGCATGACCACGCTGTGATTACAGAATGTGAGTGCGGGTTCCCTGCGCTATCCACTGGTTGATTGACTGCTTGATAACCACATCGTGGTTTCTGCAGCATGTGAGCACTCAATCCCTGGGAGTTATGTTCTCTTCTTTCTTTAACTCAGCAATTACCTCTTCCAGGTGGTACGTGTCTGAATAATCCTGTGTTCCCTTCAAATCCGCTGTTCCTATCCAGTTCGTGAGTCTGTACGTTCTCCCTCTATTCACCAAGTCATCCCTCTACAGTACAAAAATGCGACTTTCTGCACCGATGCCTTGAAGAACAAGCTTCTAGCAGTGGTACGCGAAATCAAAACGCTTTCCGTTCTTGACTGAAACATTGGCAGGAGGATCTCATCCAGACCCCGTTGGGGCTCGCTCAGATCGGAGCTCGTACGAAACTCGATTTCCCATTCATGCGATACTAACTTTCTTTGCTAAAGTACTATGCATCTGCGCTGAACACACATTCACCGAAGGATCCGCATTTGGGGAGGGCTTTGGTCCAGCCTTCGTAGCAGCCCTGGATGTGTATGTAGGGTCGCCTACGGAGGCAGAGGTCATCAAAGAAATCGGCGAAATGGACCTAGCAGCGAAACTTAACGCTCGACGGCAAAGGCTGTACGGCATCGTGAAAGCCCATCTTTTACGGCGTATTCGAACATGCTTTTCAAGAGATACTTCTACTCACAGCAAATTTCAGGTACACGAACCGAGGAGGCTTGATATCATCGATGCTACTCCCGAAATATCATCTCTATTTCCGCGACTCATCATGTACTACTGTCAACGGGCCCTTGATCGATATGTCTCATGACCACGTACCAGTGAGATAGCTGAGTGTCCGTACCTCAGTCGGATGTCATGCTTCGTTATTAAGAAGCCTTAACTTCCACTTGCATGTATCTTGCTCAGACGAGTACATATGCGTTATCCAGGGTTACGCTTGAACCACCGCAAATACTTTGTTCTTGTCAGTCGGACTTCTGGATCTCACAGCCTGCACGGCAGAGGAGCTATATCCACGACCGCGCTTGTGACCGAGTGCTATGGCGTTCCGTTTGCCACATTAAGATTTTTTTTTCGGGGATAATCTTCGGGGGATGATCTATATGTGAATTTTTTTTTTACCCTACTACGTCTGGAGAGATCACTTAGTTGGGAACGAACTCCAAGTTCGGGCGCATATTTTCAACTCAGTCCGAATTTTCTCTTGTGGAATTTGAAGCCAAACCGGTAGCGGGCTCTGCCGCTTGTCGGTCCTATCCGCCTTTCTTTATAAAGAGGGCGCCAAGTTATCTCTTTCGTTGGCGGGCCCAAGTTGGGTCTTCCCTGGTCTTCCGTACTTGATTAAATTACCCGGCGCGCGTTTCCTCTCAGTATTCGTAAATGTGCACACGCAGTACAGATGATCGTCAACTTGGTACAACGCGTTGTGCCGTGCATACTTCCTATAATACACTATCTACCGACGATGCGCGACCGTTTGATCTTCCTGTTCGGATTCAAATATCATTCCCGTCGACGGCGGCCCATCGATGTCACAGACGGGGAGCGCAGAACTCGCAAGTAAGGGCGAGGGCAGAACTGGCAGGTGAGCGAAGAACTCGCAGAGGCGAAACGGCGCCTCGGCTGATTTTGACTTGATTGAGTTAGCGTGCACGAGGCGAGAGGCGAGAGTCTGTAACAAACAAACGAATTGGAAGACGACTCGGAGGCAGGGTTTTCGCCGTTGAGCAACGACTCAGTTGAGGCTCGTTCGACACACATAGATTCAACAGGAGCTGGCTGGATCAACGGACTACGTCAAGGGGCGGCAGGAAGGAAAGGATTTCGATGCAAGATGCAGAATGCAGAATCGAAGAAACACGGGCAGGTGAGTCGAATCAAGCTCGGGGTCAATGTGTTGCAGAAAGGGAGACGCTGGGTTGGATTTGTGCGCGCGCGATACCGGATCTCTTGCCAATTGCTGACAGGTCCGAGTGGGATGGGCATGGACGGATGAGTTCTGAGGGACGGAGAACGCGCCGGCAGCGAGGAGAAGTCACGGACACTGAAGGCACGCGCGTTGGAAGGAGGTGGGCAGGATCATGCAAGTACTCACATGAGATTGGAAAAGATGCTGGTAGACGCGCACAGCGCCAGTGGGCAAAGGCGACGGACTTGAGATTGAGCGAGTGTCAGACCCCAAGATGCGCCATGCGCACGCGACGGCTTGGTAGTTGACGACGGGACTTGAGCATTCGAGATCAGGAATCTGTGTTCACAGCGCAAGTTCAATGGTAGCGGAGAAGCGGTATGGAACAGGAGGTAGGCGAGGGCACTGGAGCCAGTTCGGTGTCAGACACGCACCGCTCCTCTGCGCTGTACAGACCGCCCAGAAGCTTCTCAGGGTGATGGTCCACTACCGAAGTCGTGTTGGCGGAGCGGTGGTGTGGCGGCAAGAGATGACGTTGCGAAAAGCGGAAACAGTGATGTCGTCCCTGGGAAAAAGAACCGGCGGGTGGGTCGCCTCAAATTGAATACGTAGCATTGAGACGCGCCGCTGAATATGCGGACACGCGAGGCGTCGAAATGAGATCGACAGTGAGTTCTATCCGCAATGCGCATGCGTAGTTGAGGCCAGCGCGAGTCTGCAGCCGGAGCCTCACGCAATGCGAGAATAGCATAGGCCAGTGGGAGATTCCCAGTTGGCGAGAAGCAGGGCGGACATGCGCGCGCGAGAGAAGCGGCAGGTTACGCGCGCAGCGAGTGGTCCTCGACGAAGGGACGTCACGCCAGCAACCGCGCGAAGGCGCAGTGGCGACATCGCGGGAGGCGAGGGCAGCCAAAAAAAGAGCACCAGCGAATGGACGAATGGAATGTCGTCGTGGTGAAGGAAGAGGAAGGCGTTGATCATTACGGCACCGTGGCGGTGCGCTCGGGCACGTTGACATTGATCCGACAAGCGACTTGTCCGCAACCACCATCTGCCAAATCTATGCACTGTGCTCCGCTTATACTCCGGATCTCGTCACCGTCTGCGACCTGAACAGAAGATCTGCAATCAACACAACTCAGCAGGCATTCAATCAAACCAGAAACACCATGGGACGTCTGGTGTCCGACTCATAGAAGGCGTTTTTCTCTGTCGAAGTGCATATCTATCTGTTTCCTGTCCTACTGCTTTTTTCCTCCGCTCCAAGAACTAGGCAGAGTTGTTCTTGGTCCCTTCGAATATTCCGGATCCGGAAAAGCTGCGAGCCACGTTAGCTTTTAAGGGAACGCTGCGCTGGGACTCCATCGAAGGCTTTGTGGGTGGGTTCAGCCTTCTGTTCTCCGGAGATCCTTGGTGGGACATCTCAAGTTCGATGCTAGGCTAGTGTCTTTCCTTTACCAAATCGTGATATACCCAGGTCTGCCATCCGAGGCTTTGTTTTAAATTATCACTGCTCATTCCTCGTAGATCCTTGACTCTTGAACTTCAATCCGAGTCGGCATTGGATACACACGGTAAGGCATTTACGTGTAATCCTTGGATCTGAGAACACCAGGTCGTTCTTCCTCTCTCTTCATCCAATGTTCACACACAAGGCCGGAGCACAAACCAGACAAACCTGTAACTACGACGACGTCCCCAAGCTCTCTAGGACGCTGTGCGCGAATAATTCTGACTTGAACATAAAGCACCAATCCGACCTTCTGCGACGCGTGCATTACCGCCACGCCGACATCCCCGTGCATCCCTGCTTTTTTTTTCTTCCCCACGTCGATTGCAAGAGTTCCCGAATCCCCTTTCTGCTTACCGATTCGCGCTCCTCCTTTGCTTGGCTCTGAGCGCCGATTCTGTTCGTAATCTACACATCTCGGATGGTTCACCCTCTGCATCTGTGGGCCACAGGAATTCATTGCGAGTCTCGTTCCACTAAAACTCGTTCTCGGTTGCGGCACTCACAACGACTCCCGCGAATTTCTTTCTGTCGCTTTCCTTCCCCTCAATCGCCCATACACGTGTCCGGAATTTTGAAGAAAATTAAATCTTTCGGCTCGGATACACCGGGGAGCGTCGTGCGTCACCCACTTTCTCTTGATAGCATACCCGTGGAGATGGACCACCCGGTCGTGCTGAGTGCGTTTCTCCTCATTTTCCCCTTCCTCTCCCTCTTGAATGGTTCGTTCAACCGGGATGAATTTATCCAAGGGTTTGATCGAAGTCACTACCCGGTTCCACTCCCCGCGTACAACATCACTCAAGAAGCCATATATTAACTGAATCGGACATGTGGATGAGGGTGAAGACCATCGGATCTGCGGCCGAATCAGTGATCAAAAGCCGTGGCTCCGACGACAGTGATGGCCGAACAAGGAGCTTCCTTCTGGCTTTCACGATCCAATAGCGTCAGACACTCGGAGACTGAGAAGTCGCTCTACTGCCGCTCGGATTGAGTACTTACCTTACACGGCCCGCAAACCCACGCGGACTCTTCTTCACCCCCTTCTTCACAGCCGCCCGGATTCCTCGATACGGCTCTTTCGCCCTCTCCTTCACTCTTATAACATCACTTCTTGTTTTCGTGGCTAGCTCTGGTAACGAATGGATAAAGTCATCGATGTGCGAAGCAAGATCTCCCACTTTCGGATCTTGATCATCGGGAGAGCGAATGCTGGCAAGACGACCATTCTGAAGAAAGTGTGCAATTCAGTGGAGGATCCAGAGATCTACGACCCAGATGGGAAGAAGGTTCCTGTCTGAACTTGGTTTCCTGCGGCCTGGACTGATGATTTATCGTAGATCGATCCCGAAATCATCAAGGAGTCAGCTGCAGTGGAGTCTCAAAACTCTCACAACTTCGTGGCCGCTGATTTGCCTGCAGCGCGGCGAGCATAACATCGAGAATCAGCTAATATTCAAGAGCAATCCGCAGTTTATATTTCATGACTCGCGCGGATTTGAAGGTGGATCCGCCGATGAGATACATAAAGTAACAACTTTCATCAAGGAACGCGCGAAAACCTTTGAATTGTCCGAGCAAATCCACGCGATCTGGTATGCCTTGGCCAATCAGTTGAATAATAAAGTTAGAATGTCGCAGGTACTGTTTACCCACCGACAGTAATCGGCCTTTACTGGAGGCTGAAGATCGGTTCTTCAAGATTTCTGGTACCGGAAAAGGCGAGTGCAAGTCAGTTTTTCCGGGAGTCGCGGTACTGACCGTCCTTTGAAGTGCCGCTGATTGTGATCTTCACAAAGTTCGACGGCCTGGTAACCAAGGCCTTTCAACAGCTTCGTGCAGAGGGCAAGAAAATACCCGCAGCTCACGCCGGGAAGGTGCAATTGGCGCAGCAGATGCTAACCACGAACTACACAGACCTGCTCAAAGATGCTAGTTTCAAGCCATCTGCCTATGTCCAGCTCGATGGTGGTTTCGAACCCATATCACAGTCTGATATACTGATTGATCTGTCAGATATGCGACTGGAAAAGAGCAGCTGTATTGAGCTCATCAACGAGACCGCGAAGACACTCACTGACGACGCATTGCTCCTACTCTTCGTGTCTGTGCAACAGAATAACATCAACCTTTGTATTCGGTTGGCGGTGGGCCGGTCAGTATGCTTCGACGTGTTTGATGCGTGCTATTTCCGACGATATCCATAGCGGACTGGGGAGTGGAAGACTGCCATTAGTGGTCCGGTACACTCTTGCGTACTTCCCTCATGTTTGGGTGAGTCCTGTTGGATAATCGTATCGTTAATATTGAAGCGATCGCACAGCAGGTGAGGCCTACTTTGCCTTGTAGATGCAATATGATTGAACGCGCTGCGATGTAGGAAGTGAGTTGCGACTCTCGGGTTGGTCTCGTCTGATGCGGACTGATGCGCGCTTGCACAGGAGGTAGCGACTCCGGTGTAAATCTCAGGGCCAAACTGATGAGAGTATTGCAGCAGGAGGCAAGTTTGATGTTCCAACAAGTTTCGTACTGACCGGGAGCCGATCCCGTAGTATGTGAGTTTTCCTTTGAGCGGATATCGAAGCAGATGTTTTACTGAATGTCCCCCAAGGATGTAAGTGCTTGTTCGGCGAGCCGGCTGAAGTTGAAATGCTGAGTGTGCCATGATTATTGCAGCAAGTACGTGGCTATCCTGTGCGGCCGCTTGCAGTTGACGTTACTGACCGCGCCATAATTTACCGCAGATCGTGAGTGCCGCTTTGTTCCGTCGGGTCTGGTTGACTTCCCTGACACCATAATCTCCCCCCAGAATGTGAGTGCCCCTTCGTTGTGTCCGCCTCATTGAGTTCTTTGACACCATGATTCCCCGCAGCGCGTGAGTGCCGTTTCGCTCCGTTGGCCCTGGTTGACTTTCCGGACAGCATGATTACCCGCAGTTTGTGAGTGCCGCTTCGTTCAGTCGGCCCTGGTTGACCTTTCTGACGCCATAATTCCCCGCAGAATGTGAGTGCCGCTTCATTCCGTCGGCCCTGCTTAACTCTACTGACTGCGCCGTCAATTCCCGTAGCCTGTGAGTGCTACTTTGTTGCGTCCGCCTCTGCTTGAACTCACTGATCACACCGTCAACCCCACAGTTTGTTAGTGCCGTTTTATTGTGCCAGGTTAATTTTCTTGACTGTTCCGCCATTCCCTGCAGAATGTGAGTATTGCCTTATTATGGGTTGATTGGCTGCTTGCTAACCCATCGTGGCTTTCGCAGAATGTGAGGACTCATCCCACCCGAGCCGCGCACGTGTTCTCTCCTTTTTCACTCCACATTGTCAACCTGTCCAGGTGGTACGTGTTTGCCTGTCTTCATAGGCCCATATTATTCTTCTCAAACCCGTTGTTCCCTTTGTATCCAGTTTGTGAGTCTGCCTCTTCCTCCCGTGTTCACCAAGTCATTACTCCATAGTATGAAAATGTGGCTTTCTGCGCCGGTGCCTTGAGAAACAAGCTTCCAGCAGTGGTACGCGAAACCAAAAATATATTCCTTCTCGAGTAATACATTCCCAGGAGAAGCTCATTCAGACTTGGTCGGGACTCACTCAGATCGTAGCTCGTATGGCACGAGATTACCCGTTGACCCGATACTAAATTTGCTCAAGTAATGTGCATCTGCATCGAGCACACATTTACAGAAGGATCCGCATTTGGGGAGGGTTTTGGTCCAGCCTTCGTAACAGCCCTGGATGCGTATGTAGGGTCGCCTACCGAGGCTGAGGTCATCAAAGAAATCGGCGAAATGGACTTAGAAGAGGACGATTATGCTCGAAGTATAAGCTTGTCCGACATCGTCAAAGCCCATCTTCTACGTGCGGATTCGAACATAATCCTGAAAAATACCTCTGCTCACAGCAAATTTCAGGTGCACGAACTGACGTGGCCTGATATCATCGATCCTACCCCGAAATATGATCTCCGTTTCCGCGAGCCATCCTGTACTGCTGTTAACAAAGCTTTGATTAAATTGTCTCACAACGTACCAGTGTGATAGCTGGGTATCCGCACTTCGGTCGGATGCCATGCTTTGTTAAAGAGCTTCAACTTCCACATCCATGTATCTTTCTCAACCCACTATGCTTCGTCCAGGGTTATGCTTGAATTTTCTCAGATACTTCCTGCCTTCAGTCGGCCCTCTAAAGATCTCGCAGCTTGCAGCTACTTAGGGGTCACGGTGAATTCATTTTCATCCTCGTTCATTCGGTTTTTCTTCCAGACTTATCAAATATTTCGTTTTGTTGGCGATCCCACATTTAATATTTTGTGCACTCATCTCTTTCATTCGCAGTCGTACTTGATCAAATCAACCGGTGCGCGCTCTTCAAGGAGTCCATGCAATAAGTGTATCTGTCATTGTGCACGGAAGGATTCGGAGGTAAAGCTCGAAGAACGACTCGAAGGTACAGTCTTTGCCATCGAGGAACGACTAAGCGGTAGGGTGTTCGCCGTCAGGAACAACTCGCGGGGAGAGTCTTCGAAAGATGACTCGGCAGTAGAACCTTTGCTATCGAGGAACGATTCGGAGGTGGAGTTCGAGGAACGACTCAGGGGTAGTCTTCGAGGAATGACTCAGAGGCAGAGTCTGTGACAAAGAAACGACTCGGAGGCGGGAACCACTCGCCTTCGCCGTCAGAAAGGACTCACAGACAAAGCACAGTTCGTTTGACACTTGAGACAAAATTGCCAGGAGCTAGCTGGATCGATGCACCACGGCGAGTGGAAGCAGAAAGAAAAGAAGGAAGGAAGTGGATTGAAGAGATCCAAGATAGCGCGCGGCGAGTACACAAATCGACTGGCGCGAATAGCGAGGATATAAGATGAATGAAAGAATGCGGAGCGCACGCCGATTATTATAATGAGGTCGTTCCTGGGAGCGATAGCGATGGGTGAGTCCACTCGAGCTCGGGGTGGATGTATCGTCGGAACGGAGACGCAGCGCTGAGTGTCTTGCCAGTTGACATGGACAGTTGATACGAGCGGTATGAGATGAAGTAGCGGGGGTGAGTTCTGCTGAGGGAGTGAGAATGCATCAGATCCGATAGTGAGAGAGATGTGAGGTCACAGAAAGCGAGGTTGTCGTGGGCGTTGGAAGGGGATGAGCGGGATGGTGCACGTACTCAAATGGCATTAGAAAACACGGTGGTAGACATGGAGCGAGTGGGGAAAGGGGCGCCGCTCTCCTGCATACTCGAAGACGGCCTCGGGAACTAGGTGCGGGCGGGCGGGTCGGAGGACTCCGGATTGAATTCGTGTGAGTGAGACGCGCGGTATTCTGCCCTTCGCGCACGCGTGATGTGGGATGGTTTGCAAGTTGACGATGGGATTTGAGTATTCGAGATAAGGTGTTCGTATTTACAGCATGATTTGGCAGCGGGGAAGCGGCACGGAAACCGAGGTAGGCGTGGGCGCTTGAGCCAGTGCGCGGTCGACAGGAAGCGTCGTGCACGTACCCGCGTGAGGAGCGACAGAAACACGATTGGTCCCGCTCTTCGGCGCGAGTCAGAGAGTACAGGCGCCGCCAAGATGCTTGTCGGGCGGTGGTCCACCGACGTCGAGTTAGCGGAGCGGGTGGTGTGGCAAAGAAATGAGGCCCACGCAGCGACGTCACCCCTCGAAGTGGAAAGAGGCACCGGCGGGTGAGCCAACTCGACTTTAATGCATGGAACTAAGATGCACCGCTGAATATGCGCACACCCGAGGAGCCGAAATTCGATTGAGGCCAGCGCGAGTTGGTGGCGGGCAGACATCGGGAGTGTGCGTGGGCGGCAGGGAGATGCGCCGTTAGCGAGCACTCGAGAGAGGGAACATGCGCAGCGGCAACAATCGTGACTAAAAAAGACAGCGAGGACGCGGTGATGACGTCGCGGGAGGCGGGCGGGGTTTTAAAGCAGATAGAAGACATGTAGCGCCGAATGGACGAATGGATTGTCGTGGTGGGCAGGAGGGGAGAGCGACGGTGATTACGGCACCGTGACAGTGCTTCTGGGCCGTTGACATTGATCCGAGACGCAACTTGTCCGCAGCCACCATCCGCGAAACCTATCCTCCGCGCTCTGCTTGAACTCCAGATCTCATCACCGTCCGCGACCTGGACAGAAGAGCTACAATCTACTACTCAACAGTGTTTCAACCAAGCAAAAAACAAGTAACGGCATCCAGGGAATCCACGTACAATACGGTGACTGACTCATTGAGGGCGAACTGGCTACGGATATTTATCTGTCTCTTCTGCTCCAGGTTTCTTTCACCGCTCTACGGAGTGCGTAGGCTCTTGCTCAATCCCTTCAAAAATTCTCATGCACGTCAGCTTTTGAGACTGCGACCGAATTAGCGGTGATGGCCGAACAATCTCGACGAACTTCTCTCTGACTTTCCGATCCAATGGCGCCAGACACTCGGAGACCGAGAAGTCGCTCTACTGCCGCTCGAATTGAGTATTACACGGCCCGCAAAACCCACGCGACCTCTTCTTCGCCCTCTTCTTCACAGCCGCCCAGATTCCTCGATAGGACTCTCTCACCTCCTTCACTCCCTTCTCGCTTAGTGGCCACGTCGTCGATAGTGAAACATGGATAAAGCCATCGATGTGCGAAGCAAAATCAGTCACTTTCGGATCTTGATCATCGGGAGGGCGAATGCTGGCAAGACGACGATTCTCAAGAAAGTGTGCAACTCGGTCGAGGATCCAGAGATCTACGATCCAGCTGGGAACAAGGTCACCATTTTCCCTTTTTGCGCTGCGGTCTGGACTGATGGTTTGTCGCAGATCGATCCCGAAATCGTGAAGGAGTCAGCTGAAGTAGTCTCACAACTCTTGCAATTTCATCGTCGCTGATTTGCCTGCAGCGCGGCGAGCATAACATTTATAACCAGCTGATATTCAAGAGCAATCCGCAGTTCATATTCCACGACTCACGCGGATTTGAAGGCGGGTCGGCGGACGAAATACAGAAAGTAACGGCTTTCATCAAGTACCGGGCAGAAACCAATGAATTGTCCGAGCAACTCCACGCTATCTGGTATGCCTTGACAGACTGGTCGAAAAATGCTGACAACTCAACAGGTACTGTTTGCCCACAGATGGCAACAGGCCGCTACTGGAGGCTGAAGATCAGTTTTTCCGCATTTCTGGGACCGGGAAAGGTGAGTTCACTTTTTCGGGCCACTGGACACTAACAATTTGTTTCAGTACCGCTGATTGTGATCTTCACGAAATTCGACGGCCTAGTTACCAAGGCATTTCAAAAGCTTCGCGCAGAGGGCAAAAATATACGCACAGCCACCGCCGAAAAGCTCGAGTTGGCGCAACGGATGCTGACCACGAATTACAGAGACCCACTCAATGGCGTGGTGTTCAAGCCATCCGCTTACGTCCAATTGGACGGTGATTCTGCACCTAATATCGCTCTAATATTGTTGATCGTCCTTCCAGATATGCGACTGGAAAACAGCAGTTGTATTGAGCTCATCAACGAGACCGCGAAGACACTCACCGATGACGCACTACTCCTCCTTTTTGTGTCCGTGCAACGAAATAACATTGACCTTTGTATTCTGTATGTGGTGCACACGTCAGTATGTTTCAATGTGTTTGATGCGCACTGTTGTTGACCATATATTGATAGGGCACTGGATGAAGAAGGACTAGCATCAATGGTCAAGTGGACGCTTGCGTATTTCCCTCATGTTTGGGTGAGTCGTGTCAGATATCCGAGTTCTACCCATTGAAAGGATCATATCCAGCGGGTGAGCTCTTCTTTGCCCTGGAAATCAGACCCATTGCAACTTGATTGAAAATGTTACGGTGTAGGAAGTGAGTTGCATCCCTCGGGTTGGCCTAGTCTGATGCGTGCTCGCACAGGAGGTAGCGACTCAGGTGTCAATCTCAAGTCCAAACTGATGAGAGTATTGCTGCAGGAGGCAAGTTTGATGCTCTAACAAGTTTCGTACTAAGCAGGAGTCGATCCCGTAGTATGTGAGTTTCCTTTGAGCGGTACATCGAAGCAAATATTTCACTGAATGTCCTCGAGGATGTGAGTGCTTCCTCCGTATGGCTGGTTCAAGTTGAATTTGCTGAATGTGCCACGGTTGCCGCAGCAAGTACGTGCCTGTTTTGTGCGCCCGCTTGCAATTGACGTTGCTGACCGCCCTGCCATTCCGCGCAGTATGTGAGTGAAGCTTCGTTCCGTCGACGCCTGGTTGACTTTACTGACTGCGTTGTGATTCCCCGCAGCCTGTGAGTGCCGCCTCATTCCGTCCGCTCTGGTTGACTTCCGCTCCATTCCGTCGGCCCTGATTGACTTTCCTGATGCCATAATTCCCCGCAGTCCGTGAGTGTCGTTGCGTTGCTTTCGCCCTGGCTGACTTCTCTCACCACGCTGTCATTTCTTGCAGCTCGTGAGTACCGCTTCCTTGCGTCCGCCTCTCATTAGCTTTCCTGACGCCATAATTCCCCGTAGCCCGTGAGTGCTCCTTTCCGTCCGGCACTGATGATTGACTTCCTTGGCCCCATAATTCCTCGCAGGATGTGAGTGCCGCTTCGTTGCGTCCGCTTCTGGTTGAACTTGCTCACAACGCCATCCTTCCTCACAGTTGGTCAGTGCGGCCGTATTGTGCTTGTTTAATTTTTCCCAACTGTTCCGCCCTTCCCTGCAGGGTGTGAGTACTGCTTTGTTACATCTCCCCGACTTTCCCTGACCGTGCTGTGATTACAGAATGTGAGTGCACATTCCCTGCACTCGCCTTGAGTTGATTTGTCTGCGTACTAACCACATCTTGATTTCCCCAGGCCGTAAGTACTCAATCCTTCTGAGTCATGCACATGTTCTCCTTCTTTTTCACTCCACATTATCAACCTCTCCAGGTGGTAAGTGTTTTCCTGCCCCCATACTCATATATTCCCCTCAAATTTGCCGTTTCCCGATATCCAGTTCGTGAGTCCGCACATTCTCCCCGTGTTACCCAAGTGATCCCTCGCAAGGGAAAAAATACCGCTTTCTGTGTCGATGCCTTGAAGAACAAGCTTCCAGTAGTGGTACGCGAACCCGAAACGCTATCCGTTTCTGAGTGATACATTCCCAGGAGGATCTCATTCAGACTTCGCCGGGACTCGCTCAGATCGTAGCTCGTATGACACGAGATTACCTGTTGACCCGATACTAAATTTGCTCAAGTACTATGCATCTGTGCTGAGCACACATTCACCGAAGGATCTGCATTTTCGGAGGGTTTTGGTCCAGCCTTCGTCACAGCGCTGGATGCGTATGTAGGGTCACCCACCGAGGCTGAGGTCATCAAAGAAATCGGCGAAATGGACTTAGAAGAGGACGGTTACGCTCGAAGTAAAAGGTTGTCCGACATTGTCAAAGCCCATCTTCTACGTGCGGATTCGAACATAATCCTAAAAAATACCTCTGCTCACAGCAAATTTCAGGTGCACGAACTGACGTGGCCTGATATCATCGATCCTAACCTCGAGATATAATCTCCATTTCCGCGACTCATTCTGTACTACTGTGCTACTGTTAACGAAGCCTTGATCAATTTGTCTCACCACGTACCAGTGAGATAGCTGGGCGTCCGTACTTCGGTCGGATGCCATGCTTTGTTAAAGAGCTTTAACTTCCACTTGCATGTATCTTGCTCAAACCACTATGCTTCGTCCAGGGTTACGCTTGGATTTTCTTAGATACTTCCTACCGTCAGTCAGCTCTCTAAGGATCTCGCAGCCTGCAGCTACTTAGGCGTCACGGTGAATTCATTTTCATCCTCGTTCATTCAGTTTTTCTTCCAGACTTATCAAACATTTCGTTTTGTTGGCGATCCCACATTTAATATTTTGTGCACTCATCTCTTGCATTCGCAGGTGCTGGCTTCCCGCGCCTCTCGTACTTAATCAAATCAACCGGTGCGCGCTCTTCAAGGAGTCCATGCAATAAGTGTACCTGCCATTGTGCACGGAAGGATTCAGAGGGAAGCTCGAAGAACGACTCGAAGGTACAGTCTTTGCCATCGAGGAACGACTAGGCGGTAGAGTGTTTGCCATCAGGAACAACTCGGGGGGAGAGTCTTCGAAAGATGACTCGGCAGTAGACGTTCGCTGTCGAGGAACGATTCGGAGGTGGAGTTCGAGGAACGACCCAGAGGTAGTCTTCGAGGAATGACTCCGAGGTAGAGTCTGTGAGAAACAAACGACTCGGAGGCGGGAACGACTCGTCTTCGCCATCAGAAACGACTTGCAGATAAAGCACAGTTCGTTTGACACTTGAGCCAAAGTCGTCAGGAGCTAGCTGGATCGAGGCACCACACCGAGTGGAGGCAGAAAGGAAGGAAAGAAGTGGATTGAAAAGATCCAAGATATTCGTGGCGAGCGAGCGCCGAATCGTCAGAATGCATCGCACCGAAAATCTCGCTGGCAGTTAAAGAACACGAAGTACTGTCGGCGGTCGGCGTGCATAGCGATGCACAGTCAGCGTGCGCGCTGTCCTCGAGCGTGGAGAAGGCTATCGTCGCCGGTCTTGAGCGCGCGGCGAGTACAAAAATCGAATGGCGCGAATAGCGAGGATAAAGGCGAATGAAAGAATGCGGAGCGCACGCCGATTATAATAATGAGATCGTGCCTGGGAGCGATAGCGATGGGTGAGTCCACTCGAGCTCGGGGTGGATGTATTGTGGGAGACGCAGCGCTGAGTGTCTTCCCAGTTGATGTGGACTGCTGATACGAGCGATACGAGATGAGGCAGCGGGAGTGAGTTCTGTTGAGGGAGTGAGAACACATCGGATCCGGTAGCGAGGGAGATGTGAGGTCACAGAAAGCGAGGTTGCCGTGGGCGTTGGAAGTGGATGAGCGGGATCGCGCACGTACTTGCATGGCATTAGAAAAAGCAGTGGTAGACATGCAGCGAGTGGGGAAAGGGGCGCCGCTCTCCTGCATACTCGAAGACGGCCTCGGGAACTAGCTGCGGGCGGGAGGGTTAGAGGACTCCGGATTGAATTCGTGTGAGTGAGACGCGCAGTATTCTGCCGTACGCATACGCGTAATGTGGGATGGTTCGCAAGTTGACGATGGGATTTGAGTATTCGAGATAAGGTGTTCGTATTTACAGCATGATTTGGCAGCGGGGAAGCGGCACGGAAAACGAGGTAGGCGTGGGCGCTGGAGCCAGTGCGCGGTTGACGGGCAGCGTCGTGCACGCACCCGCGTGAGGAGTGACAGAAACACGATGGGTACCGCTCTTTGGCGCGAGTCAGAGAGCACAGGCGCCGCCAAGATGCTTGTCGGGCGGTGGTCCACTACCGACGTCGTGTGAGCGGAGGAGGCGGTGTGGCAAAGAGACAAGATGACGTTGCGGGAGGCGCACGCAGCGACGTCGTCCCTGGAAAGAAGCGCCGGCGGGTGAGCCGACTCGAATTTAATGCGTGGAACTGAGACACACAGCTGAATATGCGCACACGCGAGGCGCCGAAATGAGATTGAAGCCAGGGCGAGTCGGTAGTGGACAGACATCGGGAATGGACGTGGGCGTAAGGGAGTTGCGTGGTTAGCCAGCAGCATGGCGGTCGTGCGCGCGAGAGAGAAGGGACACACGCAGCGAGTAGACGGAAGGGTTCAGCGCCAGTAACGGGGCAGAGACGCGGTGGAGACGTCGCGGGAGGCGGGCGGGGCTTGGAGCGGGAGACAAAAGAATTCGTAGCGCCTTGAGCGAATGTACGGATGGGTTGTGGTGGTCAAGGGAGAAAAAAGGCGCCGATCATTACGGCACCGTGGCGGTGCTCTCCGGCCCTTTGGGATTGATCCGACACGCAACTTGTCCGCAACCTCCATCTGCCGAGCCGTTCCTCGACGCTGGCCAACTTTACATTCCTCGTTTACTTTCACTGCGAGGGCGATCCACGTACTTAGACGCAGATACACAGCTGGCGGCCTCCACATTTACGTCGACGGCTCTCTCGAATCAAATCTCTGCTGCTGCTGCGCCTGCCACGAAAACCGGCCATCCGCTCTATGAGACGTTACGCGGGGATATTTCCGGATGCCCAGATTGCTGCGATGTTGAATATTCTGGAGCATGGGACGTCTAGACTTTTTTCCGCCATTCTTGCCATCTGCACCGTGCTCCCGATTTTAGCGCCTGGACTAGAGTCCTTTTGGCCGCATTAACTGCACTATCCTCAGTGTGCTTCGCAACTCGAGATATCGATGCCTCAGCTCATGCGCGGATCCAGCTTTGCATGCCAAGCTGCGGTGCGATTCACATTCCGCGTTTTTGCACCTTCTATCTACCTTCGCCTGGCTCCCGACCCGTCGCGCCCTTCCGCTTCTTTTTTCCTCCTGGCTGCGTTGTTTGACCGACGTCCACTTCTACGTGCAGGGAGCGTAGGTACGTATACGATTGGCTACACGACTTCAATGCTCTTCCTGTGGCCTGTGCGTTGTATCAGAAGGGGAATCCCCAGACGAAAAACTCGCAGCCGCTTGCTTCTGTTCCCAAGGTGGATTTCCTGCTCGGTAATTGTGTATTCGTCGTCCACGTTCTGTCTCTGCGTGCATGGACCTGCTCTCATCCTCATCCGTACATGCCAAATTTATCCCTCCTCCCTTTTACCCCTCCCTTCCGCTGGCGTACAACACGCATCGCCCACCTCGCACGCTCTTCCTTCAACTCCGCAGCGCTGCGGCAAGGGCACACACAATATGGGACGCACCACTTGCGCAGCGTATCTCTTGCATCTCAGACAGCGAGATTTTGCGAGATCAGCGGATCCCGCCCGACGCAGTCCCCGGGCTACCATTGACGCCGCCCGGTCGCTTGCATCGTGCGCATTGGTTTGATGCTCGTTCGGCACTCGCGAGGAGAACTCGACGATTGTCGCTTTGGACTGAAATCTCCGAAGGAAGGTACCGCAGCTGGCTGGTGTGCTCGAGGCCCGAATTCGAAGCCGAACCACGAGCGAGGGCGAGCTCTGCCCAATATTCAGCTGCAGCAAAATGAGCGAGGTGATGAATGGCATTTCGACTGATAGCCGGAAGGTCGAAAATATTCAACAGTTTAAGTAATACTTTATCGCCTACAGTTGCGGACAAACAAAGTCCACCAAAAAAAAATTCGATTTTTTTTGCCGAGATGAAGATGCCAATCGAGAGATCTCATCGAGAGCTTCAAATTGATATATAAATCATGTCATTCTGTCGAGCCGTTATCCCGGAAAGTGCCATTTATTGTTAATGGACCCTCAAAAATTTGGCCACCGGCTAAAAACCGTGGGAAAAATATGAAAAAATATGGAATCGATGCGGATTTTCAAGGCGAGTTTGATTCTGAAAAAATCAAAAGATTTTATCGAGCGGTTGTTGCGTAAAAAAAGATTTACTTTTTGATCACATGTTCTGTCAGCAGGCTGATCTCCATGATCTTTCCGACAATACCCCTTCTTCTTCTTAAGTTCTTATGCCCACACAGTGCTTCTACTCTTCCCACTCTATCTTGTCCTCTACTCTCATGGCCACCCGCCGTGGACGACCTGCTAAACGTGCCAAAAGAAACATCTCTGGTCTGAAGAATCAATCTAGGCTGGCATCTTCACCAGAGAGTCCTGCTCGTAGTCCCAGTCCAACTGATAGTCTGGGTGACTACTCTGACACACAAATTCCTGACACTATGGAGCTGGACAGCATTGTCTATCTTGAGGTTGACACAGATCATGATGACAGTGACAATGAAGCAGACTGGGATGAAATTGCAGAAAATGAATTCAATAATCGTTTGCTTGAGATGGTGGCTCAAATGGAGGATGCATGTCTCCGATTTCATCACAGAAGGCACTGGCCGATTGGTTGAAAGAGACAAGAATGGAAATATCATTGATGATGCTCGTGAAATCATTTATCCAGGCTCAAAGGGTGATGATTGGTGGGACACCCAGCAGCTGATAAAACAGATCTGACGGGCAATTGCAATCCATAACAAGATTCATCCTGGGGTCACTGCTCTATTTATTTTTGATCAGTCCTCAGCCCATGCCTCACTTGCTGTTGATGCACTTCGTGCCTTTGATATGAATAAATCAAATGGGGGGAAACAGAGGAAACAGCATGATACTATCATTCCAGACTCCAATCCATCGCCTGCACAGAGGGGCAAAGTTCAGAAGATGACCACCAGCAATGGGGAAGCCAAAGGATTACAGGATGTCTTGGTGGAGCGAGGATTTGATGTCTCCAAGCTGAAAGCCAAATGTTCCCCAGTTTGCCCTATTGAAAACGATGGGTGTTGCATGGCCCAGCTCTTGAGTCAACAAGATGATTTTCTGAACCAGCCCTCTCTACTTGAGGAGGTGATCACTCAGGCAGGCCATGAATGTATTTTCCTTCCCAAATTCCACTGTGAGTTGAACCCAATTGAAATGGTAAGTGATTTTCTGCATATCCATACTTCACTTAAGTTGAATTAATTTATACAGTACTGGGGATGGTGCAAGTATCGCTACCGGCAAATCCCCAAGACCAGCTTTGCTGCATCAAAGGAACTGGCATTGAAATACCTAGACGCTTGTCCAGTTGAAGTTATTCGGCGTTTCATCAACAGATCATGGAGGTTCATGAGTGCTTATAGAAAGGGGCTTACAGGTAAGGCAGCAGAATGGGCAGTAAGGCCACAAAAGCAACACTGTGCAATTTCAAGTAGGGCATTGGAAGCAATTGAGGCTGTAGTTGATGATTGATGTAATTTATGTAATGTGGCTGTGCCAAAAAAAACCCGGTTTTTGCCAATCGCCTCAAATTGCAAATCTAAAAATTGATTCTGGGCCAAAAATTTGGCCGCCGGGTATTTCTCGTGGGAAGAACTTCGGATGTGCTTTTTTGAGCTCTTTGACCAAATCTGGACCTGGTGAGCATAAATTTGAGCCCGAGAAAATTCTATTTAAGGCTACAGCTCATTTGTGGACTTTGTTTGTCCGCAACTGTACATGAACCGCTCGTTGCGGTTCGGCTCGCGCGGCCCTGCCTCAAATTCCAACGCGCACAATTAAAATATTATACGTGGAACTAGCACTGGGACGCGGGTATGTCTTTGTGTCTCGTGGTTCTTTCTGTGCAAGTTGTGTTGCACACGATGTTGATTTGCGTGCATAGGTAGGTGTGGGGTTCGAGCTCCCTGTCGACCTTCGCGTGCGGGCCGCACAAAGGGTGAGTTGTGGCATTTGCATGGGATGAGAAAGGTGGGTGTTTTGTGAACTTTCTTCTGTCCCAAGCATCTCAACCGCTGATACGGTCCAAGTAACTTGCAGGTTGTGGAAACACGCGTTTATAGTTGCGAAATGCAGCGATGAAATGAGGACGACTTTGATTTCGCAGTGGTACGGTTGACTCGCGACGAATTTCTAGCAGAAATCTACGTGACTGAACGCTTTTCGGCGTCATCTCCTTTTCGCCGCAGCCTTAACCTTGGCCCTACTGCACACATGGCATTTCGCGGTGATCTCAAATTTATCCGAAACGACAATGCTTGGCAGACACGCGTAGCGTGCTACCATTTTGACCACAAGACCGCGTATGTCGCACTCACGCTTTTCGAGACCTGCAATAATTCTGTAGTTGAACCTGCGGGGGCCCAGTCTTTTTTTCGTGGCATTGCTGAATTTAATCGTCTCATCCTCATGTACGGTTTCAACTTTTCATTACAGGTCTACCTAACCCTAAACGCGCTGTCTAAACCAATTCATTGACGACAGTGCGTTTTTTGAACTGGGTGAAATCGGATTCCGGTGAACTTACATAGTTCCGTACTCGCGGACCGCATGTGATACTTTCGGCGCGACATCGGACCAGCACAACAACTATACTTATTCCCACCCGTGCCCGCCGGACGTGTCGGCTTTCCTGTGCCGCTTTCTTTGGTTGCCGGTCGGGATCATTCGGGTGCTCGACGACGGGATTCTGAAATTGACAAGCGCTGTCGAGTCGTTCGGCATCCATTTGGGAGCCCATTTCGTATGATGACCATCCGCCGAACGTTGCCGGAACAATACAAATTTAGGACTCGAATTGATGCCTCTTGTCCTTGTGGACTTAAACCAATGTCTCTCGTCCTCTTGGGACTTGAATCTATTGAACAAGACCGGCACACAATTCCGACGATTGAATTGTCCTCTCAAAGTTTATTGCGACCCACGAACTTCCCGAACGCGAGCTCCTCGAAATCCCGCAATTCCAAGGATGCCTTGGCAAAAAATCCTAATAATAATTTGACACCTTCATCCGATTGTTTCGGGTACCATATGTAGACACTTCTATTCTTTCTCGTCGGTGCGGTACGCTAGTGGCGATGTTGAAGTTCCCCAAAACCTCCCTTTTCGCCGGCAATCTTGCGGTATAAAAGCCAACGATCCCAGCAGTCTCTGTCTTCAAGCTGAAATCCACTCCTTCAGTATAAAGATGTTCTCCAAGGCACTCTCTGCTCTCCTCGTCACTGCTGTGGCTGTCTCCGCGTCCCCTGCTCTCCAGGTATGCATTTCTCCACCTCTGGAGGAGTGTCGATATTTAACATTCGAGTACAACAGGGCCGCCAGTCATGCTCCCAGACCTACACAGTCGTGAGCGGCGACAGCTGCTCTGCCATCGAGGCCAAGACCGGAGTGTCTGATTCTCAATTACACGCACTGAATCCTTCAATCAACAGCGGCTGCACCAGTACGATTATTCTACTTCGTTTGGTTTGTCTCAATGTTCATTTTCACTCCAGATCTCGGAATCGGTCAAGTGCTGTGCCTCAGCACTGGCGGATCCTCCGGGGGTGGATGTGCAAGCACCTACACTGTCGTCAGCGGAGACACATGTGCAGCCATCGAGGCCAAGACTGGCGTTTCTGATTCTCAGCTCCGTGCCGCGAACCCGTCAATCAACAGCGGCTGCACGAGTATGTTGTATCTCCTGTCCGTGCCAGATGGTTACTGAGTTCTTCGTCCCAGATCTTCAAATTGGCCAAGTCCTGTGCCTTACGGGCAGCAGCGGCGGAAACCCTCCTCCCAGCGGGGTCAGCGGAATCGGTAAGTTTTCCATCCTCTCGGTGCAGATCGCAGGAGTTGAATACTGGTCATGTAGCGAGCTACTACTTCCCTGACGGCGGGATCGGTGCTTGTGGCAATGCTCTACAGAACAGCGATTTCATTGTCGCTCTCGGAACAGATACCTGGGCTGGCGGCGCTCACTGTGGACAGACGATTGATGTTCAGTGTGCGCATCTTTTCCTTTCTCTCAATTGTTGATGCTCATGTTCATTCATCAGACCAAGGCACGAGCATCCAGGTCACTGTCCAGGATCTGTGCGAGGGTTGCGCGGCTCGGGGCGCCAATGGCCTTGACCTCGCGCAAGGAGCCATGGCGGCACTTGACTCGAACTATGTTAATGATGGAGTGATTCCAGTTGTTTGGTCCTTTGCTTGATAGTTTGCGCTGGGTAAACAGACCTAGATCTTTTAATTACTGTTTAAAGTAGAGCGAATAATGAATATTCCAGAATATTCGGAAATGTCCAACATCGGAGAGTAAATCTCCAAATTTAAACACGAAGCCGTGATCGTGTTGAAGTAAAGTTAACCCACGGCCTTCACTCGGGAATAGCAAGAGACCCTCGCAAACGCATTCAAACAGGTAGCTACTTATACTAAGTGAACAGGAACAAATATATCTAAGTAGGTTGAAATTAAACCAACTGCAATATAAGTAAGCAATGAGAGACAAATTCAGGAGAAATACGACAGGGGACAATAAATGCAATAGAGGGAACGGGAACAATTACCAACGGCAGCGGCGGTGGCAGCGAGTTACCAACGAGAATTCAACAGATCGATATGTCACCGCCACGTACCAGTGAGACAGCTGGGTGTCTGCACTTCAGTTGGATGCCATGCTTCGTTAAGGAGCCTTAACTTACACTTGCATGTACAAAATAGCTTTTCCATCTGTCTTGTCCCGCCAAGCTTAATGGGAGGCAGAAAGGAAGGGCGGAAGTGCTTTGAGGAACGAGGAAGTGGATGCACGGTGGAAGATAACATCGCGAATTCTTCGTCTTAGGGTGAATGTGTTGCAGGACGTGCTCTTGCTTTCCATACGAGACGCAGGGCTGGATGTGCGCGCACGCGCGCGCGATACCGAATGTCTTGCCAGCTGATACGAGCGGGATGAGCCGCGACAACTAGCATAAGTTACGATGAGCGACTGACAACGCGATCCGGTAGTGGAGAGCTGCCACGGTCACGGCAAGCAAGGCGGCCGTAGGCAGTACAACAAGATGGGGAGGGTCACGCACGCACTTGCATGACATTAGAAAACACGGCGGAAGACGCACAGCGAGCGAGTGGGCAAAGAGGGGCCGCTCATGCGTACTCGATAATGATGTCGAGATCCCAGTGCGCGGTTAAGGGGCAACGTCGCGCACATACTCGCATGAAAAGCGACAGAAACATGGTTAGACGCAAGTATCTCGTCCGCTGATGCTGGTCCAAATAACTTGCAGATTGTGGAAATACGCAGCTGTAGTTGCGGAATGCACAACCATAAAAGGAAGACGAGTTTGCTTTCGCAGTGGTATTGTGGATTTCCGGTGTAGATTTGTTTTTACTGCACGCGGGAAATAGTTGAGGCAATGCATTATGATTTGACTACAGTCTATCCGAAGATCGCTGGATTCTTCAAGTTCCGATGATTGGTCCCCGCTCACACTAAATGCAGGGATGATTACTTTCATTCCTGCATGCATGAATTGCACTCACAGGGAACCGTTGAGTGCTACGTCCCGAGCCTCCTTCATTTGACCTGGAGCGGATTCCCGGAAGGAGACACATCCTTTTCACTTGAAGGGATATTGTTATGCTATGACAGACATGCATCCGAACTATACCCGCTTCGATCAGCGACGACCCATCCCGTACAGGCAACAATTTTTAAAGCATGGTCAGACGTTTCTTTCAATTCCCACTCCATTCAATTTTTGCTAAGACTTTGTTAGAGTGGAGCAGACGTACAAACTCTTGCGCATGGAAGGCGATGATGGAAAAGAACGACATGCGGACACGCGTTGCCCTAGCACACATCAGCGCCGCGTTGAAAAAATCAAGGCGAAACTGCGGTGGAATGAGTGCATTAAAACTTAGAGTGGACGATGGTCTGACTGGAATCGCTGTGACTAATCATGTAATATTTAACCAGCCTGAGTTGAAGTAACACGTCATGGTATCTATCCCGGTGCAGAATTTTGTGATCGGCGGTCAGTTCGTGGAAAAGCAGCATTGAACAGGTTTGGATGTAGGTACCATTTTGGGACACGCAGATCTCCTCGAGCTCGAGCGATCTGCGACTGTTGAGCGTATTATTTGTGGCACGCTCTGGAGTCTGAAGAGCAAATGAGGAAGATAACGAACGCAAACAACACGTACAGGCAATGTGATCTATGTCGGCGATCAGTCCAGCGACAGCGACAAAATTTTCTCCCATTGCGACCCCAACGTACGCTTGTGTATGCGGGCCCTAGAATATTATTTGTATTCCGACGGACGTCCTCAGTGGTAGCTTTTATCAGCGCAGAAAACTCTGAAGGGAAATTAAAATCTTGCGAGCATCGAATCCCGCCCAGCGCGCCAAGTACCGCCGAGGATGTACATTGAGAAGGGGGATTAACCAGCCGAGCGAGGCTAAGTGGCTTGAAGAAAGGTATCGGACGACGCAGAGACAGGCTTTGAGAAGTCAAGTCGTGGTGAGAAGGAAGATGTAAAGAGTGATCGATGAGAAGCGCAAAAGTGGCAGCTAAGCACCGAATTGGCAGGGAATGCGTCCGGCAAAACGGCGCATCTCTCGATTTGAATTTGGTTTTGATTTGTTGTACAGTGCGGATTTTGAGCTACGGTACCGTGCGAGAGGCGAGGAGAGTCCGTGCGAAACAAATGACTCGGAGGTGGAGTCTTCGAGGAACAAAAGAAGACTGGCTTCAGATTCGCTTGATATAAAATCAACAGAAGCTGAATGAACGCACGACACCGAGGGGAGTGAGAAAGGAAAGAAGAGGGCAAGCAAGTGTATTGAAGAGCGAGTGGCGAACCGTCAGAGAACGCCGCGCCGAAATTTTGGTTGGCGGTCGAAGTAGCGTGCGCGTGCAATGCGGCGCCGTCCTCAAATGTGGACAAGGCCGTCCCGGCCCAACGGCGGCGGCGAGCATACGAAGCGAATGACGCGAATGGCGAGGATGAATGAATGCGGAGCGCACGCAGATTGTCGTAACGATGATGCGATGACGATGACGATGTCGTGCCTGGGAGCGAGGGCGATGGGTGAGTTGACTCGAGGGCCGCAGTGAATACGCGAACGACGCTCAGACGCAGCGCTGTGATCCGCGAGATGTTATAAGCTTGGAAGTTGTAAGTGACGACGGATACGAGGAGGATGCACATGGCGAGACGAAGTGACAGGGGTGAATTCTGAGGGACTGGCAACCCGATTTGGTGGCGGTGACGGAAAACGCGGGGAGCGTGAGCGTTGGAAGGGGACCGGCAGGATCGCGCACGTGGTCGTATGGGATCGGAAAGCGGCTAGTAGACGCGCAGCGAGCGAGCGGGCCAAGTGGCGCTGCTCTCGTGCGTACTCGATGACGGCGTCGGGAAGCGTGTGTGGGCGGGCGGGTCGGCACACTGGGGTTGGAGTTCGTGTAATGGACACGCACGGGCGGTATGGGATGCCTTGCAAGTCGACGACGGGACCCACAGTGTTCGAACCTAGGTATTTGAATTGACAGCACGACTTGGTAGCCGAAAAGCGGCCAAGAAAACGGGGTAGGCGTGGGCGTTGTAGCCAGCGCGTGGTTAACGCGAACGTACTCGCTTGAGAAGCGAAGAAAACAGAGTTATACGCCTAGCGCGATTCGGCGCGATTCGGAGGTGTACAGACCGCCAAGACGCTGGTCGGGACCCGGGGCAGTGGTCTACTACCGACGTCGTTGAGCGGAGCAGGTGGTGTGGCAAAAAGACGAGATGACGTCGTGGGAGGTCAGTCCTCTCGAATTGCAGGCATGGAATTGAGACGCACCGCTAAATATGACACGCGAGGTGCCAGAATCAGATGAGTTCAGCGGAGTCGTTAGCGGGGAAACATCGCGAAATACCAGATTGGCGTGGAAGGTAGGGAGGCGCGGGGCTAGCGAGCAACATGGCAGACCGAGGGACACGCGCAGCGAGTGGACGAAGGGGCACAGCGCTTGCAGCTGTGGCTGAATGGACAGCAAAGACGCGGTGATGACGTCGCAGGAAGAGGGCGGCAGATCAAAGAATATGTAGCGCCTCTCTTCAGCACCAGCGAATGGACGAATGGATTGTCGTGGTCGTGAAGGAAGAGGAAGGCGAAGATGGTTACGGCACCGTGGCGATGCTCTCGGACATGTTGGCATTGATCCGAGGCACGACTTGTCCGCAGCCACCATCTTCGAAAATCTGTGCTTTGCCTGTACTCTGGAACTCGCTATTGTCTGCCTGAACAGAAAATCTACAATCGATAGTGATTCAAACGAAGCAAAACAAGTGACAGTCCAGGGAATCCACGAGAGTACAGTGTCCGACTCATTGTTGGCGAACTGGCTACAGATATCTATCTGTCTCTTCTCCTCCGGTTTTTCTTTCGCCGCTCCGAAAACTACCGAGGATCATGCTCAGTTCCTTGAAATGTTCCAGAAATTCTGGCTAGTTACTGGTGATGTGGGCCAATAGCGCGCTATTAGCGAATATATCCCAATTTGGCTATTTTCCCACACAGCCTCCACTGCATCAAACGCGTAAAACGCGCTTCTTGCGCGCTTCAGACTCTCCCTAGTCATAGCTGTCCTTGAGTTGTGAGTATAAAAAAGATTTGATATCAAATTTCAAGGAGAGATTTCTGGATTGTGTGCAGGACATGGCGAAAATCAGTAATATAAAGCAAACACGCTCCCGTGGTCAGTTCTGGACATGCTGCAATATAATGTGTCACACAGTTTTTAAGCTCATTACACAAATTTCAAGAAGGGCATGGACGATGAGCATGAGTCAATGCGGTGTTCCAAGTGCGTTGTGAGCAAGTATATTGATAACATTAGAAATATGTACTTGCATGAATGTAATCTGTGTCGACAAAAAGCCAGTGACAAGGATGAGAAACAAAACAAAAAGGAGCGCATTTTGCAGCTTATTTGTTGCGCCTGCCTACTATGTGCTTGCATTCCTTCACTGGAGACTGCATGACTCAAATTTGTAGTGCCATCACTATGGAGTGAACCGAACGATACAGTACAGACTCGAAATTGAGCATAGTAAGTGACGGCGTGTGTGAAATATGAGTGCTAGTAGCCTACATTATCACTGGCACTGAAGTACCTTCACGATTGCTGCAGCGGCAGCCTGAGCTTCAGGTTTTGATGCACTAGTTGGTGTTGGGCGCGAAGTTGACACGGCTGAAGCTAGAAATTAGGATGAAAAACACGTAGAGCCATTGTAGATGTTTTATATACATTCTTTGCGTCGGTGAGAACTTGAATGGCGGCTTGTGATGTTCTTTAAGTCTGGTGTGAAGGCATGTGTCAAAGCGATTTGGTCACCGAATTTGGTTGATGCGTGCAATGAAGGTGCTCGGCAAGCGAATAAACCTTTTTGGGACATCCGCTATTCGTTCCCAGCACGAGACTGCCGGCAACCTCCGCTAAATTTATTCGAAAACGGCAGTTTCCCCGAATATCCAATGGACTTGCTGTAACGAGAAATCTACTCTGTGCGCTCGAATTTAAGAGGTTTTTTTTGGCCCATCGGGTGCAAACATGCTCAAATTGACTATCTGCTGAACCTCATGATTAGAGGAAAGAGCTCTCTCTTTCTCTCTCTTCTCCTTCTTCCCTCTTTCCTTTTTCGATTTTTATTATTTTTCAGCCCCTGTGGCCCACAACATCGCTATTTTGCCGAAATTCTCATCCACGGCAGCCTTTGAGACTGCGACCGATTTAGCGGTGACGGCCGAACAATCTCCAAGAGCTTCTTTCTGACTTCCACGATTCACCAGCGCCAGACACTCGGAGACCGAGAAGTCGCTCTACTGCCGCTCCGATTGAGTACTTACACGGCCCGCAAAACCCACGCTGCCTCTTCGCCCCCTTCTTCGCACGCGCCTGGATTCCTCAGTACGGCTCCCTCACATTCGCTCTCTTCTCGCTTAGTGGCCACGTCGTGCATTTTCGGTAGTGAAATATGGATAAAGCCATCGATGTGCGAAGCAAAATCGGTCATTTTCGGATCTTGATCATCGGGAGGGCGAATGCTGGCAAGACGACGATTCTCAAGAAAGTGTGCAATTCAGTCGAGGATCCAGAGATCTACGGCCCATATGGGAACAGGGTCCGTGTCTGAACTTTTTTCGCTGCGGCATGGACTGATGATTTGTCGCAGATCGATCCCGAAATCGTCAAGGAGTCAGCTGAAGTAGTCTCACAACTCCCGCAATTTCATCGCCGCTGATTTGCCTGCAGCGCGGCGAGCATAACATCGAGAACCAGCTAATATTCAAGAGCAATCCGCAGTTCATATTCCACGACTCACGTGGATTTGAAGGCGGGTCAGCGGACGAAATCCAGAAAGTAGCAGACTTCATCGCACGGCGATCGAGAGCTAGGCATTTATCCACACAACTCCATGCGATCTGGTATGCCTTGACCAAACAGTTAAAAAAGCTCACAATGCCGCAGGTACTGTTTACCCACCGATGGTAACAGGCCGTTACTAGAGGCTGAAGATCAGTTCTTCCGCATTTCTGGTACCGGCAAAGGTGAGTTCACCTTGCCGAGCAACCGACTACTAACGAGCTCTTCCAGCGCCGTTGATTGTGATCTTCACAAAATTCGATGGCCTAGTCACCAAGGCCTTTCAACAGCTTCGAGCAGAGGGCAAAAAAATACCCACAGCCAACACTGGGAAGGTTGAATTAGCACAGCGGATGCTAACCATGAACTACAGAGACTCACTCAATGACGCGACATTCAAGCCATCTGCTTATGTCCAGCTCGACGGTGGTTTCGGACCCATCTCACAGTCTGATATGCTAATTGATCTGCCAGATATGCGACAGGAACGGAGCAACTGTGTTGAGCTCATCAACGAGACTGCGAAGACACTCACCGACGACGCACTGCTCCTACTCTTTGTGTCCGTGCAGCGAAATAACATCGACCTTTGTATTTGGTGGGCGGTGCGCAGGTCAGTATGCTTCAATGTGTTTGATGCGCACTCTTCCCGACGAGATTGATAGCGCACTGGATGAAGAAGGATTGACATTAGTGGTCAAGTGGACACTTGCGTACTTCCCTCATGTTTGGGTGAGTTGCGTGTGATAATTGCATCCCACAAATTGAAAGGATCATATATAGCGGGTGAGCTCTTCTTTGCCCTGGAAATCAGATCCATTGCAATTTGATTGAAAATGCTACGATGTAGGAAGTGAGTTGTGACTCTCGAGTTGGCCTAGTCTGATCCGTACTGATGCATGCTTGCACAGGAGGTAGCAACTACGGTGTAAATCTCAAGACCAAACTGATAAGAGTGTTGCTGCAGGAGGCAAGTTTGATGTCCTAACAAGTTCCGTACTAACCAGGAGTCGATCCCGTAGTATGTGAGTTTCTTTTGAGTGGTGCTTCGAAGGATATCTTTTACTGAATGTCCTCAAGGACGTGAGTGCTCCATCCGGGTGCCTGCTTCAAGTTGAAGTTGTTGGATGTGCCCCGGTTGCTTTAGCAAGTATGTAACTGTCGTGCAACCACTTTCAATGGACGTTGTTGACCGCGCTGCGCAGGATGCGAGTGCCTCCTCATTCTGTTGGCCCTGGTTGACTTTCCTGACGCCATAACTCCCTGCAGCGTGTGAGTGCTGCTTCGTTCGGTCGGCCCTGGTCAACTTTCCTGACGCCATGATTCCATGCAGACTGTGAGTACCGCTCCCTTCCCTCGGCCCTGGTTCATTTCCCTGAGGCCATGATTCCCCACAGCGTGTGAGTGCTGCCTCGTTCCATCGTCCCTGGTTGACTTCTCTGACGCCATAATTCCTTGCAGGATGTGAGTGCCGCTTCGCTGTGTCGGCTCTGGTTGAATTTTCTGATGCTATAATTCCTCGCAGGCTGTGAGTGCCGCTTCGTTCCGTCGGTCATGATCAACCCTGCCAACTGCGTGACCAATTTACGTAGGTTGTGGGTACTACTGTCGTATCCGCCTCTCATTGACTTTACTGACCGCGCTATCATTTCCCACAGTTTGTCAGTGCCGTTGTATTGTGCTTCGTCGACTTTCCTGATTGTACCGTCATTCCTTGCAGGGTGTAAGTGCTAGGTTGTTATGTCTACCTGGGCTTCCCTGACCATGTTACGATTGCAGGAAGTGAGTGCGCGTCCGCTGCATTCCCCTTGACTTGATTTATCTGCCTGATAACCACATCGTGATTTCTGCAGGACGTGAGTACTCAATCCCACCGAGCCGTGCACGTCATCTCCCCGTTTTCACTCCAAATTATCAACCTGTCCAGGTGGTACGTGTTTTCCTGCCTCCATAGTCGTATATTCCCCTCAAACTTGCCATTTCATGGTATCCAGTTTGTGAGTCCGCACACTCTCCCCGTGTTCACCAAGTCATTCCTCAATAGGACAAAAATGTGGCTTTCTGCGTCGACGCCTTGAAGAACAAGCTTCCAGCAGTCGTATGCGGAACCAAACCTCTATCCGTTCTTGAGTGATACATTGCCAGGAGGAGCTCCTTCACACTCCGTTGGGACTTGCTCAGATCATAGCTTGTATGGCACGAGATTACCCGTCGACCCGACACTGAATTTGCTCAAGTAATGTGCATCTGCGCTGAGCACACATTTACGGAAGGATCAGCCTCTGCGGAGGGTTTTGGTTCAGCCTTCGTAGCAGCGCTGGATGCGTATGTAGGGTCGCCTACCGAGGCTGAGGTCATCAAAGAAATCGACCAAATGGACCCAAAAGCGGACTATTATGCTCGATGTGAAAAGTTGTCCGACATCATCAAAGCCCATCTTTTACGTGCGGATTCGAACATGGTTCTAGAAAGATACCTCTGCTCACAGAAGATTCCAGGTATACCGACCGAGGTGGCCTGATCCAACCCCCGAAATATAATCTCCATTTCCGCGACTCAACCTGTACTACTGTCAATGAAGCTTTCATCAATATGTCTCACATACCAGTGGCATGGCTGGGTGTTGGTACTTCAGTCGGATGCGATGCTTCGCCAAAGAGCGTTGGTCTTGACTTGCCAGTCTGCGTCTCAGGCTGCGAGATCCTTAGAGAACCGACTGAAAAAAGGGAGTATCGACTGTACAAAGCATAGTTGTCTGACCAACATACATGCATGTGGAAGTCAAGCGCCGAGCGGCGCTTGATTCTAGAGTTGACACGAAGCTCCTCGGTCGCGAAGGTGCATGATGTCCTGAGCAATCACAGCACCCCCGGTGCTCGAGACTTCACGCTACAGAATACAGGTAGCCATGGTGAACGCCGAACTCAGAGAGAGCGCATTCAGTAAAACGGCATTGAACGCGCCCTGCGAAACGGCGCCTTTGCTAGTTTTGTGGTGATTTTGAGTTAAGCCGGGAGAGGCGAGCAGGGGCTGTGATAAAGTCAAACGACTCGGAGGTAGACTTCGAGGAACGACTCGAAGATACAGTCTTTTTCATTGAGGAACGACTCGGAGTTAGTGTCTTGGAGGGACGACTCGGAGGTAGAGTCTTCGCTGTCGAGGAACGACTCCGAGATAGAGTCTGGGACAAACAAACAACTCGGAGGCGGGAACCACTCGCCTTCGCCGTCAGAAACGACTCACAGATAAAGCACAATTCGTTTGACACTTGAGACAAAATCGCCAGGAGCTAGCTGGATCGAGGCACCACGCCGAGTGGAGGCAGAAAGAAAAGAAGGAAGGAAGGAAGTGGATTGAAGAGATCCAAGATATTCGTGGCGAGCGAGCGCCGAATCGTCAGAATGTATCGCACCGAAAATCTTGCTGGCAGTTAAAGAACACGAAGTACTGTCGGCGGTCGGCGTGCATAGCGACGCACAGTCAGCGTGCGCGCTGTCCTCGAGCGTGGAGAAGGCTATCGTCGCCGGTCTTGAGCGCGCGGCGAATACAAAAATTGAATGGCGCGAATGGCGAGGATATAAGATGAATGAAAGAATGCGGAGCGCACGCCGATTGTTATAATGAGGTCGTGCCTGGGAGCGATAGTGATGGTTGAGTCCACTCGAGCTCGGGGTGGATGTATCGTCGGAACAGAGACGCAGCGCTGAGTGTCTTGTCAGTTGACATGGACAGCTGATACGAGCAGTATGAGCCGAAGTAGCGGGAGTGAGAATACATCGGATCCGGTAGCGAGGGAGATGTGAGGTTGCCGTGGGCATTGGAAGGGGATGAGCGGGATCGCGCACGTACTCGTATGGCATTAGAAAACACGGCGGTAGACATGCAGCCAGTGGGGAAAGGGGCGCCGCTCTCCTGCATACTCGAAGACGGCCTCGGAACTAGGTGCGGGCGGGCGGGTCAGAGGACTCCGGATTGAATTCGTGTGAGTGAGACGCGCGGTATTCTGCCCTTCGCGCATGCGTGATGTGGGATGGTTTGCAAGTTGACGATGGGATTTGAGTGTTCGAGATAAGGTGTTTGTATTCACAGCATGATTTGGCAGCGGGGAAGCGGCACGGAAAACGAGGTAGGCGTGGGCGCTTGAGCCAGAGCGCGGTCGACGGGCAGCGTCGTGCACGTACCCGCGTGAGGAGCGACAGAAGTACGATGGGTCCTGCTCTTCGGCGCGAGTCAGAGAGCACAGGGGCCGCCAAGATGCTTGTCCGGCGGTGGTCAACTACCGACGTCGTGTGAGCGGAGGGGGGCGGTGTGGCAAAGAGACAAGATGACGTTGCGGGAGGCGCACGCAGCGACGTCGTCCCTGGAAAGAAGCGCCGGCGGGTGAGCCGACTCGAATTTAATGCGTGGAACTGAGACACACAGCTGAATATGCGCACACGCAAGGCGCCGAAATGAGATTGAGGCCAGCGCGAGTTGGTAGCGGGCAGCCATCGGGAATGGACGTGGGCGGTAGGAGAATGCGTGGTTAGCCGACAGCATGGCGGACGTGCGCGCGAGAGAGAAGGGACGCGCGCTGCGAATAGACGAAGGGGTGGAGCGCCAGTAACCGAGCAGAGACGCGGTAAAGACGTCGCGGGAGGGCGGGCGTGGCTTGGCGGCCGATAAAACACCTTGAGCAAATAGTTAGGGCGAATAGACGAATGGACAGTCGTGGTGGTGAAGGAAGAGGAAAGAGGAAGGCGTTGATCATTACGGCACCGTGGCGATGCTATCCGGCCCGTTGACATTGATCCGACACACGACTTGTCCGCAACGTCCATCTGCCGACGCGTTCCTCGCCGCTGGCCCGCTCTACGTTCCCCGTTTTCCTTTGCTGCGAGGCCCACGTCATTGTATCCACCTACTTTGACGCGCCGATGCATCGCTGGCGGCCTCAGGCTCGCTTCCATTTACGTCACCGGCTCTCTCGATTCTCGAATCGAATCTCTGCCGCTGCGCCCACCGCGAAATCCGGTCATCCGCTTTATGAAAGGGGACGCAAAGATGCCAAGTTTGCTGTGATGTTGCATATTCTGGAGAATGGGGCGTCCTGTTTTCGCCATTCTTGCCCTCTGCACCGTGCTCAGTCACTGGCATTCGTCCACGTCTCTCGATCTCCTGCGCCTCGTCGAATGCTGGGTCCAGCCGCTGGACTGAATCCATTTCGCCACATTGACTGCACCATCCTCAGTGTGCTATGCGACTCGAGATGTGTGGATGCCGCCCCGCTGTTCCTCCGCAACTCGTGCCCGGATCCAGCTTCCCGTGTCAGCCTGGGGTGTGTTTCATGATCCGCTGTTTTTTTCTGCCTCCTCCTATCTACTTTCGCCTGCGTCTTGACCTATTGCGCCTCTTCTGCTTCCCTCTGCCTGGTGGCTGCTTCGTTTTACCTACGTTCACTACTACGCGCAGGAAGTATAGGTACGTATATGCTTGACCACACGATATCGACGCTCAACCTGCGGTTTGTTGAATGGAGCGGAAGGGAAAGGCTCAGACAAAAAACTCAATTACCGTTACCCAAGGTGAGGTACTCGTTCCATAATTGTGTATTCATACGCGTTCTGTTTGTATCCTCCTTCACGCGCCGTGAACCCACTCCCGCATCCGCATCCTCATCCGTACAGGCCAAATTCTTCTCTCCTCCCTTCCCTTTTGCTTGCGTACAACACACATCGCTCACCCACCTCGCGGGCACATCCCTCAACGTCGTAGGGCCGCTGTAAACGCACGGACGATATGGGACGCACCACCTGCGCCCCGTATCTCTTCCCCCACTTGCATCTCAGACAGCGAGATTTTGCGAGATCAGCCCACCACGCGCGACGCCGTTCTTGACCTGCTGCCGACGTTCGCCGCTGCATCGTGCGCATTGATTTGGTGATCGTTCGGCGCTCGCGAGAGACGATTGTCGCGTCACCCCAGCAGCTTGCTGATGTGTTCGAGGCCCGACTTCGAAGCCGACCCACGGGCGAGGGCGAGCACTCGCACTCGCGGTCCCCAACATTCAGCTGCAGCAGAACAAGCGAGGTGATGAATGTCATTTAGGCTGATAGTCGGAAGGTTGAAAATATTCAACACTTCAATACTTTATCGCCTATATGCCCCGCTCGTTGCGCGTCGGTTCCCCCGACTCAGCCTCAAAGTTCAACGCACAATTCAAATATTATACGTGGAACTAGCACTGGGACGCGGGTATGTCTCAGTATCTCGTGCTTCTTTCTGTTCAAGTTGCCCGGTAGGTGTTTGGTTCGAACTCCCCGTCGATCTTCGCGTGCGGACCGCACAAAGGGTTAGTCGTGACGTTTTCACGGGATGTGAAAGGTGGGCCCTTTGTGAGCTTTATTCTTTGTCCCAAGTAACTTGTAGATTGTTGAAACACGCGGTTCTAGTTGCGGGATGCAACCATAAAAAGAAGACGCGTTTGTTTTCTCAGTGGTACGGTTGACTCGCGACAAATTTCTAGCAGAAATCTACGTGACTGAACGCTTTTCGGCATCATCTCCCTTTCGCCGCAGCCTTAACCTTGGCCCTACTGCACACATGGCATTTCGCGGTGATCTCAAATTTATCCGAAACGACAATCCTTGGCAGACACGCGTAGCCTGCTACCATTTTGACCACAAGATGCGTATGTCGCACTCGCGCTTTTCGAGACCTGACATAATGGGCCCAGTCTTTTTTTCGTGGCATTGCTGAATTTAATCGTCTCATCCTCATGTACGGTTTTAACTTTTCATTACAGTTCTACCTAACCCGAAACGCGCTGTCTAAAACCAATTCATTGACGACTGTGCGTTTTTGAACTGGGGTGAAATCGGATTCCGGTGAACTTACATAGTCCCGGTCGCTGTATTTACTCGCGGCCCGCATGTGATGCTTTCGGCGTGATATCAGACCAGCACAACAACTATACTTATTCCCACCCGTGCCCGCCGGACGTATCGGCTTTCCTGTGCCGCTTTCTTTGGTTGCCGGTCTGGATCATTCGGGTGCTCGACGGCATTCTGAAATTCACAAGCGCTGTCGAGTCGTTCGGCATTCATTTGGGAACCCATTTCGGATGATGACCATTCGCCGAACGTTGCCGGAACAATACAAATTTAGGACTCGAATTGATGCCTCTTGTCCTTGTGGACTTGAACCAATGCCTCTCGTCTTCTTGGGACCTGAATCTATTGAACAAGACCGGCACACAATTCCGACGATTGAATTGTCCTCTCAAAGTTTATTGAGGCCAACGAACTTCCCGAACGCGAGCTTCTCGAAATCCCGCAATTCCAATCTTGTTCTTACGTTCGTTCGGTTCTAAGAGGAATAGAACAGCAGCATTATATTGTGGGTGTGGAGAAGCGGCGGTCGCTGGCTCCAGGTCGCAAAGCCGATGGGATGGCGAAGCTGAACCCCATCGGATCTACTATGCTGCTGCCTTCAAGTTGAGTGACGACTCAAGTCTGCGAAAAGGAATTAGTTTTGTGGTGTGGGTGGGAGGGTGAGAGTTTCGAGGGATTCCGGTGAATATCTGTGTATGCAGTAGGAGTGCAGATGGCCGTTCGAGCGAGAAGAAGTCACAGCCATCTGTCACTCCCTTTCACAAGACAGTACACTGACTTCGGCAAGCTCCGTCATTGCTTCACGGATGCCTTGGTAAAAATTCTAATAATAATTTGACACCTTCATCCGATTGTTTCGGGTACCATATGTAGACACTTCTATCCTTTGTCGTCGGTGCGGTACGTTAGTGCTGATGTTGAGGTTCCCCAAAACCTCCCTTTTCGCCGGCAATCTTGCGGTATAAAAGCCAAAGATCCCAGCAGTCTCTGTGTTCAAGCTGAAATCCACTCCTTCAGTATAAAGATGTTCTCCAAGGCACTCTCTGCTCTCCTCGTCACTGCTGTGGCTGTCTCTGCGTCCCCTGCTCTCCAGGTATGCATTTCTCCATCTTCGGAGGAGTGTCGATATTTAACATTCAAGTACTAAACAGGGCCGCCAGTCATGCTCCCAGAGCTACACAGTCGTGAGCGGCGACAGCTGCTCTGCCATCGAGGCCAAGACAGGAGTGTCTGATTCTCAATTGCACGCACTGAATCCTTCAATCAACAGTGGCTGCACCAGTACGATTATTCTACTTCGTTTGGTTTGTCTCAATGTTCATTTTCACTCCAGATCTCGGAATCGGTCAAGTGCTGTGCCTCAGCACTGGTGGATCCTCCGGGGGTGGATGCGCAAGCACCTACACTGTCGTCAGCGGAGACACATGTGCAGCCATCGAGGCCAAGACTGGCGTTTCTGATTCTCAGCTCCATGCCGCGAACCCGTCAATCAACAGCGGCTGCACGAGTATGTTGTATCTCCTGTCCGTGCCAGATGGTTACTGAGTTCTTCCTCCCAGACCTTCAAATTGGCCAAGTCCTGTGCCTTACGGGAAACAGCGGCGGAAACCCTCCTCCCAGCGGGGTCAGCGGAATCGGTAAGTTTTCCATTCTCCCGGTGCAGATCGCGGGAGTTGAATCTTGGTCATGTAGCGAGCTATTATTTCCCTGACGGCGGGATCGGTGCTTGTGGCAATGCTCTACAGAACAGCGATTTCATTGTCGCTCTCGGAACGGATACCTGGGCTGGCGGCGCTCACTGTGGACAGACCATTGATGTTCAGTGTGCGCACCTTTTCCTTTCTCTCAATTGTTGATGCTCATGTTCATTCATCAGACCAAGGCACGAGCATCCAAGTCACTGTCCAGGATCTGTGCGAGGGTTGCGCGGCTCGGGGCGCCAATGGCCTTGACCTCGCGCAAGGAGCCATGGCGGCACTTGACTCGAACTATGTTAATGATGGAGTGATTCCAGTTGTATGGTCCTTTGCTTGATAGTTGTGCCGGGTAAACAGACCTAGATCTTTTAATTACTGTTTAAAGTAGAGCGAATAATGAATATTCCAGAATATTCGGAAATGTCCAACATCGGAGAGTAAATCTCCAAATTTAAACACGAAGCCTTGATCGTGTTGATAAAGGTAAGCGGCGGCCTTCACTCGGGAATAGCAAGAGACCCTCGCAAACGCGTGGGTTGTTCATTCAAACAGGTAGCTACTTATACTAAGTGAACAGGAACAAATATATCTAAGTAGGACAAAATTATTTAAACCAACTGCAATATAAGTAAGCAATGAGAGACAAATTCAGGAGAAATACGACAGGGAACAAAATAAATGCAATAGAAGGAACGGGAACAATTACCAACGGCAGCAGCGGTGACAGCGAGTTACCAACGAGAATTCCAATAGATCGATATGTCACCGCCACGTACCAGTGGGACAGCTGGGTGTCTGTATTTCAGTTGGATGCCATGCTTCGTTAAGGAGCCTTAACTCACACTTCCATGTACAAAGTAGCTTTTCCATCTGTCTTGTCACGCCAAGCTTAATGGGAGGCAGAAAAGAAGGGAGGAAGTGCTTCCAGAAACGAGGAAGTGGATGCACGGTGGAAGATAACATCGCGAATTCTTCGTCTTAGGGTGAATGTGTTGCAGGACGGGCTCTTGCTTTCCATACGAGATGCAGGGCTGGATTTGCGCGCACGCGTGCGCGATACCGAATGTCTTGCCAGCTGATATGAGCGGGATCAGCCGCAACGACTAGCATAAGTTGCGATGAGCGACTGACAACGCGATCCGGTAGCGGAGAGCTGCCACGCTCACGGTAAGCAAGGCGGCCGTAGGCGGTACAACAAGATGGGGAGGATCACGCGCACGCAGTCGCATCACATTAGAAAACATGGTGGAAGACGCACAGCAAGCGAGTGGGCAAAGAGGGGCCGCTCTCATGCGTACTCGATAATGATGTCGAGATCCCTCTCGACAGCGGACTCGGGATTGAGATCTTGCAAGTGAGAGGCCATGTGCATGCGCGCGATGTGGGATGTCTTGAAAGTTGACGATAGAACCTACAGTATTCGAGGACAGGTATCCGTATCCACAGCCACAGCGCAACTTGGTAGCGGAGAAACGGCACGCAAAACGAGGTAGATGTGGGTGCTGGAGCCATTGCACGGTTACGGGGCAGCGTCACGCACGTACTCGCATGGGAAGCGACAGAAACACGGTTAGACGCGTATCGCTCCTCTGCGTTCATCGTGGATTCGCGGATGGCTGAGACACTTGTCGGGCGGGGGTCAACTACCGTCGCCGTGAGATGACGTCGCGGGAGGCGGACGCAGTGACGTCGGTCCCTGGAAAGAGGCACCCGTGGGTGAATCAACTGGAATTGTATGCGTGGAATTGGGACGCACCGCTGGATATGCGCCTACGTGAGACACCGAAATGAGATCGACAGCACTGAGTTGTATCCACAAGGCGCAATCGAGGCCAGCGCGAGTTGGCAGCAGGGAGACATCGCTGAATGCAAGCTTTGCGTGGGCAATAACAAGGTGCGCAGTTAGGGAGCAGCATGGCGGACGTACGCGCGCGAGAAGGGCCATCCGAGTGCTCAGCGAGTGGACGAAGGGCCTCGCCAGCAATCATTCGGGCCCGAAGGGACAGCGAAGACGCGGTGATGACGTCGCGGGAGGTGAGCGGAGCTTCGATAAAAGAATATACAGCGCCTTCAGGACCAGCGCATAGACGAAAGGATTATCGACAGTCGTGGTCAAGGAAGACTTAGTGGTTACGGCACCGTGGCGGTGCTCTCAGGCCCGGTGGCATTGATCCGACACGCGAATCAAAACGACTTGTCAGCAACCACCCGCACCGTGCGACTGCTCAGAGGATGAGAAGTGCGAAACCTACACTCTGCATGTACTCTAGATTCCGTTACCGTCTGCGACTTGAAAACAAGATCCACGATCAATATCACTCAGCAGTGATTCGAACAAGTGACAGAGTCCATGGAGTACACGTACAGTAATATGGTGTCTACCTGATTGAAGACGTTCTTTTCTGGCGAAGTGGCTACTGATATCTTGCAAGCTCTTCTCTATCGGTTTGGCTTTCGACGCTCCAAGAACAACCCAGAGTCGTCTTTGGTCCCTTGGAAACTTTCAGCAAATCAGCGATACACATCAACCCTTGAGAGAACGCTGGGCCGGGACTCTATCGAAAGACCCGGTATCGGGAATTTTTGCTATAACAAATCGCGATGCTGAATAGATATCCAAGTCTGCCATCCGAATCTTTCCTTTGTATTATCATTGATTCCGCCTCGTGGACGGGGTCCTTGTTTGACTTTCTTCCTTTCCGCAAACTTCCATCCGAGTCAGGTTGGGCACACACCGGCTCTACAAATCTGGTATTTACGCATAACGCTGGGATCTCATAACGACAGGACAGGTGCGGTGCCTCATCTCTTTCTTCCTCTCTCTTCCTTCATCTAGTGCCCGCGCCCATTCCGACACTCCACACCGACGATCTTTTCAATCGTCGTCATCGGAAAGAATCAAGAACAAGCACAAAGGCCCCAGATCGTCCTGCTGGGTGGAACGATACAGACCTTGATTGGTCTGTGCGCCAATGTTTGTCAATTGACAATCCTTTCCCAGTATCGCCTTTTCTCGTACAGGGACAAAAATCGACCCCTATCGATGGCTCACCGGGTTCAATAGTACCAGACGCAACACTAGTACGCCCAAAAACGTTCCCTTCATCTATGAATGATATATTCCACACACACACACGCAAGAGCACAACAGATGTGTGGGCAGGACGACATCCCGTCGTTCATCGATGCATCCCGAAGCTTTCTAGGACGCTGTTAGGAATTCGCTTGATCAGCCGAGACAGAGGTAGGTAGCAGGGACAGTGCTCCATCTCAACGCATTCGTACCACTGTCCAAAAACCTAGATCCTTCAGATCCTTGGGGGAGCCATATGCGTTTTAGTGCAGCGAGTTTGCCCTGGCAGAAGCCGAAGGGCGCCGTGGGCATGGTGGCCGTTTCTCATTCAGAGACCGAGTTTGTTTTCCACGACTATTCATTCCCTTGTGCATGCATCCGTATGATCTCACCACAAAGACAAAGAAAAATGGTTATCAGCGAGTATACAGGAGCATAAACGAAGTATCTGGGCAAGAAAGGGCTGAAGTAGTAGGCTCATTTCGCGCGATATTCCTTAATCAACTCCTTCACTTTCTCCTCCGCCTTCGTGGAGCAACAAATCTCCGCAACAGTAGCTTTATTCGCGTATTCTCGAATTTCATTGTGCACAGTAGCCGTGTTGGACATCCTGTAGTGCTTTACCGCCAAGTCGATGTCGTCTGTGGTCAGACGGCGGGCTGGTCTCTGGTCGAGCGTTATCAAGAAGAGTTGGTCCAAGACGAGTGTCAAGTCGATTATATAGGCCATGAGGAAACGGAGGACCTCGGGGCTGAATATGCAAGCGTGAGGATGAATATTAGGATAGAATGCTCACGCACGTATTCACGTAGATGTTGGCGATCCATCGCGTAAACGCAATTGATAGCCCAATGACTCCGAGTGCGGGAACCGCGACACCAACTAACGCTGATCCGGCCAAGCCAAGGAGAGTGTAAAGACCTTCTTGATCAGAACTGGATTATGAATGATCAGTCGTCAGTAGGCTCCTCGGCATAGTGCACGTACAACCACGACTTCGCTTCGGACTCTGGCGGCGTTACCAGCTGTGCAAAGGATTTGATTTGGTTCATGAATCCATCACTCTCGAGCAACTGGACTCAGAGAAAGTAATTTTAGCGAATATTTGGAGATGAAGAGAGAAATACTTTGTTGTCGTCAAAGTTCCAGCTCGCAGTGATATCATAATGAAGCAGCTTCATGCACTTCTCGAGCTCCAAGCCTAAGAGTTCGGTGCTAGACCCGAGGCTAAGCCAATATCCTAGAAATAAAATGATTTCACATATAAATTGCGAACAAGAAAACAGAAATACGCTTCATCCCAACTCTAGTTATCCAGACGAACATTAGCGAGAGAAGGCACGTAAAAGAGAACATATACTCGATGGAAGCATTGATCTTTTCCATCGCGCTGGCACGCTGAGCCATCGCGGATATGTACCACACCGTTCCTTGGACCAAATTTTGGGTGATACCAATGAGGTTTTTCAACGCTCCTTGGTCTCTCCTGGGAGAGTTGCTGGCTAACCCTGAACATTCAAAACGTCAGTCTCAAGCACGACTGCAATGCTACAAACTGGTCACTCAACCGGAGGTTCGTGCGTACGGAACTGAACGATTGATGGCTGTTAAGGGACCAACACAAATCTCCTTGAATTCTGCGTCCGCGCGTTGCAAGCAAAGCGCATGAAGGATGTTCTCACACTCGTACCACCACCATCAACCCACACCGGAGGGCCACCGACCAGCCACTGCGACCCAGACCCTTCATGCAAACCGTACCTCTGCACCAGACCTAGTCTCGGACCACTACCAACGCTTGGAATCCCTCCTTGACTCTGCACTCGCCACTCTTGCCCTGATCAATGTGACCACTCCCGTGCCGATATATTGTTCTCGCATCAGACAGGTCGTTCAGGCCTTAGACCACTACACTTCCACTCAACCTACCACTCCTACACCGGACCTCGCGACCAAAACCGACACCGACCCCACCACTGCTGCGGACCCACCTCGCACCGCTCCAACGCCTGCCACGTATGCGGGCGTTGTGCGGCAATCAACGTCGCCCGAGCCGACTACGTCCGATCCCCACATAGCCAAACACCTTTCACGATCCGTGTCGCTCGCCCCGCCGGCAGGCCAGCCGCCCCCATCCCCGCGGAGTGACCAGGTCGTCATTCGATTTGATCTGAAGCGCATTCAACCTACTGTAAAGCCAGATCCAGAATCACTCTACCTGGCACTGGAGAAGGCTCTCGGCACTGGCCACTACCTGGGTGGAGTCCGATGGACGCAGCGAGGCAACTTAGTCATCGCCCCAGAGACGGACACTTGCACTGCGAAGCATATTCTCTATCAGCACGAGATCATCTGGGCTGCTCTCCACCCACTCCTGGGGTTGCCCCCAGAGTACACGCCGCCACCATTCCAAATTGACGGGGAGAGTCGTTGGCACTTCGTTGTCATCCACGGTGTTCCGGTCCAGGTGGCCCTCGCTGAATGCAACCTTCGCAGCGTGGAGAGCTGGATCGACCCACTCTCTGACTTCAAGGGCACGGTCAACGCTGTATCCATCCTGTGTCCCACAGAGGAAGTGAAGACCAGACGCTCCGTGGCCATCCGTATCGCTTTATCCTCCGGAGCAGATGCCCAAAGGCTTGTTGCTCACGGAGCATGCTTCTATGGCGTCAAGTGCAGGGTTTCCCATTACACCAGGCGCCGTGCCCCCGTTGCTGGTCCGACTACATGAACTTGCTATGGCCTCCATTCATCCTTCCTTCTCTTTCTACTATACTAACATCACCTTTAATTGTTTTGCGGGATTCCCCGCTATGAGTGGCCCTCTGGGCTGCTCCTAGCTATGCCGAATTTACATGACTGCCCATTACACACCGAGTACATAGGAGTAGTGCAGCGGGGTCCCTAACATATCGTACGCGACAAAGGGGAAATAAAATTGATTTAAAAAAAAAAAAAAAAAAAAAAAAAAAAAAGCGCATGAATTTCTTCATCCGACAATTCACACTCAGCATCTGTGAGCTGTTCTTCCATGCGGCTGTACAGGGTGTCGAACTGCGTAAAAACAACGATAACGGGCACTACATAAAGGATTGAGCATATCACTCGCATTAATCAACAAAGAAAGTACTGTTCTCTGTGCCCAGCTGCAGGAACTCCTCGTCTCCGGTCTCGAAAACTCGACCACCTGCATGAGGGATTTGTATGCAGAGCCTAAAGCATGTCAACACAATTATCAACGTCCAAAGGAAGCAACCAAACCCACCAGATGGCGTGAACTCGGTCCTTCAAAGGGACGTCTTCTCCATGCGACTCGAGAAATTGTTTTGCAGCGACCAAATTTTGGGTTTGACCTGGCTCGAAACCCATTGAGTCATGGAGCACAAAACGCTCGTTGTGCTTGGAGATGATTTCATCCTCAATTCTGCATATTCCTCGAGCTTGGTCCGATGACGTCTGAGTGAAATCCGAGGTCATCGATGGGAGACAAACAAAAAAGATCGAAACCCACCGCCAGATTGATACCAAACGCATGGTTAATGAGAGACGATTTTCCGACTCCGGACTACGACTCGCTTTCGTTAGCGTTCCACAATCAAGGGAGTGCAAAGGCACAGCGCGGGCCCTCACCTTCCCGACCACCAAAATTCGGAATCTATCAATGTCAATACGCATAGACTGAGCACAGATGGCGCAGATCGCACCGCGGGCATTCCTTCAGCATCTCTTCCGTCGTCGGGCGAGGGTCCTGGGTACCAGCCATAGCAATCGATAATGTGGAAGATAGTGCGCGATGAGATGATGGGTCCGACACACGTCTTCTACCGGACATGTGAAATGAAGCTAATTTGAGAACTCTGGGTGAATGACCATCTTCTTCGCTCGCACAATCATTTCCGAAAGCCAGGCCGATGGTGGAATGACACCTGCTGTACCGAGACTCGCACGTACACCCCATCAGGTTTAGGATTCCTTTATGCAGGCTACACCGTTGCTCTGACAAATTGAGATGGGTGGGGATGAGAGTGGGAGAAAACGAGACCTTCGTCGGATCTGCGGCCGAATTAGCGATCAAAAGTCGTAACTCGACAGCGTGGTGGCCGAACAATCTCCAAGAGCTTCCTTTTCACTTCCACGACCCAAGAGCGCCAGACACTCGAAGACTGAGAAGTCGCTTTACTGCCGCTCGTATTAACGACTTACACGGTCCGCAAAACCCACGCAGTCTCTTCTTCACCCTCCCTCACAGCCGCCCGGATTCCTCGATACGGCTCCCTCACCTTCTCCTTCACCCTCAGAACATTACCTCTCGCCTGGTGGCCACGTCGTGCCTTTTTGGTATCGAAAAATGGATAAAGCCATCGATTTGCGAAGCAACATCAGTCATTTTCGGATCTTGATCGTCGGGAGGCGAATGCTGGAAAGATGACGATTCTCAAGAAAGTCTGCAATTCAGTGGGGGGGATCCGGAGATATATGACCCACGGGGGCAAGAGTGTTTTCATGATTTGGACTAATGGCTCGTCCCAGCTGGATCCCGAAATCGTCAAGGAGTCAGCTCAAGTGGAGTCTCTCATCTCTCAACTTGTCAGCGCTGAATCGGCTGCAGCGAGGCGAGCATGAGATTGAAAACCAGCTGATATTCAAGAGTAATCCGCAATTCATATTTCACGACTCGCGCGGATTTGGAGGCGGATCAGCGCACGAAATCCAGAACGTAACAATTTTTGATATAAAATCCACAGAAGCTGAATGAACGCGCGACGTGAAGGGGAGGAAGAAAGAAGGGGGCAAGGAAGTGGATTGAAGGTCTAAGATTTTCGCGGTCAGCGAGCGGCGAACGGCCAGAGAACGTCGCGCCAAAATTTTGGTTGGCGGTCGAAGTAGTGTGCGCGTGCAATGCGGCGCTGTCCTCGAATGTGGACATGGCCGTTCCGGCCCGTCTCAACGGCGGCGGCGAGCACACGAATCGAATGACGCGAATGGCGCGGATGGCGAGGATCAATGAATGCGGAGCGCGCGCAGATTATCCTAATGATGATGCGATGACGATGACGATGTCGTTCCTGGGAGCGAGGGTGGTGGGTGAGCTGGCTCGTGAATACGCCAACGACGCTGAGACGAGCGCTGCGAACCACGAGATGTTATAAGCTTGGAAGTCGCAAGTGACGACAGGTCCGAGTAGGATACGCATGGCGAAACGAAGTGATAGGGGTGGGTTCTGAAGGACTGACAACCCGATTTGGTGGCGGTGACGGAAAATGCGGGGGGGTGAGCGTTGGAAGGGGACCGACAGGATCGCGCACGTGCTCGCATGGGATTGGAAAGCGGCTAGTAGCTCGTGCGTACTCGATGACGGCGTCGGGAAGCGTGTGTGGGCGGGCGGGTCGGCACACTGGGGTTGGAGTTCGTGTAATGGACCACGCACGCGCGATATGGGATGCCGCGCAAGTTGACGAAGGGACCTACAGTGTTCGAACCTAGATATTTGAATTCACAGCGCGACTTGGTAGCCGAAAAGCGACAAAGAAAACGGGGTAGGCGTGGGCGTTGGAGCCAGCGCGCGGTTAACGCGCAGGTACTCACTTGAGAAGCAAAGAAACAGGGTTAAACGCGTACCGCTCTTCGGGGCGACTCGGGGGTGTACAGACCACCAAGACGCTTGTCGAGACTCGGGGCAGTGGTCTACTGCCGACGTCCTTGAGCGGAGAGAAAAAAAGGTGGCGTGGAAAAGAGACGAGATGACGTCGTGGAAGGCGGACGTAGGTCAGTCGACTCGGATCGCATCCATGGAATTGAGACGCACCACTGAATATCACACGCGAGGCGCCAAAATCAGATGAGTTCCATCCGACACGCAGCTGCGGCCAACGCGAGTCGGTAGCAGGGATAAATCGCGGAATACGAGATGAGCACTAACGGTAGAGAGGCACGCGGTTAGCGAGCAGCATGGCGGACGGAGGCGCCCGACAGAAGGGACCCACGCAGCGAGTGGACGAAGGGACGGCAAAGACTCGGTGATGACGTCGCGGGAAGAGAGCAGCAGATCAAAGGATATGTAGCGCCTCTCTTCAGCACCGGCGAATGGACGAATGGATTGTCGTGGTGGTGAAGGAAGAAGGCGAGCATGATTACGGCACCGTGGCGATGCTGTCGGACCTGTTGGCACTGATCCGAGACGCGACTTGTCCGCAACCGCCATCTTCGAAATCTATGTTCTGCCTGTACTCTGGAGCTCGCTATTGTCTGCGTGAACAGAAAATCTACAATCAATAGTGATTCAAACGAAGCAAAAACAAGTGACAGAGTCCAGGGAATCCACGACAGTACAGTGTCTGACCCATTGTTGGCGAACTGGCTACAGATATCTATCTGTCTCTTCTCCTCCGGTTTTTCTTTCGCCGGTCCGAAGACTACCAAGGATCGTGCTCAGTCCCTTGAAATGTTCCAGAAATTCTCATACACATCAGGCTTTGAGACTGCGACCGAATTGTCGATGATGACCGAACAATCTCGCTTCTTTCTGACTTCCACGATCCACTAGCGCCAGGCACTCTGAGACCGAGAAGTCGCTCTACTGCCGCTCGGATTGAGTACTTTGTTGGAATACGAGTTCGCCGCTCGCTATCTCCGATGTCATTTGTTGTCATATCAAGCCACAGGTACTCCCCTCACCCCTGGTTGTCGTCATTAATATTTCATTTACACTAATTAGGCGTGTTAACTTTGTATAAGTAGTCTGTGGTTTGGAATAATTCCCCGTGCGTTTGCAATGGGTTCACTGCTGATCTGGAATTGATCTCTTTCATTCCAACATACTTACACGGCCCGCAAAACCCACGCGGCCTCTTCTTCGCCCCCTTCCTCACAGCCGCCCGGACTCTTCGATACGACTCTCGCCTTCTCCTTCACTCTCAGAACATTACTTCTCGCTTGGTGGCGACGTCGCGCCTTTTCGATAGTAAAAAATGGATAAAGCCATCGATGTGCGAAGCAAAATCAGTCACTTTCGGATCTTGATAATCGGGCGAGCGAATGCTGGAAAGACGACGATTCTCAAGAGAGTGTGCAACTCGGTGGAGGATCCAGAGATCTATGATCCAGATGGGAACAAGGTCACCATCCAAATTTTTTTCGCTGCGGCCTGGACTGATCATTTGTCGCAGATCGATCACGAAATCGTCAGAGAGTCAGCTGAAGTAGTCTCACAACTCTCACAACTTTGTCGCCGCTGATTTGCCTGCAGCGTGGCGAGCATAACATCGATAACCAGTTGATATTCAAAAGCAATCCGCAGTTTATATTCCACGACTCCCGCGGATTTGAAGGCGGGTCGGCGGACGAAATTGAGAAAGTAACGTATTTCATCGAGGGCCGGGCTCAAACCCGTAAATTGTCCGAGCAACTCCACGCGATCTGGTACGCCCTGATCGATCAGCCAAAAAAAAACTTACAATGTCACAGGTACTGTTTACCCACCGACGGTAACCGGCCTCTATTAGAGGCTGAAGATCGGTTCTTCAAGATTTCTGGTACTGGAAAAGGCAAAGTTCACTTTTCCCTAGCAGCAGCGGTACTGACCGTCCTTTGAAGTGCCGCTGATTGTGATCTTCACAAAGTTCGACGGCCTGGTAACCAAGGCTTTTCAACAGCTACGAGCAGAAGGCAAAAACATTCGCACCGCGAACGCCGGGAAGGTAGAATTGGCACAAAGGATGCTGATCACGAACTACAGAGACCCACTCAACAGCGTGTCGTTCAAGCCATCTGCTTATGTCCAGCTCGACGGTGATTCTGTATTCGATCTTACAGTCTGATATGCTAATTGATCTGTCAGATATGCGACTGGAACGGAGCACCTGTACTGAGCTTATCACCCACACAGCGAACACACTCACCGATGCCGCACTGCACCTACTCTTTGTGTCTGTGCAACGAAATAACATTGACCTTTGTATTCAGTGCGCGGTGAACAGGTCAGTATGCTTCAATGCGTTTGATGGGCACTATTTCCAACAAGATTGATAGCGGACTGCGTCTCGGTGACGAAGGACCGGAATCAATAGTCAAGCGGACTCTTGCATACTTCCCTCATGTTTGGGTGAGTCGCGTCAGATAATCGCGTCCCACCTATTGAAAGGATCGTATCCAGCAGGTGAGCTCTTCCTTGCCCTGGAAATGAGATCCATTGCAACTTGACTGAAAATGTTACGGCATAGGAAGTGAGTTGGGGTTGGCCTAGTCTGATCTGCACTGATGCGCACTCGCACAGGAGGTATCAATTTCGGTGCAGACTTCAAGACCAAACTGATGAGAGTGTTGCCACAGGAGGCAAGTTCGATGTTCTCACAAGTTTGGTACTAACCTGAGTCGATCCCGTAGTATGTGAGTGTCCATTGAGTAATACATCGAAGCATATAATTTACTGAATGTCCTCAAGGATGTGAGTGCTTCCTCCGTGTGGCCGGTTCAAGTTGAATTGCTGAGTGTGCCACGGTTGCTGCAGCAAGTATGTGCCTGTCCTGTGCGGGCGCTTGCAATTGACGTTGCTGACTGCGCCGCCATTCCGCGCAGTATGTGAGTGCCATTTGGTTGCATCGACGCCTCGTCAACTTTGCTGACTGTGTTGTGATTCCCGGCAGGCTGTGAGTACCGCTTCGTGGCATCCACATTTGGCTAAATTTCCTCACCGCGCCGTCATTCACCGCAGCTTGTGAGTGCCGCTTCGTTCCGTCGGCCCTGGTTGAGTTTCCTGACGCCATAATTTCCCGCAGGACGTAAGTGCTGCTTCCTTCCGTCGGCCCTGGTTGACTTCTCTGACGACATATTTCCCGCAGCGCGTGAGTGCTGCTTCGCTTCGTCGGCCCTGGCTGACTCTTCTGACGCCAAAACCACCTGCAGTATGTGAGTACTACTTTGTTTCGTCGGCTCTGGTTGACTCTGCTGACTGCGCCGCCACTTTGCGTAGGGTGTGAGTGACGCTGTCATATTCGCCTCTCATCGACTTCATTGACCGCGTCGTCATTTTCCACAGTTTGTCGGTGCCATTCTATTACGTCTGGTTGACTTCACTGGCTGAGCCACCATTCCTCACAGGGTGTGAGTGCTGCTTCGCTAGGTCCACCTGACTTTGCCGGACCATGCTGCAACCGCAGGAAGTGAGTGCACGTTCCCTGCACTCACCTTAAGTTTCCTGCTAACCTCATCGTGATTCTCGCAGGACGTGAGTACTCAATCCATCTGAGTCGTGCACATGTTCTCCGTTTTCACTCCACATTATCAACCTGTCCAGGTGGTACGTGTTTTCCTGTTTCCATAGTCATATATTCCCCTTCAAATCTGCCGTTTCCCGGTATCCAGTTTGTGAGTCTGCACATTCTCCACGTGTTCGCCAAGTGATCCCTCTCCAGAAAAGAAATATTGCTTTCTGCGTCGATGCCTTGAAGAACAAGCTTCCAGCAGTGGTACGCGAAACCAAAAATCTTCCATTCTCAAGTAATACATTCCCAGGAGGAGGTCCTTCAGACTTCGCCGGGACACGCTCAGATCTTAGCTCGTATGACACTCGATTTCCCATTCACGCGATACTAACCTTGTTTGCTCAAGTACTATGCATCTGCGCTGAACACACATTCACAGAAGGATCCGCAGTTGCAGAGGGCTTTGGTCCAGCCTTCGTAACAGCCCTGGATGCGTATGTAGGGTCGCCTACCGAGGCTGAGGTCATCAAAGAAATCAACGAAATAGGCCCAGAAGCGGGTCGTTTCGCTCAACAGGACAAGTTGTACAACATTGTCAAAGCCCATCCTTTACGTGCGGATTTGAACATAATCCTAAAAAATACCTCTGCTCACAGCAAATTTCAGGTGCACGAACTGACGTGGCCTGATATCATCGATCCTAACCTCGAGATATAATCTCCATTTCCGCGACTCATTCTGTACTACTGTGCTACTGTTAACGAAGCCTTGATCAATTTGTCTCACCACGTACCAGTGAGATAGCTGGGCGTCCGTACTTCGGTCGGATGCCATGCTTTGTTAAAGAGATTTAACTTCCACTTGCATATATCTTGCTCAAACCACTATGCTTCGTCCAGGGTTACACCTGAATTTTTGTAGATACTCCCTGCCGTCAGTCAGCCCTCTAAGGATCGCGCAGCTTGCAGCTCCTTAGGCGTCACGGTGAATTCATTTTCATCTTCGTTTATTAAGTTTTCTCTTCCAGACTTATCAAATATTTCGTTTTGTTGGCGATCCCACATTTAATATTTTGTGCACTCATCTCTTTCATTCGCAGGTGTCTTTCGTACTTGATCAAATCAACCGGTGCGCGCTCTTCAAGGAGTCCATGCAATAAGTGTATCTGTCATTGTGCACGGAAGGATTCGGAGGTAAAGCTCGAAGAACAACTCGAAGGTACAGTCTTTGCCATCGAGGAACGACTAGGAGGTAGAGTGTTCGCCGTCAGGAATAACTCGGGGGGGAGAGTCTTCGAAAGATGACTCGGCAGTAGATGTTCGCTGTCGAGGAACGATTCGAAGGTAGAGTCCGAGGAACGACTCAGAGGTAGTCTTCGTGGAACGACTCCGAGGTAGAGTCTGTGACAAAAAAAACGACTCGGAGGCGGGAACCAGTCGCCTTCGCCGTCAGAAATGACTCGTAGACAAAGCACAGTTCGTTTGACACTTGAGACAAAATTGCCAGGAGCTAGCTGGATCGACGCACCGGTCTTGAGCGCGCGGCGAGTACAAAAATCGAATGGCGCGAATGGCGAGGATATAAGGTGAATGAAATAATGCGGAGCGCACGCCGATTATTATAATGAGGCCGTGCCTGGGAGCGATAGCGATGGGTGAGTCCACTCGAGCTCGGGGTGGATGTATCATGGGAACGGAGACGCAGCGCTGAGTGTCTTGCCAGTTGACATGGACAGCTGATAGGAGCGGTATGAGACGAAGTAGCGGGAGTGAGTTCTGCTGAGGGAGTGAGAATGCATCGGATCCGGTAGCGAGGGAGATGTGAGGTCACAGAAAGCGAGGTTGCCGTGAGCGTTGGAAGGGGATGAGCGGGATCGTGCACGTACTTGCACGGCATTAGAAAACACGGTGGTAGACGTGCAGCGAGTGGGGAAAGGGGCGCCGCTCTCCTGCATACTCGAAGACGGCCTCGGGAACTAGGTACGGGCGGGCGGGTCAAAGGACTCCGGATTGAATTCGTGTGAGTGAGACGCGCGGTATTCTGCCCTTCGCATACGCGTGATGTGGGATGGTTCGCAAGTTGACGATGGGATTTGAGTATTCGAGATAAGGTGTTCGTATCCACAACATGATTTGGCAGCGGGGAAGCGGCACGGGAACCGAGGTAGGCATAGGCGCTGGAGCCAGTGTGCGGTTGACGGGAAGCGTCGTGCACGTACCCGCGTGAGAAGTGACAGAAACACGATGGGTCCCGCTCTTCGGCGTGAGTCAGAGAGTACAGGCGCCGCCAAGATCCTTGTCGGGCGGTGGTCCACCGACATCGTGTTAGCGGACCGGGTGGTGTAGCAAAGCGATAAGGCACACGCAGCGACGTCACCCCTCGAAGTGGAAAGAGGCACCGGCGGGTGAGCCAATTCAACTTTAATGCGTGGAACTGAAATGCACCACTGAATATGCGTACACGCGAGGCGCCGAAATGAGACTGAGGCCAGCACGAGTTAGTGGCGGGCAGACATCGAGAATGGGCGTGAGCGGTAGGGAGTTGCGTGGTTAGCCAGCAGCATGGCGGACGTGCGCGCGAGAGAGAAGGCACGCGCAGCGAGTGGACGGAAGGGTGCAGCGCCAGTAGCCGAGCAGAGACGCGGTGAAGACGTCGCGGGAGGGCAGGCGTGGCTTGGAGGTCGATAAAACGCCTTGAGCAAATGGGAACAACAAATGGACGAATGGACTGTCGTGTTGGTTAGTGATGTTCAGGGGCTCGGCCCAGGCCCGCAGGCCGAGCCGAGCCGGACCCGGGCTTGAGCAAGCCGGGCCGAGCCCGGCACAGTGCTTTGGCGGGCCCAGGGCTCGGGCTTGAGGAATACCAGGCCCGCCGGGCCCGGCAAACCCGGGCCTAGATATATATATTTAACTAGTTCATGAAGGTCATAATCTACAAACAAATTAGACTAAGCTGTTTAAACCATCTCATTCCAGGGCTAATACTTAGGACCGTCAAAGAAGATGTCCTTTGCCTGCGTGTTCAACTTCACAAATACGGACTGACTACCGATCAGCCGAGCTACGGCAATCACTGTCATCGGACAAGGTCGGGCTTTTCCATAGCCATAAAAAAAAACCACTATGCTAGATTGTCCTGTGGGTTATGTGTCTATGTGTCTGTAGAAGATACGGTTGCAAGCAGTTCTTAATTTTCTGGGTGGTCGTCTATTAAAATGTCCCAACTACCTAGCCATCGGCTTGGGCCCGGGCTCAGGGCTTCAGGCCCTGCACCAAGGGCTCGGGCTCGGGCCTGGAGAATCTGAAGCCCGAGCCCGCCCAAGCCGAGCCCGAGCCCGGGCTTTCAGGCCGAGCCGGGCCCTGAACATCACTAGTGGTGGTCAAGGAAGAGGATTCGAAGGCACCGATCATTACGGCACCGTGGCGGTGCCCTCGAGCCGCTTAGCGTTGATCCGACACGCAGTTTGTCCGCAACCTCCACCTGCCGACGCGTTCCTCGCCGCTGGCCCGCTTTACGTTCCCCGTTTTCCTTCACTGTGAGGGCCACACCATTATATTCTATCTCCTACTTTGACGCACCCACGCATCGCTGGCGGCCTCCGCATCTACGCCACCGGGTCCACCGGCTCTCTCGAATCGAATCTCTCCCGCTGAGCCTACCACGAAATCCGGCCTTCCGCTCTATGATACGTTACGCGGAGATCTTCCCGGATGTCCGTATTGCTGTGATGTTGCATATTATGGAGCGTAGGGCGGCTGATGTCCACCATCCTTGCCCTCCGCACCGTGCTCTGTCACTGGAGTTTGTCCACATCGCTCAATATCCTGCGCCTCGTCGAATGCTGATTCTAACCGCTGGACTAGAGTCCATTTCGCCGCATTGACTGCACCATTCTCTGTATGCTTCGCAACTCAAGATATATGGATGCCCCAACGTCGCTCCTCCGTAACACGGGGGGAAATAGCGTTCTTCATCAGGGGCCTCAGGTGCCCTTGATTGATCCTTTGGACGTTCCGCTGCTTTTACACCTCCCATCTACCTTCCCATGCCTCTTGACCTGTTACGCCCCTTTTGCTTTCCTCTGCCCGGAGGCTGTTTCGTTTTACTGGCGTCAACTACTACTCGTTGTGATGTATCCGGTTGGCCACATCGTGTTGATGCACATCCTGCGGCTTGTGCGATGTAGCAGCTGCCCAGAAGGGAAAAGCCCAGACGAAAAATTAGCAGCCGCTCATTGTCTTCTCCAAGGTGCGGTTCTCGTTCGATAATTGTGGATTCATCCTCCGCATTCTGTCTCTGTGTGCGTGAACCTACTCCCCGCATCCTCATCCTCATTCGTACATGCCGAATTCATCCCTCCCTTCCCTTCCGCCTGCATATGACAACACACATTGCTCACCCACCTGGCAGCCGTATCTTTCAACTCCGTAGAGCTGCGGCAAAGTCACGCGCAACATGGCATACGCCGCCTACACTTGCGTAGCGTATCTCGTCCCCTACTTGCATCTCAGACAGCGGGATTTTGCTAGATCAGCCCACCACGCGCCCCGAGACGCCACTGACGCTCTGATTTGGTGCTCGTTCAGCGCTCGCAAGGAGAACTCGACGATTGTCGCGTTGGACTGACGCCATTGACGTCCGGTCGCTGGTGTCGTGCGGATTAATTTGGTGCTCGTTCGGCGCTCGCGAGCAGAACTCGACGATTGTTGCGTCTTGGTCGAGTCACCTCAGCAGCTGGCTGATGTGTTCGAGGCCCGAATTCGAAGCCGAATCGCGGGCGAAGGGGGCACTCGCACTCGCGGTCCCCAATATTCAGCTACAGCAAAATGAGCGAGATGATGAATGGCATTTCGACTGATGGACGGAAGATCTAGGCTCGTAACCAGCCTGCCTACGAAATAGCAACAATTGCGGCGAGCACGTTGCCGTAGGCAGGCTGGTACAACTCAGGGCGCTCAAAAGGGCGGGGCCGGAGTTTGAAATTTGAGTGGTTTCCCACGCTAACTTTTGCCTGCAATTCGCGTAAAAGTGATGACACAAACGCTTGGCAAACTCGGCGATCACATTCCCACGCTCAGCCTCCTTGAACACCACCTTCAGATTCACGCCATTTCTGTGCACTGAAACACAATTCTGAGGAGGCAGAATCCAATTGATAGATTTATCATTTATTTATCCGACTTCAACCAAAAAAACTGCTTCAAAATTGAATAAGAAATGAATACTTTTTGACAAGCGCACCTAAATTTCAAACTCCAGCCCCGCCCTTTGGCACCTCCCAAGTTGTACCAGCCTGCCTACAGCAACGTGCTCGCCACAAGGTTGCTATTCGCAGGCAGGCTGGTCACGAGCCTACGGAAGATCGAGAATATTGAACACTTCAATACTTGATCCCTTACATGCACCGCTCGTTGTGCTTCGGTTCGCCCGGGCCCGCCTCAAAGCCCAACGCGCACAATTGAAATCTTATACGTGGAACTAGGACTGGGACGCGGGTGTGGCCTTATCCCGTGTCCAAGCTATGTTGCACATGATGTTGATTTGCGTGCATAGGTGTGTGGTTCGAGCTCCCTGTCGATCTTCGCGTGCGGGCCGCACAAAAGGTGAGTTGTGACATTTGCACGGGATGTGAAAGGTGGGTGCTTTGTGAACTTTGTGCTTTGTCCCAAGTATCTCGCCGGCTAATACTGGCCCAAGTAGCTTGCATATTGTGGAAACAGGAATTTGTATTTGCGAAATGCGGCGATTAAACGAGGTCGATGTTACTTTCGCAGTGGTACGGTGGATTCCGAGTGTAAATTTGTTTCTAGTGCAGGTGGAAAATGGTTGAGGTAATGCCTTTTGCTTGTCGTTGTTCATCATGATCTGATTACGGCCTGTCCGTTGCCCTTCGGCTCGCCCGGCCCAGCCTCGAAGTCTCACAGGCACAATTAAAATATTATACGTGGAACTAGCACTGGGATGCGGGTATGTCGGCGTATCCCGTGACTCTTTCTGTTCAAGTTGTGTTGCACATGATGTTGATTTGAGTTATGAGATTCGGGCGGGGTGGGGAAGCTGGGCGACTTTGAGTTTCGTTCTCCGCTCGCTGATACTGGCACAAGTAACTTGCAGATTGTAGAAACACGCGGTTGTAGTTGCGGAATGCAACGATAAAAGGAAGACGAATTTGCTTCGGCGGTGGTACGGTGGACTCGTGGTGTGAAATTTGTGTCCAGTGCACGCGGAAAATGATGGAGGTGGACAGATAAAATGCCGCTGCGGTAGTTGAGTTTGCCGCAGTGACGCTGCGGCAGTGCCGAGAATTGCCGGGGCAATGTCACACTGCCGCTGTGTCACACGCGGCAATGTCCCTCTGTGTGCCTCAAAATTTGGGTTTCAAGATAAATGGATAATTTGATATTGCCATCTTTATACTCATTACAAGATAAGCCTCGCTCCGCTCCGGCTGTTCACTCTCTGGATCTCCCAAGCAAGTGCACGATTTGATTACATCATTGAGTGAATTTATGGTGGGATTCAAAATTCATGCAATTCAAGTGTGATTACGAACTATCTTCCAACCATAGTGAAACCTCTAATGTACACAACACCCGAATTATCCATTCATAAAGAAAATTTTGATGCAAAGTCCTTGGACGGGAAATACGGCAACTGTACTATAGATACATCAGCGGTGCAGGAGTTCAGGAGGTCGTCGACTGCACCAGATAGGGAGGTAGCACACACCAGACCCAGTATGAATTCTTCTTCCAAACCGTCGATACTGATACTGAAATGGCCAGTATGACATAGATGTTCCAAATCTTGAACCTTGAATCATGGAAATGTAGAAATTGTGTCAGTGTAATAGGACAATGTATTCACGGCATAATCAGCGACGCACCGTAATACAAAGGAGTGAACCGCGACCTGTCCGAACCGCACCTGGGCCGTCCGAGTCCAAAGTCGAGGGTTCCAGCAGGGCATTAAGTGTGGTCTGTATGTCCCTGTGGGCACTCGAGTCGAAAAAAAAAAGATTATATACGCACTGAACAGATGGTAAACGGATATCGTTCAAACGAAAGGCCAGCGGACGTCGCTGCCCGGGCTGTCCGAAATCAAAGCTGAGGGTTCGAGCAGGTTGTCAAGTTCGGTCTATATGTCCCTGTCAGTGCTCGAGTCGAAAAAAACAAATAGATTATGAACGCACCGAACGGAGGGCAAGCGGAAGTCGTTGAGCCACTGCACCTACAATACATCAGTTGAAGTTGCGCTTGAAAGGAGTTCAAAGAACCAAAAAGAGGATGCACGACAATTCTGGGAAAGAAAGCAACGTTCAAATGAGTATCGACGTAAACGAGAAATGTTGCGAGGGAATAGGACTCACATGAGGAAGACTGCCCGTTCGCTGAGCCGCATCGATGTCATCATTGGACAACTGAAAACGGAAGCGTGAAGGGGGACCGAAAAAAGCGCGAGTGCGTTGAGATAATCGAGAGGACAAAATCTTGAGGGCAATGTATACTGTTGTATTCAGAGTTATTGAGACAGAACTTTGAGGGCAATTGAGTTTGCAGAGGCCATCATTGATGGTTGCGAGAAACACGTCAAGAGAGAGTCGTCATTGAGAGGTTTTGCAGAAGAATAGCTTCGTTGCGACGATTTCAAGTAGTCCCTTGAGAAGTATTGACCGATTTGAGGCAGCTTGCGATGGCTTCATTAAACAAATCAAGTTGTCTTCACAATATTGTCTCTGCATTCGGGGCTTGGAGTTGAGTTCCTTACGAATAGCATCAAGCTCAAGAAAGCACCAGGAATAATGGGCCGCTTCCGAGTCAGACAGAGAGGCATGGTTGAAGGCGGGATCACGATGAGGGAGGGAAAGAACGAATGGGGTCTGAGCTCCGACAGCCGTTCCTTTTGAACGGTCCTTGTGCGCATCAATCATGGGCATGTGGGCGAACGGAAATGGTAATGTGGTACCAAGGAAGAGACCCCAAAGTTAAAAAGTAGACGCCAGCGAGCGCTCCGTCGAGAACAAACAACTGCAACCACGGGAATCAGCGGGGGCAGTGTGGGACCAAACATGTACATACAAAATCAGGACATCTGCTTAATATACGAGTAATAATAATAATTACAAAAGTCACCGGAAATTGCGTCATTGCATCAGACCCTGTGCACCAAAGTCGAAAGCCTGTTGTTATTATTTGCTCCAGGTTACTACCAGTCAACGACATATTATGAACCACTTCATTGGTTTAATCAAGAGACATACAAAGATCTGTTGTGCTAGCTGTGATTATGAAATCTGGTTATCACTGCGTCAAAGGTACCCCTGAACTTAGTTTGTCTAGGTACATGTAGGTCTGTAAAGGTAAGCGTACTAGTTGACTACACAGGCCCTGACTAGGCAACATAGACCAACCTTGACACAATTGTGGCCATATACATGTAGTCCCTGTCAAGGTCTGCATAAACCCATAGAAGCAATTCATGTGAACAGGTTATTGAAGATTTTCTCTGAGCGAGAGCCAAAATCTGCCTTCAATTGCTGTTAAAAGGAGGACATAGGAAGGAAAGGGACAGTTATTTTGGGTGAAATATTCATATATTATTCTCTCGATGTAAATCATGCAAGTTCGGTTGAAATTTGTGAATTCCACTTGTAATTCAGCTGGTTTTGACACCGATGTTTATGTCAATAAGGGTCTCAGGGTACGGTTTATTCATTGACCTTGACAAGCCAGCTGGCTTGCATGCCTAGCAGAACCTTTGATCATGTTCAATGGTGTCAACAATGAGTTATGAAGAACCAATTTAACCACAGGAGAATTAATCAGTCACAAACCTTCATTGTATCCACCATGCAGGATTTGCATTCCAGGGCCTGGGCAATGTGTTAGAAACGCAAGCCACATTTTATTTTTTGCGGGTGCCAAGGCGACAAAGTGGCTTGCGCAAGCCGACAAATTGGCTTGCAAGCCAGTTTGTCGGATGTTGGCATGTGATCACAGCCAAATCCACGCCCACGCCCAAAAAAAGCCATTTGGCGCAGGCGCAAGCCACTTTGGCATGCCAAAAAACGTCACTCTCGGGTACTTAATGCCTTTTGCTTGTCATTATTCATCATGATCTGACTACGGTCTGTCAAAAGATCGCTGGATTCTTACGATGGTTGGTCCCGCTCAACACCGCCCTCTTCGAGCCAGGATCAATGAAGTTCGTGTGTCCGTAGCATGCTCGCAGTCTGGAAAAGCCTTCCGTCCACTGAATTGGTTGCTTTGGTCCCGCTCCATATCTAGGCAAGGTCCAGATAATCCTCACCGCGCGTAATGGAGCTGCGCAATTATTTCTTCTGTTATTACTGATAAAATCCGCTAATTACATAATGGCAGACACTGCCTCGCAGCGTTAACACTCTCACATCCGGGATGCAGGCCGAGTAACTGACGTTCCAGCTTCTCCCACTACGACGCGGTTCATCCGCTCGCCCATACTGTCGACCAAGAATAAAATGAAGAGAAGCGCAGTGTGGTCCCAGCGGTGCAGCCGACGCACGTGAGGAAACTGGGAGAGTTGCTTCTATGCTGATGGCATTTTCATTGAGTGAATGCTGGCAAGTTGTCAAGTTATTCATCTGATTGATCATGATGGTCTATCCAAAGAGCGCTGGGCTCCTAGCATCATGATTCGAGCCAACGGCGCAGCGCCACAGGAGCATAATTAATCACGGTGCGATGGATGAACTCCCGTCGATTTGGTGTCGTGCACGCTGGCACGCCAAGCGCCCGCAGAGACCGATCAGTTTGGCGTCAACCTCCGAAGCAAACAACGCGTCGCGTCGAGCTCTTTCTCACTCTCCCTTTCTGTTCCACGCGCCCCCTTCGCGCTCCGACATTCGCATCGACCACACAGCCTCGCCGCGCCTACCCGAGCCTAGACTTAGGTCTATTTCCCTTTATCTCACTGTTTCACTCCAGATCCATGTGATTCCTTTCAGCTTATTTATTTTTCCACTTCCTATCTCTGATTCTCCCCCTTTTATTTCATATTTCTGCTTGTTCCTGGATACCCACCTGTTTCATATTTTATATTTCATCTCCCTAGTTACAGCTGCCTATATAGCCTGTACCTATTTCAAAATACACACTTTTCTGCCCCCCCACATCGTGCAGCTCAAGTCAATTCATTTGCCATCACCCACGTCCACGTCCCCGCTTCGCTTCGTTTCGACTTGCCTACGCCCACGTTTCGCTTCGCCGCCGTTCCCGCTGCCATCCTCCGTTCCCGCCGGTCATTTGTCGGCATCAGTGCTTGTTGAAGCAGCTCGCCTTTGTCCCTTCCTTCCCTCCTTTGTGCAGCTGCCTCTTTAGGTGTTTAGCTCGCGCTTAGCCGGTCGGTTGGTTCGTTATTGGTTACTGAGGACGCTGTTCCGCAATTAGCAGCGCTCGATCACCAAACTTCCAAGAGCCAGCCTCGACCCTATCCCGTTCCGTTTGGTCTTTTCCCACTGCGCTGATGAGCTCAAATCCAAATAATATCCCTATCTCTTCGCATCAGCTGAGACGATATTTTGGAGGTGATGTCCTGGATGTACCGTGCCAAATATGCTATCTCCGCGATCGTAGTCGCTGATTTGCAGTCTGTTAGATGTCCTCCGTCCCCTGGATCGGTTTCTTTGATCCCACTGGCGGTGACCTCCCACGCTGGCTTCTTCAGTCAGAACGTTCCGGAGCTTCTTCGAATGCCATTCGTTCCCTGGATACTGTGATGCCGTGGGGTTGTGCCCCATCTCACCTCTTTCTTGCACCGCACCTTCATGACGCAAATTTTGGACGGAATTAAATCCTTTCGACTTGGATATGCCGAGGAGCGCCGTGCGTCACCCAGTCTCTTCTTGCACAGCAACTTTGTCGACGCCATTGCATGTGATCAGCATATCCATGGAGGTGGACTACCCCGATCGTGGTGTGCGCATTTCTCCTCATTTCTCCCTTCCTCGCAGTCGTAAATGGTTTGTTCGCTCTGCATGAACGCCCTTGAGGTTCTAACTTCAAACAATTTGCAGTCCCACTCTCCGCATACAACATTGTTCAAGAATTCACCTATCAGCCCAACGACACGCTTCCGGCCGTCTTCTTGGGCAACCTCGTCCCCTCGGTCCTCCAGAATCCCACGGACAGCTTCACTCCGCAGCTTTTGAATGTCGGAGAAACGATTGTGCTTCATGATAGCATCTTCAATTATACGATATCTCAAGCATTTGATGGTGTCGATACCAGCAAGCCTGTCTCGACCTTCCCGTACTTCAACAATCCACTCTCTGACGGCTGCGACGTCGTAAGTCTGTCCGTTTCTTTCATCGAAGACCGGGGCTCCTGAACCATCCACACAGGCAAATCTCACAATTCAAGTGCAACTGACCAACTATACTCTACCTGGCTTTAACTATTGGAGCTCCAAGGTACAAGCTAGCGTGAGTAGATCAATGATTCCTCCAAATAACGGATGTATTCACTGCACCTAGGGAATCGTTGTATGCTACGTGCCAACCCTCTTCTATTTGACATGGAGTGGACTCCCATTGGACGAATTTTTTCAAGCTATTCGAAATATCCCGCGTCTCAGTAGCGGCGACATCGTGAGATATGATTTTTTTATTGCGGGTCTCACACTCTCACAAGTACGTCCCATTCCGTACAGGAAAGCATTTTCTACACATGGTAACATATTTTGTTGAATCCCTACTTCATTCAATGTTTGCCGACAACCGTATCAGGAGCGGACCAGACCCATCCTATGGAATTCGGCGGAATCTTACGCAGGGCGAGATCGGTTTCACCGTCCATCCATGCTGTGACTGTGATGCGGTTCTGGCTGGTGCCCCGCTTGAACGTGGCGCATCTCTACTCAAGTCGCCTTGTTCTTCGAACCCTCCGGGTTTCGTGGTGGTAGAGATCCAGCCACTCACGTTTAGTTCTGAATCAGGGGACATTTCGGTTGTGCCACTACCCTCTCTACCCATGCAGATTGCCGACCTATTAGCGCAAAAGTTCATTGGAGAGTATATCCTCTCCTCTCGGCATTGCGTGTGAAAATCTGTTCCAGACATTCTACCATCTCATCCGCCTCGATCTCGGAGTAATCGTATACAATCAGATATACAACTCTCCGCAGATGTTCAACCGCACGATCGGATCGATAGACACGGGGGAGTTCGACAGTTGGGCAAACGCAGCCAGGAATTTGACCTTCAATGCGATGTTGATGGTGCAGTGGCTGGAGGAAGTGGAGTTCTTCCAGAATAATACTCGGGTTCCACCTCTGGAGTACCTTCGATCCGTCCCACGTCTCAAGCCCGTGGGCTCAGCAGTCACCAGCGTCTTTGTGTCGACATTTGCCATGCTCTCGGTGATGTGGACGGTATTCTCGCTAGTTGCCGGAGTGCTTGCGAGGGCTCATGGCGGTAAGTTTGCATGCCTCGCCCCCTTTATGTTCACTGATGCTCATTCCACAAGGTAAGGTTCCAGACGACACCACGGGGAAGAAACATACGCTCGAGCAATCTAGAATGTGGAACAAAAAGTTGGAGAGCGGGATGGACGGTACGGAATACACTGCATTACGAGTGGGGATAATCTTGATAGAGTCTTTCTTTTGTTTCAGAGGTAGATGAGAGCGAGGTTATCCTACTCGGTCATCAAACAGCGGTGGACCCGTGGAGGGAGATGATGGAAAAGAACGAGATGCGGATGCGTGTTGCCCTAGTACACATCAGCGCCGCGTTGAAAAAACATGGCCTCATGGAAGATGATGCTTGGGTCCAGGACAACGAGACTGCGGTGGAATGAGTGCACTAAAATTTGGATGGGCAATGGGCTCGCTGGGATCCCTCATGTAATATTTAACCAGCTTGAGTTGAAGTAACACGTCGTGGTATCTATCTGGATGCAAAATTTTATGATTGATGGTCAGTTCGCAGAAAACTAGCATTGAACAGGTTCGGATACAGGCGCCATTTGGGAACACGCAGATTGCGTCGAGCTCGAGAGATCTCCGACCGTTGAGCGCATGGTTTCTCGAACGCTCTGAAGAGTCTGAAGATCAAATAAAGAAGATAATGAACGCAAACAGCACATACCTTGGGCGTGAGTTGCCACAACGCTGGAATACTTGCAGTTATTCGCCGTCACGGATATATTGTTCAACTCCAAGCTCGTTGAGTGGGAAAGGTGCGAGGCCTAGGAGCATGAGGTGGATCCGGAGAGTTTCAGGGTGCATCTTCAATATGGGTTGAACACGCCGGCGGTAGAGATCGCTCTTCAGGAATTTCCGTGGTCACGGCGAGGGCTGCCGGTGGGTAGGCTCTGAAGATGACATTGGGCGGCGGAAAGCAAAGAACAAGAAACCAAAAGTAAAACTAGGGATCCAGTGGCTTCTGGGTCGGGAGTTTGCAATTTCCATCAGGCGAAGGAGTAGGTCCGTGACCTGAACGTGCAAAGATCTTAGATGAGAAACAGCAGTAGATTCAAGATATCTATTTTGGCGATCAGTTCAGCATGGTGGTATCAGCGACAAGATGTTCTCTGATTGCGACCCCACAGTAGGCTCATGTATGCGAGCCCTAGAACGTGCTCTTTGTGGTTCGACGGACGTCGAGGACAGTTCTCACTGTCATCGCTGCAGAAAGCGCTGAACCGAAATTCAGATCTTGCGAGCATCGAATGCTGGCCAGTGCACCAACTACCGCCGAAGATGTACATTGAAAAGGGGGACCAACCGGCGGAGCGAGGCTCAGTGGCTGCAAAAAAGGTATTGGATGACGCCGAGGCAGGCTTTGAGAAGTCACTGTCGTGGTCAAGTCTTGGTAGGAAGGAAGACGTAAAGGGTGATCTATGCGGCAGCGCGGAGCCCAGAACTAGCAGAGAACGCATCCAGCGAAACGGCAGATGGTGAACCGGCGCCTCTCTCATTTTGATTTGATTTTTTTTTTTGTTGGGTGGCAGCTGAAGAACACGAAGTACCGTCGGCGGTCCGCGTGCGTAGGGATGTGAATAGCCGGTGTGAACATAGGATGCGGCGCCGCACTCGGGCGTGGACAGGGTCCCCGTCGGCGGTACCGAGCGCGGCGGCCAGTACACGGAACGAATAGCGCGAATGATGGGATGTAGGATGAATAAACGAATGCGGAGCAGACACAGATGACCGAGGGTGACGCGTGAGTCGACTCGCGCGCGGGGTTGAATACGGGAATGACGCTGACGCCGAGGCGGACCACTGCAAACCGCGATACAAGTCATAGGAGTTGGAAGTTGATGATGATGGGGCCGAGTGGGATGCGCATGGCGAGACGAAGTGATGGAGGGGAGTTCTGGGGGACTGAGAACGTGATTTGGTCATTGGGGCGCAGAGATATCTGAACACGAGATGCGCGCACCAGGCTAGCATGGGTGTTACAAGAAGATGGACAGTCGCGCTCTCAGGATCGCGCACGTTGAGACAGCACAACAAATAAAGTGTTGATCCTCTGGAATTTTCATGCTTTTTCAGACCAGAATGCAAACCATCTGGAAGTGTAGGAATGCACCTAGGCGGTTACTTCTACAAGTACACTAGGACCCTGTCTGGTGATATAAAGGAGAGTTAGCATTGACTCTGTGAAGGAGTTCAAAGAGAGGCTGTTAGAAATCACCAGACATGTTCAGACTGATGCCTAGGCAGCTAGGGACCAATAGTACAAGACACCATATGAGACTTGTTAGGGATTGCCAGTGCTCAGGCAGATGATCGTTGACTTTGGACAGAACTGTTAGGTTGAGGAGATGGCTGAGGCATTGATCCAGAGACTTTGGCATAAGAAAGACATGTGATGGTCAAGCATGGGTGTGACCTGATAAACATAGACAAATATTGGAGAATGATCAGACAGTTCTCATTGGGACCGAGCATCAGTAATCTTTGCGGTCAGGATCTGCAAGTCCAGAACGTCACCAGGCTGCATGAATCAGCAACCAAAACTATTATTAGACAGGATTCAACTCCTGCCATACAGCAACATACTTGTAGGTGCAGACGGTGGCACTTGCAATCATGTATATACCAATTATAGACCTAGGCAGTCATTCAACATGACCTATCCTACCTTAGATGCTTGCAAATGGCCTCAGCATATTTATTTTGACTCATTTTCCTTTATCTCATCCATCACTGCTCATATGTATAAAAACCCAGTAGAATAGCCATGACGCCAGATTGATCTCGCCTAAGTACCAGTACAGGTTTCTCAGGCTATATGTAGAGATTTTGGCACCCCAAAACTCTGCTTGTATTAGTGTTTATTTGGAATCTGGATATTTGTTTGACTCTGGACTTGGAGTTTGAAAGTTTGTGAGGCCACTCCAGCAACAGAGGCAAGACTGGTCGGATCATGAAGTTTGAGCCCAATGGCTAGGAAGTTGTGATTGATCTCAATCCAAGGGCGACCACAGCACCCAGTATATACAGGGTGGGAAACAGAAATTCCAGGGCCAGATGGAATGTCATCTGATTGGAGTGTCGCAGTTGATAATGCATTGAGCATATTCTTGATACTGCTCTCCATGACTTGGCGCTCGGCAGGTGGGATGACATCGGAGTGCTGAGAGGAGAATTTGAGACCATTGCTCTAGCAGAATATTGAGAAGTTATACCTCATGAATAGCTGCAAGAAGGTGTAAGACACCGCTGTTTTGCTCCTGTAGATGGAGGCAGTCTCTGATTTGGGTATGCAATGCTCCATTCACTTGGTCTCCAAGCTGGAAGAATGCGATATGGATACTCTCCAGGTGAAGAGGAACAAGCTCTGGCTCAGGATCAGCCATGGTCAGAGAGGGGTTTGTCATCTCGGAGCTGCAATAGCTTGGTAACCTGGTGCTAACCGATTGTTTGAGGGCACATGACTGTCACTGTGATCATCGACGAGAATTTGCATCTGCTACCACCAAAGTGAAGAAATGGCAGTGGTCAAAAGCAAGAGATCACCAGAGTTGAAAACGAAATCAGGATTTGATCAAGCGAGAACAAAGTCCGAACGGAATGAAAACCAAATCATGACATGATCAGCAATCAAAGATTTTCGTTTTCGCTGTTGAGGTTTTCATTTTCACAGCTTGTGTTTTGGTTTTGTTGATCTTGTTTTGGTTTTTGTCTATAGGAATTTCATTTGTGTTGAATGCTGGGTCAGTTTGGTTATAGACAATTTTGTTTTCACCCAGGTTTGTACGGCTTTCTCTTCATGTATGATTACGCTGATGATCATTGTGATCATATGCGAAAGGAGATATCTTGACTACAACCAAAACATGGAATAAAGTCCGAAAAGGACACCGATAGTTTGTATTGTGTGTAGTTGTAGTGCAGCAACAAAGTTGATGATTGTAATAATGACTTGCAGGAACCACATGCTCATCTCCTCCTCCAGCATCCAACCTGGCACACAGTCTGCCATTTCAAATGTCTTGGTGAGTACCTGCACTGCCTCCTGGCAGTCCATCCCATCCCCAGAAGCCAGGTGGTGGAGCCAATCTTCATCATCATCTTTGATCAGAGCTGTCTGCCAGTCTGTTCTGAAGTTTAGCTTTGACTTTTTATAATTGAACTTGAGCATCTGCAAGGCTTCCATGAGGCAAGGACCCATTTGATTGCATCATTTTGTATCTGTCTCCGCTGACAATGAAGACACATGTTCAGGTGGTACTGCTGTCGCCTGGATTGGTGCATAATCGACAAACATGTAATAGATTGTGGGCCAAATGGTAATTCCGTGATTCTGGTGCAATCCATCTGAATTAGAGACTTGAAAGAATGCACCAAATTCAACTTACCAGTAGCCAATCATGTTCATTGTCTGAGGTGGGGGGATTGGACTCTGAATATGGCTGTTCATTTTGTCCTCCACTTGCCATAAATCCCATGAAGATGAAGCTGTTGGAGCTGAAAAGTCCAATGCTTGCTGAACATTGCGGTGTTTGCTGCTTGTAGAAGCATTGTTGTGGCAGGAGTGCATGGTTGAAAAGATGGCTGAGAACCTGGCTGACTTTCACAAGCACTGTTGGTAAGGCTGCCAGAACAAGCATGGCTCTCCATTTCTGCTGATCCTGATACAATTGGAGCTTTTCATTTGAGTTAACAGGTGGATCTGAACTTCATAATTATTGCTACTTTGTTTACCATAATTTTCCTTGCATATGCTGCATAAACCTTGTTGGCAACTTCATTGCTGAGACAGACTTGTGGCCACCAGCACTTCTCTTTTCCCTCTCAAGTGAGCTCCTGGAGCTAATCATGACACTGACCTGACTTGTGAATGAATGCACAGGGCAGTCAAACCAATCCGGCCTTGTGCCATGCTCGAACTGCTTGTCTGGAAATTTCATCATCTGACTCTGTTTCTGTGTCAGTTTCAGGATACACAACATGACTGTCATTCTTCTCCATTGCCTTAATGACTGGGTTTGAAATACATCAATGCTGAGATATTGATTTCATGTCCATAGCTGATGTTCTCACCAAAGATAGGTTGAACTCAGATGAAGAGGTCATTGCTCAGAGTTCAGATTGATCTGTACTTGTTACACCACATAAAATCACCTTTTCAAATAGCAATGTATGCTTGTACTGAATATTTTTTGGCATGTAAATGCTTGAAAATACCGATTTTCTGCACTGTGAGAACTCCCCCAGGTTGAGTTCTTTATGGAATGTGCCAGTTCTTGGCCTGGAATGATCATTTTCATTCATTGAATGGCCTCATAACCAATAACTGCCCTGACATATTTCCAAAAATTAAAAACCACCAAAAAAAGATTGGATTTTATTTTTAAGCAATAAAATATCCCCATGTTACTGAACACTATGTGCCCTTGAACATATCTTTTCCATCATTGTCACGGGTTATTCTAGCAGCCCAGATAGCCCAGGCTATGACATGCCAATGAGGATTTGGTGTTTTCTTTGGCTAGTCTGTAATAGTTTATTTTCAGGCTTATTGATAAATTTGGCTTCATAGACCCTTTTAAACATATGTCTAGTTTAAACACATGTCTAGTTTTCATGTATATTTTTTGAAATGCTCTTAAAGGCATGGTTGAGGCTGAATTCTGATGGGAAAGCCTCACACCATGGAATTATGGGTGGCTGTGCTGTTGGCTGTGCCTGTCATCTTGCCTCAAGGATTTTTGCAGGCAGGGGTCCCTCATCTGAATTTATTTGGATACCCTTTGATGCATACAACATTCTGAATCATACCTGGGATCAATTCAAGGGCTCATCCTTACTATATAATCCAAATGCTGACAGTATACTCATCATCACAAAAAGTAACCGGAAATGGCTGCATTACATCATCCAGGATGCACCAAAAAGGACAGCCTGTTATAACTAGGTGCCCTGACATGCTGCTAGCCTGAAACATATTTTACCTCATATGAAATGCTTGATTAGTCTGTTCAGTAGACACAAAGATTTCTCTGTTGCCAGCTGGGATTACAAAATCTTATTATTGTCTGGAAAGATTTGTTCAGAAAAATACTTGGAACCCCAAAACAATGCTAAGAAATAATTGGAATGGATACTTGAGCACCATCTGCAGGCTTTAGAACACTCTGGCTGTGGCCTGAGCATCACAGCAACACAGATAATGATAAACTGCGAAAAAGTCTCTGTTTTGGATGATCACACTTCAATTCCCATATAAAGTGGGGATTGTTCGTCGCAAACATATCAACAAGGTACTAGAGAGTGTTCTGTTCAATTTGACACCAATTCATGAAATGCCAAGGGGTTTATTTGAGTGTCAGAATAATATTTTAACAGTGCAGCTTGGAAAGCTCAAATGGGACTTGGGTTCAACAATATAAAGTCCTCATTTTACCTATCCATGAAATTCTTCCAATTCTTTTTGTATACAGCACACTCTGGGGACCCCAAAGAATTCCATCAGCAATAATCAGCCACTTCCATCCACACAGAAAACAATGCTCCATGACTTTTACAGACAAACAGGAAATTCTGAACAATCAAATTGTACCACCAACTGAGCTCTTACCAAGGAGTCTGGAAGCTTCTCACAAAGTGGGAGGGGGGTTAATTTTCTGAAGAATATATCCATGTGGTTTGAGCTGAAATATCCTACAAAATTCCGGTAAAATTGGCGAATTTCCGGTCACTTTGTGTGATGACGAGTAAGGTGGGAATAAACGACTACAGCATGAAACTGAACTGTTTCTTGCCTGAATATCACTATTTCATACCCAAAGAATTTGCATAGAAAATAGGTCGACTTCAGTTGACTTGACATCGACTCGGAAGTCGGTTGAAGTCAAGCACACAACTCAACTCAACTCAACTCAAGTTGTCGACCCCGAGTCCACTCGGACAAGTTGAGTCACAAGTCATGGCAACACTAGAGAGAAGCGACAGGCTTGTGCGCAGCGAGTGGTCCTCAACAAAGGGAGGTCAGGCCAGCAACCAAGCAAAGGCACGGTGGTGACATCCCGGGATGCGAGGGCAGCCAATGAAAAGCACCAGCAAATAGAGGAATGGATTGCTGTGGTCAAGAAAGACCCAAGAGGAAAGAGGAGGCCATTGATCATTACAGCACCATGGCAGTGCTCTCTGGCCTATCAGCATTGATTCGCCACGTGACCTGTCTGCAACCACCACACCTGTACAACCCACATTTCGCCACTAATTAGTGTGGGGATTGCACCACAATGCCCACAATAGTTATTGGCAAAAACAGCAATCTGGGGCTAACTTTGTCTAGGGCTATGCTCAATAACTTTTGATAACTTTGGACTTGTTGTTACTGTGGGTGATCTGTGCTACCAAAAAAGGAAAAAATCTTTATGTTTAAGTAAAATACATGAAAAAAATAGCAAAAAAGAAATTTAAGTTGGCGAGGATGAATGTGGGTGAGTGCGCATGGTGAGACAAAGAGACGGGTGAATTCCGAGGGACTGAGAAGGGGATCTGCTGGCAGAGAGATGTCGCGGTCTTGGAAAGCGACATGGGCATGAGCGTTAGAAGGAGATGGGCAGGATCACGCATGTACTATGATGGCATCGGAAAAGAAGGTGGTAGACGCGCAGCGTGCGAGTGGGCAGGACTCGGATTGGAGTGTATATATGAGATGGAGTGATGAGTGGCATGCGGACGCGCGCGATGTGAGATGGCTTCTAGTTTTGAGTATTTGAGATAGAGGAGATCAGGTATCTGTATTCCTTGGGTCCCCACGCAAAAGGACACAGGCGTGGGCGTGTGTGGGAGCCGGTGCGCTGTTAACGCACACGTACTCGCTTGAAAAGCGAAAGGAACATGGTTAGACACGTACCGCTCCTCAGGGCGACTCGGGGGTGTACAGACCGCCCAGACGCATGTCGGGACTTGGGGCAGTGGTCTACTACCAATGTCGTTGAGCGGAGCGGGTGGTGTGGCAAAAAGACGAGATGACATCGTGGGACACGGACGCAGGTTAGTCGACTCGGATTGCATGCATGGAATTCAGACGCACGGCTGAATATCACAGTGAGGCACCGAAATCAGATGAGTTCCAACTGACTCGCAGTCGAGGCCAGCGCGAGTCGGTAGCAGGGAGACATCGCGGAATACGAGCTTGGCGTGGACGGTAGGGAGGCGCGTGGTTAGCGAGTAGCATGGCGGACGGATGCATGCGAGACAAGGGACGTGCGCAGCAAGTGAATGAAAATGAAGTGGCAAAACGCCAGCCATCGTGACAGCAAAGATGCGGTGATGATGTCGCGGGAAGAGGGTGGCAGATCAAAGAATATGTAGCGCCTCTCTTCAGCAGCGGCGAATGGATTGCCGTGATGGTCAATGAAAAAGAATTCGAAGGCGACGATGATTATGGCACCGTGGCGGTGCTCTCGGGCCCGTCGGCATTGATCCGAGACGTGACTTGTCCGCAACCACCTTCTGCCAAATCTATGCTCTGCACTCTGCTTGTACTCCGAATCTCGTCACCGTCCAAGACCTGAACAGATAAGGTGAAATAAATTATTATTACTTTACTCGTATATTACAGCTCTTTGCAAAATTGATGACAGTCGTCAAAAAAGAGAGAAAAGAAAACAACTTGAACGCCCCGGATTGTTTTGTTCATTTCTCGCTCAATTCTCGACCGATTTTCTTGAGAGCAAGTGCGTTCGAAAGCGGTCGACAAGGGCTTTCATATTGTGCTCAGCACGCTGTCTATCTCACTGAATTCGCTCAGATCAACATTCGGGCCATCCATCCCGATCACAAGATGTATTGCGTCATATCTCAGCGAATACCGCTCCGATTCCAACGATTCTGGGCGCGTTTGGAAGCGAATAGGTCTGCCCCCATAATCAATGGATTCACCGGCGAGTCAACCAGTAAATATTGAATTCTCGATACACAGGGGTAACTTCATTCTCGCGGGTGTGCCTCGTTATTTTTTCATTTCTTGAGGACATTGCTGAGGTTGTCTGCTTTCTCCCTCTCAGAATCACCTGGAATCAACAAAATCGGATCAGTATTGGCTGAGAAATTGTCCTTTCTCCCGGTAGGGTCAAACCAGGTGGTGGGAATTTCGAACGAGCCATTTGGTGCGTTTCCATGGTCATATTAGATACCGTTCGAAAGCCCTTCGTAGCCGCTTTCGAACGCTCCCGGATCCGACCAAATCGGCGCAGAAACGAGCGAGAAATGAGCAAAACAATTTGGGGTGTTCACATTGTTTTCTTTTCTTTCTTTTTTGACGACTGTCATCAATTTTGCAAAGAGCTGTAAGCAGATGTCCTGATTTCGTATATACATGTTTGGTCCAGCACTGCCCCCGCTGATTCCCGTGGTGGCAGTTGTTTATTCTCGATGGAGCGCTCGCTGGCGTCTACTTTTTTAACTTTGGGGTCACTTCCTTGGTACCAAATTGCCATTTCCGTCTGCCCACATGCCCATGATTGATGCGCACAAGGACCGTTCAAAAGGAACAGCTGTCGGAGCTCATACCCTATCCGTTCTTTCCCTCCCCCCATCGTGATCCCGCTTTCAACCATGCCTCTCTGTCTGACTCGGAAGCGGGCCATTGTTCCTGGTGCTTTCTTGAGCTTGATGCTTTCCGTAAGGACCTCAACTCCAAGCCCCGAAGGCAGAGACAATATTGTGAAGACAACTTGATTTGTGTAATGAAGCCATCGCAAGCTGCCTCAAATCGGTCAATACTTCTCAAGGGACTACTTGAAATCGTCACAACGAAGCTATTCTTCTGCAAAACCTCCACTGATGACTCTCTCTTGACATGTTTCTCGCAACCATCAATGATGGCCTCCGCAAACTCAAATGCCCTCAAAATTCTGTCTCAATAACTCTGAATACAACAGTATCCATCACCTTCAAGATTTTGTCCTCTCGAATATTTCAACGCACTCGCGAGTTCTCGGTCCCCGTTCGTACCGTAGGGTGGTTCCGGTTCAAACCACAACGTTGCCAACGTTGGCTTGGTTCAAACCACACCATCCTATTTAGAGTGAAACCAAGGTTGGAACCGGTTTAAACCAGGTTGAAACCGGTTTGAACCAGATTGGAACCATCACTGGTTGGAACCGGTTTAAACCAGGTTGGAACCAGTTTGAACCAGATTGGAACCATCAATGGTTGGAACCGGTTTAAACCAGGTTGGAACCGGTTTGAACCAGATTGGAACCATCAATGGTTGGAACCAGTTGGAACCATCAATGGTTGAAACTGGTTTGAACCACTTTTTGTCTTCAATGGTGTGGTGTTGTTTCAAACCCATTTGAACTGGTTCCAACAGGTTCTGAATGCTTTTTGAATGGCTCAACCCACCTTTTATTTTTGGTAGCTCTAGTTATAGTTAGTTGGAATTGGCTCAACCAGAAATGGTTTGAATCACAAACCTAGTGACTGGCCTTGTATAGTGTGTTTTGGCTGGTAAGGATACACTAAACCACAATTGAAATTCATTACATTTATACATTCAGTTGTCCTCTACTATGTGAGCATTCCAGTTAATTTTCTGATCTGGGCAGTCAGATTTGATGTGATGTGTTCAGCAAGACTGACTCTATTGCTGGGCCAAGTCTGACCTCCTTTGTGGAATTTCTCCTTTGCATCTTCCAATATGTGCTTTCTGTCTTCGATGCATAAGCCTGCTTCCCAGGATCACTGTGCATTAGCATAAGTGTCAGAAGCATGTATTCAACAGCTTGACTCACGATCTAAGGCATATTCAGCTCCTTCTGCAGTGGACAAGTTTTCATAATAGCCTTGCTGCCAAATCCAGCCTTCAACTTTTCCACCATCACCCAAAGTATGTGGCTCATTCATGTTTTTGGTGTAGAGATCCTTGTCCTTCAACTCTGGAAACCCAAAGCTTGGGTCCTTTTGGGCACAGCATAGAGCAATCAAGGCAGCATTCATTTGCTGATACTTTCTGACATAACTTTATATCTTGGTTTGAATATCCCTGATCTTCTGAACAGCACATGTGTTTCTGGCCTGACCATGAACAGCATTATTACAAGCATTTTTGTGTTGTCTGAGAGCTTGGCTGTGTAGGATGTGCTTATGCAGGCTATGAAAAGCATCATTTGCTTCATTTCTTTGTAGTCAGAGCTCCTCTGCTGCCAGTGCCTCTAGTCCAAGTTTTGTTTGCTCAGAGCTAGTAAAGTTGGAGGGCAAAAATAATTTCTCCAATTCAGGGGTTTTTTAAGACTCTGAAATCACGTATGGGACAACCTGAGGACAATTTTCCTGTTGTACCTAATGCTATTCCTTGAGGTCTGTGCTTAAAGCTGTCTTGTGTTTGGTCCTCCCAAGCAGTGGTATTTTTTGTTCTGAGAGCCCATCTGAACTATCAAGCAATTGAGATCTATTGTTCAGAGATAAATTCAGAAGACCTACTGTCTGGCTTAAAAATTTAATCCCATATCACCTGATCTCCCCCAGACCCATAATTGAAGCTGATGATCACTAACTGCCATGGAAAACAATCCACAATGTTCCCTGTTCAACCCAACTTGACCTGTATTCCAGTCACACAAGATTCCACTTGAATTGACACACTAGATTTTGCACACTTTGAATAAGGTAGAGAGCGTGGAAATCCGACACCATTATGTAAGCAGTTATCAGAAAGTTCCCACGGCAAAATCCACTGGTCGAGAAGAAAAAAAAAAAAATTCAAATGTGTTTGAGATGATCAAAAAAATTAAAGAATACATTTGAGGACCTAGTATGTATACTGGCAGGTTGAAATAGCTGGTGTTATCCCTGCAATCATTGGTAGAGGCAGCTTGTAATGGCCACTGAACTTGTGGTTGACGTCAATCAAATCACATAAGCAGCCCAGATATCGGGCCGGTCATCGGTCCGACACCCGGATGGCTGTGCTGTGGCTGTGTAGCGGCAAAATATGTGATGAAGATTTATCCAAAAATGCTCAGGGAGCACTGAAAACTACACTAGAATTGAAAAAAAGAAAAAAACTTATTTTCCTTTCAGCTTGCTTAATTTTTTTTCGAAATTGAATTTGTTCAATAGGAACTGTAGACAACAACCATAAGAATGATTCCTATTAAGCAGAATAGGCCTAGCCGTTTATGGTGGTAAGCAGAAGCAGCTGGAAGTTGCAGCTGATGGCTGCTTATATAAGGGTGTCGGAATCCCACGCTCTCTACCTTATGAGCCTTGAATTTCAGGCAAGGTCTGTTCAAGCAAAGCTCAAGCTTTTTAGTTAAGAAATAGAGCAACAGGAGTAGTAGCATGAGCTTGAGATCCTTCTTCAATTTGATCACGAGCAGTTGTGTCTTTCAGAATTGTTGCTTGCTTGATGCTTTAAATAATTTAGAAGGATACAACAGTCAACCAATGAAGGCTTACCCTTTTTTCAAAGAGATTACTTGCAGAAAATAATATCTCAATCATGTGTCAGGGAGTAGTTGACCAACTTGCCTTCATTTCCCAGATCTGGCCTTATATTGAGCTCCAGTCTCTGTTGCACATACAGCTGGGCTGGTCCTGCAGTAAATTTATTTCAAGGACCTACCAATATGCTTGCCAAGTTCCAACAGGCTTCAATGAATTATAGAAAACTTTGGTTGCTATATAATCCAATCTTGCTGATAGCTGAAAATTTGGTCACATCACAATGTCTAATTGAAACAGTAGAAAGATAATAAAAAATGGTAAGGAAACCTGGAAGCAATGCACTGCAAAAGCTTGCTGTTCATTCTCTTTTTAAATATTGGCCTCCTGCCTTCATGGATGGAGAAAAAGAAAGTGCTTCACATTTTTTTTTGGTTCCAACCGGTTCCAATGGTTTAAACCGGTTCCAACCGGTTCCAACTGGTTCCAATGGTTTAAACCGGTTCCAACTGGTTCCAACTGGTTCCAACCGGTTCCAACTGGTTTAAACTGGTTCCAACTGGTTCCAACTGGTTCCAACTGGTTCCAACCGGTTCCAACTGGTTTAAACCGGTTCAAACCATACCTTATCGTTGGAGACGATGTGGTTTGAACCGGAACCGCCCTGTTGCTGCCCGTTCACACTTCCGTTTTCAATTGTCCAATGGTGAAATCAATGCAGCTGTACGAATGGGCAGTCTTCCTCATGTGAGTCGTATTCCCTAGCAACATTTCTCGTTTATGTCGATACTCATCTGAACGTTGCTTTCTTTCCCAGAGTTGTCGTGCATCCTTTTTTTGGTTCTTTGAACTCCTTTCAAGCGTAACTTCAACTGATGTATTGTCGGTGCAGTGGGTCAATGACTTACACTTGCCCTCTGTTCGGTGCGTTCATAATCTGTTTGTTTTTTTCAACTCGAGCGCTAACAGGGATATATAGACTGCACTTGACAACCTGCCTGAACCCTCAGCTTTGACTTCGGACAGCCTGGGCAGTGACGTCCGCTGGCCTTCCGTTTGAACGATGTCTGTTTACTATCCGTTCAGTGCATTCATAATCCTTTTATTTCGACTTGAGCGCTCACAGGACTTGTATGTATCTTGCTCAGACGAGTACATATGCTTTGTCCAGGTTACGCTTGAACCTCCGTAAATACTTTCATTTTGTCAGTCGGACTTCTGGATCTCACAGCCTGCACGGCAGATGAGCTATATCCACGACCACGCTTGTGACCGAGTGCTTCGGTGTTCTCTTCATCACGTTAAGAAATCGTTTTGGGGCATAATCTTCGGGGGATGATCTATATGTGAATTTTTTTTACCTGACTACGTCTGGAGAGATCACTTAGTTGGGAACGAACTCCAATTTCGGGCGCATATTTTCAACTCAGCCTGGATTTTCTCGTGTGGAATTTGAAGCCAAACCTGCAGCGGGCTCTGCCGCTTGTTGGCCCTATCCGCCTTATTTTATAAGAGCACGCCAAGTTATCTCCTTCATTGGTGGGCTTGAGTCTTCCCTGGCCTTCGGTACTTGATTGAATTACCCGGCGCACGCCGCCTCTCAGTATTCGTAAATGTGCATGCAGTACAGGTGATCGTCAACTTGGTACACCGCGTTGTGCGGTGGCATACTTCCTATAATACATCATCTACCAACCCAACACAATGATGCGCATCCGTTTGATTTTCCTGTTCGGACCCAACTATCATTCCCTTCAGCGGCAGCCCATGGATGTTGCAGACGGGGAGCGCAAACTCGCAAGTAAGGGCGAGGGCAGAACTGGCAGGTGAGCGAAGAACTCGCAGAGGCGAAACGGCGCCTCGGCTGATTTTGATTTGATTGAGTTAGCGCGCGCAAGGCGAGAGGCGAGGAGAGTCTGTGACAAACAAACGACTCGGAAGACGACTCGGAGGCAGGGTTTTCGTCGTCGAGCAACGACTCAGTTGAGGCTCGTTTGACACACACACAGATTCAACAGGAGCTGGCTGGATCAACGCACTACGTCAAGGGGCGGCAGGAAGGAAAGAATTTTGATGCAATATGCAGGATGCAGGGTCGGAAATATCATTCCGAATTAGTGCCGAACCGTCAGAGAATATCGCGCCGAAAATCTAGCTGCTAGGTAAGTAGCGTGCGCGTGCGATCGACAGAAGTGTCCTTCTTGGTCTGAACAACGAGTACGCGCATGCACAATGAATGTATGTGCAGCCCAGATAACGATATCGACGATGGAAAAACGAGCAGGTGAGTCGGATCAAGCTCGGGGTCGATGTGTTGCAGGAGGGGAGATGCTGGGTTGGATGTGCGCGCGCACGCGATGCCGGATGTCTTGCCAACTGCTGACAGGTCCGAGTGGGATGGACGGATGAGTTCTGAGGGACTGAGAACGCGCCGGCAGCGAGGAGATGTCACGGACACTGAAAGCGCGCGCGTTGGAAGGAGGTGGGCAGGATTACGCAAGTACTCGCATGAGATTGGAAAAGATGTTGGTAGACGCGCACAGCGCCAGTGGGTAAAGGCGACGGACTTGAGATTGAGCGAGTGTCAAATCCAAGATGCGCCATGCGCACGCGTGTGATATGGGACGGCTTGCTAGTTGACAACGGGACTTGAGCATTCGAGATCAGGAACCTGTGTTCACAGCGCGAGTTCAATGGTAGCGGAGAAGCGGCATGGAAAAGGAGGCAGGCGAGGGTGCTGGAGCCAGTGCGGTGATAAGGTGTGAAGTTGAACACACCTGAATTAATCGATTTTGCAACCTTTCAGTTAGTTTAACTGATAAAACCAGTGAATAAGGTTAAAGGGGTGCTAGTTGCTTCCCAACAACAGAGCACTAGGCTGTTGTATGCATTTGAAAGCCAGTTTAATTATCATTTAAACCACACTGGTCATAACACTGCTCCTGTGATCTGTACAGCTTGTACAGGGTCGCTTGGGTAATTTATGGATGCTAGGCCATTAAACACTCATTGGGATGGTGGAAGGACATTATAAACAGCTACAGGAACAAAGGATATCTCATATACAGCTGTCTGAACTCTATTTGATAATGGTTACCCAATCAGGAATCTAGTGGTTGAACTTACTGATCTTAGGATTGATCTGGAGTTCGCTTTAACCCAGTTTGAAGTAGGGATGTCTGGAGAGGTCTGGAGCATTGTTCTATTGGTCTGAACGGTCTAGAATCTGTCAGAATAAAAGGAAATAAGCTGTGCAAGGATATAGATCTAAAAGCTGTACATCCTTCTTGGAGATGTTTCTTTTGGGGAAAGCGGCCAAAAGCGGCCTCGGACTTTGCTTAGGACTGACCTAGATCAGTCAGCATTGCTGCGGAGCTGTCAAACACGGAGAATTAGGCCGAAAACATGTTATTTTTAGTAGTATATTTGTCTTGGCATTAGTATTTAAGCTCTGCATGTATTGTATGTACCTCAGTGAATCCCACTCCCACTTGTTGGCACCAGCTGTTGAGTTGAGTTGATCTGGAATCGCCTTGTGCTTGAGCCAGTCCTAACTGACTTGGATTCTACTTGTGTTTGAGCCAGTCCATGGTAGGACTTGGAATCACACTTGTGTTGAGCCAGTCAAACTGTGACTTGGAATCGCCTTGTGCTTGAGCCAATCCTCCTCATTTTACCTCTTTACAAAGTCCAACAGTGGTTCTAGTGGATAGTAACTCGAGATTACAATCTAAGTGTATACTTGGATACCAGTTTTAATAAAATTGGATTTTGCTGTTTAACACTATAAGTGTTGTGAACTGAATTAAAGGATAACTTGAGATATCTTTGCTTCTTGAGACTGAGGGTCGACATGCCTGACCCATTGCCCCAAACACACTTAACAAAGCATTCCGAGTTGTTTGTGGTGTTGGTTGGATATATTGGAGCTTGACTTCGTCTCGCTCTTTTATTTGATTTCACTGCAGCACTTGGGTGCAGCGTTTCAGTGGTGTCAGACACGCACTGCTCCTCTGCGCTCATCGTGGCTGTACGGACCGCTCAGAAGCTTCTCAGGTTAATGGTCCACTACCGACGTCGTGTTGGCGGAGCGGTGGTGTGGCGGCGAGTCGGCAGCCAGAGAGTCTCGCAATGCGAGAATAGCATAGGCCAGGGAGGTTCCCGGTTGGCGAGAAGCATGGCGGACGTACGCGCGCGAGAGAAGCGGCAGGTTACGCTCGCAGCGAGTGGTCCTCGACGAAGGGATGTCATTCCAGCAACCGCGCGAAGGCGCAGTGGCGACATCGCGGGAGGCGAGGGCGGCCGAAAAAAGAGCACCAGCGAATGGACGAATGGAACGTCGTCGTGGTGAAGGAGGAGGAAGGCGTTGATCATTACGGCACCGTGGCGGTGCGCTCGGGCACGTTGACGTTGATCCTACAAGCGACTTGTCCGCAACCACCATCTGCCAAATCTATGCACTGTGCTCCGCTTATACTCAGGATCTCGTCACCGTCTGCGACCTGAACAGAAGATCTGCAATCAACACAACTCAGCAGGCATTCAATCAAACCAGAAACACCATGGGACGTCTGGTGTCCGACTCATAGAAGGCGTTTTTCTCTGTCGAAGTGCATATCTATCTGTTTCCTCTCCTACTGCTTTTTTTCCTCCGCTCCAAGAACTAGGCAGAGTTGTTCTTGGTCCCTTCGAATATTCCGGAAAAGCTGCGAGCCACGTTAGCTTTTAAGGGAACGTTGCGCTGGGACTCCATCGAAGGCTTTGTGGGTGGGTTCAGCCTTCTGTTCTCCGGAGATCCTTGGTGGGACATCTCAAGTTCGATGCTAGGCTAGTGTCTTTCCTTCACCAAATCGTGATATACCCAGGTCTGCCATCCGAGGCTTTGTTTTGGATTATCACTGCTCACATCAGGGAAAACGTCCTTCGCTAATTTAGCCGAATCTCGGATAATTTAGACAAGCGGTCTCTAAATTTGACAGATTTGGCCAAATCTGCATCAATTTGGTCAAATCTTGGAAACTCAGGTGAATTAGGTTGGTGGTATACCCACAAAACTGTGAGAGAATATTCAACTTGACGGTATCCGAATAAAGATCTCTGGTGCCTGGGGCACATACCAATTGATTCAACCTCAAAACTAGCAGTGTGATCAGTCAAGTACTGTGAGGATTGTTATACTTAGCATTGTGCGAGTGGCCACTTCGGGGATGCAATAAGAATGGGCCCGAACCTTGCAACGAAATTCAAGTCGCTAAGCGCATTGCCGAGACTTGCCCTGAAGTTCCCGTAAAAGTTTTCGTAACCAGATCGTAAAGTACACGTCGGCGCTGATCCTGTCATAACACAATCAAACAACTTCCTTCCCTTTCCCCCCATCTTCGTACTCTCATCCTTGCTCTCTCTGCTTGCTATCATGCCTATCCTTGTGCATTTGGGGTCGGAAACGGTCCACAAATCACTCCTCTATGCCTCATGTGCCCTTGCTCACGACCCTCTGGTATGTGCACTTTGCATCCATTTGGCTCGTCGGTGTGTTAACATTGGTGAACAGAATTGGCTATGTCTGCAGCACATCCGATATTCAAGGTGAGATTGACTTCATTCCAGGGACCTTCTCATGTACTTTTTCCAGTCACTTGGTACCTACTGCCGTTTCCCGCCTCATCCATCATGTGCTCATAAACAACATCATGACCATATCAAGCACAGGCAGCGCGCGGGGGTGTGAAAATCACAGTGTCAGTAAGTGCATTGAATGTTCATTGAGGATGTATCATTGACCTCTTTCCCTTTGTCTCCTCTTGCGCACCTATTCACCCACCCAATAGCACTCGGATACAAGACGGCTTGCAAAACCATGACAGCATGTGCTGGGCTTGTGGAGTTCCTTTGTACGGCATTCAAGTAAGCTTACTTTCGTTCCTCGTACTATTCCTACCTCACTTCTCAACCTGAGAGTAGGGTTCCGCAGCATACGTATGGACACGTATTCATATACGTACGGCTTGATGATATCAATCTTCCGTACGTTGACGATACGGACCGGAGTACGTACGGGCACGGGTCAATACGGATTACACTCGGCTTTTTCAGAGGAAGTCATCCGCGGTATCGGGTCGGTGAGTTCAATCCACACATCCGAGATCACAAAACCACAGTTCTGACGAAGTCCGAGCGAGATGGCGGTCACCAGACGACGCTGAGCCAAGCTTGACTGGATACGGCTTCATACGAATCCGTAACCCGTATACGTACGGGTTCTTCGGCACATATCTCAGGTACAGACATTGTACGTACCGTACGTATGTATGACCGTATGCCACACGTGAGGTGAGGATCCTTACCTGAGAGTTATGCTATGTGCTAACACGTCGCATCACACTAGTTCCGCAACGGTCAGTATGTAAGTCGTCCTTCGAGCCTGTTTTTATCGATGCACAACTTAAATTGATGTTAGCTCAGATTATTTGTGCGCTCCCCACCAAGTCCAACGCAGCTAAAATCGTCGGTGAGAAAACTTTGTCAGGCATGAGATGAAAACTCGCTGACATGTCTCGGGGTCTAGATTCTCGACTCAATATTGAACTCATTGATTCACTCGATACCTAGTGTCAATCTATGTAGTACTCCTTATGTCTATCTATGTACCATTGAATATACACTATTTTCCTTGTATTTCTTGGTCCGACTTGAGTTCGCAAGTGCATTTGGCTGCAATAACACACTCCAAACTCCCACTGATTCTGCCCTAATTCAGTGAAAATTGGTCTAATTTAATAGAGGACTAATCTAATGGTACTAATTGAACTGATGTGCCTAAAATGGGTAATTTAGGAAAAATTAGGCCTAATTTGGTCCAGATTCGTCTGAATTAGTAAAGAGTGGTTTCCCTGATGCATTCCTCGTAGATCCTTGACTCTTGAACTTCAATCCGAGTCGGCGTTGGATACACACGGTAAGGCATTTACGTGTAATCCTTGGATCTGAGAACCCCAGGTCGTTCTTCCTCTCTCTTCATCCAATGTTCACACACACGGCCGGAGCACAAACCAGACAAACCTGTAACTATGACGACGTCCCCAAGCTCTCTAGGACGCTGTGCGCGAATAATTCTGACTTGAACATAAAGCACCAACCCGACCTTCTGCGACGCGTGCATTACCGCCACGCCGACATCCCCGTGCATCCCTGCTTTTTTTTTCTTCCCCACGTCGATCGCAAGAGTTCCCGAATCCCCTTTCTGCTTACCGATTCGCGCTCCTCCTTTGCCTTGACTCTGAGCGCCGAATCTGTTCGTAATCTACACATCTCGGATGGTTCACCCTCTGCATCTGTGCGCCACAGGAATTCATTGCGAGTCTCGTTCCACTAAAACTCGTTCTCGGTTGCGGCACTCACAACGACTCCCGCGAATTTCTTTCTGTCGCTTTCCTTCCCCTCAATCCCCCATACATGTTTCCGGAATTTTGAAGGAAATTAAATCTTTCGGCTCGGATACATCGGGGGAGCGTCGTGCGTCACCCACTTTCTCTTGATAGCATACCCGTGGAGATGGACCACCCGGTCGTGCTGAGTGCGTTTCTCCTCATTTTCCCCTTCCTCTCCCTCTTGAATGGTTCGTTCAACCGGGATGAATTTATCCAAGGGTTTGATCGAAGTCACTACCCGGTTCCACTCCCCGCGTACAACATCACTCAAGAAGCCATATATTAGCTGAATCGGACATGTGGATGAGGGTGAAGACCATCGGATCTGCGGCCGAATCAGTGATCAAAAGCCGTGGCTCCGACGACAGTGATGGCCGAACAAGGAGCTTCCTTCTGGCTTTCGCGATCCAATAGCGCCAGACACTCGGAGACTGAGAAGTCGCTTTACTGCCGCTCGGATTGAGTACTTACCTTACACGGCCCGCAAACCCACGCGGACTCTTCTTCACCCCCTTCTTCACAGCCGCCCGGATTCCTCGATACGGCTCTTTCGCCCTCTCCTTCACTCTTATAACATCACTTCTTGTTTTCGTGGCTAGCTCTGGTAACGAATGGATAAAGCCATCGATGTGCGAAGCAAGATCTCCCACTTTCGGATCTTGATCATCGGGAGAGCGAATGCTGGCAAGACGACCATTCTGAAGAAAGTGTGCAATTCAGTGGAGGATCCAGAGATCTACGACCCAGATGGGAAGAAGGTTCCTGTCTGAACTTGGTTTCCTGCGGCCTGGATTGATGATTTATCGTAGATCGATCCCGAAATCATCAAGGAGTCAGCTGCAGTGGAGTCTCAAAACTCTCACAACTTCGTGGCCGCTGATTTGCCTGCAGCGCGGCGAGCATAACATCGAGAATCAGCTAATATTCAAGAGCAATCCGCAGTTTATATTTCATGACTCGCGCGGATTTGAAGGCGGATCCGCCGATGAGATACATAAAGTAACAACTTTCATCAAGGAACGCGCGAAAACCTTTGAATTGTCCGAGCAAATCCACGCGATCTGGTATGCCTTGGCCAATCAGTTGAATAATAAAGTTAGAATGTCGCAGGTACTGTTTACCCACCGACAGTAATCGGCCTTTACTGGAGGCTGAAGATTGGTTCTTCAAGATTTCTGGTACCGGAAAAGGCGAGTGCAAGTCAGTTTTTCCGGGAGTCGCGGTACTGACCGTCCTTTGAAGTGCCGCTGATTGTGATCTTCACAAAGTTCGACGGCCTGGTAACCAAGGCCTTTCAACAGCTTCGTGCAGAGGGCAAGAAAATACCCGCAGCTCACGCCGGGAAGGTGCAATTGGCGCAGCAGATGCTAACCACGAACTACACAGACCTGCTCAAAGACGCTAGTTTCAAGCCATCTGCCTATGTCCAGCTCGATGGTGGTTTCGAACCCATATCACAGTCTGATATACTGATTGATCTGTCAGATATGCGACTGGAAAAGAGCAGCTGTATTGAGCTCATCAACGAGACCGCGAAGACACTCACCGACGACGCATTGCTCCTACTCTTCGTGTCTGTGCAACAGAATAACATCAACCTTTGTATTCGGTTGGCGGTGGGCCGGTCAGTATGCTTCGACGTGTTTGATGCGTGCTATTTCCGACGATATCCATAGCGGACTGGGGAGTGGAAGACTGCCATTAGTGGTCCGGTACACTCTTGCGTACTTCCCTCATGTTTGGGTGAGTCCTGTTGGATAATCGTATCGTTAATATTGAAGCGATCGCACAGCAGGTGAGGCCTACTTTGCCTTGTAGATGCAATATGATTGAACGCGCTGCGATGTAGGAAGTGAGTTGCGACTCTCGGGTTGGTCTCGTCTGATGCGGACTGATGCGCGCTTGCACAGGAGGTAGCGACTCCGGTATAAATCTCAAGGCCAAACTGATGAGAGTATTGCAGCAGGAGGCAAGTTTGATGTTCCAACAAGTGTCGTACTGACCGGGAGTCGATCCCGTAGTATGTGAGTTTTCCTTTGAGCGGATATCGAAGCAGATGTTTTACTGAATGTCCCCCAAGGATGTGAGTGCTTGTTCGGCGAGCCGGCTGAAGTCGAAATGCTGAGTGTGCCATGATTATTGCAGCAAGTACGTGGCTATCCTGTGCGGCCGCTTGCAGTTGACGTTGCTGACCGCGCCATAATTTACCGCAGATCGTGAGTGCCGCTTTGTTCCGTCGGGTCTGGTTGACTTTCCTGACACCATAATCTCCCCCAGAATGTGAGTGCCGCTTCGTTGTGTCCGCCTCATTGAGTTCTTTGACACCATGATTCCCCGCAGCGCGTGAGTGCCGTTTCGCTCCGTTGGCCCTGGTTGACTTTCCGGACAGCATGATTACCCGCAGTTTGTGAGTGCCGGTTCGTTCAGTCGGCCCTGGTTGACCTTTCTGACGCCATAATTCCCCGCAGAATGTGAGTGCAACTTCATTCCGTCGGCCCTGCTTAACTCTGCTGACTGCGCCGTCAATTCCCGTAGCCTGTGAGTGCTACTTTGTTGCGTCCGCCTCTGCTTGAACTCACTGATCACACCGTCAACCCCACAGTTTGTTAGTACCGTTTTATTGTGCCAGGTTAATTTTCTTGACTGTTCCGCCATTCCCTGCAGAATGTGAGTATTGCCTTATTATGGGTTGATTGGCTGCTTGCTAACCCATCGTGGCTTTCGCAGAATGTGAGGACTCATCCCACCCGAGCCGCGCACGTGTTCTCTCCTTTTTCACTCCACATTGTCAACCTGTCCAGGTGGTACGTGTTTGCCTGTCTTCATAGGCTCATATTATTCTTCTCAAACCCGTTGTTCCCTTGTATCCAGTTTGTGAGTCTGCCTCTTCCTCCCGTGTTCACCAAGTCATTCCTCCATAGTATGAAAATGTGGCTTTCTGCGCCGGTGCCTTGGGAAACAAGCTTCCAGCAGTGGTACGCGAAACCAAAAATATATTCCTTCTCGAGTAATACATTCCCAGGAGAAGCTCATTCAGACTTGGTCGGGACTCACTCAGATCGTAGCTCGTATGGCACGAGATTACCCGTTGACCCGATACTAAATTTGCTCAAGTAATGTGCATCTGCGTCGAGCACACATTTACAGAAGGATCCGCATTTGCAGAGGGTTTTGGTCCAGCCTTCGTAACAGCCCTGGATGCGTATGTAGGGTCGCCTACCGAGGCTGAGGTCATCAAAGAAATCGGCGAAATGGACTTAAAAGAGGACGATTATGCTCGAAGTATAAGCTTGTCCGACATCGTCAAAGCCCATCTTCTACGTGCGGATTCGAACATAATCCTGAAAAATACCTCTGCTCACAGCAAGTTTCAGGTGCACGAACTGACGTGGCCTGATATCATCGATCCTACCCCGAAATATGATCTCCATTTCCGCGAGCCATCCTGTACTGCTGTTAACAAAGCTTTGATTAATTTGTCTCACAACGTACCAGTGTGATAGCTGGGTGTCCGTACTTAAGTCGGATGCCATGCTTTGTTAAAGAGCTTTAACTTCCACTTGCATGTATCTTGCTCAAACCACTATGCTTCGTCCAGGGTTACGCTTGGATTTTCTTAGATACTTCCTACCGTCAGTCAGCTCTCTAAGGATCTCGCAGCCTGCAGCTACTTAGGCGTCACGGTGAATTCATTTTCATCCTCGTTCATTCAGTTTTTCTTCCAGACTTATCAAACATTTCGTTTTGTTGGCGATCCCACATTTAATATTTTGTGCACTCATCTCTTTCATTCGCAGGTGCTGGCTTCCCGCGCCTTTCGTACTTAATCAAATCAACCGGTGCGCGCTCTTCAAGGAGTCCATGCAATAAGTGTACCTGCCATTGTGCACGGAAGGATTCAGAGGGAAGCTCGAAGAACGACTCGAAGGTACAGTCTTTGCCATCGAGGAACGACTAGGCGGTAGAGTGTTCGCCGTCCGGAACAACTCGGGGGGAGAGTCTTCGAAAGATGACTCGGCAGTAGAACCTTCGCTATCGAGGAACGATTCGGAGGTGAAGTTCGAGGAACGACTCAGAGGTAGTCTTCGTGGAACGACTCCGAGGTAGAGTCGGTGACAAACAAACGACTCGGAGGCGGGAACCACTCGCCTTCGCCGTCAGAAACGACTCGCAGACAAAGCACAGTTCGTTTGACACTTGAGACAAAATCGCCAGGAGCTAGCTGGATCGACGCACCACGCCGAGTGGAGGCAGAAAGAAAGGAAGGAAGGAAGTGGATTGAAGAGATCCAAGATATTCGTGGCGAGCGAGCGCCGAATCGTCAGAATGTATCGCACCGAAAATTTCGCTGGCAGTTGAAGAACACGAAGTACTGTCGGCGGTCGGCGTGCATAGCGATGCACAGTCAGCGTGCGTGCTGTCCTCGAGCGTGGAGAAGGCTATCGTCGCCAATCTTGAGCGCGCGGCGAATCCACAAATCGAACGGCGCGAATAGCGAGGATATAAGGTGAATGAAAGAATGCGGAGCGCACGCCGATTATTATAATGAGGTCGTGCCTGGGAGCGATAGCGATGGGTGAGTCCACTCGAGCTCGGGGTGGATGTATCGTCGGAACGGAGACGCAGCGCTGAGTGTCTTGCCAGTTGACATGGACAGCTGATACGAACGATATGAGACGAAGTAGCGGGAGTGAGTTCTGTTGAGGGAGTGAGAACGCACCAGATCCGGTAGCGAGGGAGATGTGAGGTCACAGAAAGCGAGGTTGCCGTGGGCATTGGAAGGGGATGAGTGGGATCGCGCACGTACTCGCATGGCATTAGAAAACACGGTGGTAGAGGTGCACCGAGTGGGGAAAGGGGCGCCGCTCTCCTGCATATTCGAAGACGGCCTCGGGAACTAGGTGCGGGCGGGTCAGAGGACTCCGGATTGAATTCGTGTGAGTGAGACGCGCGGCATTCTGCCCTTCGCGCACGCGTGATGTGGGATGGTTTGCAAGTTGACGATGGGATTTGAGTATTCGAGATAAGGTGTTCGTATTCACAGCATGATTTGGCAGCGGGGAAGCGGCACGAAAAACGAGGTAGGCGTGGGCGCTGGAGCCAGTGCGCGGTCGACGGGCAGCGTCGTGCACGTACCCGCGTGAGGAGCGACAGAAACAGGATGGGTACCGCTCTTCGGCGCGAGTCAGAGAGCACAAGCGCCGCCAAGATGCTTGTCAGGCGGTGGTCCACCGACGTCGTTTTAGCGGAGCGGGTGGTGGGGCAAAGAGATAATGCGCATGCAGCGACATCACCCCTCGAAGTGGAAAGAGGCACCGGCGGGTGAGCCGACTTGAATTTAATGCGTGGAACTGAGACGCACCGCTGAATATCTGCACACGCGAGGCGCCGAAATGAGATTGGGGCCAACTCGAGTTAGCGGGCAGACATTGGGAATGGGCATGGGCGATAGGGAGGTGCGCGGTTAGCCAGCAGCATGACGGACGTGCACGCGAGAGAGGGAAGAACACGCGCAGCGAATGGATGGAGGGGTGCAGCGCCAGTAACCGAGCAGAGACGCGGTGAAGACGTCGCGGGAGGGCGGGCGTGGCTTGGAATCCGATAAAACGCCTTGAGCGAATGGAGATGAATGGATTGTCGTGGTGGTGGATAGCGAGGACGCGTTGATGACGTCGATGGAGGGGCGGGGCGGCAGACAAAAGAATTCGTAGCCCCTTGAGCGAATGGACGGGTGGTCGTCAAGGGACAAAAAAGGCGTCGATCATTACGGCACAGTGGCGGTGATATCCGGCCCGTTGACATTGATCCGACACACGACTTGTCCGCAATCACCATCTGCCGACGGGTTCCTCGACGTTGGCCCACTTTACGTTCCCCGTTTTCTTTGACTCTGAGGCTCACGTCACTGTGTCCACCTACTTTGTCGCGCCGACGCATCGCTAGCGGCCTCAAGCTCGCTCCCACATTGACCTCGACGGCTCACTCGAATCGAATTTCTGCCGCTGCGCCTGCCACGAAATCCGGCCATCCGATCAATGAGACGTGACGCGGTAATCTTTCCGGATGCCTAGATTGCTGTTATGGTGCATATTCTGGAGCATGGGGCGCCTTGTTTCCGCCATACTTGCCTTTTGCACGGTGCTCTGTCACTGGCATTTGCCCACATGTCTGAACCGCGTACGCCTCGTCGAATGTTGATTCCAGCCCCTGGACTCCATTTCGCCGCATTGCTTTCACCATCCTCTGTGTGTTTCGCGACTCGGATGCGTCACCGTTGTTCCTCCGCAACTCATGCGCGGATCCAGCTTTCTATGCTAGCCTGGGTTCGATTCACGTTCCGCTGGTTTTGAACCTCCTCTCATCTACTTTCGCCTACCTCTTGACCTGTTGCGCCCCTCTGTTTCCCTCTGCCTGGTGGCTGCTTCGTTTTACCGACATCCACTACTACGCGTGGGGATGTATCCGGTTGGCCGCACGACGTCGATGCTCATCCTGCACCTTGTGTGATGTAGGAGCTGCCCAGAAGGTAAAAGCTCAAATAGAAAGTTCCCGAGTCGCTTATTGTCTTGTCCAAGGTGCAGTTCTCGTTCGATACTTGTGGATTCGTCCTCCGCGTTCTGTCTCTGCGTGCGTGAACCTGCTCTCCGCATCCGCACATGCCAAACTCTTCCCTCCTCCCCCTCCCTTCCGCTTGTACAACACGCATCGCCCGCCCAGCTCGCACGCATATCTCTCAACCTCGTACGACCGCAGCAAGCGCACGACATGCCACGCACCACTTGTGCAGCGTATCTCTCGCATCTCAGACAGCGAGATTTTCCGAGCGCAGCCCACCACGCGCGACGCGGTCCCCGAGACACCACTGACGCTCGCTCGCTGGATTGATTTGGTGCTCGTTCGGCGCTCGCGAGGAGAACTCGACGATTATCGCGTTTTGGTCGAGTCCCTCCAGTAGCTGGCTAATGTGTTCGAGGCCCGAATTCGAAGCCGAACCACGGGCACTCGCACTCGCGGTCCCAAATATTCTAGATCTGCTCCAGAAAAATGAGCGAGGTGATGAATATAGCCGGAAGGTCGAAAATATTCAACACTTTAATACTTCATTGCTAACATGAACCGCTCGTTGCGCTTCGGTTCGCTCGACCCAGCCTTAATGTCCAACGCGCACATAATTAAAATACTATACGTGGAACTGGCACTGGGACGCAGGTATGTCGCTGTATCCCGTGATTCTCTCTGTTGTGTTGCATGATGTGTTGTACACGATGTTGATTTGCGTGCATAGGTAGGTGTTTGGTTCGAGCGCCCTGGCGATCGTTGCGTGCGGGCCGAACCAAGGGTAAGTTGTGACATTTGCACGGGATGTGAAAGGTCAGCGCTTTGTGAACTTTGTTCTTTGTCCCACGTATCTCAACCGCTGATGCTGGTCCAAGTACCTTGCAGATTGTGGAAACACGCGTTTATAGTTGCAGAATGCAGCGATGAAACGAAACCGACTTTGCTCGCAGCAGTACAGCGGATTCCCGGTGTAAATTTGTTTCCAGTGCACGCGGAAAATGTTTACCTTTTGTTTGTCGTTACTCATCATGATCAGACTACGGTCTATCCAAGGATCGCTGGATCTATACGATGGTTGGTCTCGCTCACGGTGACCTTCCACACCGTCCTCTTCGCGCCAGAATATCCAGATGATCCTCGCCGCGCGTAAGGTAGCTGCGCAATCATTTCTTTTATTATCATTGATGAGAAAATCCGCTAATTAATAGAAGACACCGCCTCGCGGCGTCAACATTCTGCACATCCAGGATTCAGGCCGAGTACTTATGTGACGTTCCAGCTTCTCCTAATAAAACGCGGCTCGTCCGCTCGCCCATGCCGTCGATCAAGAATAAGATGAAGAGAGGCGCAGTGTGGTCCCAGCGGTGCAGCCGCTGCCGCACGAAGCTACCAGAAGAGTTGCTTCTATGCTGATGGCATTTTCATCAAGTGTTTCGAACTGAGATGCTGGCGAGTTTTCAAGTTACTCATCTGATCAATCATGATCGTCCATCCAAAGAGCGCTGGACTCCCAAGCATGATGATTCGAGCCGACGGCGCAGCGGGACAGGAGCATAATCAATTGTGGTGCGATGGATGAACTCCCGTCGATTTGGTTGGTGGTTGCCCAGGACGCTGTTCCGCAACCAGGGGCGCTCGATCACCAAACTTCCAAGGGCCAGCCTCGTGCCAGTTCAGTTCCGTTTGGTCCTTTCCCACTACGCTGTGGAGCTCAGATCCAAATAATATCCCTGCTTCGTATCAGCTGAGGCGATATTTTGGAGGTGATGTCCAGGATGTATCGTGCCAGATATGCTGTCTCCGCGATCGTAGTTGCTGATTTGCAGTCTGTTAGATGTCTTCCATCCTCTGAATCGGTTTCTTTGATCCCGCTCGCGGTGACCACCCACGCTGGCTTCTTCAGTCAGAACGTTCCGGAGCTTCTTCGAATCTCATTTGTTTCCTGGATACAGTGATGCCGTGCGGTTGCCCTCCGTCTCACCTCTTCCTTGCTCTGCACCTTCATCCTTATGAAGCAAATTTTCAACGAAATTAAATCTTTCCGACTTGGATATGCCGAGGAGCGCCGTGCGTCACCCAGTCTCTTCTTGCACGGCACATTTGTCGACGCCATTGCATGTGATCAGCATATCCATGGAGGTGGACTACCCCGATCGTGCTATGCGCGTTTCTCCTCATTTCTCCCTTTCTCGCTGTTGTGAATGGTTCATTTGCTCTGCCTGGACATCTTCAAGGTTCTAACTTTGAACACTTCACAGTCCCACTCTCCGCGTACAACATCGTTCAAGAATTCACCTATCAGCCCAACGACACGCTTCCGACCGTCTTCCTGGGCAATCTCGTCCCCTCGGTCCTCCAGAATCCAACGGACAGCTTCACTCCACAGCTTTTGAGTGTCGGAGAAACGATTGTGCTTGATGATAACGTCTTCAACTATACAATATCTCAAGCATTTGATGGTGTCGATACCACCAAGCCTGTCTCGACCTTCCCGTACTACAACAACCCACTCTCTGATGGCTGCGACGTCGTAAGTCTGTCCGTTTCTTTCGTCGCAGACCGGGGCTCTTGAACCATCCATACAGGCAAATATCACAATTCAGGTGCAACTGACCGAAGATGTCGTGGAAAAATTCTGGGACTCCAAGGTACAAGTTAGTGTGAGTAGATCAATGACTCTTCGAAATCACTAATGCTTCAACTGCACCTAGGGAATCGTGGTATGCTACGTGCCAACCCTCTTCTATCTGACATGGAGCGGACTGCCGTTGGGTGGTGCAGGAATATCTACGGATATTCGAGATATGCCGTCTGTCATAGGCCTCGACATCGTGAGATAAGATTTATTCGTTGCGCCTCTCACACTCTCACAAGTGAGTCCCATTTCGTACAGGCATCCGGATGGTAAGATATTTTGTTGAGTTCCTACTTCATTCAATGTTTGCCGACCACCGTATCAGGAGTCAAGCAGACCTTGAATTTGCGGTGGATTTTACTCAATTTGAGATAGGTTTTACCGTCCATCCATGCTGTGACTGTGATGCGGTTCTGGCTGGGGCCCCGCTGGAACGTGGCGCATCTCTACTCGAGTCACCTTGTTCTTCGAACCCTCCGGATTTCGTCGTGGTTGAGGACCAACCAGCCGTGTTTAGTTCTGGATTAGCGGAAATTGGGCCTATGTCACCACTCCCTCGACCTATCCAGATCGCCGACCTATTGGCGCAAAATTCATTGGGGAATGGATCTACCTCTGCTCTCAGCATTGCGTATGAAAATCTGTTCCAGATATTCTACCATCTCATCCGCCTCGATCTTGGAGTAATTGTAGACAATCAGATATACAACTCTCCGCAGATGTTCACCCGAACGATCGGGTCGATAGACACGGAGTTCTACAGTTGGGCAAACGCGGCCAGGAATTCGACCTCCAATGCGACGTTGATGGAACAATGGCAGCAGGAGGTAGAGTTCTTCCACAATAATACCCGGGTTCCACCACTGGAGTACCTCCGATCCGTCCCACGTCTCAAGCCCGTGGGCTCAGCAGTCACCGGCATCTTTGTTTCAACGTTTGCCATGCTCTCTGTCATGTGGACGGTGTTCTCGCTGGTTGCGGGAGCGCTTGCGAGGGCGCATCGTGAGTTGGTCTTTTTCCAATCCTTTTGCGCTCGCTAACGCTCATTTCGCAAGGTAAAGCTCCACACGACACCACGGGAAAGAAACATACGCTTGAGGAGTCTCGAACGTGGGATAAATGGCTGGAGAGCGGGGTGGGAGGTATGAATACGTCGTATTGGGTTTTCAGTTCATTCAGCTTCACTTTAGGCTCAGAGCTGGATGGCAGTCAGGTTACTCTACTCGGCCGTCAAGAGCACGAATCAATAGAGCAATTGAGGCAGAGGATGGACAGGAACGACATACGGATAGCTCGCATGAGCGCTGCATTGAAACAACATGGTGTCATGCAGGATATGAATTGGGAGGACGACATGGCGATGGACTGGGTGCATTAAAACTTGGAGTGGGCGATAGCATCGTGGCAATCGCTATGACCAGTCATGTGAGATTTAACCAGCTCGAAGTCTTGGAGTAATTGTTATACGTATATTCGTATATTATATTCAATTTACGAGACCCAAGAGAGTAGATGAGTCCACTCGCGGCCCTAGATATATATGTCGTCCTATCCATGGGCGTGCGGAACTTGAACGCCGAATTTGCGAGAGATCAAGTTGACAGCCAGCTCGCTATTTGTGTGAATTCAAGACTGGCACGTGACGAGCTCGGATACAGGCGCCATTTTTGCTTCTGCACGAGCCCGCAGATCTCGTCGGGCTCGACGTACCGCTGACGGTGTCGTTTGTCGAAGATCAGAAGATCAAATAAGGAAGATGAAGAACGCAAAAGTGCGTGCAGGCCATGTGCCAAAAAGCTGGATTACATGCAGTTATTCACCGTCGCAGAAGTATCTGCCTTGATTTGGAATGATTTAGCTCGTGATGCTGTCGGTGAAGTTTAATGCAACGTGCCTTGCATTTTAATATCGGCTGGATGCGCCGGGGGATAAATCTCTCTTCACGAATTTCCCCGATCACGACGAGGGCTGCCGGTGGGTGGGGGTCTGAAGACAACATCGGTGGCAGAAAGCAAAGAATAAGAAATCAAGATCAAAATTAAGGATCTAGCGGCTTCTGGGTCGGGAGTTCGCAATTTCCATTAGGCGGATGAGTACTCGAACGTGCAAAGGAGAAAAACAGCTGTAGATTCAAGATACCTATTTCGGCAATCAGTCTAGCATAGCGGTATCAGCGACAAGATATTCTCCGATTGCGACCCCGAAGCAAGGTTGTATATACGAGCCCTAGAATATGCTTTTGTGGTCCGACGGACGTCCTCAGTGGCAGTTTTCATCGGCGCAGAAAGCTGTGAACAAAAATTAAGATCTTGCGAGCATCGAATGCCGGTCAGCGCGCCAACTACCGCCGAGCATGTGCATTGAAAAGAGGGATTGACGAGTTGAGCGAGGCTAAGGGGTTCCAAGAAAGGTATTGGACGACGCAGAAGCAGGTTTCGAGAAGTCACTGTCGTGGTCAAGTCGTGGTGAGAAGGAAGATGTAAAGGGTGATCGATGAGAAGCGCAAAAGTGGTAGGTGAGCACCGAATTGTAGGCGTGGGCGTTGGAGCCAGTGCTCGGTTAACGCGCACGTACTCGCTCGAGAAGCGAAAGAAACAGGGTTAGACGTGTACCGCTCTTCGGCGCGACTCGGGGGTGCACAGACCGCCAAGATCCTTGTCGGCGAGGCGCCGAAATTAGATGAGTTCCATTCGACACGCAGCTGAGGCCAGCGCGAGTCGGTAGCGCGCAGACATCGCGGAATACGAGACTGGCGTGGACGTTAGGGAGGCGCCCGGTTAGCGAACAGCATAGCGGACATACGCGCAGACAGGGTTAAACGCGTGGACGAAGGGGCGTCGCCCCAGCAACCATGGCTGAAGGGACAGCGAAGATGCAGTGATGACGTCGCGGGAGGTGGGCGGAGCTTCGATAAAAGAATATATAGCGCTTTCAGGACCAACGCATAGACGAAAGGATGGCCGTGATCAAGAAAGAGGAAGAGAATAGTGGTTACGGCACCGTGGCGGTGCTCTCGGGCCCGGTGGCATTGATCCGACACGCGACTCAAAGCGACTTGTCCGCAACCACCATGTGCGAAACCTACACTCTGCCTGTACTCTGCGTGAAAACAATATCTACGATCAATATCACTCAGCAGTGACTCGAACGAACTAAAAACAAGTGACAGAGTCAAGGGAATCCACGGAAAGTACTACGGTGTCTGCCTGATAATTGATTGAAGGTGTTCTTTTCTGGCGAAGTGGCTATGGATATCTTGCGAGCTCTTCTCCTTCGGGTTGTCTTTCCATGCTCCAAAAACTACCCAGAATCGTCTTTGGTCCCTGGGAAAGTTTCAGCAAATCAGCGATATACGTCAACCTTTGAGAGAACGCTGCGCCAGGACTCCATCGAAAGACCCGGTGTCGGAAATCGCAAGTGAGATGAGAATGTTTGTGACAACAAATCGCGATGCTGAATAGATATCCAAGTCTGCCATCCAAGTCCTTCCTTTGTATTATCATCGATCTTTCTTCCTTTCCGCAAACTTCCATCCGAGTCGGGTTGGGCGCACGCCGACTCCACAAGTCCGGGATTCACGTGCAATGCTGGGCCTGTGCGGATCTGATAGCGTCAGGTGCCTGGTGCCTCATTGCCTTCTCTCTCCGTCCATACAACGCCCGCGCTCATTCCGACATTCCACACCGACGATTTCTTGAATCGTCGTCATCGGAAAGGATCAGGAACAAGCGCAAAGGTCGCGTATCCTCCGGCGCCGATGTGGCAAGGTTGTTCGACAGCCATTACGATGGGCGATATCGAGCTGTATGTGTCCAGCTAACAATCCTTTCCCAGTACCGCCTTTTCTCGTATAGGTACGAAAATCGACCCCTATTGATAGCTCACCGGGTTCAATAGTACCAGACGCAACACTGGTACGCCCGAAAACGTTCCCTTCATCTATGAATGATATATTCCACACACAGGCCAGAGCACAACAGATGTGTGAGCAGAACGACGTCCCGGCGTTCATCGATGCATCCCGAAGCTTACTAGGACATTGTTAGGGAATTCGCTTGATCAGCCAAGACAGAGGTAGGTAGCAAGGACAGTGCTCCAGCTCAACGCATCTGTACCACCACCCAAAAACCTGGATTCTTCAGATCCTTGGGGGAGCCCTATGCGTGCTTTCTGCCGCAGCGAATTTGCCCTGGCAGAAGCCGAAGGGCGCTGAAACGGTGCACTTGTCAAACGTGAAAGAATAGTGATAAGATGCGATGGGCAACAACCACACCAACAACTATCAAACTACACCAACACTACTACTCCCAAAGATTAAGTGCTTCTCCTTGTGAGTTCGGGTCCGAGCCATAGTATGCGGCTAGCTGGTTCAGAATTGAAACCAAATAGAAATCCAAGACACACAGTACTTTGTATGTTCGTCTTATACTTCAGATGAGTGCTTCCAACTGAAGGAAAGTCCGCCTAGGCACCTCGATGAACGAAGTAAATAGGTTGTTTTTATAATAGGTGGATACAAGGAGGTTGAGACAATTAAATCTAAGGCTCCAGGGCAGAGGTTTTGATAAACTTGCGAAAATCCTCACTCCGGTAGTCCGTGAGTATCCGAGGCTAACTCCAAGCGAACAAAGGCTCAAATGGTTTGTTATGCCGTCGACCTAGGCTTTCCAATGCACTAGGAATGTTTGTCTACTTTGTTATCAGGCCCTAGGGACACTGCACGCATCCAGACATCGATCCAACACACTACAACGAGGCTCCTAGGCAACAAGTTGGGGTGAAGGCAAAGCACCTGACAAGATACAGTCGGTCGCCTAGGGGTAGTAAAACCCGGTTCAAGTCTTCTTCTGTTAAGGCCTCCTGCCAGCTACCGCAATTCCAGTCAAGATCCAATACACTATGACAAGGCCTTTTGCACAAGTCGGGGTAGAGGCAACTCAACGTTCAAATACGACTTCTTTCAAGAGGGAGAACACCCAATCAATTTTATAAGTGAAGACCCGATCTTAAAGTAAACAACTGAAGGTTTCTTTCTCAAGTTCCAACTCCAAGTCCAGAGTCAAACAAATATCCAGATTCCAAGTAAAGACTAATACAAGCAGAGTTTCGGGTGTACCAAAATCTCCACGTATAGCCTGAGAAACCCGCACCAGTACTTAGGTGGGATCAATCTGGCGTCGTGGTTATTCTACTGGGTTTTTATACATATAAGCAATGATGGATGAGATAAAGTGAAATGAGTCAAAATAAATATGCCGAGGCGAGTTGCAAGCATCCGAGGTAGGATAAGTCATGTTGAATGGCCACCTAGGTCTATAAATGGTATATGCGTGATCACAAGTGCCGCCGTCTGCACCTACAAGTACGCGTCTGTGCGGCAGGAGTTGAATCCTGTCTAATAATAGTTTTGGTTGCTGATTCATGCAGTCTGGTGACGTTCTGGACTTGCAGATCCTGACCGCCAAGACTACCGATGCTTGGTTCCAATGAGAACTGTCCGATCGTTCTCCTATATTTGTCCATGTTTGTCAGGTCGCGCTCGTGCTTGACCATCACATGTGTTTCTTATGCCAAAGTCTTTGGATCAATGCCTCGGCCATCCCCTCGGCCCAACGGTTCTGTCCAAAGTCAACGATCGTCCGCCTAGGCGCTGGCAATCCTACTAAGTTCCATATGGTGTCTTGTACCATTGGCCCCCTAGCTGCCTAGGCATCTGTCTGAACACATCTGGTGAACTCTAGCAGTCTCCCTTTGAACCACTGCACTTCTGGTTGAAGACCTTGTCTTCAATATCGCTCCTAGGCATGGATGGGCTTCCAGGTATATCTCCTTAGTGGTCATGTATAGGTGCCTAGGCAAGCACGTCCCACTTGTAAGACCCAAATACTACAGCTAGCCGTCGGAGTCAAACGCTAACTCTCCTTTATATCACCGAACAGGGTCCTAGCGCACTTGTACAAGTAACCGCCTAGGTGCATTCCTACGCTTCCAGATGATTCACATTCTGGTCTGAAAAAGCGCAAAAATACCAGAGGATCAACGCTTTATTTGTTGCGCCGTCTCAGCGCCTTGGGCATGGTGGCCGTTTCTCATTCAGAGACCGAGTTTGTTTTCCACGACTATTCATTCCCATCACCCTATTTATAAGATTAAGCTGTCTGTCTGTCTGAAGCTTTTTAAGTTCCGCTTCTCACTCCGCCACTGCCATTAATCGCCGGTGCCTACTTACCTACAGGCGGTCAAGTAATCTATCATGCCGCTGCTTCTGCCGAAATGCAGAATCTCGGCCGCTCACGTCACCCTTCCAAGAAGGTTTGACAGACACTGCCTCGGGCGCCAACTCTGACAACAAAGGCGGCGAGAATGCGCCCAGAATCTCCTTCCATCTCATTGTGTCGCGTCTTTGAAGACACAGAAACATTCTCGGGTCAAACAAATACTCTCAACTTGCCCAGACGCCAAAATGGACGGTGCAGAGACCGATAATGCGACAGAAGACATAGAATACCATCGTCTACTTCGGCGCGCGGCTCAGCGTGAGCGGCGTGCAAATGAGACCTCTCCCGAGCACGAAATCCGCAGGCGTAAGGACTCCGCATCGAGGAGAACTGCACGTGCAGCACTCTCCGAGGAGCAACAGATTACTATAAGACGTACCAACACCGCGGCGCGAGCCATACACAGAAACCTGACAGATGATGCAACTCGAGCCCGAATCCGATCCATTGACCTGGAGGCTCATCGGACGAGTCGTTCTAGCCAATCAGTCACCAAATGGTGGGATCGGGTAGCTAACCTGAATGCATCAAATTGGGCAGAACCTCTACATCTTCGCTGGAACAGAGCATGTAAAATATGCGGAATTAAGGTGCGTAATATATTTCCTCTGGATGCTTCACTCTCGCTTACTGCCCCCCCATCAGGCTCTGACTGGCGAGAGAATCCACGACAAATGCTTCGTTTGCGGTCCGGATGGTACTCATTATCAACCGCCACTGCCGCCGTATCCTGCGGAATGGGACTACTTTCTCAAAGATCGAAAGACCGCCGGCGTTTCGCGCAAACTGAACAACATGTTCTCACTGACTGCCATCGGCGTCTACAACGGTGATTTTATGACATTTCCCGATGGCGTTGCCGCTGTAACTCTTGCCGGTGGTCGAACATATCATCGAATGCTCCCCGCTCACGAAGGCCAACACGCGATCAGATGGTTTATCCACGATCCATGGGCGATGTTCACACGGGCCGCTGAATTCAACATCCCGGATGCGTGGATTCACAGTACCTTGGCCGGACTGGAGCGTGTCAATCCGTTCATCTCCGAGCTTGAAAAACTCAACGTTTATGACGACGATGATGATATAGCTCTTCAGATCGAGCACGCAGACAGCATCACGAACGAAATCGCGGCCGTGGTGTCTCTAGCTCCAGCTTCCCTGCCGTCTCGCCGTAAATTGGTTATTAAACGGAAGGGCGATGAGCCTATTTTCCTTGATCTTCTCTCGCCATTGGTTGAACCTCTGCACTACCTGCTGTTACTACCACATGGCACACTGGGATGGTCTCCAAGTCGTCTGACTTCGAATGGCAAGAAATTTAGCCAGTCTCGCTGGTACCGAACTCGGTTTTTCATGAATGCCGAGCAAATGTCGAAATTCTCGCGCTTGACTGGTAGGTTACAATATTCAACTCTTCACATTTTCCGACCACAATACTCCAGGAGAATACTTGGTAGATGCTTGGAGTGCAGTCGAAGAGGCGCGACTGACTTATATCCGCCACAATCAACACTCGGATCCCGACGAGCATGAATACATTGGGACCGGAGACGAGGAACCCGCAGACGATGTTCGCCTTCCATCCAGCTTTGTCCATTCACCGGCGTGGTCAGCGGCGAATATTTCGGACTGCCTTGCGCTCCGAAAAGCGCTTGGACCCGTCACCCTTTTCATTACATTCACCACAAATCCCCGTTGGCCCGAACTCACTTCGCAATTACAGCCCGGTCAATCCGCAAATGACCGCCCCGATCTCATAGTCCGCGTTTTCCAACAATATCTGTCAGCACTGATGAAGGATGTTCAATCCGTCTTCGGCCCTATTCTCTATTACGTCCGGGTCACAGAATTCCAGAAACGGGGTCTTCCACACGAGCACATTGCTGTTGCTCTGAAGAATGTCCCAAAATCACCTGAAGATATCGATAAATTCCTCAGTGCGGAATTGCCTCGAAATTCTGGTGCACTACAGGACACTGTGAAGCGCCATATGACCCACATTCATGATCCCGCCAAGACATATCATCGATGCGGATGGCCGCGGAACTGCCAGTACGGCTTCCCAAAACCGGTCAAAGCGCAATCCTCCTTTAATGACCGTGGTACGTTGTTTCTGATCCGCACCAGTGTTCCATTCAACATCTGCCATCTCATGTAGGCTACTTTGAGCATCGGCGGCGGCAGCCCGAGGACCAAATGATCGTTTCGCACATTCCATGGCTCATTTTAAAATATGACTGTCACATCAACGTCGAGTTCTCGACGGGGGTTGCCCTCTTTCAATATCTCTTCAAATACTTCTTCAAGTCACTCGATGAAGTCAATTGGAAAATTCATAAACCAGCGCCCGAACAGCTGGAACCTACTACCGGACAAACACGAAAACCGGTGGATGAAATTCGGGACTATGAACGCGGCCGTTACCTCTCCAGTATCGAGGCTGCAACACGACTCGCGTCGTTTCACATCACTCAGAAACAACCGGGAGTAAAACGGCTCCCAGTGCATCTCCAAAATCGCCAATTTGGACAAATGGCACGCAAAGACGGGTCAGAATCCGATGGTACTCTTTTGGTTCGATACCTGGCGCGTCCTCGACACCCTGATCTTGACAGCCTCACCTACATCGAATTTGGTGCAAAATGTCGATTCGAGAAGCACGATCCCAAAGTGGACATGCATCCGCTCCAAATTCTTGAGGACGAGCACCCAGGACGGCCGCGAATGCGCATTCGATTTTATAGTCCGGAACATATTGGTGTTTGTCGAATCCAGATGGTATATCCGCGCCATGGTGACGTGTTTTATCTTCGGGCTCTCCTGTTGCATCGGAGTGCTTGCAGTTGGATCGATCTGCGCACCATTGACGGTGTGGTATATGGCACTTATCAAGAGGCCGCGCGCGCAATGGGTCTTTTCGACAATCGCGATGAAGGCATCATGGCCTTTGAAGAGTTGTTGGAATCGGGTGCGGCACCAGATCAACTTCGGTGGATTTTCGCTCTACTTGCTGTAGAAGGAAGCCCAGCATTGACAATCTGGGAAAAGCACGAGTGCGACCTCGCCGCCGACATCAAGGATCGCATGTTGCGTGTAACTGCACACCCGCCTCCCGAATTGATTCGGAATGAACTACTCATCGCACTGCAAACTCTTCTGCAGGGTCTCGGCAAGTCACTAACCGACGTTGGACTTCCGGAACCAGCAGAGCGACAGCGAGAGGTTGATGCTGAACGAATCCGCTGGGGTGGCGACCCAACCAACCTGTGTGCATTCAAAGACGGACTGACAGCCGAACAGGTTCGCAACCTGATTTCTTCGATATTCGTGGTCATCACTGACTTGAACACACTGGTAGAGATCAATTTATGACCGAATTATGCACGTCTCAAGGTTGGAATCTTCCCGACCAATTCACGTAGACGGCCGAGCGGGCAGAGGAAAGACCTATGTTCTTTATCCAGTTATTGGCGCGCTGCGTAAGCTGGATGAGATAGTGCTACTTTCGGCGTCCTCTGCGTTCGCTGCCAAAAATTATCCTGGCGGCCGAACAACTCATTACCTTTATGGCATTCCTGTGGACGAGTATAACCCCTATCTCAAGTCCTCTGTTGGACCCAACAGCGACCGTGCACGCCTGCTTCACGCTGCCAAATGTCATGTCATTGACGAGATTGGTGGCCTCAACTTCAAAGCCTTCGATTGTGCAGATCGGCTAATGCGCTCTCTCACTGGTCAGAATCGAGTCTGGGGAGGCCGTATGCTGATTACAGTTGGGGACTTTCGCCAGGTATGTTCAGCATGAGAGCTGGCATCTATACAAATTAAATGCATTCAGGTTGCACCTGTCGTTCGCTCTGGTGGCCGCACCGCAATCTGCAAGGCATCCATCCGCACACAACCGGTGTTTGAACATTTTGAAATTCTGGAGTTGAAAAGCTCGATTCGCCAGGGGAAAGATTTAGCCTTCTCTTCATTTCTTGATTCAATCGGAGACGATTATTTGCACGATTCCGTTGACCTTGGCCGCCTAAATCACACACAGTCTGTGCAGGAGCTGATCGACTTCGTATTTCCCCCGTCAATCGTTGCCGATCCAGCAATTTGCATCACACGGGCGATCTTGAGCCCATTCAATGTCTTTGTGGATGACTTCAATTCGACCATCCTCACTAGGGTTCCAGGCGAAAGTCATTGCTATGTCAGCAGTGACTCGATTGAAGATAACAGTGATGGTTCAAACGACGGCGTGTTTTCCGACCCAGAGTTTTTAAATTCCCTACAGGAGCCCGGCATACCTCCACACGAGCTCCTGCTCAAAATCGGTGCTATTTGCAGACTTACTCGCAATTTCGACGCCTCCAGAGGACTCACAAAAAATACACGAGTAATTGTTCGAAATCTTCTTCGTCACACGGTTGAAGTTGAAACAATCGCATCGATGGTTGCCGGGAAGGTGGTGGATCCGGTATGTCCAATGCTGATCTCAATACGTCTTACTCAGTCTTTCAGATTCGTCTCCACATCCCACGAATCAACTGCCATTTTCAGCCCCACGGTTTCGAGTTTACCGTGTATCGAAAACAAATCCCTCTCGCTTTGTGTTATGCAACAACATTCAACGGGTGCCAGGGACTCACAGTGCAAAAATTGGGGCTGGACCTTCGCAGAGAGGTCTTCTCTCACGGTCAATTGTACTCCGCAATGACTCGTGTGCCTGACTCGGTGAATGTGTTAATTCTTAAATTTGAAGGGGAAACGTCGACACACACCACCAATATTGTCTGGGAGGAACTGCTTCTGTAGATGTTCCCTATACACATGTATCAGCGTTTCGCAGAGTGGACGACGACCCGCTCCGCGGGTCGTCGGCTGCTTGTGTACATCCATATTATCTCACGAAGAAAATGGTTATCAGCGAGTATACAGGCAGCAACGGTGCGGCTTAGGCTTAAGCCACATCATTGCCAATGTCAACGTTGTTTTAAGCCAGCTTTAAGCCGGCTTTAAGCCAACTTTAAGCCAGCTTGAACCCAGCGTGAACCCAGCTTTAAGACAGCCTGAAGCCAGCTTTAAGCCAGCTTGAAGCCAGCCTGAAGCCAGCTTGAAGCCAGCTTAAGCCAGCTCGAAGCCAGCCTGAAGCCAGCTTGGAAGCCAGCTTAAGCCAGCTCGAAGCCAGCCCAAAGCCAGCTTGAAGCCAGCTTTAAGCCAGTTGTAAGCTAGTTTTAAGCCAGCTCAAAGCCAGCCCAAAGCCAGCTTGAAGCCAGCTTTAAGCCAGTTTTAATCCGGTTTTAAGCCAGCTCAAAGCTAGCTTGAAGCCAGTTTTAAGCCAGCTTGAAGCCAGCTTTACAAGCCATTCTACAGCAGGGGTATTGATTCAACTTTTGCTGAGTCTTAGGGTGTTTTCAGTCTGCCTTTATATGTGCAGAGTACATTTTTTGTATCTTGATCAGATCTCCTGATTTCATGTGTACACATTTGGCGCTTCCTATTTCAATCCTATTTTGAGTGCATATTTATATATAGAGGTGCTTAGAGGTTAGGAAGGACATTCCATGCACAGTGGAACTCACTGTGCTCCTAGTACAACATGTGAGGCACTACCATCCAGTTATAGTGTCTGTCTCCCAGCGTCTATGAGCTTGGCACCTACACCTCTGTGATCATCAGATGCTGAGGTAGCAAAGATGATGAAAATTCTGCAAGAGCCTGGTAGGGTGCAAAGAAAGAAGTAGGCACATAGAAACAGTTCATTAGTCTGATTTGCCAAATGGGCATGGTTAGGTTAATGAGTTGACTTTCTCAAGGCAACAGCATGCTGTCAGACTGATGACCTCATATGGCCATGTTGGCCCTGGCATTGGGGAGTTTTTTTTTCGCCACAGATCTAATGGAAGAATGCACCTTCCAACTTGCGAGGAGTTTGCAAATGCAAAATGATTCTTGAGTATGATTAGCAGTGACTCTGCAGCCATAGAATACGTATAGAATGCATTGGAGTCGTAGTATACCTCGTCACTTCGTAGGATGAGGATCTTTGTCAGTTGATGGCAGATCCTCGTCCCTTGATGGGACAAGCTCATCAGATGGAGTTTAAGCGAGGGAAAGATCATCAGAAGTTCTCGCTTGTTCAAAAAACCATGCAAGTTCGTCGGATGATAAGCAAGTTCGTCAGAAGTCCGGATTTGGCCATCCAATTGCGCTGTGAGTGAGACACGGCAACATTTTTCCTCTGTACCGCCATCATCTTATCCCACCCATCGCGTCCACAGAGCTTCACCGTGCGTCCCCATGGCACGATTTTTGCCGAACTCCTCACTGACATCCTTCCTGCAGGTGGTGATGGACGATTCCCAGCTTTTCTCGCACTTTTTGCATAGCACCAACGAGGTACAGCGACGGTACAGTCCATTTTTGCCCGACGACACTACGCCCATTTTACCTTTCTGTACACCATGGACAATTCGGTCCATTCCTTCAGGTCTCACTCCCGATACATTGACAGCCATTGCTTTTCTGGTCTGTGAATCATCCGCAGGTTCACCTAGAGCTCAGATTTCTACGTGGATTTCTCAGCAGCCTCGGTTTCAGCAATGCTCGTTGATTTCGTTGGCTTTTAACAACACACCACTGCTTCCGTCTCTAATTTCCTGTGGTTTAACAGCTGTTCGATTTGTTTCCGAACACCTCGCATATTGGCCGTCAACCCGCGTTTTTGCGGCCGTGCCGTTCCCTTTCTTATCCCAATCATCGCAGCAACCAAATGGACCGCTTACAAAGTGAGACAATCCCACGGTGGAGCCCCACTATGGTAATTTAATTTCCATGTGCTAAAATCAATTCGCTCAGGCACTTTATATAACCGCAAGGCTTCAGCTGATGCCGGTCCAACTGTCGTCCACCGACACTAACTTCTTGGGTGATGGGTATGGGTACGATTCAGATTTATTACGCCTTTCCTGCTTGGATGCCGAATTTCCACGTCTAGCAATGGAGAATTTAGATAATATTCGGATTTCTTTCATCCGATGAGCTGACCAAGTCAGTAATCAATTCTCATGATTTCTATCTGTTCTGGTGTCATGCGTCCCAGATGATGATCTCGGTACGTACCATCTGCGTACCATTTACATTTTCACTGAATTGTTTCATTCAACTTTCCATCCGAAAAGGCAGAAATCAAACCGTGGGACAATACTAACGTTGGTACCTTGGGCAACTCACGGTACGCCTCTCATGGGATCGATATTGTTGAGGCTTACGGCTCCATGTCCCTCGGACTACGCGGCGACTATGTTGAGGTCAAGTCAACGCTGTCTCCTTTCTCCGAACACAGGGCACGCTGGCTGGGTAGGGGATGAAGGTCCCGAGACGCACGAGAAGCTGACTGCGAAGGAATGGGTTGAGCACGATCCGGAAGATTTTGCCTAGCGTTACGAAAAGGAGCACAAACGTCGCTACCTCAATTACCTTTGATAACTTGCACAGGCTAATTCGTAGATCTTGTTTCTTGTGCGTACGACTTATAGAATCCAAGTTAATCGCTTCTGCATTTGATCTGAGTGCCAGGAGCTTGATGTGTTGACTCGGTGCATAGCTATGTGTATATGTGTACATTTGAGGAAAAACATAACACGCAAGATCTTTGTTTGAGTGCATGAAATCTTTGTCGTACAAGTCCAACGCAGGACCGCAATATCGTAGAACTAATTTGCGTATATTTGACAGCAATGCATAGTACACTGAATCTGCGCCACGCCCGGGATCCCATGGAACAAAAAAAAATTCAGAAGCAAGAGAGTTGTCCAACGACAAGTCTTGTAATATTAGAGAGGAGGCCCCATCCCCAGAAAATCAAGAACTTTATTCGAGCTTCTCGGCGATCTCCTATGGTGCAGGTCACCTAGCTGCCGCTACCAAATATTAGTGGCCAAATCGGCTGGAGAAATTTTTTTTGAATTAATTGTACCTCTGGAGGGATTTGGGGCTTGTTTTTTTGAATGTATTGGATGATGCGGGCATTCAGCTCGACTGCATATAAATCTCACTGTCGCGCACCTGAGAGGCCAGTGGGTAAGTAGAACTCTGTAGCGTCATTTTGCACCTATTGACAGCTTGGACAGAGCTTTTTTTCAATATAATACGCGCATATGGCCAAATCGGCAGGCAACTTTCTTTTTGCTCACTCAGTTTTGAAGTAAATAAAAATTCCTCTTTAGGATCTTCTTGTACGTTGAAACAGAGCACATTGTAAAGAGGGATAAGAAATCAGATCAAATTTGAAGCCGCCAAATTTCAAACATTAGGGTGTGGCAGCTAGGTGACCTGCACCATAGCAGGTTCTTCTCTGCCCAGTCCCGCCCAGCTATGGATGATGGTGCATTACAGGTTTATGGCTGCCTTTCAAAAGTGGTGACATGGAGTTTGGGCTTCACCGTGGTCACCGAGCTCAGTTCAATACTTCGAAGGCCACAAGCACTTGACCTTCTGAAGCTCAAGTCCAACTCAATAAAACACATTATTTTTTCTCATACTACGAGGCTGACAGATCGGTGCAATGGGCTTTTTTTCTCATTTTGGACCTGTTTTTAAATTGGCCGACCTTTGGTATCCCAAGTTACGGGTTCTTACAATCTTTCGATCGTTGACCTCACTTCTTGGTCTTAGTACTATTCACACGACTCTAGACAATTTTATCCTGTTCTTTGGGCGAGACCTGATGGCAAGTTGAATTCAGGGTGCTCATTCATCAGGGAAACCGCTCCTCGCTAATCTAGGCAAAAATAGACATGGCTAGGCCTAATTTCCCTAAATTGCCGATTTTAGGAACATTAGTTCGGTTAAGTTGATTAGATCAGTCCCCTGTTAAATAAGTCCAGATTTGCCTAAGTTAGACCTAGATTCTGTGAGCTTGGACGATATTCATTGTAGCTAATTGCATATTTCACAACACAAAGACAAGAAAAATAGGATATATTGACAAGTAGTACAACAAAATCTCGTAGTATGACAAGCATGACTGAAGTGCACTACAGAAAAGCTCGACACAAATAAATCAACCCCAAATCCTCTTCATCCGTGACCTGGGAAAATTCATCAGATGGAAAGCATAAAGGAAAATAAACCTTCACCTGCGCATAACTTGATTGAATTGAACACTACAGAATCAGGATGCAAGTGAGCAGGTGGAAATAGGTCTAAAAGGACTCGATTCAGTGAATGATTCGGAAAAGAGGAAGCAGAGGCTTACAGGGACGATGAGGACCGAAAATCATGATGTGCGATGGATAACACATTAATAAATGGTGTCAGCTATGAATAAACGGATGAGGGCCAAGACCATATTTTAGAAAGATTCATGTACCTGCAGATGCAGCTTCCAATTCCCCATTTGAATGCAGCAATGATGTCTTCGTGTGATCTAACATGGGACACGTCATCAGATGCCAAAACATCCGGGTCCTCGGCGCAGTCACCAGTGACTGATAGGCGCTACCCAGTGAGTGACTGCAAACGGACTGAGGGAGGGATATGAGTCCAAGTATATAGAATAGAATTAGTCTCACCTCAGAACATCAGCAGGACCGTCAGAGATGGACTAGGATCCAAGACCACTAATAGCCACACATCAGGTAAGGTCATCACTGAGGAGAAGCACATACCAGAGCTGAATAAGAGGGCAACTCAAACCCCGCCAGGACAGTCACAATAGCAAGGCAGAGGGAGTAAACGAGCGAGGCGGAAGATGGGGGGAAAGGAAGGAAGGTGTTTGACATTGTTATGACATGATCAAAGTCAAAAAATTTTCATGCATACGTGTGCGTTACGGTCAAGTTACGAAACTTCAGGGCAGGTCTCGGTAAATGCGCTTAGGGACTTGATACATTTCGTGTGAATGCATGTATTCATATCAAGTGCGATATTTTGAAGTGAATGTACATAACAATTTTTTGTAATAATCCACTGACCCAGAGGTAGAATCCCGGAGTGTTCTGATACTTACTTCAAGTTTGATGTCCCAAGCTCCTTGGTCAGTGTCAGTTTGGTGAGAGCAGATACGCCAAGGGAGTTACTGATCTATCAGGCATTGAAAGGCCAACATTTACTATGTACTTTGCATGGGCTACGCCGAGCTCTTTTGACCATCACAACCTACCTAATTTCCCTAAGTTCCCAGATTTACCAAATCTATGACAAATTACCCAAATTTAGAACCACCGGTCTAAATTATCCGAGATTCGGCTAAATTAGCAAGGGACGTTTTCCCTGATGTTGATTGAGTTATTCACTTGGGTATTTCACTTCGTTACTTTCAGACTAGTTTTACTCTTTGAATAAATATTGTGCAAGCATGTGGAGCTTCGCAGTAGTTCAGGTAGTTTATGCAATTGAATGCTCGCACAACCTGTACAGGCTCGCTCTGTTTTACTACATAGTGAGTCCATATCCATTTCTCTGCTCTCTTTCTTGAACAATTCTCCGGATAGATGATGCCTTTCTGGAGGCACCATTGCTCAGATATTCCTGCCTCAAGGTAGTGCAGGCATTCCAAACTAAAATTTGAGTCAAATTCATTACAGTATGCTCGTGTCCTGCTTTTGTGGCTATTTCCTTCCCGCGTCACTCAATCGTGATGATATTCAACCTCAACTCGCTCACCCCTCGGGGTTCTCGGAAGTGAAAATTCGTTCGGTCGTGGAGATGAGCACTTTATTTGATTATTACTGTTCTGTTTACTCAAGTTTTCTATGGCAATACAGACACCGCCAGTTCCTTGTCACCTCTTTCTTCACACGGTGGTAATTTCCATTCTCTGCTCTGGAACATTATGATTCAACGTGTTCTGCGTTCGAGAACACATAGCTTTCTCATGATGAAATCCAATATATGGTTTTTGCAATGTTGTTAGCCAGCTTCGACTCCGGTCATTCGAAATTATCCACGAAATGTATACAACGCGGCTATCACAAACGCGTCGCGGGCCGTGTTTCCGGCCTGTGACATGGTGTGACTGGCGTGACAAGCTCTCGCCGAGCGCTCCACCAGTCTGTCCAGTGTCCACTTGCTGTCCACAGTTCACTTATCATCTGACGAGCTTGCACTTCCATAAGTCCCAAAGCGGCAAGCAACAATCTTTCCTATACATTTGATGAACTTGCCCACCAGGTGACGAACTTCCGCGATCCTACAAAGTGACGAACTATGTGAGGACTCAATGCATTGGCATGACAGGTTTGGCACTTCATCCCTGAGTCAATCTTGATTCTGAATTTTATTTATGTCAAGTGAATTGCTCATCGGAGCTGACATTCAATTTTGAACATAGCTGTTCTTGTGATGAATATGGGTCGCTTTCCATTGTAAGCTCCTTGAGCAGGATTATTTCAGCATCCTATCCACTCTCAGATGTAGGGCTCAAGCACGGAATTCAAACTTGGCCCCCAGAAGACAACCACCATGTGTTCAACTACATGTGGAACATACTTCCTGACTTCTTCCGACTTATATGCACATTGTCATATAATGTCTAGGTTCCGGAAGTGAACTGCTCAGCGTAGTTGTCATATCAATGTGGTCTAATGCATTCATTTCTGAATGAGTGAAAACTGGCTGTCTTACACTGCTCCAATTCAGATGTAGCACATGAGTACTGAACACTTCTCCAGGGGGGATCACATCGTGCTCCACTGAGGGCGAAATATTTTTCCAACCCTCTCCACACGTATAAAGGTGAAGTGAACGAGTTCTAACCTCCAGCAAAAGTTAAACGAACAAATCAAACAACGCACAATGTCTGTTCCCTGCACCATCCCGACAACTGGCAGTTTCCTATTCATGGATTTTCAAGGCCTCTGCCTTACCATTGATACCACCAGTGCCAGCCCCTTTGCTCCTGTCATTACCAAGGTGTGCAGCTTCAGGCTCCCTGCCCTGCCTCAGCAAACAGTTTGTTCAAGTTGGATATGCAGTTCACGTATTTTTGGCATTGTTATATAGTGGTTGCTTGTGCCGGCCAACCATGGCAGTGTCCAAGTCTCAGGCCTGAGCCAGGGGCCTAGCGAAATTGTCCTCCTTGTGAAGTTGAAGGGAGAAGCTATTACCACCAGCTTTGGATTCAATGTTAGCTGTGTCCTGGTCGATGCCAATTGCATATAAAGGTGGAATGAAAACACCCTAGGACTCAGCGAAAGTTGAATCAATACCCCTGCCATATAATGGCTTATAAAGCTGGCTTCAAGCTGGCTTAAAACTGGCTTCAAGCTGGCTTAAAGTTGGCTTCAAGCTGACTTAAAGTTGGCTTCAAGCTGGCTTAAAGTTGGCTTCAAGCTGGCTTAAAACAACGTCGATGTTGGCAACGATGTGGCTTAAGCCCAAGCCACCCTACGGTACATACAGGAGCATAAACGAAGTAGTACGCGATATTCTTTAATCAACTCCTCCACTTTCTCCTCCGCTTTGGTGGAGTGACAAATTTCCGCAACAGTCGCTTTATTTGTGTACTCCCAAATTTTGTTGTGCACATTAGCCGTGTTTGATGTCCGGTAGTTCTTCACAGCCAAATTGATGTCCTCCATGGTCAGACAGCGTGCAGCTCTGTGGTTGAGCGATATCAAGAAGACACACTGAAAATGGAAATGTTTCTGGTAGGATAGAAACCCTCCCCAAAACTGGTGGTTTCTGTTCATGTTCCTATTTGAGCAGAAACTACAGATAACAATAAGTTGGAAACCACAACTGAAATACATAGTTTCAGAATTACTTTCAGGGTCAGTGAAAGAGGATGTTTCTTTGTGTGATGAAAGCAACCCAGAAACTTCAGGTTTGTCCATGCCTTTCAGCCTCCCAGAAAGAGAGAGTTTCATGAAAAATCCACAGAAATGACCAGTTTCATGTGATTTTTCATGAAACTCTTTCTTTGTGTGGAGTTGAAGGGAACAAAGTAACCCAGAGTTCCTGGGTTGCTTTCATCACATAAAGAAACTCTTTTGTTCTGTGGCAATAAAAATACTCATGAAACTATGTATTTCAGTTTTGATGTCTGACTTATTTTTACTTGTAGTCTCTCCTAGAATAGAAACATACACAGAAACTATGAGTTTCTAAGAGGGTTTCTAGCTTACCAGAAATATTTCCATTTTTGGTGTGAGAGTTGGGCCAAGACGAGTGTCAAGTCGATTATACTTGTCATCACAGAAAGTAACCGGAAATAGCTATCTTACATCATCTAGCATGGACCAAAATGGACAGCCTGTTGCCAGTAGCTGCCCTGGGATGTTGCCAGCCTACAATATATTTTACCTTGTGTAAAACACATTATTGATCCATCGAGGAGACATAAAGATTTCTGTATTGCTGGCTGAGATTACATCATCTCATCATTGTCTGGAAAGAACTGCCCAAATAAAGTTCAAAACACCAGGGAATACCAAAGGATAATTCAAGTGAATACTTGTGCATCTTCTGCAGCCTTCAGAGCACTCAGACTGTGGCCTGAGCATCATAGTGACCCAAATAATCATAAACCATGGGAAAGTCCCTGTTTTGGATGGGGATGCTTCAATGTACAAATCAAGTGGGGATTGTTGCCTACAAAGACATTAGCAAGGTACTAGGGACTCTTCTGCTGAATTTACCACCGCTTATCGAAGTGCTACAGAGTTTATTTGAGTTTTAGAACAATATTTCAACAGTGCAGCTGACAGAGCTCACACAGGATTCAGGTTTGAAAACATAAAGCCCTTATTGTTGCCTATCTATCAAATTCTTCCAATTCTTTTTGTATACAACACACTGTTAACACTCCAAAGAATCCCCTCAGCACCCCTCAGCCACATCTGTTCACGCAGTGAGCAATGCTCAATAACTTTGTATGACAGACTGGAAATTATGGGTAATCAAATTGTGCCATCAGCTGAGCCGATACCAAAGAGTCTGGAAGCCTGCTGCGAAGTGAGAGAGGGCTGAATTTCCCAAATAACATATCTATATAGTTTGAACCAAAATATTCTACAAACTTCCAATAAAATTCACCAATTTCCGGTTACTTTGTGTGATGATGAGTATAGGTCATGAGGAAATGGAGAATTTCGGGGCTGAATATGCGAATGTGAGGACAAATATTAGGATAGAATGTTCACGCACGTATTCACATAGAGCTTGGTGATCCAGCGAATGAACGCTGTGGAAGGGGTGGATGAGCCCCTCGTTGACTTTCCCCTTTCCGTCTCTACGTACGTACCTTACAACCGATCGCTTGTGCGATGGTATTGAAGCGCAGAATGTACTTCAGTAGTGGAACTCGAGACAAAAAACCCAAATCAATCTCCAATGAACAATCACTCTCCACTAAGTCCCAACCAATTCAAGTTCCACCATCGATGCTGTACGTCAATGCGCGTGAGTTCGGGAGGTTCTGGCCAAAATATATGGCGGGTGCGAAATCCAGAACAAGCAATAAACCGAAAGCAAGAAAATCCGAATTTTAATCCAAATCCAACTCTGTCTCCGTAAAACCGTTCCCGTAATCCGTTCCTTAGTTCCGTAGACTTCCAAACCAACAGATATCAAATCACAGGATAGACCTGGGCGAGTATTATTGTTCTTCTACTGGTACAAGTCGTCCTTTTATACTACTGCTATTTGTTCCATATAAACAAAAGTTCTGATTCATATCTACCAGTACCGGCGCATTCATCGGTTGCGCTTTCGAGTCAGAATGACCTTCGAGTCAGGATGACACGCTAGGACACGTCGAACAACATGTCTAAATATGTGTCTCAACGTGTCTTAATGCGCCACGTGACCGTTTGCGTGTCTGTTCCTTCACGCCATGCTTATCTCGCCCATTGTTCCTGACCTGCCGCTTACTTCTATTGTTGGCTGGAACCTCCTCCGTGACCCATGGACTCCGATTGTCCAGTAGTAGGCTTAGCCGCTCATTCTTCCTTGTAACAAACAAATAAAATTTTTGTTGGCATTTTGACAAGTTTTCATATGGTAGAACAATCGCTAGCCTTTCAGTATATTTGGTTTGTATGCAAATAGACACGATCATTACCTTCTTGACCCGGAACCGCCATCCTCCCCGCGACCGGTGACTTGAGTACTCCACCGAGAGTATGTCGCCAGTGACCACCGAGCATCCTTGGACCAGTTTCTCACCAATATTGAGTCTTATTGAGCTTCATTCGTACTCCAACCCCGCACGGCACATCCTCCTATTTCCTCCAGAAATCTACTCTACGCTTCGACGCTTTCCCGGGACCTTCGCCACTTGAGGCTACCCCCTAGGTGACCCACTTAGGTCTAATTGTTCATGGGGAATAATAGACCTAAGGGGGGGTTTTTCTAGGTGGTCCTCCCATGCATATGTGGGTCATCCCACTGCTTTGAGGGCCACAGCTGGCCATGTCCCACCAGTTTTGGTGGGATGTCCCACTGCCCGCCGTAGGCGGGCCGGAAAAATTGCGTTTTTTCGCTCAGATTTGCACCATTTTGCATCGGCTGAGGTGATACATGTAGCCCTCTGCTGCAGCTATCTCTCGGCTATGGTCTGCGCAAAGCACAGAAGAAAAAATTTCTGCTTTTGCTCCCAGCACCCAGCTCTCGTGTGATACTTCACTATAGGCACTTGCTTCTGTGGCAACTTTGTTATAAGGAAATATACACCACACTGGGCCATTTATTCAAAGGAAAATTGAAATAGTGGCTGCATACATTTTCTGTACATCTTCGCAGCTTGTGTAACAGTTATAGCAATATATACCACACTGGACCATTTATTCAAACGAAAATTGAAATAGTGGCTGCATATATTTTCTGTACATCTTCACCGCTTGTGTAACAGTTATAACTGCAACATCGCAAGAGATACCCACAATCTCACACTGTATAGATGTGTTGCATTTACATGCAGATCTTGATGCTGTGTAGATGTGTTTAATTTACTGCAATTTAACTTACTCCATGTAAAACGGCCTGGTAAGCAAGATTATAGATAAGAAGATTCAGGATAATCTAATTTTCTTGGTGAGGGCCCATTCCTGAACGTACCGAGTTAAAGCGTGAGTTCCGGATGGTTGTATTTCACTCCATGCTCGACGACAACTTGCTCACATCTCATTTTTAAACCATCGGTCTTTGTGTTCTGGAAAATATACTACCCTACTTTTGGTCCATGTACATATAGCGGTGGGATATCCCACCTGCGCGGGATTTGCCATTCGCCGACGGGATATCCCGCGCAGAGCATGGGAGGTTCCATCCGCCGATGGGATATCCCGCGCAGAGTATGGGAGGTCCCACTCGCCGATGGGTTATCCCGCACAGAGCCTGGGATATCCCGCCTCCACCCGGGACATCCCACGAATAATGGGACGTGCCGTCTGCAGCGGTGGGATATCCCATCCTCTACTCTGGGATATCCCACGCGTTTTCTCCTCCTGCGGAACGTCCCACTTTGGGTGGGACGTCCCACTATTGCTACTTGACTCAGTGGGATATCCCATCACCTTTTTCATGCAATGGGACATGAGTGGGATGTCCCATATTCAAGGTTTTCTTCAAGTTCTTTTGGTGGTTCAATTCCTGCAACGTCACTGAAGCACGCGTTCCTGTTTCTAGGTGATAGAATAAAATACCGCCACCTCATACACTCAATACTACAGCCCCCACCGAGTTGTAAAGCGGCATTCGGGCATTCGGCGGGCGAACGTCGTTCCTCGCCTCGCGGTGCACGCCGACGGCGCGCTGGATGCGTCCTCAGCATTCAAATGATGAGCGCCAACCACGCTCGTCAACAGCGAAGCGAACCGCGCGCGTGCGGCCCGGCGTCCGGCGCGCGCGCGGCCCGGCGTCCCTGGTGTCGCGAGAATCGGACGCTGTGCAAGTCCGGATGCAAGACGAGAGGGGAGGGCGTGCGCGACAACACTGTCGCGTCCCACCCTGCGCGCCGTCGTAACGCTGAGGTATCTGTGAGTATAGACTACTACAATTTTCAATAATTGGTTTTCCATGCACGTACGCGACATGAGACAAAGGCGGAGCATCAAGACCTTCACGAGTGGCGACGTCACGAGCGAGACCTCTAAATGTGCGCGGATCGCGGCTCACAATCTAAGTATCTGAAAGAAATCGAGAAATGATTTTTTAGTGTCTTGATACCGCAAGTCGTCCTATATGAGTTTTTCATCTTGCAGTGCAGTGGGACGTCTCACTGCTCGCTCTTTCTAACAAAACAAGAACATCGCTGAAGCGAAGCAAAATAAAGTCTTTACTTTTACTCTACCGCCGCGGCGCGACGCGCTCATTAAGGTCAAACAAGATCAAATAACACGCACCGCACTACTTTCCAATCGCTCGTATTCGTCTATTGCCTTCACCGCGAACATGTGAGTATTTCCTCGTCTATTGCTCATTGCTAAATCGGCTAGGGCGCCCATCCGTTCCCTCCGCCAACGGCCGCAGCCCAGCGCGACCGACTACCGCCGCCGCACGCAGCTCGCGGCCATGTAAATCAGGCATCTCGACGCCCACATTGCACAACTGACCATGGTTTTCTCAGCACTCGCATTCGAGACCCCATGGAACAGGCGTTGGCTCACCTCTCCCATCCGCTGTACAAGGATTTTCCGGGCGATCTTTACACAGTCTGCCGTGTCGTCCGCGTCTTCGACCCGCTGCTGCTAACCTTCGTCGATGTTCTCGAACTCAAAGCGGGCTTCTCCATCGACACGCTCCGCCGCCAATTCGAATACGAGGACGTTTGCCAAGGTGTCGATTTCATCTGGCTTTACAGATACCACACGGAAAGCGTCAGGTTACTCGGTAAGTTTTCGTTTCGTTTCGACGTCACAATCGGTGTGCCATTGACCTTTTCTTTCAGAACGACTCATCCACCTCACCCTTCGCGCCCTCGGCGCGACGATCCCGACCTACCACTGTCCGGGTTGCGGCGTCCGACACCGTGAATTCTACTCTTGGTCGGCAGCAGGAGGAATCGAGGGTTTGTGCGCCATAATTGAATTTTGGCTGGGGATTCTTGGGGAGAGGGTGGAGAAGTAAGTTTCCTTTTCGTTGCAGATCGAGCTGAACGCTGACAGTTTTCTAGGGTTGCTATCGATCCTATTTCCTAGTAATTTAATTAGCGAAACCAAATGTACCGTCTAGCGTGGAGTCTGGAGATTGTAAGCCCGTGCCTCTCTTGCGAAAAAATACACCAAACCTGAACCCAGTCGCAGTATCGCCGCCTCCGTGGGTCGGCACACCAAGGACGACATCACACACCATGACGCCGTGCCCGCCGCGACGGGCGAGCCGCGCACCAGCCCAACGCCGACACCGTACGCGCGGTGGCCCTTGTACGCGCACATCTACGATCCCAAACAATTAGCGAGCTGAAGCACATCGACAGCTTCGCGAGTTACCTTCTCTGCATCGCGGCAGCCGCATCGGCTCGCTGAAGATTTTGGATTTACCTTCGTGTGCCCACGAGGTACGTGGAGTGCGCGTACGCCTCAGCAACGCGTAAGAGACAGAGCGAGGTCGAATACCGGGCGTCCCCAGCCCGCCCCACGAATAACTCGTACGCCGGCGAGGTCCAATACTGACTGCGAGCCCCGTACCGCCATCATCACCGCCCCGCCTCGAGTCTTCAAGAGCGCCGAGTGTATCCGCGGCGCTGCACGTTTACGCCCCGCGCTTGGCCATCCAGCCGCCAACAACGCGCGGACCACGAGCACCGCGGTCATCACTCCCCGCCTTGAGTCATCAAGAGCGCCGAGCGTGTCCACGGCGCTGCACGCTTACGCCCTGCGCTTGGCCATTCGGCGGCCACCAGCGCGATGCGCGGACTGCGAGTCCCACACATCGCCCGCCTCGAGTGCTGAAGAGTGCCGAGCGTGTCCGGGGCGGTCCACGCTTACGGTTGGACATCGTGCTGCCATCAATGCGATGCCCACCGCATCGCGCCACGAGTTCCGCGGGAACGGCGGCGGTCTCGACTCTGCACTTGAGCATCCCAACGCAGAACGCAGTACTCATCGCATTGCGCTACGAGCGCGCGTGCGTGCGCCGAACTGCGCCAGTCTGGAGTCTCGCGTCGCGTCGCGCAGGTGTCGGCACGCACATGCAGAGACGAGGCGCGGCCGGCGATCATCGCGCGAAAACAGGGTGTCTGTAAGCACATGGATGTATCAGCTAGAATTTCAATAAACAACTTTTAAACGTACTGTGAACGAAACAAGTTTGGCGTGTCCCAAAGTGAGCGCTGAGCACATCGCATCCCCGTTGCACTGCGCATAACTCGCGCAATCTTCAGCTCGTTGCGAGGGGAGGGGAGATGCACGTTCCCTCGTTAACAAGCGTTGCTCCGAATCCGCGGTCCAGTCCCAAATTCATAATGAGCTCATGCAACCCTCCCTCCCGAAATACACCGCTGCAAGCCCACCCAGGATATACGGACACCGAGATGGGATTCGAGGTTACCAGTACGCAAGGTACGTAGTTTGTACCAAAAGTAGCAACAGAAATCACAAAATGTCCATGCAACGGGTACGCAAAGTACGTATTTCAAAGTACGATACCAAAAATAGCAGCAGAAATGATGAAACGTCCTTACAATGGGGCTCACTCCCTAATGATACCCGTAAAACATCTGCGGCACAACAGGCGGCGCTTCCAAAGTCGCTTGCGCGCGCTTCGTCGCCTCCGCGATGGATTTCTTGATTACATTTCGCCAGATTTCGTCTATTGATTGAATTAAATAAAGAAAAGATAAGAAGAGGATCAAACGCACGTTGGTAATAAAGAGCGATGCAGGGTTGTTCGTCGGGCCTGTCGTAGAAGGGATTCGCGAGGCTGATCAAAAACTTCGGGAGATCCAACGTCGGTGGGATATCGCGTTCGTTTTTCCCAGTAAAAGTTGCATACAAGTTGCGTACTACAAGATACATTCAGTTGAAGTACACACATATAGGGTAGGGCAGAACGACGTACGATGCTTGTTGAAGTCCGGGCGCCGGAGGTCAATCCTGGCGAATGGGTTTCGCACAGTGATATAGCAGTATTTTCGTCCGAACTCTTCGCGCAGACCATCCGTATCCCCATCGAAGGCGCGCAAGAGTTGGTCGTGGACCTCGAGCTCGTCGCGCATCTTGGCCAGCCCGTCTTCGTCGGCGAGCTTGAAGTCATTCCCATACTCGCGAATAAAACCTGCGTATTTTCTCTCGAACTTGCGTAGCGGGGCGGGGTCGTCGTAAGGGTGCGTGGCCACTGATTCGTCGTAAGGGTGCGTGGCCACTGATTCGTATTTGAAAACAGGTTAAGTTAGAACACTTAGGAAAGACTCACAGGCAAGGCGTTCCAGCCGACGCAAGGTTCCTTCAGCCTCCTGCTTCTTGGTGAACCATTCGGCCAACGCCTCATCCTCGATAAATGGGGTGAAATTCTCCTCGTAGTCTTCGACTGAAAAACAGTAAGTACCAATATCCCCAGACTGAATATATTTACACTTACGCTCTTGTTGGTACTTCATCTGGAGTATCGCGTTGTCCGGAGCAGCATCTGTAATAGACGGTGAGTAGGAAACTATCGCATTAATGCCCAACGTACCTCGCGCCACCTTGGCTGCACGAACGCGGTCGTTGGCGGCTTTGCGCTGGGGTTCCTCGGCGTCGTGGCGCTGTTTCTCCCGTAATCGGTCTTCACGCGTGCGCGGTGGAAGGCGAATGCACGGCGGGAGAGAGGCGGGGCCGGGACGGCGGACAGCTGATGAGCGGGAGGGTGGCATTAGTTTGGTGAAAATGAAGGAAAAATCAGTTTCGGCTCGCCTTATGAAGTCCTCTCGGGTGGCATTGATTGGGTAGGATTCGGTGGCCACATTGTTCTTCGATTGCTGATTTCGGTATCTGAGGGCGGTCAGCGCTTTGGTACTCAATGATTATTCCCGAAAACTCACCATTCGATTGTTATCTCAATCAAATGCCAGAGGGCCGTTGGCGAGCTATTTTTGCACTCTTGGTAAACTCTCCGTGGAGAGTCGCAAGCCCGGGGGTCCACGACAAGGAGGTGCACGGGTTGCGAGCCCGCCCCCGGGAACTACCTACGACTACCTATGTTTAATAAAATCTATCTAAATTTCAGGGTGAACTCGGAAGAAAGAATGGATAATATTCGCGGTATCTCTAAAAGTCGTTCTCTGGCTCATTACGATAAATGTCTGCTCTCTCCACCGCTTCCAGCATCCCAAAATCGTCATCTTCCCCACCGCTTTCCTCTCCCTCCTCCTCGCCGTAGTGCCTGTCCTCCCCACGCGCTGGCAAGTGCGCCTCGACATTGCACTTCGACAGTTGCAATGGAGACGGTCCCCACGGCGGCAGCGCGTCCGGGTGCACAAGCTGGGGCAGGTGCTTCTCCCAGGTCGCACAGAGGCGAACGAGCTTGTCCTGACGTAATTGGAGGTGATATTTATCCACGTCGGATTCTACGAAAAGTTAGTCCAGCTGAAGCATCGACGTCGAGCGACCTACCAGCTCTGTCAATCGCGTCCTTGACCACTTTCCATTCTTCCGCAAACCAGACCCGCAACGCACGCAGCTCCCGTCGCAATCGAGCCTCTTCCTCGTTGCACCGATCCAGCTCCAGCATCGCCTTGATACCGGACCGCACCTTCTCGTCGCAAAGCCACAAGGGTGGCTCGGTGCTCTCGTCCTCGCCATCGTCCAAGCCCACGTCTTGGAAGATCACGTCGTCAACATCGAGCTGCCACAGGCCTTTCGTCGGGATGGGTACAGGCGCGATTGAGCCTCTGGGAGCTTTACCGTCCGCGATGAGCTTGGTGATCTGAGTGCAGAGTTTGTTGTACTCTGTCGCGACTTTGGCAATCGTGGGCTCCCGACGCTTGACCGCCGACTCCGTGTGCGCGTGGAGTTTGGAGTCTACATCAATACACGATTAATAAATCGCAGTCTTTAATTAGGAGAGATTTCACCGTTAACAAGTCGCCGATAAGCTCGTTCCACCGCGTCTAACTCGAACTTCCTCGCCCGCAAGCGCTCCCGGAGTCGAAGCTTGAGCGCCCGGGCGTTCATCCGCAGGCGCAAGTACTCGCTCTTCGCCATCTTCTTGAGTTCCTGCTTCTCCTGCACGCCCAACGCCGCTTCCTTTCGCCGTAACAGCCCCTCGCTCTTCTCCAGTGCCGCCTCTGCTCCTCGCAACTCCGCCTCGCACAAGATCGCTGCATTGGGGTCCTCCTCCGAGGCGGCATCCACAAACTTCTGCCGCAAGTCCCGCACCTGGACTTTGCGCGTCTCCACCCCCTTTTGGAGAAGCAGGACGGCCTCAACGGCTTTCTCTCCCGCTTTCTGCGTCCGACCTGACAAGAAGATGTCAGAAAGGAACGTAAATGATGAGCCAGACAACCTACGCGGCAGAGGCTTCGTTTGCGCCGCCACCTGTTTCTTCCACTCGGCGCGCAGGAGAGACATGGGTTTTCCGGCTTCAGCGAACGCCTTGGTAGCTTCGCTGCGCTTTTGGACACAGTGCGCATGGTGCCGGCGAATCCACTCTCCCAGGCGAAGGAGGCTCATCTCGTCTGCGTGCTCCATCTGAGCGTCCAAGGTGTACAAGCGATTATGATACTAGAAATAAATAGAATAATTGTCAGTCGACGGTATCCCGAGAAAATCCAAGGAAACTTACCCCGGAGATACGCAAGTGGGGAATGAGGTGCTGGATTGACTTCCAGAAACGCTCTGCGCCCTCGCCGTTCGTCAAGCCGAATCCCACGCGCTTGCGGGGATGGTAGAGTAATTGGCAGGCCCATTCATGCCCGAACGCGTGGAAAACCGACACCGCGAACGCGATTCGATCCATCCACCGGGACAAAAAGTTCCACTTCAGACAGCTCCGCTGCAGGGAACACGCGATGTCGTAGAGCAGACCTACGCGTATACGTGGTGGAAGGTGCTGGAATAAGGTTTCGACCAGGGCGATAACATTGAATTGTTTCTCGCCCGCCGAATGCATGTTGATGACCCACAAGACTCGGTTGTGGCGACACATGAGCGCCATCAGGGCGGTGTCGTCGAAAAACTCCGTGCTAGCTTTCTGGCGCTTTTCGTCGGCGGCCTTGAATGAAGCCTCGCACCCATCGAGCACGGAGCGAGGCAGACGAAGCCGGTCGTGCTCGTACCCGTCCTCCTCCTCCTCCACCCGAAACGCTGTACCCCCTTGCGGCGTTTCCCCTTGTTGGCGTTCGTATTCTTGTCACTCCGAACGCCGTCGACGTACTCTTCAGTGCGAGCAGCGACGTCCTCCGGAATGAAACGCGTATTCGGGTGGAATTTCGGTGGGTCTCGCGGGGATGTCTTGTGCTTCTGGTTGAAGCAGGCGTCGACGCCTACCATCAGATCTGCGCTGTACTATCGTTAGCCGCGAGATTTTCTCAGCTGCAGACTGATCAATGTACTTACACTTCCGTAGGATCGTATTCTAAGTTCCCGAAACAAGCGGGACATCGCCGACGAAGATACTCGCTTGGTCGTGTACGAGGCGGGGGTTCGGGGGAAAGGAACCTGAGGAGGATCCGCCGACGGCTCTCTGCCGCGCTTGCGAGACTTAGGTCGCGGAGTTGGGGATCGCGATGACGAGCTTGAGGATCGGTGTCGTCCTCTCCCTCTGGTCGGGGAAGCTGGAGTCGGTGTGCCAGAAGATGTAGCTACCCTTGATCCCGACCGCTCGGCTCGTCGCCCCCGCTCTGGCGAAGCTGTTGCCTCCACGGTGGGCGAGGGAGAGGCGGGAGCGGGGGAGGGTGCAGCAGGCGGTGGCTCCGCCGCTTCGGGCACGGTCTCTTGGCGGACGTTTTCGATAATCACGTTGTAGTGGGCTTTGAGGCGATCTCGCAGGTGCGTGTACCACATGAAACAGTTCCCAAATCGGCGGCGGAGAGAATTCTAAGCCAGAATATTTTAATCGGTCGCTCGAAGTGAGGTAGGTATGTTTTGTCTTACCTGATGGTCGAGCTGAAAACCCATGGTCGCAAGAACTCGCTCCAGAGCGATCGTAAAAGCCGTGTTGTTGGGTGAGATTTGTAGGAACAGATTGGCCGTGAACTCCAGGACGCGCAGGTCGACCGCCAGCGTTGGCAAGATGGGAGCGCATCCGAACGCACCGACGTCCATCAGCTGCATGGGGACTGTCGAGCATTTGCAGATTTCCAGCTGTACATCTTCTGTGGCTGAAAGAATTTTAATGCAAAGTTAAATCTCATGAAAGGAGAAGACATACACGAGAAGTGGACAATAGATACTTTATGCTTATTTTTTACGCATTGGCAAGTCGATGGCGTTGGCCGACGTCCATCCAAGTGCCGCAGAGATTTCGTTTCGTGGAGGAGGCGCGCGTAGAGCGGGAGCAGAACAGGAAGAACTTCTGTCTGCCACCGCCTCCACTGGGACACCCGCTTGCGCCGATACTCGCCCGGATCAGGCGACTGCGTCTGTCTGACCCAGCTCAAGTCGGCCACTTCGTCTACCCCCGCCATAAATTGCGAAGGTTTGCGGTCCATGTCGGAGGGTTCGGGATCCGCGTCAGACGAAGGTGCTGGATTCAATGGCGGGCCGTCGAGTCCCATTTGAGTGAGGAGCGCCGGGAGTCGCGCCTGCGTGAGGGTTCGGCCGTGGTTTAAAAGCACCTGGGGCCGTCGGGCTATGTGGGCGGGTACTTTGCGTCGGTGGTGAGGGACATTTGGTCCAGGCTCCAAGGCCAAGGACGGGGAAGACGTTGCCGCTGCATGACGCTGCTTTTTGCTGAGGCCCAGAGGCATAGGCTACGGGTGTATCTAGTTGGTAGGAGGATAAGTTCTTGCAGAGAGTAGACGCGCGCTGCCACTCACAATATTCGTGCGCTTTGATTTTTTGATTGATCAGGAACAATGGAGTTCATTCAGCACTACATGTCTACCTATAGACACAACTATACTACTATACAATACTTCATTCCTATATTTGCGACGAATGTCTGCTAAATATCTATGTATAGTACATGGACATCGGGAACAAGAGGTAAATAGCTCCTGTGATCAATCACTGCCAGAGTTGTCAGGTCGATCTGCGGAGAAACTGATAAGATAACGATAAAGGTTTCTCCGAGCTCAGGACTTGGCAATTATACAGACGCGTTCCAGACGTGATTGATGCGTACTATTGGTGCTGTAGTTACAAAAAATTCTGTAGACTATATTACATGTTATTTACTTTAATTGAAGTCAGTAGTATCAAAAAGTCCATGAAGCGCTTGAATTCGCTCATTTTTGGCCATGCACAGACTGGAGAAGTGGAAAACGCCTGTGTCGTATTCCTCCCCGGGACAGCGGCGTGCAAATCTAACGCCCACGGCGTTTTCTCCGTGGCGATGTACCATGTCTGGGACCGTCAAACCATACCGGCCTCGATAATAGTTGCTCGATATGTCGGTGTCGGGGCCGATAATTACGACGCGCGTGGAAATCTGCGTCAGGCACCGACCACTATCATCCGTGCGTCGAGGTTTGACGCACGTTATGTCGATGGCGTGCTTGGTTCGACTTTTCCCAAGCCCATAGATGTCCACCTTTTTATCGGTGGAAAGTATCGGCGCGGCTGGGAGAATATGCCCAAAGGTTCCGTCAAGTTTGCACACGGTGTCGGAGACTTTGTTGCTTCGAAGAGCGCCTGTCCCGACTAGTTGGACATCGAAGCGTTTGCCTGCCAAATCGTCAAAGCACATCCATTCCCCTGTATCTTCTCCTACAAATGAACAAATGAACAATTAAATTGCACTGGGCTATGTTGCATGGGACTACAGACCAGACATACCGAGTAAAACTGGCCCAGTTGGCAAACCCCACTGTGGATCTGTTGTGGACTCGAGAGCGGGAGGGGGTGTTCGTTGCCTGAACAGTTCTTCACGGGCCTCGACTCGAGCTTGGAGCGTTGCCGATTCGTAACTCTTCAAGATATCCTTGGGTAAAAATGCCGCTTGGGCTAGACTTAATGTCGTACTGATGCCGATGTTTGTTAGTAGAGCCAAGTGAAAGCCACGAACACGCACTGTAGGTGATTGACTTGCTCGATGGGAACGTCGACTAAAGTATTGGACATCTCCTTCTGAATCGTCACGATGATCCCTGAGTAATCAAATGGATTTCCCCGTCCACGGCCCAGTCGTTTTGCCCGCACGTTGCTGTTGTGGTCCCCGACCACGACCCCTCGTAAATTCTTGTGAATAGATTTTCCAACAATGTGGACGTCAATGCCCACAAATCTTCGACCGGTGTGCATCAACTTGACCAAGTTGTTTTCATCTTGTTTGCTGAGCTCCTGAGCGGCCGAGACGGTAGTTGGGAGAGTATATGTTCCGCGAGACTCCGTCAACTCGTTGAAGTGCGAGTCCCATTCAACATCCGCACTACGCGCTCTCAGCGACTCTGGATTTCCGGTCTAGAGTAAATGGTCAATTGCACTGTGCGATGCCAGACAGAAGTACGAACCTCGTATATTTCCAAAGCTCCACCAACCAAAACTTCGACAATGATTCCTCCTCGACCCTCAAACCGACCTCGTTGGACACGTACAACGTCTCCTGGACAAAATTCCCGGTGAACATATCGCATGTCGATGTGGAAAACGTAGCCCGTCGATAACTCGCTCCGAGTGGTGGGGCCCGCACCGATGATGTCTGTGTCGCTGGCGACGACAACAGTTAAGATCTCGCCGTTCATCTGCTGAACGCGTCCAGATGTGTTGCGGTAAAAAATCCCCTCGACCACCCGAACCCGATCGTTGAGGCGGATTGGGGTGTGAATGTCGAGTAGATGGCGTCTGAGGTGCTCCAGCTCGATGTAAAGACCAGGATTTTTTTTGCCAACCTTCTGGACACCGTCATAGAATTTTTCGACCTTGGCGCATTGGACGACGTGGTTACGATACGGGACCTCGCGAAGAACGGTGATGTAGCCCGTTTCTCCCTTGTCTTCGCCATCCACGACAACCACACGGTCCCCCTCCGCCAAAGCTAGACTGTTCCCCATGAAAGGGAGTTTCGCAAGGGCTTCTTCTTCTAAGAACGGTTGAAGCTGTTGAGGGGTCGGATGAAGCAACACGTAGTCCTTGAGTTGCATTGGGGAGGAAAATTGCACCTCGATGCAACCCGCATCGAGAAGTCCGAAATTCAGACACTGCTCGATCTCGACCAGCAGCTTCCGCTTCGACAATACAAAAGCCACGCGATCTTTGTGGATTCCACGTTTTGGCGAAACCCAGGTGTGGATGGGGAGCGTCGTGTCTTTGATGGGCGGCCCAGCGCCAGCCGATGACGCTGCAGAAACAGCCGGCGACTGTGCAGCGACAATGTTCCCTGCTTCCTCAGCACAATCCCGTGCATATCTCTTGCCCAGCTTGTCGTAATAAGCTGCCAGCTGACGGTCGCCGTCATCGTCTGAATCGTGAAGCCGCAACGGCTGATACTCAGACTGGGGCTGGGGGTCATCGTCCAGGAATTCTGTGAAATCTGTTAGAAGAGAATAAATCATAGCACAAAAGAGCCAACCCTGGTCGGAAAGCGTTTCCTGGTCGTCTTCTTCATCCAGCTGGTTATCCTCGTCAGAATCCTCCACTTGTAGATCAAGGAATTTCTGCATCCGGGATTTGGAGATACGTGCTCGTTTCGCAGGAGGCTCAGATGCAGGGGATGCGGCGCGTTTCCTTTGCCCGGGGGACACCGAGTCTGGAGAGGGCGATCGAGGTGGACATGACTGGAAAAACCCGGGGTCAGTCAGCATTATGGAGAAAAATTGCAATACATACCCGAAGAGCAGTTAGAGACGGAAGCATTAGTTCATGATTGTCAGCGGCTCGCTGTTGCAGGTCAGATAGCATCCTTGAGAACGAAAGGAGCAAGACATACCTCAGGGAAAAGCAAAGGCGGCAAAGTCATAGGCGTAAATTCCCGCTGGAAAGACGTATGCTCCGATCGCCGTGGAGGAAGAGGCGGCAGATCCAGCCCATCGAAGAGTAAGTTCTGCGCGAATTAAATTGACACAAATGCAATAAAAAGGCCTGGAAAAACACTTACCGTGCGGAGTGGTGTTTCTTCGTGGATGTCATTATTCAAAAAAGGCGTCGAAGCACGCGAGTCTGGGTCGGGCAAAAAAAGCGGGGTCGGCGGCCCATCGTTTGCGAAAGGCACGTATTCAGGAGTGATAGCGCGCGAGCCTACAAAGGGAGCGGCGCTGGAAAACGCGTTCCAAGGCGCTAGCGGACTCGTGGGGCGTGAGGGCATATCTGGAAAGTCGTCTTCGCCGCGCGATGGCGTTGCAGCGCCAGATTGCAGCAGACGGGGCGGGATGCGGTATGGCGCTCTTGAACGCAGCCGTTCTTCATGGCCCGCCTCGATCTGGTCCATGGGAAAGTCGTGCTGGTCTTGCTGGCGTACCTGCGCCTCGTAAGAATCTTCATCGTCGCTTCCGTTGTGCACTACTGACAGTGAGGACCTTACAATAGAGCCTGTGAGGCGGAATACTTGCCTTCGGTGTCATGGTCGACGGCTGCGCTGTCGTCGATGTACTGTGAGCGGTATCTGTAACCGCCGACGTCATCAGCATCACGCCGTCAATGTCCACGGCGATGACAAATTTATTTCAATTTTTTTTTGAGCGCGATTGGCGCGCCAGGCGGTATTCGGACATTATTTGCGGCTTCGTGCCCGCATTCCACTCCATTTTATTCAACTACATACGGGACTACTACTACTTACCGAATCGACATGGTCGTTTGAGTGAAAGAGCAAAACTTTCCCATGCCAGCTCAGCCCGCGGATTTGATTAGTCGAGATGCGGAGAAACTGATAAGAGCCGATCAGTTTCTCCGAGATCGGACTCGACAACCAAGTGGCCATCACATCAGCACAGCTTCTTGCCTCTTGCTCTTGACGACTATGTGGGTCCAAGATTGGAGCGCAAGTGGGTCGCCGAGGGATGAGGGGTGTGGGAGTGGCGGGCGGGCAGGCAGGGGGAAGCATGAATAAGTAAACACACAGTAGTTTGTTAGCAGCCCAAAAACCCAGACAGACAGAAAATAATTTGGCGAAATTATGCAGCGAAGGATAGAGTGAAGGTGGGAGCGAAAAAATCGAGGACAGCAACAAGATGCTGATGTCTTGCAGTGGTTGACTGGAAAACGGGGCGGGAGCATGCCGCAAGACGTACCCAGGAATCCAAGCTGTCCAGAGACGCTGAGGCGCGAAACAAGAGGAAGGTGAGACTGATGTCGCATCATATAATTAAGGTTACTGACGGTGTTGTAGGTCTGGACCAGAATTCAAGGGATTACCCCTGAGAGTTAGTTCGCAGTGTCGAAGCAAGCAAAGAAAACTTTCAAATTCAAGAGGTGAGGAACAGAACGTCACCAAGATGAGAGATTGCTGAGAGGTATTGCTAGACCAAGACTCGAGGGCTGGAGCATACGAACGAGGCCAAGAGATTGAGCAAATGAGAGATAGCCGAAGACAGCACGGCGGCGGCGGCAAGTAGATATTGCGTATATGGAAGGGCGGGGATTCGATGGTAAGTAACGCCGACAACGAAAATTTCGAAGCTGGTTTTGACGTTGACATTGGATAGGACGCGTTAAACACGAGTGCGACGTGGGGAGCCAAAGAACGCTAAGTATTCGCGGTTCGCGGAAACCAGGAGGGCGGAGGGCTGGATTTTGATGGCAGAGTGGGGTACGGGATGACGGGATTCTTGATGGTAAGACCGGCGCGACTTAGTGCAGAGAGGTTGCTCAGCGAAATACAGGACAAGAGAGGGGGGGAAATTCGGCCGTAGGTGGCACCCCTCTGGCTTTATATCGAACTGAATGTGTTACAGAATATTTTATCCTGAGGATCTCAAAGCGCACTTCCTAAATGGAGACGCGTCCACTCGGCGGTGGCAGAACGAATCACGAACAATGGTAAGGTGCCAGCCACTGGAGAAACACAGTACTGACGCGCTTTGATTTTAATTCCCAGGTTCCGCCTCTTTCGTCAACTTCACCACGGTCGAGCCAACTTGCTCCCTTTAGCGTTCCCCGCCCTTGCAAACATGCACGCAAGACGAACCAGATCCTACACGGTGAAGACCGGCCACCCGCCGACTCCACCGCTTCCAACGAAGCCGCGCGCTTCCGGCAAGGTACAGTGGCTATATTTTCTGCTCTTTTTGCGCGGCATTTACCAGAATTCTCAGCGTAAACCCAAACCGCTGCCCGAGCCCTCAAACGACGGGAACGTCGACGTTCCAGCCCTCCGAGAAGAGCAAGAAGAAGAAGCATAAAGCCCCAACGCACAACGAAGACGTGCCCTCGCACGATGCGGACGGCGAGGTTCCAGCCCCCGAGAAGAGCAAGAGGAAGAAGAAAATTCCACCTCAGAACGAAGACGTGGTGGTATGTGGATTTATTCGTCTGAACAGCGGTGGAAATATTCTGACCCATATATGCAGATAATGCGCCCTGCCTCTCCTAATCCCCCTGCTCGTCCGGCCGTCGCCGCCGACTCCAACGCTGCCACAGCCGACACGTCGAAGAAGCAGGCGGCATCCACCTCAGCCGTCTCACCTTCCCCCACGCCAGAAGAGACCCTGACCGAAAATCAGAGGGGGCCGTCCGCCTCGACTCCTGCCCCTGCAGATTCCGCCGCCCCCGCAAGACAGCCTCCCGCCCCCGCGGCTCCTCCGCCTGGTCCCACCAAACCGGCTGCCAAAGCGACCCAGTCGTCCTCCGGCCCTGCTGCCCCGTCTACTCGTACCAAATCGACTGCGAACGCGGCCGAAGCGTCCTCTAACGCTCTTCCTCCACCTCTTCCTACCAAATCGACCACCGGCGGGACGCGATTGACCTTCGGTCCGCCTCTTCGTACCACGTCAACCGCAAATGTGGCCAAGGCGTCTTCCAGCACGGCTCCTCTACCTGCTGGCGATGTAAGTTCATGCCACCAGAAGCTCTCGGCAGCAACAACTAAATAATTCTTCAGGGTACGAACACGGCTGCGCTGCAGAAAAAAATTGCGGAGCTCGAGCGACAGCTGGGCAAGGTAGTATTTTGTCTAACTAAAATCGTACGGTTGCTAAAATTCCACTCGGAGAAACGGTCCTAAGAAAGGTCCCTCTACCATTGAGTCTGGCCCCTCGCGCCCGCAACCAACGCCGCTTTACCGAGGTGCGGCTGCGCGCCACACCTCTGGACTTACGACGACGAAGTCCCTTCTCAGCGGCGCGGCTGTGCGCTACCCCGCTGAAACCGACCCCGACCCAACGGAATCATTCGCGGATATCGACGACACGTACTACGACGACGACACGACCCCCACCCCGCAAGTTAAGATGGAGCCCATAATTACGTGGGACGAATCTTGGCTGGGGCCGGAGAACATCACGAACCTGGAGACAGACGACGATACCCAGCCGCCAGAGCCCCAGAACCATCACGCTCCCGCGGACGAGCAGTCCAGCCGTGGTCGTCGCCCAACTTGAGCAGCTGCTCCCCGGCGCAGTGGCACGCCAACGCGATCAGTAGACTCGGGCGGGAACGGTAGCTCGGACGAATACGAGGACCTTGGGGACGAGCTCGAGGACGTAGACGATGATAAGAGCGAGAACTCTACGACCAAGGCGACAAAGAAAACGAGTGGGAAGCGTTCGGGGACGAAACCGGCGACGCGGAAAGCTCCAGCGAAGGCCAAGCCCAAAGTCAAGGCCACGACGAAGGGGAAGGCAAAGGCGAAGGGAAGGGCGAGGGCGAAGGGGAAGGGGAAGGAGACGACGGAGGAGGGTGGGGATGAGGAGAATTCGGACGAAGAGCTGGAAGACAAGGGGACTGGGAAGAAATCACGCAAACGCGGACCCATCCCAGCCCACATCCAGGAGCGCGCCATCGCCATTCAAGACCAATACTACGCCGATATCGACGCTCTCGCAGAAGAATGCGGAAAGCCTGCGACGGCCTTGCTTGAGATGTTGGGGACGATAATCAAACGGCCGCGCAAGTCGAGTCCCTGGAATGTGTGGCAATCGCGCTATGCAGAAACGAACCCTTACGACGGCTGTAAGTACTTAATATTATATCAAGGCCAGCGAATACTCATGCAGTGATTTTCAGCTGTTACAACTGCTGAGTACACGGCGCAATCTCGCGCAGCCTACGAGAAGGCGATGCGATTCGACAAGACGTTCACGCCGGAGATGGCCAAGGACAGCGAGGCCGTGTTCAAACACCTGCCGGCTCTGAAGGAATGGCGGGATAAGCTAGAGAAGCAGGCAGTCGCGCATCTGCGCGAGAAGGGAAAATTGCGCGCCAAGATCCAAAAAGAGATGCAACCCGTTTTACACATTGTAGGGTAGCTTTTTGCTCGTAAAATTTCGTTGGCTGACAGTTTCGCAGTCAGAGTACTTACTCTGTACTTATGGGGTTTGGCTGACAGGATATCTCATCGATCCCCACAATGAAGCCAGCCATTCCTTTGGGGCCGGCAGAGCTTACGAAATTTACAAGGAACAAGAGAATATAGAGCAACGGGTGATCGACCTGGCGCACATCCTGGGGTGAGTCGTTCCCTTGAATGCTGTACAATCAAGATCTGACATGTCGAAGGAATATCGACTTGAAACTACGGGGCGGTACAGCGCACGCGTTACCCGCTCCAGCTGACTCCGACGAGGACGATCAACAAGATCGCGACAGGCATCGACACCTACTCAGTACAGTTCTGGGCAAGCAGCTCTGTACGTGTATTTCCTGCTTTTGTTTTTCGTGGTGGCGAACTGACTATTTTGTAGACGACCGCTGTCGTGAGGTCAATCCAAAGCTGGTACCCGGAGAACAGTCGAGGTTTCGCATGAACTGGAAAGGTGGATTTTGCGATTTGGCTTGGGCAGCCAAGTGCCGACTCATCAACCACCCCACCGCCCTGAACAACGAGAATCAGATCATCGGAGACAACTTCAATATGAAGAAAATCAAGGCGAACACGTTCAAGGAGTTCATGCCCGACTTCATCCAAGCTAATCGCCCACAACAACCGGACGACGATGACTACGTGGACCCTAGCCAGGTAATGGCGATTGTTCCCTGGAACGTAGGTATGTGCCAGTCGTTTATTCTATTGCCTAGAATACTAGCTGACTCAAATTCAGCTCAACTCCAGTTGCCTCTCGAACGCCAGCGTGAGATACCCCTAGTCGTTTCGGACGACGGGACGGCGCTGCGCTCCGTCAAGCACAGCGCTGCTTACGACAAGGCAGTCGAGCAGGAGCGGAGAAAGAAGCTGAAGGCGCGGAAGACGCAGTCGAACGGGGGGTCGACGTCGGCCAAACCGCAGCCGCCGGAGTACGACTACGACCAGGCGCAGGACGACGACGACCAGGTGCAATACGACGACCATCAGGCGCAATACGACTCCGACTCAGACCACGCGACAAACGAGGACCGCCCTCTCGCCGTAGATAACGACTACGAGCCCCGCCTTCGCCGTCCCATCGTGAACAACCACCACCAGGAGCGCGACGACGTGCGCGTTCGCTCCAAGCGCCACGGCCACCACGGCGAAGATGACGAGCGCTATGAGCAGCCCAACAGCCGCCGAGTCGAGCCCCATGGCTACGCTCAGTCTCGCGCTGTCCCATCTCACCACGCTGGCAGCTGGCAAGGAGAGGATGAAGGTGATTACTCCGGACGGCAATACCCTGCTCAACACGGGTACGACGACGACGACTACGACGGAGAGCGGTACGTGGGTGGATCCCAGCGCTCCCCTCCGTGCGCGGCTGCGCGGGCTCCGGCCTCCCGGCCTCAGGCGAGCGGCTCTCGACCTCGCGGTGCATCGGTGCATCCCCGGCCTCGTACCGGCATACGCCCAGCACAGGCTTCTTCGCACCCACCTTCCCGTCGCGAACACCCACCGCAACCAAAGTCGTATCAGCGTCTGGCCGACTCGCCAAACTTGCCCCACATCGACTTGGCGGCCGCGAACGTCGGAAGCAAGCGAAAGCGCGAGCACCCAGCTGCGGCCGAGGACTCCGCTCAAGTGAAGAGGCAGAAAATGGCCGAGGTACCTGGGCCAAGAACGACGCCGAAACTCCTTCGATGTCGGTTTGTCGTCGACAAGGAAGATCCAAAGAGGGGGGCGATTTGGTACGCGAATGGGCTCACAAGCACACCACACCCGACCACGGCCGACCGCTACACGTATATTCACCACGAGGAGCGGCAGCTGTGGATGCGAATGCCTGCGAACATGACACCTATCATTTATGGTGAGGAGGAGCGAGCTCGATATCAGAAAGAGGTGGAGATTCACGCGCTGTATTGATACATGTTTCTTTCTTTACACTGTATGCAGCTCTTTTCATGGTACTCTGTTCTGTAATTGATACACGATAATAACGATATGCATGATATGCTGTGAATGTATACGCTAACGCTAACTAAGTAATCCACAGTCGGACTCTATGCGACTTTCGCTGGGAAAAAAAACGAAGCCCATATTCCACTAATGTCGCACGCACCAGGTCAGCCTCGCGAGTTGTTCTACAACAGGCCCGACGGCGAGCGCGGGATTTGCTCGTGATTACCAACGTACGTTCTTGTTCTTACCCTTTCTCTGTTTAATCCAATATAGACAATTCTGGCGGAATATGATCAAGAAATCGATGTCGGAGGCGACGCAGGGCGACTCTGGAGGTTTTACGGGTATCATTAGACAGTGAGCGTCGTTTAAATCTTTCTTCATTGCTTTCAGATAATCAGATTCTGATCAGCGTGCATTTCGACGCCGCCATTCCTCAAGGAGCTTGATTCTTTATGACCGCCGCGCTCGTGCCATCCCGTACGTGCATTCAATTTATTCAAATCTAGCTAATACATTTCTTCTATTTACAGAGCAGACACCGTGAAGTGACGACCGCCTGGGGTAGGATGCAACATCGTCGTCTCGCATGTAGCAGCACGCCTGCCCCTCATGAAACTCGAGATGTGCACAGCGTCCGAGGAGCGTTCGCCGGTCCGCTGGCTTCGCCACGAGATGGAAGACGGTAAACGAATCTATCGCAGTTTTTTTTTCAGCTTGCTGATTGTTTGGCTGTAGATGACGACGTACCGCCGCCGGTGCACCCGTCTCGCACAGCTGTTCGCCCGTGGGGACCCACGACACTTACATTTCCATAGGTGTACATCCGTGGCTAATGACTATGTAATCGGATCTATCATATCGCTGCAAAATTGTCGGGCGTAAGCCGAAGCATTCCGGAATGAAATCATAAACTTAACACTAACCAACCTCAATGATGGCGCACAAGCCCTCGATACCGCCCGCAGCCCACCCACCGAGAATAAAATTCGCGGTGTTGCGCCCCACAACCCAGACACGAGACGTTCTCAAAGTAAGTCAGCAAAAGGATAACGTTGAGACGAAATTTACCCAGTAATTTGACGCTGTCGGTGTGGTGTTTGTAGAACCAGGGGAAGTCGACAGCCGTAACAAATATCCTGGTATTGGAATTGATGGCGCAGAGTATCAGCGGAGAAACCGGCTTGGATTTAGAGCGTGTCGACGAGCATTCGAAGGGTGGGTAGGAGTCGAAAACGTGGGTGATGCGGCAAACGGTGTACAGATTGCCACTGAAGTCCTTATAGAGTGGATGGGAGAGGTGAGTGAGCACCTGGTCGATGAGGTGCTGAATACATCTACTGACACCTATGAATCACCAACAGTGGAGAACATTCGGCACTTACATGGTCGCGAGCTATCTACGGCGTCGGTGCCTCGGCTGCGCTAGGCTGTGGTTGTTAGCGGCGGCAGCGAAAAAGGGGCCTGCGGTTGTCAGGAAGGTCGCAGAGTAGAGATTGAAGGACTTGCATGAGTGGTAAGGACAATAGAGGAACGAGGGTATGAGGATAGATGAGTGCAAATTTGATTAAGGTGTTGTTTGAACTCGTTGATCTTGATGAGCACGTCATGTTGCGTTGCCTTTCTAATTTACCTGAGGAAATTCCGTTTTTTGTGTGTGAGCATTTTCGTGAAATGAATGAGAGCGATCGCAGCCGTACAGGACAGTACGGGAAATCAATGGGACGTCCCATTGTAAAATGCTGTTGGTTATGACAAGCGTGTCTATGTCACGCTCGTAATTTGTAAATTATATCTTTCACTTGGTGCTTGTCTGAGGCTCGCTCTTACTTGCACCGAAATTATATCTTGTATTGACGAAATCTTCGGTCAGAAAATATCAATTGGGAGGCGCGCGCCAATACACCACGAGATGATGGGACATCCCATGACCCGATGGGATGTCCCAGCAAGTTCCCATTGCGGGCAAAAGATTAATGGGAAGTGGATGGGAGGTCCCAGGGCAAGATGGGATGGCCCACCGCACCAGTGGGATCACCCATGACGAGATGGGATGGCCCACCGTACTGATGGGATTACCCACCGCACCAGTGGGATCGCCCATGACGAGATGGGATGGCCCACCGTACCGATGGGATCACCCACCGCACCAGTGGGATCGCCCATGACGAGATGGGATAGCCCACTGTACCGATGGGATCGCCCATGGCAAGATGGGAACGCCCACTGAGCGGGTGGGATGGCCCACCTGCACAGGGGTGTCCCATTGTACAGATGGGAGATCCCATATCATGGATGGGACGGGCCATGAAGGGTGGGATGTCCCTAGCATATCCCAGAGCTGTAGATTGCAACAGTAAACATTACTATTGAGCTCTTGCCTTTGCAAATTGGCGTACTTTTGCAACTTTAGGAGCTGGAAACTTTAACTATTCACTAATCTTGGCGGGGAGATGCAGAGAAGATGTATGAAGTTTGCCAGATACTTCATACAAGTTGGTCATTCAAGGCCACCAAACCAAGGAATCAGAATTTGTCTTATGATTTGCCTGTGAATTTGGCAGGGGATTTATTTTGCGAAGGATTAATCAGATCTTCATTACAGCAGACATTCAGCCTTTTGGTCTGTACATTTTTAAGTTGCTACAAATGTTTGTTGCAAAGATATGAGATTGATTGCATTGTATACACATGAGTCTGAGTACATCTATTGAAGTAGAACAAATGAATGATATATAAGAGGCTAAAGCATTGATCCAGTGCAGATTACACCATGACAGAATGAACTAAGTGATCAAGTATCCCATCCGAGACGTACCAAAGGAAAGGTGCATGTCTGATTCACTGCATACAGCAAGCATAACATGAACTGGATGGAACAAAAGTGAGGGGATCAGGGTGCTGCAGTGAGTCCTGCAATTTTTTTCTTTTGCGCTTCGCGCAGAGCTTTGCACTGGTAGATAGCCCAGCAAAGGGCTACATTTATTGGCCAAACCCAGGCAAAACAGTGCCAATTTGGGCGAAAAAAAGCAAATTTTCCGGCCCGCCTACGGCGGGCAGTGGGACATCCCACAAAAGCTGGTGGGACATCACCAGCCACGGCCTCAAAACTGGTGGGATGACCCACATATGCATGGGAGGACCACCTAGAAAAACCCCCCCTTAGGTCTATTATTCCCCATGAACAATTAGACCTAAGTGGGTCACCTAGGGGGTAGCCTCCAAGTGCCTTCGCACCAACTTCCTCGTTCACTCGTACTCCCCCATATCCGGACGACCGACCCACATTTTCTGTCCACGAGACGTGCACTCGCTACTGCGACAACGCGACTGATAACCCAATGGCTCCTAGTGTAGGAACTACGACACCCACCAATGCAGATCCGGCGAGGCCAAGGAGGGTGTAAAGACCTTCTTGATCTGGACTGGGCCACAAACGGTCAGTCGACAGCATGCTTCACTGTATTGCATGTACAACCACGACTTTGCTTCAGATTCCGACAGGGTCACCAACTGTGTGAACGATTTAATTTGCTCAATGAATTCTTCACTGTTGAGCAACTCGAATTCACAGAGATTTTCGCAAATTTTCTGAGGTTTGAGAGTTTGAAAAAACAGTACCTTATCATCATCGAAACTCCAGCTCGCCGTGATATCGTGATGAAGCAACTTCATGCACATTTCGAGCTTCACGTTCAAGAGCTCGGTGCTCGACCCGAGACTCAGCCAGCATCCTAAGATACTGAATTCAGATATAACCAGACAAAAAGTCGAACAGTTACGTTTCATGCCAATTCTGGATGCCCAAGCCTACATCAGAAAATGAGGACAGATAAGTGCAAACACATACTCGATGGATGCATTGATCTTTTCCATCGCACTGGCATGCTGAGCCATCGCGGAGACGTACCACACCGTTCCTTGGACCAAATCTTGAGTAATACCGATGAGGTTTTGCAAAGCTTGTTGATCTCTCCTAGGAGAGTTGCTCGCTAATCCTGGACATTCAAACGTCAGTCTCAAGCATGACTGCAATGCTACAAACTCGTCACTCAACCGGAAGTTCGTGCATACTGAACTGAACCATTGATGGCTGTTAAGGGACCAACACAAATCTCCTTGAATTCTGCGTCTGCGCGTTGTACGCAAAGCACATGAATTTCTTCATCCAACAATTCACACTCCTCATCTGTGAGCTGTTCCTTCATGCGGCTGTACAGGGTGTCGAACTGCGTGAAGACGACGATGACAGGCACTACACAAAGAATTCAGTATATCGCTGGCGCTAATCAACAAAGAAAGCACTGTTTTCTGTGCCCAGCTGGAGGAACTCCTCGTCTCCGGTCTCGAAAACTCGGCCCCCTGCATGAGGGATTCGTATGCAGAGCCTAAAGCATGTCAACACAATCATCAACGTCCAAAGGAAGCAACCAAACCCACCAGATGGCGTGAACTCGGTCTTTCAAAGGGACGTCTTCTCCATGCGACTCGAGAAATTGTTTTGCGGCCACCAAATTTTGGGTTTGACCTGGCTCGAAACCTATTGAGTCATGGAGCACAAAACACTCGTTATGCTTGGAAGTGATTTCATCCTCAATTCTGCATATTCCTCGAGCTTGGTCCGATGACGTCTGAGTGAAATCCGAGGTCATCGATGGAAGACACACAAAAAAAGATCGAAGCCCACCGCCAGATTGATACCAAACGCATGGTTAATGAGAGAAGACTTTCCGACCCCGGACTACGACTCGCCTTCATTAGCGTTCCACAGTCAAGAGAGTGCAGAGGCCCTGCGCGAGCCCTCACCTCCCCGACCACCAAAATTCGAAATCTATCATGTCAATACGCGTAGACTGAGCACAGATGGCCCAGATCACACTGTGGGCATTCTTTCAGCATTTCTTCCGTCGTTGGGCGAGGGTCCTGGGTACCAGCCATAGCGATTGATAATGCGGAAGATGGTGCTGGATGAGATGGTGGGTTTGACACACGTCTGCTACCAGACATGTGAAATGAAGCTAATTTGAGATTACATTTCAGTACAACCAAAATCTAATCTGAAACTATTGATTTAGGATTGTATTTCAGTTATGCTGAAATTTTGCAAATAAGTTTTAGTTTTAGTGCAACTTAAATGCAAATTGAAACTTTAAATTTCAGATTGCACTTCAGTTGCACTGAAACTTGGCAGTTCCCGGTGTGCCTCACAGAACATGGATGTCTCCCACCCAAACGTCAATCGGGGGCTGTGTTGATCCTGTTTGCCCCGAGCCCTGAGGTTTCACCTCCTATCCAATCAACACAGTAACCGATCAGTACATCTACTGATGAACGTTTCATCCTTAGTACTTTGCCTTTGTCTATTGTTTTTCATCCTTTGCTGTGACAGTGCTGACTGCCTTCTTTGAGAACGAAACAAAGTTCTGGACATATGGCATGCTACGACAACTGTTCAGGGAAGTTGAACAAAATATTTCTGGGAGAAAAGCTTTGTGACTACAAAAAGAGCTAAGTAATTGTTTCCTGCCACACGATATGCGACGGCCTGCTCTAACTCCGACAGCGTGTTGGCCGAACAATCTCCAAGAGCTTCCTTTTCACTTCCACGATCCAGGAGCGCCAGACACTCGGAGACTGAGAAGTCGCTTTACTGCTGCTCGTATTGACGACTTACACGGCCCGCAAAGCCCATGCAGCCTCTTCTTCATCCTCCCCTCACAGCTGCCCGGATTCCTCGATACGGCTCCCTCGCCTTCTCCTTCACTCTCAGAACATTACCTCTCGTCTGATGGCCACGTCGTGCCTTTTTGGTGTCGAAAAATGGATAATGCCATTGATTTGCGAAGCAAAATCAGTCATTTTCGGATCTTGATCATCGGGAGGGCAAATGCTGGCAAGACAATGATTCTCAAGAAAGTGTGCAATTCCATTGAGGATCCAGAGATCTACGACCCAGATGGAAACAAGATTCCTGTCTGAAATTTTTCCATGCAGCCTGGACTGATGGTTCATCGCAGATCGATCCCGAAATTGTCAGGGAGTTAGCTGAAGTAGTGTCGCAACTCTGGCAACTTCGTCGCCACTGATTTGCCTGAAGCGCGGCGAGCATGAGATTCAAAACCAGCTGATATTCAAGAGCAATCCACACTTTATATTCCACGACTCACGCGGATTTGAAGGCAGGTCAGCAGATGAAATACAGAAAGTAATAACCTTCATCGAGGAGCGGGCAAGAACCTTGGAATTGTCGAAGCAACTCCACGCTATCTGGTACACCCTGATCGATTAGTCGAAAAAAGCTTAGAATGTCACAGGTACTGTTTACCCACCGACAGGAACTGGCCTCTACTTGAGGCTGAAGATTGGTTCTTCAAGATTTCTGGTACTGGCAAAGGTGAGTTCTCATTATTGAGCAACTGGCTACTACCGACTCCTTCCAGTGCCACTGATTGTGATCTTCACAAAATTCGATGACCTAGTCACCAAGGCATTTCAACAGTGTAAGGGCAACTCCCCAGTGTGCTGTATGCTGAGAGCTACACAGTCAAGACTGGCAGAGGGATCCAAAGTATATTAGCTATAGAATACAGGTATAGTGTAGAGAGAAGGCATACCTGGCAGAGGGATCCAAAGACAACAAGTCTGAGGAGCTCTGCCAGCATGGTGCCACTAATATGTCTTGGAGAAATGGGTATTTTACATAAGAGGAAATGAGTAATCTCGGAGAAATATGTCCCAGATTCACAGGAAGTGTCAAATGCCAGAAAGAAGTGTCAAATGTCAGAAGGAAGTGTCAGATGTTGTAAAAGAGTGTCAAATGTCATGGAAGTCCTCAGGAATAATGGGATCATGGAGCAAATGAGTAGAGGTTCCCCTTACAAACAGCTTCGAGCAGGAGGGCAAAAAACATATGCACAGCAAATGCTGGGAAGGTTGAATTAGCACAGCGGATGCTGACCACCAATTACAGAGCCACTCAATGACACAACAATCAAGCCATCTGCTTAAGTATGTCCAACTTGACAGTGGTTCTGCACCTGATATCAGTCTATTGTTGTTAGTCATCCTTCCAGATATGCGACAGGAAAAAAGCAACTGTATTGAGCTCATTAACGAGACTGCAAAGATACTCAACGATGACACACTGCTCCTGCTGTTTGTGTCTGTGCAATGGAATAACATCAACCTTTGTATTTGGTGGGCGGTGCGCAGGTCAGTATGCTGCAACATCTTTGATGCACACTGTTGCCGACGAGATTAGTAGCGGACTGCTTCTCAGCCCGGAATCAGTGGTTGACTGTACTCTTGCATACTTCCCTCATGTTCGGGTGAGTCACGTGGTATGGTCATGTCATTCCTATTAAACAGATCACATACAGCGGGTGAGCCCTTCTTTGCCCTGTAAATCAGACAGCAACAGGCTGGTTTAAGTCTGTGGTCTCAGCCAGTTTGACACATCCCACAAGTATTGTCTTTGATTGTGTCTTGGAACTCTTCAGGCTGCAAGACAGAGCTCCAATTGAGAGGTGGAAGCTTGCTAGTAAATTGAAAGTTGTAACTATATTCAATGAAGACTCCAGTGAAAGTGCTTCCACAATCTTTCCTTATTTGGATAGACATTTCTCTTTCACTCAAAAATTGTGTGGCAAAGAAAGTACTGGATAATAGCTTTGAATATAGCAGTAATGGACCAATAAGATGTGTGCTGGTAGCTTCCAAGTGATGAATTGAAGCAGAAATTCAGTGAATCTATAGCACAATAAATGTGAATCAGAATACTTGAATTTATTTAAGCAATGGGGTGAGACCAGAAAGAGTACTGTTTTGGGCATGTCAAATTACTTCCAAAAGCTCTATGGCTTGTGCACCATTGCAGCATTCTTCTCTCCATGCATTCCACATAGAAACTCAGTACTGTAAGATGAGGTATTGGAGCATGTGCAGCTGTTTACACTTTTTCTCAACTCTTGCAGCAAACTACATGCTCAGTGCACTAGGAATAGACTCAAGTATGATTATGGGGATAGGGTGGGAGTGGCAGAAGCTAAATAATAACAATAATAGTGTAAGAATTGCGATAATTAAGTCAAAATTGTGTATGTGAAGGTGTTTGTGAAGATGTTTTGGTGAGTGTGGTGACTATTATCTGCTCTTGCAAGTGCACTTCAATGGTGGTTGAGTGACAGGGGGTTCCTGAACCACATTCTGGTGCCTGGTTCACCGCAATGGCTCTGTTGGTGGCACATTATCTGCAGATGGGTGCCCAGTGGCCGTGTGCTTCCCCTTCAGGACAGGTAGAGAGACTGGTGTCTTGGGCGGTGAAGTGTCAGATGCAGGGGGCCCATGCTGAGAGGATACCAGTGAATTGGAGAACATTTCGACGAGTGGTGGGTGGCATTCATCCATGTCAATGGGCTCAATGATCTCTTCAATCACTTGAGGTTTCTGTGACTCCTTGTGCATGTTGTGGTGTAGGATTGCTTCTGAAATGATTGCGCCATCAATGAATATTGAGACCTTGGTGTTGGTGGCTTGGAAATCGTGAATCTCCTGAGCAAATGCTCAGAGATCCCCAACAGCCATAGTATCTGAGCATGTCAAGGAATCACATGGAGGAAGTCTGCCAGGGCATGGCAGGGATAGCACCTATGTGAGCAAGAACTCGAACTGGGTATGTGGCCAATTCAAGTCCAAATGAGGATCGAAATTCAGCTATTCAAGGATTCAACAAAATAGAGAGTGTCTGGACTTCTCTGCCCAATGACCACAAAATGAGCCAGGGAAAAGTGCTTAAGCATCAAAGGTTGCAAATATGTATCAGCAGGTGGAAAAAGATGCACAGCAACAATTTAAAAAGGTTGGAGGGACCTGGAGGGAGGAGTTAGCCTGGCCCAACATATCAAATTGGAGCACCCAGATGTGAAAGTGAATTGGACAGCAACCATAGTAGAGGAAAACCAAATATGATCAACTTCTCTCAATTAAAATATTATTGAAGAAAACCTAACAGTATGAGAGATTTTGCATCAAACAAGATCAGCTGAACAACTTTGGTTCACACTTGATGTGTATGCTTTGATTTGATTTGATTTGATTTTGTGTAACTACATACGGCCTAGTGGCTACAGTAGCTGTCCATTGGTTGGGTCCATCTAAACTGGTGTTGATGGTTTGAACCAGTTCTGATGATTTAAGTTGGTTTAAACCGGTTTTGATGGTTTGAGTTGGTTTAAACCAGTTTTGATGGTTTAAACTGGTTTAAACTGGTTTTGATGGTTCAAGTTGGTTTAAACTGGTTTTGATGGTTTAAACCAGATGTTAACGTTGGCAATGTTGTGGTTTAAACCAAAACCAGCCTACGGTACAATCAGATCCATTGCAACTTGATTGAAAATGCTACAGCGTAGGAAGTGAGTTGTGACTCTTGGATCGGCCTAGTCTGATCTGCACTGATGCGTGCTTGCATAGGAGGTAGCAAATCCAGTGTGGATCTCAAGATGAAACTGATCAGAGTATTGCCGCAGGAGGCAAGTTTCGTACTCACACTGTATGAAGGATTCACAATTCTCACTGAAAAGATTGGTGAAAAATGTGAATAGTTTTTCATCCATTTTTTCACTGAAGAAAGAGATGAAAATTGCATAACAATTTCAACCATTTTGCATGCTAAGCAAAGAATGGCTGAAAACAGCTTGAATTTTTCACCAAACTTATCAGTGAAAATTTAGGTGCAAAATTATCGACATTTTTCACTGATTGTTTCAGTGTAAAATGTGAATCCTTCATGCAGTGTCACACTGAAAATGGAAATGTTTCTGGTAGGATAGAAACCCTCCCCAAAACTGGTGGTTTCTGTTCATGTTCCTATTTGAGCAGAAACTACAGATAACAATAAGTTGGAAACCACAACTGAAATACATAGTTTCAGAATTACTTTCAGGGTCAGTGAAAGAGGATGTTTCTTTGTGTGATGAAAGCAACCCAGAAACTTCAGGTTTGTCCATGCCTTTCAGCCTCCCAGAAAGGGAGAGTTTCATGAAAAATCCACAGAAATGACCAGTTTCATGTGATTTTTCATGAAACTCTTTCTTTGTGTGGAGTTGAAGGGAACAAAGTAACCCAGAGTTCCTGGGTTGCTTTCATCACATAAAGAAACTCTTTTGTTCTGTGGCAATAAAAATACTCATGAAACTACATATTTCAGTTTTGATTTCTGACTTATTTTCACTTGTAGTCTCTACTAGAATAGACACATACACACACAGGTGGCACTGCTTGTGGCTTATCCGGAAATAAGCTGTTGTGGCAGTTAGGTGGTAGTTGGCCGCACGTCAGCTGGACGTCAGCTGGCATATTACTAAATTATCACATTTGTTCACACAGGATGTTATGACCATTGTTCCAGCCACAACTGATGCCGCCTGTGTATATTCCATACTATATTTGAACCTGTGCTTGAAAATGAACTAGATCTTGAAAATGCGCGTTCACTTGCCTTCAGCTTTTGTCCAATTGGCTTCCTGAGCTAGCTGAAGTCCTTTGTCTGAGGTCAGGGTGCATGCCTCGACATTGAGCTTAGCCCTCCCATTTTTTTTCATGGCCCATGTGTTCATCTTCTTCCAAGTCATGATCTGGTTGCCTGCGATCACGCAAAGTGTTTCCAGCGAGTCAACTTTGGCTTTGAGATATCAGATGTAGTTGTGTGTTATAGTATTGTTTGCACAATGCTGTTTCGATGTTGTGGGCGCGTTCTCGTCCTCGGGTGCAGAGCGCATGTGAGAATGGTTGGATAGACACGGGGTCGACATGCAAGTGAGGGCGAAGACGTAGAAATGGGCCTGTGAGCAGGTGTTATGGAAAATGAGTTGGAAAGGATGGTCAAGGGCTCCAAGTCAGATTTGGAGTCCAAATCCTCTTCATCCATGCTGTTAGGTATGAGGGTTGAGCGAACCATGTTTATTGACTGGAAGACATTGACTGGGAATGATGTTGCAAGCTCAAAGGTGGTGGTTGAGAAGGGAATACTATATTAATGGGCCCCATGCCGCTGAATTTCCAGGCAGATTTAATTGTTGATGTTTTGAATGTCTTTGTCTGAATCACTATGTACTCCCAAATAAAATCTTCTTTTGACATCTCCTCGCCCCTGTCTTCACCAATTTCATGGCAGCAATCAATCCATACAGATTGAAATGATCCAAAGACACCAACATCCAAAAGCTGGAGTCTGTGGGCGGTATGGGATGGAAAGCAATATGGGATGATTTTGGTCTCCTGTGCAAGTTCAATGAGACACGCTGTGTTATGCGAACCATGCCCACCATGTATCAATAATCTCTATCTGCCGGAAACATTCCGTTTCATGAACTGCGGGATATATGAGTTCTCGAACCAGTCATACTTCAGATGATTGTACGTTCAGCCGTTCAAAGACATGGAGAATATAAAGAACATTGAGTACACACAGCAAAGCTAAAGGAGTTTGCTCACATTATATTTGGGGTCTCGAACCACTCAGGGCAGAACTCCTTTCCTGGAAAATGAAACCAGGGTTAAGAGGGCCATCCATGGAAACACACTCAATAATTGTGACAAACTTGAGGTTGGCACTGGCAGCTAATTGGTGCAGGAATGTCTGCCAACAAAACATTTCCGGTTATTGCCTTCCCGCCACCACATTGAACACCATGTTTGTCCATGTTATAGATGTTATTGACCGGGGTGTTGTACTTGGTGAGCCATTGAAGTTGTGTGAAGTGATGGGAAACAATCAGTCAATTGAATGCCTGTGCACAGCAGGGATCAAGTGTACAGGCCTTTCCGAACTTGACTTTAGGAGCCTGATCCATGTTCTGCTTGGTCTTTGGGCAGTGACATTTTTGATGATGGCCCTAATGGCAAGATACACTTTCCCTGTTGCTCCTGACCACCATTATCTTCGATGTCGACTTCTGCCTAGCAGCTCACATGCCCTTGAGGGTTCAAACTCTGAACACAATTTTGTTCCCTGGCCGTTACAAACACTCTTGACACCTTTCTGGAATTATACACCAGGCATCAGCGACTTGACCACCATTCTGGCACTGGCGACATTACTGCTTAACAGTGAGTGAGAACATTGTCAGGATTAAAAGTTCCCACTTTACTTGTCATTGTCAACGAACGCCGACTTCTACCGGCTCTAAGTCTGCTCAGAGTCGCTCACAACATGAGACTAGTGGTGGCAAGGTTCGGTTCGGAAATCGGTTTGAACCCGAACCAAACCTGAACCGAACGTGACGTTCAGGTTCAAGTTCACCACTTTGCTGAACTGAACACCAGGTTCGGGTTCAGCGTTCGGGGCGCGGTGGACATGTTCGAACGCCGAATGCGAAAATCCCGAAATTCAACGAATTTTCGACGGTTTTCTCGTGATTTTTGTCGACATCAGGGCAAATTCCCACCTAACTCGCTACTGACTTGCTGTTAGACTGTCGGATTGACGTCTTGCAGTCAATTCCACGGCGATCTCGATCAGCGCTGCATCACCGCCATTCGGACCGTACTCTCCCACGAGTCAAAATTTACCCGACTAAGCTTGGAATATGGTTTCTTGGCCATTTCAGTGTCATCGAGGAACTGAAATTGAATCATGCAAGGTGAGAACCACTGATTCAGTCACTTGTGATGCTCTGAGATCAGTTTTTAAATCCTCGAAATGCCCGAACTCATTTGTGTTCTGAACGCGCGTTCAAACGCAGAACCAAACCTGAACGCAGGGTCAAGTTCAAGGTTCGGCACTGTCCCGAACTGAACGCCAGGTTCAGGTTTGGCATTCAGAGCAAAGTGCCCTTAACCTGAACTGAACCGAACCTTGCCAGCACTACATGAGACACGAAACCTGTGCTTATAACTTGCGCGAAACCTGTGCTCACATCCTACACAAAACCCATGTTAGTTGATAACAGTACAAAACCCGTACTTACTACTCTACCCTCCATGCAGCCCTATTGTGCAACCCATTTGGCATCAATGACACAAGCATAATCATTATTTGCTGCACACTCTTCCAGGAGCAAGGCTGCTTGAAACAACTGTTTCCTCTACTAAGGTTGTTGGGATAATTTTGACAATGTCCCTGCCCTTGCTGGCAGTTGATCTCCTGGGCTCTGGCGAGTTGGCAACGGTCACAAAGACAATCAGAAATATCCCGGAATGTACCCCTTTCCAAACCCTATATTCAGGACAGGCAGTGTTGTGAACACTTCTATGGCCCACATCGGCTTTCACAGACGTACTGCAGCCTCTCACCCTGGATTTTTAAACTCCACACATTTCCGTATGTCAGACCGGCCCTGCACTTGGGGATCTTCCTCCCTGAATTAATAACATTCAATGTCTCTTACAACTATGTGATAAAGGCCTCAAAAAACTAGAAACATGAGCAACGATAAAGCACCATGGCTAGTAAATCCCAACACAGGTGGACTGCTATCTTATCTTGTATGCTGATATTTCGATAGACATTGATGCTGTCTGACTCTGATAGGTTGGTGGACATTTAACATGCATTCAGCTGCCTCTTACTGGGTGTCAACTCTCTTTCAATACTCGCTGTTCTCTCTGTACTCGGAAACTGGGCTGATGCCCATGTGAATATGACACCTTGCACCGGCACGTCTGTGATGTATAATTCAACTCGGAGACATTTAACATGGATTTTGGGCAGTGCTTGATTCCATGGATGTGTTTGCTGATGGAAAAACTGGGTGGGCAGGAGAATTGGCTATTATGTGCCTGTGCCTGTTCACATTGCACCGGCAGATTTCTTACGCCAGCAGTCCATTGAGGTGATCACTGCCAAGTCATCCTCCTCTCATGCGAATGAGGGATGCATTCCTCGCACACATATATTATGGTGGTTTCGTCGAGGGCGATCCGGAGAATAGCCAAGTATGTGCGAGAAGTATTGGCAGTGTTCGCTATTTTTGAGCAATACATTCCCAATGGCCACAATGTCATTCATTCGTGTTGATTTTGGATTCCCTTCCATACAGGTTGTTTCACGAAAGGTATGAGGCTTCCAATGCTGGCATATTGTTGCATCGATTAGTCTGTATGGATGACTGTAGCATACTCGTAATGTTGAGGTTCGTGTATGTAGGTACAATCCTGATTTATTCAGTTATAGTATATATGTGTAATAGAAATTTGGAATTTATTGGTGTTCTGTGCCTTTGGCACGGGTCTTACACTTGTCAAGAAAGAAGACAAGAGATGTCAGTGATGTTCATGACCGCAGTTAGCATCACTCAGGTTTGGTATCGAGCGGATTGTTAATATGTCACACTCATGCTGACTCTTGCCTCCTGAACTCATCTTGCCTTGAAATTGAAGTCCATTCAATATGTGTAGGATGCATATCTAGGTTGCTGCAATGTACCTTAGAACTCTTCTAAAAATCGGGTGACTGTAAATTATATCCTGTAGACTTTTGCCACTCTCATTAGTGGTTTTTTGTCTCGGGCCTCAATCTTGCCCAATAGTAGGTGGTTTTTTTTTCCAGACCTTTTTTATATTCTGAAAGGAAAGAGTTGTTGGTTTAATTTCCACCGCTCACAAAGCCGATTGGACAACAGCTGAAGGCAAGCGAGCGTGCATTTTCAAGATCTAGTTCATTTCCAAGCACAGGTTCAAATATAGTATGGAATACACAGGCGGCACCGGAACAATGGTCATGACATCCCGTGTGAACAGGTGTGATAATTTAGTAATATGCCAGCTGACGTCCAGCTGACGTGCGGCCAACTACCGCCTAACTGCCACAACGGCTTATTTCTGGATAAGCCACAAGCGGTGCCGCCTGTGACAGAAACTATAAGTTTCTAAGAGGGTTTCTCGCCTACGAGAAACATTTCCATTTTTGGTGTGACTAACCAAGAGTCGATCCCGTAGTATCTGAGTTTCCTCTGACTGGTACTTCGAAAGACATCTCTTACTGAATGTCCTCAAGGATGTGAGTGCTTCTTCCGCGTGGCCGGTTCAAGTCAAATTTGCTGACTGTGCCACATTCCGGCAGGCTGTATGTGCCTGTCCTGTACGACAGCTTGCAGTTGACGTTGCTCATCGCACCGGAATTCTCACATATTGTGAGTCCTATTTCGTCGCGTCCGCTTCTGGTTGAGTTTCCTCACTGCGCCGTCATTCTCTGCAGCCTGTGAGTTCCGCTTCATTTCATCGGCCCTGGTTGACTCTGCTCACGCCACAATTTCTCGCAGTTTGTGAGTGCCGCTCCATTCTGTCGGCCTCTGGTTGATTTTCCTGACGCTATGATTCCCCACAGCGTGTGAGTGCCGCTTCATTGCATCGGTTCTGGTTCACTTTTCTGACGCCATAATTCCTCGCAGGATGTGAGTGCGGCTTCGTTCCGTTGGCCCTGGTTGATTTATCTGACACCATAATTCCCCGTAGGTTGTGAGTATCTCTTCGCTGCGTTCGCCTCTGGTTGACTCTACTGATTGCACCGTTGATTCTCGTAGCCTGTGAGTGCCGCTATCGTGTCTATCAACTCCACTGACTGCGCTGCAGCTTGTCAGTGCCGTTGCCCTGCACCTGGTTGATTTTCCTAATTGTTCCGCCATTCCCTGCAGGGTGTGAGTACTGCGTTGTCACAGCTCCCCCCCGACTCTTCCTGACCGTGCTGTGATTACAGAATGTGAGTGCGGGTTCCCTGCGCTTGCCGCTGGTTGATTGGCTTCGTTGACGTAAGCACTCGATCCCAGCGACTTATGTTCGCTTCTTTCTTTAACTCAGCAGTTACCTCTTCCAGGTGGTACGTGTCTGCATAGTGCTATGTTCCCTTCAAATCCCCCGTTTCTCGATATTTAGTTTGTGAGTCTGCCTACTCTCCCCGTGTTCGCCAAGTGATCCCTCTCCAGGAAAGAAATATTGCTTCCTGCGTCGATGCCTTGAAGAACAAGCTTCCAGCAGTGGTACGTGAACCCAAAACTCCATCTCTTGAGTAATACATTCGCAGGAGGAGCTCCTTCAGACTTCGCCGGGACGCGCTCAGATCATAGCTCGTATGGCGCGAGATTGCCCGTTGACCTGAAACTAAACTTGCTCAAGTACTATGCACCTGTGCTGAGCACACATTCACAGAAGGATCAGCGTTTGCGGAGGGCTTTGGTCCAGCCTTCGTAACAGCGCTGGATGCGTATGTAGGGTCGCCTACGGAAGCCGAGGTCATCAAAGAAATCGACGAAATGGGCCCAGAAGCGGACCGTTACGCTCGAACAGAAAAGTTGTCCAACATTGTCAAAGCCCATCTTTTACGTGCGTGCGGATCCGAACATCGTTGTCAAAAGCTAGCTTTGCTCACAATTAATTTCAGGTACACGAACAGAGATGGCATGAGGTCATCTACCGCCCCAGAAATATCATCAAGGTTCTTCACGGGTTTCTGCGACTCGTCCTGTACTACTATCAACGAGTGAATGATCGATCCAGAATATGTATTGCCGCCACGTATCAGTGAGATAGCTGGGTGTTCGTGCCTAAGTTGGATGTCATGCTTCATCAAGGAGCCTTAACTCACGCTTGTATGTATCTTGCTCAGATGACTCTGCTTCGTCCACGGTCACACTTGAGCCTCCTTGGATACTCCCTTTCTTCAGTCAGATTTCTAAGGATCTCGCAGCTTGCAGCTACTTATGCAGCGCGGCGAATTCATTTGTTCCCTCTGCGTCATTTATTCACTTTTTCCTGCAGACTTGTCAAGTATTCCGTTTTGTTGTCGATTCTGCTTTTAATATTATCATGTACCCATCTCTTTCATTCGCGGTCCCGGGTCTTTGATATTTACTTACTCGCTTGAATTACCCGGCTCGCACCTCCTCTATACAGTAAGTAAATATACATGTGCACGGATGCATCCTTCTGTCTCAGTTAACTTCGCGCGCATGTAACGCGCTGTGCAGTGGCATACTTACCATAATACATGTAGATGATCCACCAACACGACATCCTGCCATTTGATCTTTTCGCACCCGAACCCCGAATAAGTGAATATCCAATTCCTGCTGACCGTATCCCGTCCATCGATATCGCAGCGCAGCGCTTGATTCTCGAGTCAATACGAAGCTCCTCGACGGCGGTGGCACACGATGTCTTGAGCGGCCAGAGGGCCCCCGGTGCTCGATACTTTACGGCGCAGGATACGTCTAGCGATGTGGAGCACAGACCTGACAGACGACAGTGAACGACTCGGAGGGAGGCTTCAAATTCGGTTGACACAAAATCAACAGAAGCTAGCAGGATCGAGGCACCGCGCCGAGGACAGGCGAAAGGGAGGAAGGGAGAGAGGGAGGGAGGAAGTGGGATATTCATGGTCAGTGAGCGCCAAACAGTCAGCGCCGAAAATCTCGCTGCCAGTTCAAGCATAGGAAGTACTGTCGGCGGCCGGCGTGCGGATGGGTGCACACTCGGCGTGCCTAGGGATGCGAATCTCCGGCGTGCGCATGCGCATGCGATGCCGCGCCGTCCTCGAGTGAGGACAAGAGCCGTGTCGGCGGTCTCAAGCGCGGCGGCAGATACTTGAATAAAATGGCGGGCGCGAATGACGAAAATGGAGAATGAAGAATGAGTGCGGAGCGCACGCAGACTCTCATAACGAAGATGCGATGTCGATTTCTTGTCTGGAAGCGAGGGCGGTGGGTGAGTTGACCCGAGTTGGGTCAGGGGTGAACTGAGACACAGAGCTGGATGTCTTGCCAGTCGACATGGACAGCTGATATGAGCGTGAGCGGGATGAGATGAAATGACAGGCGTGATGCACGTACTCATATGGGTTCGGAAAGACGCGGCCAGGCACGTAAAGGGCGCGGCGATCCTGCGCACTGGATGTCGGCGTCGACCAAGCGTCGATATGGCTCGTCTGGAAGGAGGTGGACTCGGGATTGAGCTCGTGCAAGTGCCGAGATACGCCATGCGGGATCTTGTGCAAGGTAACGACGGGCCCTGCAGTATTCGAAGCCAGCTATTCGGATTCACAGCGCGATTTGGTAGCGGAGAGGCGGTACGGAAAACGAGGTAGGTGTGGGCGCTGGGGTCGGTGCGTGGTCAACGGGCAGGGTCGCACACAGTCAGACACGCCCTTCCTCTGCGCTCACCGTGTGTATGGACCCCCAAGACGCTTGCCGGGGCAGTGGTCCGCTACCGACGTCGTGTTAGCGGAGCGGGTGGTGGGGCAAAGAGATAATGCGCACGCAGCTACGTCACCCCTCAAAGTGGAAAGAGGCACCGGCGGGTAAGCCGACTCGAATTTAATGCGTGGAACTGAGACGCACCGCTGAATATGCGCACACGCGAGGCGCCGAAATGGGATTGAGGCCAGCGCGAGTTAGTGGCGGGCAGACATCGGGAATGGGCGTAAGGTGCGCGGGTAGCCAGCAGCGTGCGCGCACGAGAGAAGGGACACGCGCAGCGAGTGGACGAAGGGGTGCAGCGCCAGTAACCGAGCAGAGACGCGGTGAAGACGTCGCGGGAGGGCGGGCGTGGCTTGGAGGCCGCTAAAACGCCTTGAGCGAATGGTTAGGGGCGAATGGACGAATGGACTGTCGTCGTGGTGAAGGAAGAGGAAAGAGGAGGGCATTGATCATTACGGCACCGTGACGGTGCTCTCCGGCCCGTTGAAATTGATCCGACACGCAACTTGTCAGCAGCCACCGGTGACCACACATTTCGCGCAACAACAGGCCAATATTGGTTCAACAGCCATACAATACTGTTCCAGTGGTTATCAGTGCTACCCAAGGCATCAATGCAGACCGAGCTCATGTGGAGCGAGGCAAGCCGGATTAATTCATCGTCGATCACGCGAGAGAAGGAACAGGCGTACTGGCGCAGCGAGTGAACCAAGGGGCGTCGCGCCAGCGACCGGGACTGAAGGGACAGCAAAGACGCGGTGATGACGTCGCGGGAAGCAGACGGGCTCGGAGGGGCCGATAAAAGAGCATTAGCTAATAGATGAATGGGTTGTGGTGGTCAAGGAAGAGGAAAGAGGCAAGTGGTGGTGCAAGGGAAAAGGCCGTGGGAAGAAATTCAAACTCCGATGATTAGTAATAAGGCGGGCGAGCGATCACCGGTGGCGCGATAAACTACAGACTACACGAAATCTGGCCCTCCGCTCCATGGGACGTGAACTCATGAATTTATCATTATATTTTTATTGTGAAAATCAAGGGCCCCCATGTTTTAGGACTTTTTTTGTCCTTAACCAGACACGGCATATTTCGGATCAACAATTAGTCCCAGAGGTCCGAGTTTGATCTTCAGAAGTTGAAGTATATTTTACTCTTTGTCAGTTGTACAACTGCAACTATAAAAGTGGAAGCCCCTACTTTTTACTCTGCTAACCTCGACGCGAGCTCTGACTTGATGCTGTGATGCCGGACCAAGGGACCACAGCGGCCGTGGTGAATGATCAAAGATGTACGAGAATTATCCAAGAATAACTTAAACCAGAGGTTCAGCCTCCCGCCTCAAAAGAGGCATAATCTCCGTCATAGCTAGTTCAACTGGTCAATGGTGCAATCTGCGATCAACGGTGCTCACTGATATAAACTAAATAAAGTAGGTGTGCCGAGAGCCAGTGGCCGGCCACCACTCCGTGAGTGGAGTCGTTGGAAGTTCGCTTGAGTGCAGCCCCACATTTGATGTGGGGTGTGGAGCTTGTGGAGCTCGGAACCCCGGTCCGATTTGTCTGGCAAGACAAACGACGTTCGATTCTTATATAGATATAGATGGTCTATCCAAAGAGCACTGGACTCCCAAGTATGATGATTCGAGCTGACGGCGCAGCGGCACAGTAGCACAATTAATGACGGCGCGGTAAATGAACTCCCGTCGATTTGGTTGGTGGCTGCTGAGGACGCTGTTCCGCAACCAGGAATGCTCGATCACCAAACTTCCAAGATCTAGCCAGCCTCGTCCCAATTCAGTTCCGTTTGGTCCTTTCCCACTACGCTGTGGAGCTCAAATCCAAATACTATCTCTACTTCTTCGCATCAGCTGAGGCGATATTTTGGGTGATGTCCTGGATGTATCGTGCCAAATATGCTATCTCCGTGATCTTAGTTGCTGATTTGCAGTCTGTTAGATGTCCTCCGTCCCATGAATCGGTTTCTTTGATCCCGCTCGGGGTGACCTCCCACACTGGCTTCTTCAGTCAGAACCTTCCGGGGCTTCTTCAAATCTCACCCGTTCCCCGGATACTGTGATGCCGTGCGGTTGCCCCCCGTCTCAGCTCTTCCTTGCTCTGCACTCTCATGAAACGAATTTTGAACGAAATTAAATCCTTTCGACTTGGATATGCCGAGGAGCGCCGTGCGTCACCCATTCTCTTCATGCACGGCAACTTTGTCGACGCCATCACATGTGATCAGCATATCCATGGAGGTGGACTACCCCGATCGTGGTGTGCGCATTTCTCCTCATTTCTCCCTTCCTCGCTGTTGTGAATGGTTCGTTCGCTTTGCGTGAACACCTTTAAGGTTCTTACTTCAAACACTCGGCAGTCCCACTCTCCGCGTACAACATCGTTCAAGAATTCACCTACCAGCCCAACGACACGCTTCAGACCGTCTTCCTGGGCAATCTCGTCCCCTCGGTCCTCCAGAATCCAACGGACAGCTTCACTCCGCAGCTTTTGAATGTCGGAGAAACGATCGTGCTTGATGATAACATCTTCAACTATACAATATCTCAAGCATTTGATGGTATCGATACCAGCAAGCCTGTCTCGACCTTCCCGTACTACAACAGCCCACTTACTGACGGCTGCGATGTCGTAAGTCTGTCCGTTGCTTCCGTTGAACCCCGGGGCCCCTGAACCATCCATACAGGCAAATATCACAATTCAGGTGCAACTGACCGAAGATCCCCTGACTAACTACTGGGACCCCAAGGTACAAGCTGGCGTGAGTAGGTCAATGACTCCTCCAAATCACTAATGCCTAAACTGCACCTAGGGAATCGTTATATGCCACGTGCCAACCCTCTTCTATTTGACATGGAGCGGACCGCCGTTGGGTGTTGCAGGAATATCTACGGATATTCGAGATATGCCGTTTTTCATGGGCTTCGACATCGTGAGATGGGATTTATTCGTTGCGCCTCTCACACTCTCACAAGTGAGTACAGGCAAACATTTTCTCCGGATGGTAAGATATTTTGTTGAGTTCCTACTTCATTCAATGTTTGCCGACCACCGTACCAGGAGTCAAGCAGACCTTGAATTTCCGGTGAATTTTACGCAATTTGAGATCAGTTTTACCGTCCATCCATGCTGTGACTGTGATGCGGTTCTAGCTGGGGCCCCGCTCGAAAGTGGCGCATCTCTACTCGAGTCACCTTGTTCTTCGAACCCTCCGGATTTCGTCGTTGTTGAGTACCAACCAATCACGCCTGGTTCTGTATCTCTGTTACCACTCTCTCGACCCATGCGGATTGCCGACCTATTAGCGCAAAGTTATTGGGGGAATACATCTATCTCTGCTCTCAGCATTGCATATGAAAATCTGCTCCAGACATTCTACCATCTCATCCGCCTCGATCTTGGAGTAATTGTAGACAATCAGATCTACAATTCTCCGCAGATGTTCAACCGCACGATCGGGTCGATAGACACGGGGAAGTTCGACAGTTGGGCAAACGCGGCCAGGAATTCGACATCCAATGCGACGCTGATGGTTCAGTGGCTGGAGGAAGTGGAGTTCTTCCAGAATAGTACCCGGGTTCCAACCTTGGAGTACCTCCGATCCGTCCCACGTCTCAAGCCCTTGGGCTCAGCTGTGACCAGTGTCTTTGTTTCAACTTTCGCCATGCTTTCTGTGATGTGGACGGTATTTTCGCTCGTTGCAGGAACGCTTGCGAGGAAGCATGGTGGTAAGTTGGCATTCCTGCATCCGTTTGCGTTCGCTGATATTCCGTAAGGTAAAGTTCCACAAGACACCACGGGGAAGAAACGTACACTTGAGCAGTCTCGAACGTGGGGGGAAATCGTTGGAGAGCGGTATGGAAGGTACGGAATACATGGTATTGCCAGTGGGAATAATTTGATCGTGTCTTTCTTTTGTTCCAGAGGTGAATGGGAGCGAGGTAATCCTACTCGGTAATCAAACAGCGGTAGACCCGTGGAGGCAGATGATAGAAAAGAACGACATGCGAATGGGCGTTGCCCTCGCACGCATGAGCGCCGCGTTAAAAAAGCATGGTATCATGGAGGACGAGGCTTGGGTCGAAGACGACGAAACTGCGGTGAAATAAGTGCATTAAACCTTAGAGTGGATGATGGTCTGACTAGTCACTGGTTATCATGTAATATTTAACCAGCTTGAGTTGAAGTAACATGTCGTGGTACCTATCCGGGTGCAAAATTTTGTGATTGACGATCAGTTCGCGGAAGACCAGCATTGAACAGGTTCGGATACAGGCGCGATTTTGGGACACACAGGTCTCGTCGAGCCCGAGAGATCTGCGACTGTTGAGCGTATCGTTTAGGGAACGCTCTGGAAGATTAAATAGGGACGATAATGAACGCCAAGAGCACGTACAGGCAATGCGCTTTGGGCGCGAGTTGCCGCAACGCTGGATCACTTGCGATTATTCGCCGTCACGGACCTATTGTTCAAACTTCAAGCTCATTGAATGGGAAAGGTGCGAGGCCTCGGAGCATGAGCTAGATCCGGAGAGTCTCAGGGTGCATCTTCAATACCGGCTGAACACGCCGGCGGAAGGCAAAGAACAAGAAAGCAAAAGTTAAACGAGGGATCCAGTGGCTTCTGGGTCGGGAGTTCGCAATTTCCATCAGGCGGATGAGCACTCGGGAAAGAATTGGTCTGGGACTTGAACGTGCAAACAGACTTAGCTGAGTGGCTTGCCAAAACGGCTTGCGCCGCTTAGCGGAGTTTGAATTGGCTGGCCCGGGCTTGTGTGGCTTGGCTTGTGGCTCGGCTTTACTTGTCCTCGGCTACACTATATATCCCCACTGCAACTATTTCTATTATATCTCAATAATCAAGCTCCCCTAGCTTGCATGGTTGTACCCTCACATTACAAATCAACGTTGTCGCCGCCGTTGATCGCATCAATGATGGTTGAACCAGCGAGAGCATATTTGGTGCAAAAATACGCCAATCTTGCCTCAAAGATCATACAGTAGTGTTCCAAGGATATCCTAGTGCTGCTCATCATTAATACGGAGCAACAGCGACTCAATTGAAGTAGTTCAACGTCAAGTTTTCAACTGATGGACTATTTGCGTGCATGAGTCTGCAGGCACTTGCCACTTGCTTTGCAAACCATTTTTGCCTAGAGTACAGAGATATCTAGCACTTCCAAAGTAGCAACAGTGCCTTAGAGAGTTGATTGACATATTTATTGCCAAGAATTTAGCGTGAGTTTCCAAAATTTCGCTGTTGAATGTGAAGACCGTCAGCCTGGTCAAACTGAAGTAATGAAAGGTTGCAATTGCATAATTTTCCTTGCCAAGTTGATTGCAAGCCGTAGCCAAGCCCGTTTGCTTATCAGCGGCATGTGACACAAGCATTTCAGCTTGGATACAAGCCCGACCCAGGATCCCGTCCAAACGATATAAATACATCCAAACATCACAGTCTATGGTGCGCTGAAAATGCTCTATTTGAGGCACAACAAGGCTGTTGGTTCCGTGAGCAATGACTACGAGTACCTCAGCACCAGTTAATGTTCGACCTTACCGGCAATTGTGACAGTGCCTGATTGTCTACATCAGGGATTTGACAAATAACTTGTGGCTTGTTTGGCCTTGTGAGCTTGCCGACAAGCTCGCAAGGTCAAAGTCCTCAAAATCATCCTTCGAAAAGTATGAAAGCTGTCTTCAAAAATATACCAGAGAATAACAAAAGACCCTTCGAGTCCTCTTTGAGCCCAAGGTCCCCGGGATCAGCCGAAATAATGCGATGAGCATTAAAATTTTGCGACCTTCCAGGATCGAACAGTCGACCTTGTGAAAATCAGGACTTGGTTTGTGAGCTTGTAAACTTGGCAACTTTTTTGGCCTTGTTCGAGCTTGTTTGGGCTTGTACAAGCTCACAAGTTATCTGTCAAAAGTCTGATGTACTCAGAATGGTTGGCTTCCTTCAATTCAATGTTGGGTTGAGACGCTTATTGGTAGGCAATTTCAGTCTGTTTCAGCTTTGAATGCTCTGCACACCGACAAAATGTGCGTAAAAATCACAAGTCCATCAAGTTGAATTCTTGAATACACTGTGATCTCTGAAGATCAGCCTGCAGTATCCAGACTATGTGGAATACGCACAAGCCCGTTCCATATTTCGGCTGGGAAAAGCGAGAGAAAGGCGTGGCGAGCCATCCAATAAGCTTGCAAGCTGAAAATGTTGTTTCCTGGCAAAACTGATATTGAAGACCAACACAACAAAAGGCCATAGGCATCGATCCAATTGAAAAATATAAGAATCCCTTCAGAAAACATCTTGACTATCCCCAAGCCCAACACAAGCCCGTTTGTCTGATGCCATCAGACAAACAGCTTGTGTTCAGCTTGCAAGTCGACATGAACAAAATTTTCAACCCTATGCAATAGAATTCTGTATCATATCTATTCAAAGCAACTGAAGCATTGAATTTTGAATGGTATTTCAGGCTCATTGCTAGGTGAACATTGTTACGACCTCGATCAAGCCCAAGCCCGTTTGTCTGATGCCATCAGACAGTTGGGCTTGCACATCGGTATCCTCAAGATTTCATTGCCTATTCCCAAGTAGCCTTTAACTCATCTGTGGAACAGTCGTGGAGTATTCACGGCACTCAAAGATGCCTGACACAAGGTCTGGAAGCTGTGAGTGCAATATATTCAGCATTCTGTCCCCTTTTCCTCCCGAAATGGGCCACAGCCGATGCTTGGAGATGGCGCACAGATTTCTATGTCACATAGATGAGAAATTTCAATCATCGCAGGAAAGAAAAGGCATGATTTTCATTTCACTTCACGGTTTGTTCCAACTATTGTGTAGCTACTGAAAATATGTCCCATGTTCAGCGGTTAGCCGGTGCTTCATGCAAATTTAGATGCTATGACAAGCTTTGAATGTTTACCAGGTTCTATCTGAGGATTTGAACTGAAATAATGTTCGGTACGCACGCAAATGACGTGTTTTTCAGTTGCCTAAATTATTGCCTGAGAGGTACATTGAAAATCGGCACGAGATGGCCGTAAACATTTGTCTTGGAGGAACGAGGATATATGGAAGTATCAAAAGATTCTATTAAGAGCGACAAGCCTGTATTTCTGGGCTGAATTGACAATTCTGGCCTAGGTCATCCCTGGCAGTGACCGTGTAGTATCACATCAGGGACCAAAACAATGGGAAAAAACACAAGCCCTGTATCTCTCTCTTTATAAAATTATCCCTGTCTGTCCGAAGCCTTTAAAAGTCCGCTCTGGGGCAATCTGGTCCAAATCAACGGAACATCAGCTTTAGAGTTAGCGCCAAATCAGGCGCCGAATCGCGGGTACATTTCCACCTCAATGTTTAGCCGAAGTGGTGGGCCGCGAAGCGGCCCACCGCGCTCTTGTGTAAACACTTCATAGACCCAGTGGAGCCACTCAAATCAACTGGCTAGTGTGTTGAGGACGAGAAATACGCGCAAGCCCGTTTCTCGGCTAAGCGAGCAAACGGGCTTGCCAAGCCGACAAACAGGCTTGCCAAGGCAGACTTAGCTGAGTGGCTTGCGCCGCTTAGCGGAGTTTGAATTGGCCGGGCTTGGCTTGGGTGGCTTGGCTTGTGGCTTGTACCTCCTTGAGCTCGGCTACAGTATATCTCCACACTGTAGCTATTTCTACCATTCCTCAACAACGAGCCTTCTCTGGCCTCTCCCGTCTCCATGGTTGCATTCCTACGTTCCAGATCAACGGCATTGCCATCATAGATCGCATTAACAACGATAAAACCAGCAACCTCGCGTTTGGTGCAACAACATGCCAATATTTTTTTGGAAGCTATACAATTCTGTCCTGGGGATCTCCCTTGCTACCCAGAGCATCAATGTGGAATAATCTCACGTGGGGCAGTACCAATTGAATTGATTCGACATCAAATATTGCCAGGACGGACCATCTGCGCGCAAGAGTGCGGAGGCGCCTCTTTGAACCATTTTCATTTGACTGAAAAGACAGACGCTCATCTTTCTTTGCGTGTTTCGAGGTTCAAGCTCTGTTCCAATTGTTATTAGCTGATATTTGGCGGTATTTCATATCAAATTTTGCTGGGTTAAGAATGTCAGTGAGTTAAATGAGCCAACAACGAACATGCAGAGAATATAAACGAGGTTCTTCATCCGCTATAATCGTGTTTCAGCATCAACTATGTATCTCTCAAACAAAAGCCGAATTCACGGTCTGAATACAATTAAACACGTTTCATTCCCACTTATTTTGCCTCCGAATGTGGTATTGTAAACATCAATGAAGACACCCATCTGCTCATATTGGTCCTCAACGCCGTTAGACCTCAATACCGAAGTCAAATTCAACTTTGACTCACCGGCAACCTCGAAATAATATTCAAAACCTTGTTGAAGTGAATCTAGACATTCGGGATGTAGAATAATGTGTAAGCAGACGTTGTCCAAGCCCTTTTTACTGCTTCCTTGCCATCCTATTCGCCCCAAGCCAGAGCCCACGTCCTGTTTGATGGCATCAGGCAAATTAGCTTGTGATGGCTTGGGATGGTATGCGACATGTTCAACTTCGCTCAACCTATCATTATTTCGAGATACAGGGTTGATACAACAATGATAGAGAGCAAATCAGCCGTGCACTGTGCGGAATCGGCCTCTTATCGCAAAATTTGTCATAGTTTCCGACACAAGCCGGCTCCACGCCCAATTTGATGGCATCAGACAAAATGGCTTGCGCAAGCCAGTTTGTTCGCGATGAGAACCGGTCTTCTTCTTGCCTGCTGTTGATCCTCGCTGACTATTTGACAGTCAACTAGACCCAAAGAAGCCATGTATGTGAAGAAATTGAAGTTGGTTAATATTTCATCTGAATTGGTTGGTTGAAGTCAAGTGCTAACAGCCGTGACATCAGGAATGAGAACTAATTTGAGCATATTGTGTTCAAGGAAGACCATAGAGACCTCTGTATGTGGAAGAGGCACTCAAATTTCGCTGAATATGTACAAAGTTGTCATCTTGGTCAAAAGTCATGCAAATTCGGTGGCGGCTTTCCGATTCTCTCGGTATTCTGGGCTGTTTGGACGCTGAATTTTGCCGGAGCGAATGCATTGGAGCATGTCTAATACATTTGACCTCGCAAGCCAGCTGGCTTGTAAGTTGAATTTAGCTGGAGCTCATCATCAGCGGCATCGGCGACGGGTTTTGTCGAAGGAATCCATCTGCAACAGAATTGATGTGCCAGAGACCTTCATTTGATCGAATACGACACATCTACCATACAGGACTTACATTCAGAGTCTTATGGAACGAGTTATGAGCACAAGCCACATTTTATTTTTAGCTGGTACTAAGGCGACAAAGTGGCTGGCCAAGCCAACAAAATGGCTTGCACAGTCAAATCCAAGCCCAAGCCAAAACAAGCCATTTGGCGCGTGCGCAAGCCATTTTGGCAAGCCAAAAACATCACTCTCATCCGGCCTGTCAGCATTGATCCGCCAAGCAACCCACCTCGGACAACCCCCAACCCCCCCCATGTTGGGGAGAATAGCCCAGGTTGAATCTATGCCCCAAGGGGCCCCCAAACCCATGGGCGCCCCCAAGGCTATTTTTTCGTGGGCTCGCCCACGTTATGTCCTTTTTTGGCCGGTGGGCGCCCCCACTCCTGAGAGGTTTTCGGGGTCCTTGGACCAATGTTTTTTGGGCTTGCCCGCTCCCCCTTCACACAATAATACATTATATATCTGTTCATTTCAGCCGCTTCTGTTGAATTACACTCAACTTGACGGCTTGATTTGCCAGGTTCAACCAGCGCCATTGAGGTTTCATTATAGTACCTATCAGATGGAGCTGCAGCTGGGGTGCTCCGTATTCAACCCACATTTACATTGTTGTCCATACTCGCTCTACACCCTTATAACGGATTAGCTTGCAATGCAATTGGTACTCCCAGTTTTCTCTTAGTTTTTATTTCCTCGATTTTCGACTTGTGCATACCAAGACAAGGTCAAGTGTGGGAATTAGTACCAGTCAATCATTCAACTTCTGCAGCTCAAGTGCCAAAACTGAACAAAAATATATCTCTTCTACATATGGTGTCGGCACTATCCCCTAACCTATCACATACTATGGTGTATTTGTGCCGACATCTTTTCTCGCTTTGAACAACATTTTTTCAAGTCGTTGTTTTACTTGATATTTAATTTTACAAGCATGTACGCTATACGTTATCAATATACATTCTCTTTGACCATTTCCCCCTAACTAATCTTCAGTCTGCAAACAGATACATCCAATCAATCTGCACATTATTCATACCATACTGCAAGTGTTGTTCGGTCCTGGCTCAACCTGGCTGAACGACGTTCATCTCATGTCCATCTGAGTGTTGTGTTTTCCATGTCTTCCCGTGGGCGCGCCTACGACCTGCCTAATTTGAGCTTCACACTTGGGCGCGCCCACTGAAGCGTGTCGTGGGCGCGCCCACCGCCTGCATATTTTTATCTTCATTTGGGCGCGCCCACTGAAGTCTCTTGTGGGCGCGCCCACTGCCTCCTTATTTTTATCTTCATTTGGGCGCGCCCACTGAAGCGTGTCGTGGGCGCCCACTGCCTCGTTATTTTTATCTTCATTTGGGCACGCCCACTGAAGTCTCTCGTGGGCGCGCCCACGGCCTCCCTATTTTTATCTTCATTTGGGCGCACCCACTGAAGCGTGTCGTGGGCGCGCCCACTGCCTCGTTATTTTTATCTTCATTTGGGCACGCCCACTGAAGTCTCTCGTGGGCGCGCCCACGGCCTCCCTATTTTTATCTTCATTTGGGCGCACCCACTGAAGCGTGTCGTGGGCGCGCCCACTGCCTCGTTATTTTTATCTTCATTTGGGCACGCCCACTGAAGTCTCTCGTGGGCGCACTGTGATGGCGTATTATAGAAATACTATATCACGTCAAAATGCTCTTTGACCAAAGCGATATGTGCGAAATGAAGGTACAAAGACTGTGCTTGAGTCGATGTGTGTTTCAGAAGAACAAACGTGTAGAACGTAAGCTTCCACTGAATAACCGTCAGGGACCTTGATATCTAGGAACAGAGAAAATAAGCGTGAACAGTGAACAAAAGGTTACGTTAAGGCGATAGAAGACCGGAGTCTCAGAGTGACCACTTTGCGATAAAGGGGGGATAAAGAACCGATTTTACAAGCTCTAACTATTGGGCTATTTATACGTAGCTAGGAGGCTATGTAAGGCTATACAAAGTCCGAGTCATAAAAATAGTACAGGTATTGGGCTATGTATAGAACAAAATGACTAGGAATCCTGCGCAGTGAGGCTGCGGAATAAATAGAACAGGGCAGTGAATGATAGTAGCTATGAGGAAAAACCTGTTCGACAGGCTGCGAGAGTGGAGACAGGCTATGGGTGCCAATAAATAAGGAATAGTCTGGGCTGCATAGATAGAGTTGTCATGGGAGAATGGAAAGAAGGCTGCGAGTACTGCAAAAGTGCTGTGTTTCCAGTGCGTTCCAATGGTAACCATCATAAACTAGCCAATCCTATGTGTAACTGATAGCATAGTGATTTTTCCGGACCTTGCTGACCAATAGTTGCCTTTTAAGGTTTCCTACTTGGCAGCGGTGTGTGGGAAGTTATCCAGAAATGGGATGCCGAATAAGTAAGTGTGGGTGATGTGAAAGCATAGGAAGTGCAGTATGCTGGTGTAGTAGCATAATCCATGAAAGGTTGTTCCAGGAATTGTGGGTGGAATGGATGTGATTAATGCGATACCAATTTATTGGTGTCACAGCGCCCACGGCCTCCCTATTTTTATCTTTATTTGGGCGCGCCCACTGAAGTCTCGTGGGCGCGCCCATAGACTGTCTTTCCTGTGTAGAAAAATACTCGGGGCAAACCGAAGCAAAAATGGACCTGTGGCGACCTGTGGCTGAGTTGTTCAACACTTTCCAAATAGTAGCGGGGTTCGAAGCCCCTCACGTCCATCTATACCACGAGATTGCGGTATCTGTATCAACTCGCATTTCGTCTCGCCATTCATTACGAGCTATTTCCTGTGTTAAATATTTTCTTACCCTGAGCTGGCTGCTATTTTGCTATCTATCTATCTACGTGATATTTACTCGACTACAGTACGCGTCCCGAGCTAGCGCTCCCCAATAGTGTTGTCGCTTTGCAACATGGTGGTTCGGAGCAAAGAGTAAAAGCTGTGCCTGTCATGATGTCACAGATTTGGTCAGGCGACCTCGGAGAGCGGACCGTGAACCGGAATTCCCCACACGAAGTAAGCAAGAGATTTGGATCTTTGCAGGAACACCGACAAGGCCGAGGGCGACTTTGGGAATTCAACTATAAGAAAGCGTTAGTAAGAAAGAAGACCATAATAAAAAATCGTGAGCAAAAAAAAGAATTGAGCTAGATACGGTATTACCCAGATTCGAACTGGGACTCTTCCCATCAATTGTTCTCCCTTTCTGTCAAAGGTTTAGGGAAGAGCGCCACAATACCTTGATATGTACGTGGTTCGTAGAGTGTGGCATGGCCGCAAAGGGGCCTGCAGCACTAATGGAACAAATCGTAAAAATAATAATGGAGCAATCGGCCAAAAAGAAGAGAAGTTGGCGCTTTTCACTGGAAGACGTCTTGAATTTTGTGATCAATCTATTCTATTTATTTGTTCTCAAGTTATGAATGAGCGCGAGTATTATTTGCGATGTCTTGAAGCTTTGTGTTGTTCCTCTTACTATAAGGGATCTGTGTCCTGGGGACTTGTTTGTCAACATAGCTGGTAGTTGAAAACAGATCATGAACCAGGTAGGGGGTTCGATTCCCCCTGGGTCCATATTTTATTTCATTTTTGGTGTTTTTTTTTTTTTTCCCTACAAGTCATACAGGCGATTCGAAAGGAACACAGGACTCAAACACGTCGCCACGACCTCAAAGAATGAATCAATTATACTGACATTTAGGCCTACTTGAGGGGAATCATCCATGCGGAAACAAAATTAAAAAAGGAAGGCACGGAATTCCACGTCAACACTAAGAGTCACAACTAAACCCAATCTTGAGACAACTTGAGGATCGAGACGACCTTTCCGAGTGTCGATTGCGCAATGTTGTTATCACAGAATTTAACGTGCATTTGGCTTCCGCGTGCACCACCATGTGTGCGTGCGTACTAAGCCTGGGGCCCACGGCAAGGGAGCATGAGGATGCAGCGGAGCGCAGCTAACATCCTTCCCCAGGAAGATTGCAGATGCATGAGTCCAGATGCAAGAACAGTTTGTCAAGTCGTTTTCCAGAGAGTCGCGCCGTGCTCTTGATAGATACGAACCACTTCAGTCTGTTTCTGTATAGGACGGAATGACGCCTATCCGATGTCATTGATGCAGAAAACTAGAAGGAAACTCAAAGTGGACTCGCCTATATTTTCCCTTGAAATTACTCCCTCGCAACGACGCGGAACTAGCGCCGAAGGCGCTTAAATCCATGTGATCTTGTTCAAGCGCCGAAGGCGCTTATTGGCTTCTGCCTCAGAAAATTCGAAGTCAGCGTTGTAAGAGAAAGTACCAACTTCATCCTCATCGAAGCTGGGAACATATACGTGGGCCGACTGGAGCAAAACAGCTTGAAGTTCAAGGTAAGTACAAAACTCGCGATACGTAAACGGAAACAAAAGCCGCTCACCTTCGAGGTATTTCAGAATAATACTTGTCTCGCCCGCCGACGTTCTCTATTACAAGTCGTACCAGTTATCCGAAACGCGGGACTGGACCGCGCCGCACCACCGCGAGCTCAAAAAAGAATGAATCAATTATGGTGAGAATCTAAATGTACTTGAGGGGAATGAGCCGCCCGGAAACGAAATCAAGAAAGGAAGGCGAGGAACTCGCCTTTACACTCAGAGTCGCAGCTACAGCCAAACTTGAGCCGACTTGAATTAGCACCAACAAAACAAGGTGAAAAACAGACGCACCTTCAAATTCATTTCCGTGTCGCAACGACTCGAGAAACCCCAAACAAAAGTTAGAGGACGCCACGGGAAGGGACATAGTTTGAATCCGGGCGCTCGCAAGGACACTTGAGGGAAGAAACAATTCGGCGTGAAGTTTAAGCGGGATCTGCGAATGCGAATGTGGAGAGTCGGCGATTTATTTGATAAAATAATGATGAACGTACTTATCTCTCCCGAGTGCGCCCGGTTCGAGTTATACTACGCCAATGCACCTTTCTGAAACTCTCTGAACACAGTGAGCGAACACTCAACAGACGCTGCTACGAGTATATACCATTTTCAGCTACTATACAGCTGCACACGTGATATCCCGATCCGCGTGATATCCCACGCGTGCGCGCATACACACGATGAAAAAACTTGTTTTCTTTTCGAAGCAAATGCCGACTAATTATTTGAGTTATTCCGCAGACGCTAGCAGTTCTGAGGTATCTTCAAGAAGCGCAAATATAGTCATAAATGGCCTTTGTCTCCGCTGCCGGAGGGAAAAACGATCTGAAGAGTATCTTGTCAGAATGAGTCGAAAAATATAACGCCCCGTGCGATATAACGTGCCTCTTCATTTCCTCTCCCATGAAGTCCAAAATTTTCTTCATAATCCCGTGAAACGTCGCGAGACCGCCGACTGTCTTGAAGTGCAAAAATTCGCGATGCAGGGTACCGCACACGCATCTCCTGAGAGTGCGCACGCCTCCGATGCCGAAAAGACAGAGGTGAAGCAGCCGCTCTGCGCAGAAATTAGGATCAAGTTCAATGAAGAATGAGAACGCGGCGTACCGCAGTAGTAGCGGCGCCTAACCGCGTATCTGCAGATCCATATGATATTCTGCCCGCCCTCGCACGTCTCATACTCGCGGCGGCGGCACGCCATCCGTTTCGTGTGGCCGCCTTTCAAATTGATGACCCCCCGTGCGCTGCTCCGCTCCCAATGAGCCGAATTTTTGCGCGTTTCCATGCGTGACGCGCGCGACAACGTAAATGTCTCCCGGACCTTCGAGCGCAAACGGACGGCGGCTCCGCCGAGCGATAAACTTGGTGATTGTCGGGTCGTCGAACGCAGGCGCGTGCCTCAGTGGAGATCAAGAGGACGATAGCGGCGACGAGTCGCGTGCGTACCCAATTGACCGTTTGTGGCGACTTTTGCGTGCTGGATTCGCCAGCGCCTGGACTCGGACCATATGCGCGTCGAGGATGTCATTGTGGAAGAGCAAAGTCAACAGCCCAACCAGAGGAAGAACGATGTCGAGGTGGTGTGAGCGGGACCCGGATCCTTTCAACAAACGCTGCCAAGCACAGCAGGCGCAGCCACCCTGGGGTGCTGCTAAGGTGGAGACAAATAGACCAGCCAGCTGCAGCAGCGCCGCCACTTGCAAAGGAAGACGCCAGCGACGGGACTGATGCAGCATCTCCCCCGGACTAAGTCCAGAAGTTGAGCGAGCCCATCTTGAAGCCGGGACACCGAATTCAAATTAGCGCCGAAGGCGCTTAACCGGAACGGTTCTCTGCAAACGCTCTGACCTCGAACGTACGTGTCACGCAAGTCGCGTGGTCCTACCGTGCTCCACACGCGCCTTTTGCGGCACTCCCTGTGGCCTCCACTTCAAATCGCGACGTATCCCCGAATAACCGAAGCCGTTTCTGGTATTTCTTTTGTGAAGCCGAGGCCGCGAATCAACTTGGCGAGGACTTCACCCATCTCAAGCGCAACTACGGATAGTATACTTAGTTGCCAGTCAGGCTGTAAACGTGAATTCACATACCATGCCGCCGCACTCTCGGATTAGCGCCAAAGGCGCTTAAGCGCGAATCCCTCCTGTGAACGTCGCACGCGCGCTCTGTGAATCGGGTCGACTTCCCCACGTTGCACCCGTGCTTCGTACTTGCTCCCCCCCGCATCTGCCGTGTGTCAGATGCGACCGCGAGAACTCAAATCAGTAAACCAGTAAATCCCCAGCAAAATCCCCAGCGGAGATCTTGTGTAACGTACTTTAGAGCGGCAACCTCCAGTAGTATCAGATACGCGGTTTTGTATCCTACGAACGTGTCGCGGATATTTGTGTTGGTGCGACATCTGAAAATCTCAGCAATCAGTAATTGGGGGTGGGGGCGGAGCATCCGGTAATGTCGTCCACTCACCGAGGGCACTCAGCAGCTTGGGAGGCGGTGGATATGCATCTTATTTAACTCTGCCGGTAACCCGGTGGCTCTGGTGAAAGTTCCTAGCCTACCAGATTTCTTTGCCTTCCGCGTATCTGGTGGGCAATGACGTAACCGCTCGACGGCGCGCGCAACCTGCAAGGCTGGGTTAGCGTCTGCGCGAAACAAGAGGTTCTACCTTTACCTGTTTACGCATGGCGACTGTCTGTGAAGCAGACATTAGTTATTATTCCATCCAAAAATTCCGTGACACACACATTTCTACAATTTTTCCATTCGACTTTACGTTCGCCAGCCCGAGACGCTTATTCTCGCGAGGGCATAAAGGGAACATTTATCGTATAGCAAATCAAATAAGTACATGGGAAGCGTGCATAGAGATATATTTTTGTAAGTCAAGTACTACACTAATCTGCCGGCGCAAAGAATTCCTCGTACAGAGTCTTGTGATATGCGGTGTGCCGCGGTACCACGACCGGTACGCAGCTCACATCGACTGGCTTCCACTGGCCGGTCATGCACATCTCCAAGCATTGAGCCCCTTCATCTTCATCCGCCGCTCGGTCCACAAATTTGGCCACAAAGAAATGTCGGCTCTTTTTCCCTCCGTCCGGCATCACATATCGACAGCGTTTCTCGTGGGCACGCATGGACCCGGGCATACTCGCCCAGCAGTATTGCAGTTCGTCTGCAAGGCTCATCCCATTCAGCACCGGGCGCTCTGGCGTACCAGCCGGCGCAGACAAGCGCAATCTGCCGAAATCGTCGTGGAATCGACTGGTATGCGACCGCCAGTCCCATTTCGGAGGCGGGGGAGGGGCGCGCTCGGGAACCGCTATCGTCTCCTCGCGCTCCCCTCTTGCATGGTTCCCCACACCCTCATTAGCTATATTCGTGAAGACAGCAGGCTCTCTTTTCCGCTTTTTACTCTCCTCGTCATTAACGGCCGGAGGGAGAGGAGGGGGCGCAACGTTCTGTGTCTTCCGCTCGAGATTGGGGTGTGACAACTTGACGCGCTTTGCTTCCCGCTCGTTGTCCTCCCTTTCTTCCAAGACCTCCAACATGAGTTTGGAGGAGCTCGCCGCACTCGGCCCAGGTCCTGAGCGGGCGGTCATTGGGGGGATGGGGGGAGGCGCGAAGCTGCGTCCTGGCACCGCCTGCTTAGCGGATGGCGGAGCGCGCGGAATTGGGGCCATACGGCGATCTTCTGGGTCCGAGTCCGAGTCCGACGCCGAGTTGTCGACAAGTACATGGCCGTCGTCTTTGTCGTCGTCGCTGGCTCGACTTGTGTCATGCGTATTCCCAAGCTTGAGCCTGCCTGCGTTTGTCGACTTTGGGGCTTTGGCTTTGCCCGTCAATTTGCTGTTGGCAGCGGTCACGGTGGCGGGCTTCTTCCGAGGCTTTTTCGGGGTGCTTGCCTTGCGCTTCTCCTCCTCCTTCTTTTGCTCCGAAGCCCGAGACAGCTGGTATTTCTTGCCGTCCCTGACATGCTTGAGAACTATGCTGCTCTTGGTTACCAGAACCGGAAGGTCGCCCATCGCCTTGAGAGACAGGCTCCGTTCCTCTGTTGCAGATCGTCAGTTCCTTGGTCTATTCTCGAAGTCTACTCAATCACTCACTATCTGTCCACCTTTCGAGTCGCAGGAACTTCTCGACCTGCTCGACCTTTGGTGCTCCGCAGGCTTCTTCTCGCCGTCCACCTGGCTGACGTCCTCGTCCTCGTCCTCGTCCTCGTCCTCGCTCTCGTCCCACTACATGTAGTAAGCCTTTTGCAAAGTCCCAGATATATAACAGCAGGATATTTTGCAAAAAAGACCAGCTAACTGTTTGATATCCCCAAAAGTATGCTGGATCATTCTCTGTGGCTCCGGCATGGTCAGCAGCTCTAAAACTAATAAATAAATGATATTTCGCATTATTTGTACATATATATATCTTGGATTTGACAGCTTTTGACAGCTGTTGGTTGATTGATCTTTTTGGGTCACTAACGCTCTTCTCCCAAAAAGGAAATTTTGTCGAAATCCCAGTAGCTAGCTCAATACTTGACCGTTTTGAATGATCTAACTTTATAGGGGTAATGTTCAATGTCTATTAGGAATTTTGAAGGTATTCCTTGAGCCACTACATTGCTGTAATGCAGTGAAAAGTGCCTGAACTTCTGAAATATCATCAATACACAATATCTTGTTCATAATGTGACATCTACCTGCTCTAAGAACCATATATCATCTACTACACTATACAAGATATCCCACATTGCTTATAGCAGGCAAGAGGAGCTATATAAACAATACAATGGCTACATTAGAAATAGCCATTATTTCTAGATTCTGTGCTATCTAGGCACTTTGAGAGCCAAATCAATGCTTCTCTACAATGTTCCAAGTGCTATAAATGTATTATAGATGCATTCAGGACTGCAACTAGCTATGGCTTGAAGATTAGACAGCATAACCTTCAAAATGTATTTTCGCTTAATTTCACCCTCAGATAGGGTTATATTAGTGTATATGAATGCACCTATTTGAAGCTGTATCCTATCCCAAGGGTCTGAGTACAAAAAACACATTGATATATAACCATAAACATGAAATAGGTAGAGTGACATTTTTTGTCTTTTTGGTCAATAGAGGACTAAGGACAGAAGTTAGTGCAAAATAAAGGCCAGAAATGAAAAGCCACAATCTAATAGTACAATCTGATGCTTTATTTGAAACAATTTGGTCGAGATTTGGCCAGATGATGTTTTCGAGCAGGAGGGTTTAACTACAGTATAAAGGCCTATAGTATGAACTTGCCTGGGAACACTATTTGACTAAAACTTCATGAAAATCCATCAAATAAAGCATCAGGTTGTAGTATCAGACTACCACTTTTCATTTCTGGCCTCTATTTTGCACTGACTGCCCTCTTTGGTCCTCTATTGACCAAAAAGTCAAAAAATATTACTCTACCTATTTCATGTTTATGGTTATATATCAATGTGTTTTTTGTACTCAGACCCTTGGGATAGGATATAGCTTCAAATAGGTGCATTCATATACACTAATATAACCCTATCTGAGGGTGAAATTAAGCGAAAATACATTTTGAAGGTTATGCTGTCTAATCTTCAAGCCATAGCTAGTTGCAGTCCTGAATGCATCTATAATACATTTATAGCACTTGGAACATTGTAGAGAAGCATTGATTTGGCTCTCAAAGTGCCTAGATAGCACAGAATCTAGAAATAATGGCTATTTCTAATGTAGCCATTGTATTGTTTATATAGCTCCTCTTGCCTGCTATAAGCAATGTGGGATATCTTGTATAGTGTAGTAGATGATATATGGTTCTTAGAGCAGGTAGATGTCACATTATGAACAAGATATTGTGTATTGATGATATTTCAGAAGTTCAGGCACTTTTCACTGCATTACAGCAATGTAGTGGCTCAAGGAATACCTTCAAAATTCCTAATAGACATTGAACATTACCCCTATAAAGTTAGATCATTCAAAACGGTCAAGTATTGAGCTAGCTACTGGGATTTCGACAAAATTTCCTTTTTGGGAGAAGAGCGTTAGTGACCCAAAAAAGGAAGGTCATCAGAAATATGACTAATGTGTAGTACCATGTCGTAGAGCTCATTCAGGGCTACAACTTTCATATATAACATTTTTTGATCCCATCACTGGTTGGCCTGTAAAACGCAAAATAAAGAGCCAACCCCGGCGATGAGGAACCAAACAAATGTAAACATCAATGCTGCTGAGGCCGCCAAGGCCAGGGCAATGGCCGAGATCATCAATTCCAATGGTCAAGACCTTTTTGGAAGCTGTACAAACAATAATCAACTAAAAGGCAGATGCCGAACCTATCAATCAACCAACAGCTGTCAAAAGCTGTCAAATCCAAGATATATATATGTACAAATAATGCGAAATATCATTTATTTATTAGTTTTAGAGCTGCCGACCATGCCGGAGCCACAGAGAATGATCCAGCATACTTTTGGGGATATCTAGTCTTTTTGCAAAATACTCTAGTGTTAGTTACCCTGGGCTTTTGCAAAATGTCTACAACATCGGCTGCTCATCCTCACTCCCCGTCCCCGCCCTCGCCCCCATCGTCGCCATCCTCTTCCCCTTCGTCCTTCTCCTCTTCCTTTTCGCTCTCCTCTTCCTCGCCGGCTTCGTCGTCCTCTATCTGGTGCTTCCTCTTCAATAAGGTGATGAGGAGGTGGTTTGCTTCCATCGACAGTTTGAGCCTCGGCCTGGCCTGATGCCTCTCCGCTGCCAGCTCGTCCGGCCAATCCACCAAGCGGACATGGTACTTGTAGCCCAGATCACCTAGATCCCAGTCCATCACGTCCGGAACGTTCTCTCCAGTCGCTGAGAGCAAGTGTCCGAGATCAATCAGCATGCTCTCCTTGAAGAAGCGCCGATTGTAATCCCGTGCGCTCTCATGAAGTCGCTTCCGCAATTGACGTGTCGATTTGCTACTCTTTTTCATCCTCCTGTCCACGATCCCCCGCTCCTCCATTTTCTGGGTCCTGAGGATCATTGTCAGCTTAGGCTTAGGCCAGATGTCTCAACTCGCTTACCGAAACATTGTTTTGTAGTCTTTAATCTGACTGTCGATGCTCGTGTCCCACCTGTCCCGGAAGATCACATATTCCTTCGTTCCACCCCACGCCATGCTTGTGCGGCCCTCCTCGTCAATGGCAAAGCCAAAGACCTGGAGCCCGACGTCTTCATAGATGCGTTTGGCCTGGAAATTCTCGTCAGTCGCAACGTCCAATACGCACCACCCAAAAAGTACTCACCAAGGCGCTTAACATCTTCACGTATTTGCCCGTCACATACCCCATCTTCCCTTCCTTTCTCAGATCATCCAAGGCGCCCGTCGTCTCCGCAGCATGCCACTCCCAGACCTCAGCGAAATGCTGGTTTAACGCGTCAGGGTCGGGTGCGCTGTTCTTCCGAAAGCTCGTTCTGCTTTTTCACGTACTCGCTGTGCACGAATTTCATCCAATCCCCTTCCACTGTATCCCGAGGGCCGTCAGTGCCGTTCTTTCCCAGTAAGGACGAGTGAACTCACCGTCGAGCTCTCCCTGTACCAACATTGCATTGTGCACTGGCCCAACCAGGGGTGCACGTTACGATGTGCAGCTTTGCTTGCCACCCCTGGTGCACAATGCATTGCACACCTTTCCTGGCAGACTTTAGGCATCTCCCCGGCATAGTGGCATCACATCGCATCACCTTTGCTACCCAACGGATCACAAGTCTGAGTTTCCCACGGTGCACATTGCATTGTGCACCATGGAGCTGCCTTGCACTCCAAAACAGATGGCCCGGAGTTTGCTGTGGTGCACATTGCAATGCGCACTACCACTAGGTATGGTAAATGTTTTGCAAAATAACATGCTTAGTAACAGCTGTCACGCAGTCACAACTGCAGCAATATATGATGGTTAATCATTTTGGCAATATTGATGCTATCTATATTAGGGGCAAAATTGATTAATCTGAATATTTCCTTCCACATTGAATATATCAGCTTTTAGGCCATCCCAAAAACAGAAATGCATACTACGGCCCACCTAAAAAGGAAATAGGTCTAAAAATAGACCAAAATCAAAGTTGTAGAGCACATTTGGCTGAGTCTGACTGTACAAATGGTTTTGCTATTGGATGCTTCATTAGGCTGAAAAATGCAAAATACTTTTACAAATGCGAGTCTTTATTACCAAAAAAGGCAACTTTTTCAAAGATAGCCCCAAAATCAAAGTTGTAGCCCTCTTCAATACAAATCGAACTGTATAAGAATTTTCCATATCTGATGCTTCATTGTGTCACAAAACGCAAAAATACTCGAGCAAACGCAAGTCTTTGCAGCTTTCAATACATATTATATATGCTATTATATATGCTATTATCAGCCCAACTGACCTTATGACCAATCATCAATACAAAAAGCTTACCTGATAAATTCAGCTGACAATCAGTATAAAGCTATTGACTCCAGAGTAATCTGACTTGGTGTTTTTCACTGATGCCTCTTGACATCTGTAGTAACCATTCTTTTCTGGTTACTAGTCAGTGAAACCAGTAATCAAGTCAGTCATGAAAATCTATTGATTATTATCTATTTACTTCAATCTAGTGACTTCACTGACACCAATTCAACAGTCTATTAAGTTCAAGTTAGCTATCAACTGACTCCATTGACTTCAATTTAATGTCTATTAACTTCAAGTCAGCTATCTATTGACTCTATTGATTCCAAATCAGCAGTCTATTGACATAGTCAGTAAATCTACAGAGTCTATTGATTTGAAGTCAGTGACATCCATTAACTCCACTGACTTCAATTCAATTCGCCAGTGTATTGACCTCACTGACTTCAATTCAGTTGCATTGACTTTAATTCAGTAGTGTATTGATTTCAATATATAGAGTTCAGTTAGTGATTCATTGACTTCAATTCAGCGGTGTATTGACTTCATTGACTTCAATTCAGCAATCTATTGACTTCAACTCAACAATGTATTGACTTCAGTCAGTAATCTATTGACTTCATTGACTCAAGTCAGTGGACTATTGACCTGAAGGCAGTAATGTATTAACTTCAGTCAGTAATCTATTGACTTCAATTCAGTAAAGGTAGTCTATTCACTTCAAGAATCAGTATTGAAGTCAATAGACCACTGACATGGTTCAAACACACTGGCTTTAGAAATTTATTTTGCATTTTGCAGGTCAACCAGCCATTGGATCAGAAAATGTTGTATATGAATCTTGTAGGCCTTGATGAGCTCTACAACATTAGGTTAGGCATCAGATGGATTTCGAGTGTCTTCCTCTTTGGGACACTGACGCTTCACACCCAAATAAGGAAATTATGCTAAAATCTCGCTATCTTGCTCAATATTTGGCCGTTTTAGATAATCTAACTTCACAGGTCCAATGTTTTACATCTCTTATGAATTTTAAAGGCCTTCTATAGCCTAATACAACACTGTAATGCAGTTATAAATGGTGAAAATGCTAAATAAGCAACCAACACACAATATGTTGTGCAGGACATGATATCTATGGCTTCCAGCTATATTATATTGCTTGGAGCACTACTTAGAACGGTTCTGACACTCTACATCAGGTCTTGAGAGCTACAACAGCACTATCTTTACAAGCCCTGATTTCAAGAAATCCCAATGTCTGATAATGGTTCTGGATGGTGTCCTAGTATATTCTAGACTATACTAAACTTTTTAGAGCATATTTACTGCAGGACCTTCTCACAGACTTATGATTTACACTGATCAAATATGAGATGTGTATTAGTGATATTTCATCTTGCTCAAGGGCACAAGGCTGTGGTCAAGTGCATGGAAACAATCTTACAGTCCATCTAAAGGATCTGAGAACAAAAGGTGCATCAATATGCCACTCTGAACCTAAGTTCTTCTGAGTGACATTTTTGGCTTGTTTGATGAATAGGAGGCCAACCAGACCAGTGAGGGTGAAATAGAGGTCAGAAATGAAAAGAGGCAAGAAAATAGTATAAGATACAGCTTTGGTTGAAGTGATTTGGCCAAGATCTGGTCAGTTGGTGATTTTGAGTATGACCATACTATATGCCTTTAGAGTGTGGTTGAACACACCTGCTCAAAAACACCAACTGGTCAAATCTCCACCAAATCACTTCAACCAAAGCTGTATCCTGTACTATTTTCCTGCCTCTTTTCATTTCTGATCTCCATTTCACCCTCACTGATCTGGTTGGCCTCCTATTCATCAAATAAGCGAAAAGTGTCACTCAGCAAAACTCATGTTTAGAGTGGTATATTGGGCAACTTTTTGTTCTCAGATCCTTTGGATAGGCTGGAATATTGTTTCCATCCACTTGACCACACTCCTGTGACCTTGGGCAAGATGAAATATCATTGACACACATTTCATATTTGATCACTGTAAATCATGAGTCTGTGGGAAAGCCCTGCAGTACATGCACTCTAGAAGGGTTAGTATAGTCCAGAATACACTAGAACACCATCAAAAACTGTTATCAGACCTTGGGATCTCATGGAATCAGGGAAAGATTGGATTTTTTGATCTTATTAAGATAGTGCTGTTGTAGCTCTCAAGACTTGATCTATGGTGTCAGAACTGTTCTGAGTAGTGCTCCAACCAATATGATGTGGTTGGAGGCCATAGATATCACATACTGAACAACATATTGTGTGTTGATTGATTATCCAGCATTTTTGCCATTTATAACTGCATTACAGTGTTATATAAGGCTGAGGAAGGCCCTTAAAAATCATAAAGGATGCAGAACATTGGGCCTGTGTGGTTAGATCATCCAAAACAGTCAAATATTGGGCAAGATAGCGAGATTTTAGTGAAATTTCCTTTTTGGGAAGAGAGGTGTTAGTGTCCCAAAGAGAAAGGTCGTCCGAAATGCATCTGATGGCTGATCTCACCTTGTAGAGCTCATCAAGGGCTACAAGCTTCATATACAACATTTTTTTGATCCAATGGCTGGTTGGCCTGCAAATGCAAAATAAATTTTCAAAGCTGGCACTTTTGAACTTGAAAGTGAATATATCAGTAGTCTATTGACTCCAATACCGATTCTTGAAGTTGTTACTGACCTGAAGTCACTAGATTAGTAACTGAGTCAACAGTTACTGATAGTAACTGAGTCAACAGTTACTGATCTGTTGACTTAAAGTCAATAGACTAGTGACTGAGTCAACAGTTACTGATTTGTTGACGAGTCAATTGATTACTAATTTGTTAACTGGAAGTCAATTGATTACTGACTTGACTTGAGGTCAACATTCTACTGACTTGACCTGAAGTTAATGTTCTACTGGCTTGAGTCAATAAAGTACTGACTGGTTTCATTAGATTTACTGACTTGAAGTCAGTGAACTATTGACCAAGTTAATAGCTGACTGACTTGCTGACTTGAAGTCAATGCTTTCACTGACTTGGTCACTAGATTTACTAATGTTGTCAATAGATTACTGACTGGATGCCAATAAATATGGTACTGACTTAAAGTAGATCAATTTTGCCTCTAATATAGATAGCATCAATATTGCCAAAATGATTAACCATCATATATTGCTGCAGTTGTGACTGCGTGACAGCTGTTACTAAGCATGTTATTTTGCAAAATATTTACCATACCTAGTGGTAGTGCGCATTGCAATGTGCACCACAGCAAACTCCGGGCCATCTGTTTTGGAGTGCAAGGCAGCTCCATGGTGCACAATGCAATGTGCACCGTGGGAAACTCAGACTTGTGATCCGTTGGGTAGCAAAGGTGATGCGATGTGATGCCGCTATGCCGGGGAGATGCCTAAAGTGATGTGATTCTGCCAGGAAAGGTGCGCAATGCATTGTGCACCAAGGGTGGCAAGCAAAGCTGCACATCGTAACGTGCACCCCTGGTTGGGCCAGTGCACAATGCATTGTGCCTACAAGGACTGTTGCACCGTCCTCTTTCTTCACTGGCCCTTTCTGCACGTACCATTGTTGCCAGACGTTCCATAGCGCCTTGTCGCGTGGCAGACGAACTACATCTCCCGCCAGCTCGAGCAGCGTCCGTAGGGCTCGATTGTACTTCAGCGCGAGCGCCTGTAAGCCTGCGTTGTACTGCTCTCTGAGAGCTTTGGCCGCTTCCTTGCACTTGTTAGGGATGGGCCCACGTGCGTACCCCGGAATGCTGTCGGTTTCATTGTCGCCGGGGCTCCCAGTACACGTCGCTTTCTCCTTTCCCTTCTCGCCTTTGGAGTCGCCACCACTCCCTCCGCCTTCATCCTCCTTGTCGGTGGGCGGCTTCTGTTTCTTCGTCTTACTCCCCACCGCCTTCGCCTTACTCGCTTTAGGAACAGGCCTGGCAGTACTACTATCCCCACCCCTCCGTCCGCCTCCATCCTCGTCATCAGCGGGCTGCGGATTCGTCTTCGCCTTCACGTTTGTCTTACGCACTTTCGCAACGTGCTCGGCAGCTCTGTCTCCATGTTCGTCGTCGTCACTGTCGATGATCTTCTTGGGCGTCGACATCTTCTTCCTGCCGGCGCTCGAGGCTGCAGGCTGTTTGGGCTTTGGCTTTGCGCCCGTCTCGGTCTTTCGTCCGCCCGCCTTCGCCTTGGTCGCTCCATCCTTGCCCACCAAGCCCTCTTCGTCCACCAAATGCTCGAAATCCTCCTCGTCGTCTGCATCATCATCGTCGGTGCGGGGGCTGACACTGCGCCCTTTGCTCAACCTGTACTGGCATTGTTTCTCCCGCTTTTTCTGGTCCTCTCCGAAATCTTCGCTCGAGTGGCTCAGCTCCGACTCGAGTTCTGCATCATCATCGCCATCCGCCCCGTTTCGCTGTATTGCGGCAGCACAACGACGGGGACGAAGGGGCGGGGGTGCGACGGGATTGGCCATGGGAGGCGAAGTATCAGGCACCGGCGACGAAAGGGCGGTAGCACGACAAGGGGGACGAAGGGGCGGGGGTGTGACGAGATCGGCAATGGGGGGCGAAGTATTAGGCACCCCCGACCAAAAGGGCGGTAGCACGACGAGGGGGACGAAGGGGCGGGGGTGCGACGGGATTGGCCATGGGGGGCGAAGTATTAGGCACCGGCAACGAAAGGGCGGTAGCACGACAAGGGGGACGAAGGGGCGGGGGTGCAACGGGATTGGCCATGGGGGGCGAAGTATTAGGCACCGGCGACGAAAGGGCGGTAGCACGACGAGGGGGACGAAGGGGCAGGGGTGCGACGGGATTGGCCATGGGGGGCGAAGTATTAGGCACCGGCGACGAAAGGGCGGTAGCACGACGAGGGGGACGAAGGGGCAGGGGTGCGACGGGATTGGCCATGGGGGGTGAAGTATTAGGCACTGGCGACGAAAGGGCGGTGTGTCCGAGCGGTGGATTGGGAGGTGGACTGTTGTATAGCGGCTGCCATGGCCGCTGCCTGCGCGACAGATTGAAGGTATCATCTGCCAGGTGACAGAACTCATCCTCGACACTAGCCTTCCGATAAAAGATCAGACCAGCTTCCAAATGCATATGAAAATGACAAAGACTTGCCTGGCGAATCTCGTCTTTGTCTGAGCCAGCCTGATGCGCGCGCTGGTTATCCTGTGTATTGTCAGTCATGTGGCGACCACGCTCAGAAAAAAAATCTACCTCTTCCTCCACGTCTTCGCTTGGGTCTCCAAATGCCCGTATCGGCACAATATTCCCTGCGGTGTCTGTGACCAGGCCTGGTCCACGATTCCTCTCTTCAGGGGCAAGTTCCCGCCGTCGTTCGCTCTCCGCGAGGATGCCCATGAAAGTTAATCGTCCATCACTGCCAGCAAGTTCTGCACGCGGCAGATTGTGCTTGATGTGGGTTTCCTGCAGATAGAGTTAATTGAGAAGTTATATAACTCAAGGGAAAAAAATGTGCCTCCCAGTTTCTCTCCTCGAGATCAATGAAGTCGACTTCCCTCGGCGGCAGCTCCTGCTTGATCATCTCCTATAACCAGTCAGCCAGCGAGTACAGCCGAATTGAATCAAAAATACTTGCCGGGTCTGTACTGAGGCGCCTTTCGGCGGGCGGGTCATCTATGTACATCTCCTGTAAATACAGTCAGCCAGTGAGTCCCTTGATTCCAAAGGAAAAATCTCACCTCCACGTTTATAACCTCGACTTCTCCCCGCGGCTGCTCCCGCTTGATCCTGACCTCCTTCAGATACAGTTAGCCAGCCAGTGGTCTCAACTTAAAATAATACACACCTTGTCATCATCAACGTCGACCCCGGCTACCTGCTGCTCCTTGTCGAGATTCATCTCCTGTACATACAATTTGATTGTTCACTCATTTTGAATTCGAGCTTTAGTGAATGCAATGTGCACACAGATTGAACCGCTGGATCTAAACTGTTTATTCCGATTTTTACAGCACTGTGGAATAGAATTACAAATGAAATCGTTGGGCATTTCAATCGCGAACTTATATTAGAGGTTGAATCCACTCATGACTTAGCACCGCTTCTTATTCTCTCTTCTAACTACCCCAGATCTTTCAACTTCTGTCGCTACCAACGAGTTCATAAATTCATTTCTACATCCCTCAGCTCCCTTCTCAATTCTCCAGCATCTTGGAGCACTCCAGGAAAGAGGTATCATGCAGGGCCGAATCGTGAGTGCATCAGTTGGTGATAAAAATCAGTTCGCGAAACAAATTTGGCTCTCGCATTCACAGGTGCAGCATATACCGCCAATGAACATTGAATCAAATTTCCTATAGCAGGTATTCTTCACACTCCATATCAAGGGATATGGTGGTGTCAAGGCCCGATGTGCCGAACGAGTTGGTTTTGCAGCCTTGCTACAGAACCGTAATTCACATAATACATCTGAATTTTCACACTTCCAGGTTTGGGGGTTATTTGCAAGACTTTCATCTGTTTAGGTTGCCAAAAGGACCTTACAAAAGCTTGAGACAATGGTGAATTGGCCTTTTTCGGAGGTCATTCCGAAGATTTCGGCGGCGTTGCCCAACGTGATATTCACAACTATCCTCCTCGAAACATCTTCTCTGTGCCCCCTTCTCGGGTGGTTGGGTAGCATGCATGTTGTATGGTTCTATAGCTTTCTCCTACGCGCTTTCTCGGAGCATTTTATTCAACATCTCTCTGCAGATGCTTTTGAATGCAAATGAAGTTTCCGACTGGCGAAATTGCCACATCTCGTTCAATTTTCCCTGATTTCAATCACTTATCCTCTTCAGATATCCTGCGTAACTCTCTTCACATGTCGATCTGGCTTGTGTGAGGCTGTAACTCGAAGACATAGACGCTTTTTTTATGGTGCAGCACATCCTGTTATGGCCAGCTGGTGTACTAGTACTATTAGTAGCATGTGTTACTGGACACGGACTCAGTGCGTCTATTTGTGTGCCAGTGCAGCTACAGGGTACTTCAGCCAGCTTTCCAAAAGTCTCAAGAAGCAGTCCAAGTGTCTCTGCACGCACAAGATTGTTCAGGAGCCTTCTGTACATCTGAGTATATTTATGTGCTACAAGAGGTCTTTTGAATGCAGCATGGTTTTGGGACATGGCATTTTGGGTGTGGAGCTTCCTAATCTGCGCTATAGCGCGAGACACCGAGGTTCCAATACCTACTTTGCACTGATGACATAGAATATTTCGACTACAATGTGACATGATCTATATCAGATGAGATTATTGTGCTGTAAAGTCTCCTAGCAATAAAGTTTGATTTTTTGGTGATTTTACGGCTATTTTTGCCGTCCAAATGAACAAGTTGCGCGCAGGTGGCGAGGGGTTTGATGGCATTGATCGCGCTTGTCGGGAAGGGCGCGGGGAGGCTAATCAGCCCGGTTCTGTGGGCACAGTGGCACAGTAGGTGGGTAAGAGATCTTTAAATGTCAAGGAGATCTCATTAAATATTTAAGAGATTTCTCAAATACTGAGAGATCTCTTAAATGCTGTCGGGATGGCGGTGTTTCGATGGCACTGATGGCGCGACGGACGCGCGCCATCTTTGATGGCAACACTTGCTGCTTACCGATGTCATCTGCTCAGGTATTTAAGAGATCTCATCGATATCTCCCTTATTTAACTAACAATTAAGCACTTTTACTGCGTGCTCGAGGTTTGACCCAAACACCTCCCAATTAGAAGGGGAGTAACACTATATCTCCCCTTCTAGTATGGCTCACATATAGGGCATTACAGGTGCACCGTCGACAGGATTCATCTTGGATGCACCCTTCGCCATCTCAATGCCACGTCTACATTCTGCATCAGCCCCGTGGTCGCATTCATCGTGCTGATAAATTTTGACAAGACAGGCCTTCGCTTCGCTCCGGCCGTTACAACTCTATCAATGTGAACACGCCCTATTTTGCAACGCCAACATACTAATCAATAGTGAAGAGCATGAAATAGTCTCTCTGTACGAAGGGATGACAAACCGATAAACAATAGTAGAGTAAATTCAACAGCATTAACAGCCCACCAGCGTGGCAGCGAACCCGAAATTCACAACCTGCATCAGTGATGTGTTCGATGAGGAAAGAATGTCATTCATTGACTGGGGAAAGAACTCACTTGACCACCGTAGGAGCGAACTCGCATACTGCACATTGACAATTTAATATGCTAATATACTGCCAGGCAGGGATACAACCAACCTGCGAATTTGTCAATCTACGCGCCAGCGATATTGTTCCTTGCGTCTTTTGATTGGTGTCAGGATCCACAATCTGACTAGTGTGGCACACTCACCATCGAAACTTGTCAGGAAAAAGCAGTCGCCATATCCGAAGATAACGCGGAGCACTACCTGAAGGGCCGGGTATGAACCAGGGGCGGGTGTGGGTTATGCAGGAAGACACATACAGTTTTGTCTGCTTTTCACTCTCTGATGGCGTCTGCAAGTTTTGACGTAGTGAACGCAGGGTACATCGGTGGATAACGGAGGCGTACACCGTGCCCATAAGGCGTCGAACTCGATTACACCAAGTTCGTGTGCATCGTATTCGGCTGTCGGCAACACCCGTATGCATGCCGAACCGTGGAGCAACAGAATGTGTCGATCGATGACTGAATATTGATGTTAGCGGCGTGTAAACATGAACGGTGAGGCGAACGATACTGTACACGGCAAACAGAGACGAAAAAAATAGAGGTGTACCTTTGTGAGCTCGAGAGCATTGAGATCGGGCAGAAATCGAGTTATGAGTTTGATCCTCTTTGAGAGACCATTTGCGAGGTCAAGTTTTGTGAAAGATTGATGAAGTGTACCACGGAAGCTTTGCCAAGAGAACTTGAGCGAATGTATTGAGGATTTGACGTTGGCAGAAATTTTTGACAGCCCATTCACGAGTTTTGCCAGGAGAACTTGAATGATACTTGAAGCATTATAAGACGTTCACGTCGGCTGGCTTGTAGAACGTCAACTGTGCCCTGAAGATCTCAAGGTTCTTGCGGACGGCTTCGGCGATCAAGCATACTTCAGCTGAAGGGAACAGCAGAGGGTTTGAAGACAGACGAGGCCGCAGAGAGATCGTAGTGTATGAGAAAGACGAATGATTGAGCAAACTCGGACTGAGCCCTGACAACGTTGACGGTCCCCGGAACAACGTTCGACGTTACGAGGTCTTGCAAACTTGAAGGACGCTCGATTGCGCAAAGAAAATCATCTGAACGCCGTACTTGAGAAAGATTAATCGTCGGTAGTCAAGTACGATGAGGAGGTGATGGGCTAAGGAGAGAACAAATTAGACAGACGTCTCCTTTTGAGTGGGCTCTGAGCGGCCGAATGCTGACCGCATAGGTGATGGTGCCGCGGGATCCTCCGAAATGTGAGCTGCCATTCAAGCCTCGAGGCAACCAGAACAATGGAAGCGGCACACCATCGAGGTGCTAAATGAGCGCTTGTGGGCGCTCCGTGGAAAACAAACAGGTGTAACCTCGGCGATTTGCGGCTTGTGGGATGGGAGAAAAGAAATATGATTCAGATCATATCTTGCGGACTCCATGGACAATGCGGAAAACTTGATAGAAATTTGTCCAGCGGTGAGACAACATTTGTTAGCCATTTGTTAGCGGCCTGGATGGTGAGGGCAGAGGCGAAGAGGTAATGTGAGACAATTCCTCCTTTTGAGTGGGTGTTGTGCGCTTGACTCAGTCGCATGCGGTGTGTTGAGAATGGAATAGTACAGCGGCATGACGTTTCCGGAAGTTAAACAGCTTGTTGAGATCGGTTGATGCTCCCAAGATAGTGGAACGGGCACAGATCGTGCCAGAAGGAGACAAAATAGGAAGTGGGCAAACATGTACACATGAAATCAGGACATCTGCTTAATATACGAGTAATATTCTTGCGACATCTCTTCGAGCATCTTGCACTCACTCTTACCGTCAACTCCTTTTACTTGAACGTCTATCTTCGCCAAATGTACGTCCGTCAGCGCGACCTCTCCCATCTGTATCACTAATTATCATCAGCTTTTCCAGGACTTGGTTCTGTTGGGCTCGTACATCACGACGCGTATACTGACCTTGCTTTCCATTAGACGCGTTCAAGGCCTATACAAACCACATACCTCGCTTCCTTCCATGTTTACCCTCTTCCAGGTTTGGTCGTTCCAACTGCATCGCAGGATGTTTCCGCTCTGAGAAAACTTAACTTTTAGATTTCGTGGGCGCGCTATTTAAACTGACATGCACTCGCCGTGCTCTGCGCCTTCTTGAATCTCGTGCACGTACGTCGGCTGCGTGGTCGCAGCTATCCGCATCGCTAATTATCATCAGTTGCTGCAAGACGTTTTTTTCGTGGACTCGCTCACTGTACGCCTCAATATTTCCCTGTCCCTCAGTTCCATCACTAACGCGTCGTAGAGCCTTCTAGGTGCTTGCAGTCGTCCCCTTGGATTGTGCGACACCTTGCATTCACCTTCCCCACCCTCCGTCATGCTCTACCTGCTGATCGTCCACTATCTCGTGCGCCTTGGCTTTTTTTTACCCTCTCCTTCACATGAGTGCTAACAGCCTGTACTTATCCTATAGATTCGACCTATGTACTCGTTATACATCCTCCTTCACCCATACCCCGCCTCCCATGCGTCCATACACTGTCTAGCCTCTACCCCATAACCACCTTAGTGGCGGAAGCCAAGAGGCCAGAAGCTGTGCATGTCACAGAGTGACTGCCTTGTTCGGTATCGCTCGGATAGCGGACCGTTATCTGAGCGAATCCGAGGAAGGCAAGCACGCAATCATTATGTAAGCCCTTAACACTCTTCGTTTGCTACCACTATGTCCCGCCGGTAAGTAGTAGTACAGTCAAGTAAATAGTCAAATGAATCAGAGAATCTGCGAACAGAGTGGAATGTGAGACGGTGTGCAACCAGCGCCCAAAAGAATTGGAAAAAAATGAGAAAAAAATTTTTTTTGCGCGTTATTATGGGCGTGGCGTATACATCACCGACGCTGACAACGGCGACCACGTCACAGAACCAGCAAGTTCATCGACGACAGCGCTGAGGTTGACCACGACACCGAGAGTGAGTTACTCTGGCAGCCAATTTCAGGATACTCACAAGCTCGATGATAGTGCACGACACTGGCGGCGAAGCACCCTTGGTTGTAGGGTAAAGACTACATGGCTGGCCACAGCCAGAGCGTACGTTGTCTTTCAGCACGGATGCAGCCAGTGCCCCAGCTGGCCTAACATTGGGACCATATACCACCGCAAACCGGCAAAACCGGCAGCGAAGCCCGGCACGGCTGATCAATGCATTCACACACTAGAGATAAAAAATTGTAAACGAGATTTCTTCGGCTATGGAGAGTTTGCATCACTAGACCTGTCATATCCGTACATATCCGTATGTAACTACAACGCCTATCGTCCCAAAATGGTAATAATTCAACACTCGCGGCTGGTTGGTATCCCCCCCTCCTGCTAGATCTCCACTGTGTCCTCTAATCCTGCCTCTCGGCCCTCAGCGTCACTCAAAGCAGACATTGCCTCCGCTAACCCTGCGTCCTCTGCCACCGCCATCCGTACAGCTGTCGCCCTCGACGTATCCCATGCCGTTTTGAATCACCGCGACAGCCGACGTGACTCCACCGCCTGCCGCGCTGCATACGCCTCCAATCCTCCCCGCAACTCCACGGACACGCCTGCTTGCCTAGTGCTGCACCGCGTCTCCCACCAAATCGCCCGCCAGTGTAAGAAACGCAGAACACGTTTCATTTCTTCATGAAGGAGGTCTACCTCCTCCTCCCACCTCTCCTTCCGCGCTTTCGCTTGCGACCACTCCACCCGAACCGCTATAAAAATGAAGATCAGTCCGTCATTTGCTCATTTGCGAAAGCCGCGCTAACTTGACTTACAATCATGCAATTCTTTCTCATTCTGCCCCGGCCCTCCTCCCTCAGTCCAGATCCACGACATGTGTTTCTCTTTTTGACGATAGCGCCGGCCCCTCCCGTAGTGCGGGGCCCAAGCGACGAGGCCTCGCGGACCCGATCGCGCCCAGCTTTTTCCTTGCCCGTGCATCCATCTCGCGCTCCTCGTCCAGCTGGATGTCGGCACTCGTAAGCTCGCGGAATCGCTCACATGCAGCCCGTCCCCTCAGCGCTATCAGCGCAAGACGTGCGCGTCTGTATTTTGCTGCCGCCGCGTCAACGCGCTCGCCAATCTGCCCGATCAGCATTTGAGACTTGGTTGTCGCCCTTTGCCCCACCACCGCCCCCCGAGTCGCGGAAATTCAAGAGATGTCGTTTTGCGTGCAGGCGGCTCCACAAGTGGACCAACGCATCGCGGCACTGGCCTTCTCGAAGTTTCCCCTCCATCGCAGGTAAGCCCTTCATACACCCTTGCTCTCTGTGGGATGACCGCAACGACGAAGGCAGATATAACTTCACATCTTCCGCCTTTGGGGGAGGCATGTCGGAGTCCCGCGCCTCTTCGTCCTCTTGTAATTCCTTCACGGCCGCAGGCATGTAGACCTCTTGTAACTTCCGAAACTTTGCGAGTTTTCCAAAGAATGCGATGCGCATCTCTGACAACCTCTCGTTCTGATTGGCCACCAGTAACGTGCGGCCCTTGAGTTCCTGTCGGATCCGCCGCCTGTGAAACGTCGTCAACCTAGCAACTCAGACACCGAAGCCAGCCTGTGTACGCACTGAGTCTCCTCCAATTGTAAACCTGTAGTCAAGAACGAAGTTAAGCTCGATCCGTGTAATCCCATTCCTCCCATCGCAGCCTCCTGCGCTTCCTCCTGCGCTAAGGAACGACGGATCGCCGCCTCTCCAGGACCTCCTGAACACTACTCAGTATTGCTTAGAACAACAATATCGTTCCACCCACCGTCCAATCCTTCCCCTAATCTGTAAGGATTCGGCTTCAGTCTGTCCGCGTGCCAGTCGTCTATCTTCCTCTGCCACTCCCTACGCACTCCCTTCTTCACTGTAGAGTCAACCTGCTTGAAGGCGGCGACTTGCCGGTCGCGCTCGTCAATGGCCAGAATCAGCTTCCGTGGTAACGTCGTCTCTACAATCAATGCGTTCGTGATTCCCAAATGCTGGAAGAGAATTTCCTGGCGTACCTTGGTTGATGTTTTTCTCAAAATTCCAGTGATCCACCTTATCTTCGATAGCGTCATGTCTCGCCCCCACGTTCATCTCCTTGGTGGCCCACCCCAGCGGATTCAGATGCGACCATGTTCGCTCAATCCCCTCCCCATCCGTTCGTCCCACTCCTGGAGTGTAACTCAGGGAGTTCTGCACTTGGCAGTCCCTCTCGTGCGCCGCCGCATGCCAAACGGGCAGCGCAAACATCATGGTTATCGCCGCAAGATCGAGTCGGAGGCGTTCTGGCATCGCTGCCATTCGCGTGGCCAGATTAATCCGCCACTGGCAAGCGATGTCGTAAGAAATTGTGAGATATAGCGCCGTCACACCTAAGATGGCGGACAGTAAGATATAGTCCATATTGGCGTACCTGTATCGCAACGTTAGCACCTTCATGCGTTTACTGAAAGAAGGAAAGACATACCGCTCGCCTTTTTTGCAAATCACCCATACCCTGGGACCATACCAGTTCGTGTCGTGCGCAAACCACACCTCCCACACCCGAACACCTCAATCCAGTCGTCAACCGAGTATCTTTCTGCATCAGCGCTGCGAACGCAATTCAGGTGCTCACCTATTCCCTCCTTTATCAGCTCACGTTGTCGACAACCAAAGAGGAATGGTTACATACGTCTTTCTCGCCCACGTAACCCTTCAAATGCTCTTTGTAAGGCCCTTGGTCCACCAAATACCCCCATCCCGACGCCAATGGTGGATCGTCGTGCTGGTTACCGCGTAGTCGGTTCTTGAGGCGGAAATTCGCATCCATCGCCAGTATCAGCATGTACAGAAAACTACTCAGCGGAATATGAGCGAGGGAGGGAGGAAGGCGAGGAACCACGACTGTCCAACGCACCGGAACTCAGGGGAGACTTCTCGCCAGCCCTCGGGTAAGTTAATCCCATCGTGTGGGCAAGCCCAGCACATGACCGTAGACTCCCCGGTCCTCGTGTTATGCAGACCCTTCGGGTCATGGCCGCGCCCCGTATGCTTCAGCCTTTTCAAAAAGGCATACTGGCGCGCCATCCTCCCGAACGCCTTATATCGATCCTGTTACAATAGATTCTCAGATCAAGTTGTTCATATTCACCGCATAACCTTACCGGTACCGACTTCATTTCCAAGGCGCTAGTCTTGCGTTCCAGCGTGCCGACGAAGTCATTGACGTTGATGTTCCCCACTACGTTCAGTAGGCGAAATAGTTCCAGCGAGGAAAAGGTAGCGCAAGTGGCGGGATCCACAGTGGTTGCAGGGTACCACCCGTTACGCAGTAGCTGCTCCAAATTCTGCGCATGGTCAGATTTATCGCACGCGCAGTAGCGAAATTTGACGTGGTGAATGTATTTGGTGCCCAGAACCACCATGCTGCGGACCGTCGGTGCAGGGTGGGGACACGGATGACCGCCATGCCCCAGTTGATATACGCAGCCCAAACTAGCCAAAGTCCTCACGTCCCAGAAACGTCCGGTCCACTCCTGGAAGGGACTTCAGCCAAATGACCAAACGGGCTGCAAAAAACATACCTGTACGCGATGCAAGGGAGACAACGCGTGGCGGGACACTACGCACGCCAGGCACTGAGTGAATTCCCCACAACTTAGACAGCGGAATTGACGCTCGCCGAGCCCGAAAACAGTATGGCAACAGCTGCAGGTTCTGGCGTCACCTCCCAGACCCTCATGCCTGAGCAATTCGTCCAGAAAACGCTGCATCAACGGGCGCCAGAGATTCATGGGGTCGTCCTGGAAGTGAGGAAGGCAAATCAGTTAGCTCTGGGGACCATCTCAAGGAAGAAACACTTACGGAGCTCTCGTACCTCTTCCTCTTCTCTCCAGAACCCGACGTGTCTCCAGTACCCTCCAGCTCAGCTTCGCCCTCTTCCCAACTCTCCCCGGGCAGTGGGATCCACTCTCCATACGCGTCGATCAGGTCTGATGGTAAGACTTTGCGTTTTTTCACGCCGACATTCATAGCCTGCTTGACGGCGCGCTTGCCATCACCAGAGACATAGAAAGTTGTGTCTTGGATTGTGTCGCCATCTTTGGTTTCGTATTGGATATCGGCGCCAACACGCTGGGACGCCTTGGGAGCACGTCGAGAGGATATATTGAGGGACGTCATTTGATTTGGCGTGGGACAAGACGTGTAGAGTCGAATGGTGCAGAAATAAAGGCGTGTAGAGTCGAAGCGTGTAGAGTCGAATGGTGCAGAAATAAAGGCGAGAAGCGACGAAGTACAAAGCAGCACCAACCCAACGCCATGGCTAGCCGCCTCGACACGACGTGTCGAGGCGACACTCGCGCCGGCATTGGGAGCTTCAAGTTCAAGACCAGAGTGGAATGAATCACGTGAATCATCTCTCGTTTGTCAAACCCAAAACTTCCCACCGGTACCAATCAACAAAACGACTCGGCGTATTGACAGAACGTTTCTACTCTAATATTTTTTGATCCAAAATAACAAGCTCAAATTAATTCATCGAAAGAAGCAGTGTTTTCAGCTTTTTTATCACCACATTCCCGTCGTGGTCCAAAAATGCATACGCCTGCCGCTCACTGTACGATGCGTGTAACCCATCTGTGCAATCGCAGTCCACATCGCGGGCACCCCTGAGACTGATAAGCTAACATAACTTGTCAGACCTGAATCTGTCAGCTGACAGCAAGAAGTAGAGCACACTCACTCGGATACTGTGCAGCGAGGGGGTGTCTCCGTCGATCAAAGGGGCAGCCGTACGCCTTCGCAAATAATTTCAGAACCAACCGAACGGAGCAGGGAGTAGACGTCACCTACAGAGCAGAGTACCAGCCCCACTCCCGCTCCACGGCCTCGCCCGCACAATGCTGAGCTGCCCAGATATCAGACGCGGGGACGAACCCGGCACCCCGCTTCGAGCCAGACGACACTGGAGAACTGGAGTGCGTCGCAGCTTGTGCGGATGTGGGGGGTCTCGGACACGCCGGCGTCTACATTCCCGTCGTCGCTGAACTGACCCGACGGCTCAAGATCAAGGGGGGGGATATTGGCATCGGCGGTGGCCATTGGCGCGCTCGTCTCGTCGCTAGTTTTAGTCAAGGGTTCCAGAGGAGGCATGTCCTCATTGTCAGAACTGAAGATACTGTCGTCGGAATCGCTGCATTTAATGGACATCAACAGCCAGTTTTACCAAGAATAAAATCGAAACATACGTGTGGGCGCTCGCGGCCTGGACTGCGTGAAGGTTTTTGTAGTACTGACAGCACAAGTCGTAGGTGGCGTAGGGTACCTGGTTCGCAATGGCCTCCGCTTGAAACCGCTTACGGTACGCGCGAAGCATCTGGTATTGCTCGTATCTGCCATCCAAGTCAGCGGCCAAGCAGTACGCATGTTCCTTGCACTTACTCTGGGAGGCCGTAGATGATCGAAGTTGTCGTCTTATGATACGAGATGAGGGTCCTGTCTGGAGCTGTACAGTCGTCTTTAATAAACGGTGAATTTGACAAGCGACAAGTAGACTTACTACGAGACCTTAGCTGCGGTTCTGTGTCGCTGGATTCCGTGGTGGTGGCATCCGTCGCTAGTCGCCTTCAGTCAGAAAAATACCGACGACTGGGGGAAAAAAATTGAAACTAACTGGGGTCTGTGGCCTGCCACTCCGTGCACATGGTGGTTTACTCTCAAGAGCAGTGTCCCACGCTGTAGAAATTTATACCCCTCCCGGAATGTTTGTTTCCCTGTCATTTTCCGCGCGGGCTTCGGTTGGCTCGTTTTGTTACGGGCATTCGCCCCATTGGTTACGGGCGTTCGCCCCATTTGTTAAGCGAGCTGTAGCCACCCTGCTGGCTACGGTGGATCCGATATCTTAGATTCGTTTTAAGCGATCCTAAACCCTTCTCAACGTTACCTCCGAAACACAAAAGTACGCACCTTGGGCAACTGACTGACCTCGCCAAATCCCCTCCCTCCTTTCCTCCCCCTTCCCCGTGCCGCAAATGTCACGGCGCCGCATTAATCTTTACACCCCTGGCTTCGTCCATCGACCTTCCCCACCGCTGCGCAAATACGGGGCCCGCGTCTCCGACCACGTTATGCCAGGCTTGGATCCCCTCGATGATCCGTTGGAACCGCACATTGAGTTCCATTTCCAGACTCGTTTGCGGCAGGAACTGTGTCTCCGCGATCCACAACAACCTTTTGCGGACGATCCTCTCCCCGACGAAGCGGAGGAACGCGCCGTACAGGGCAAAGACAACCCACTCGCAACCAGAAGCGCCGCTGCCCTCCAAGAGACCGCTTCCCGCAGCACCAGGGCTGTTCGCGATCTCACAGCACGTTTCAGATTGCGCCAGCAAGCCAAACAGGCCGCGCAGCGCGAGATGCGATTCCGCCATATTCAGCGCAAGCAAAGGCAACAGTGGATCTCGGGGCTACCTGTGCCTCGGGGGCAGGACATCACAGTAGCTGAAGGCGGGGCCATGGATCCAAGTCTGATCGAAGATAGGGAGTATGAGCTTGGCAAGGTTACTGGTTCTGGGTCTCGTTTTCGTTTCAGGCTCATACCGTGGGGTGCTGGGTAAGTTGGGTTGGCCTGCTATCCCATGCAGTACTAGACTTATGAATAAACGTGCAGTGAATCACGCGGCGTCTTCGCCCAGGACAAAAGCCTTGTGCTGCTGCTCGGCGGTCGCCCCAGGAATCCCAATTGGTGGAAGGAGATAGTAAAACCAGCGACAGCAGAATGCGACGTAGCGCTGCTTAGCATACAACAATCACCAGAAGACAAAGCCGCCAAAGTCGCGCCAGTCCTTTCTGGTGGTGTCGGCGAAAGTTTCAATGAGCCTGTGGTACGTCGTCCGTTGCTTTGTCCACTGGGAGTCACCTCTGAAGCAAGTTAAAAGGTCGAGAAGCCGTCCTACGGGACTCTATTGAACCAGCTGGTCTTTTTCCAGTTGTTTTCCACATTGGCCATGAAACGCCTGGTGTGCTATGGAAATCGTGAGTGATGTGGCAGTGTCGTGTTATTGATTGTTGTTGACTTGTGTCGCAGGGCTTCTTGAAATGTACTGCAACGTCGCCTTTCTAGCTTTGCAAGCTCAGAAAAGCGAATTCCTCAAGCATAATCCCACTGCGATGTATCCCTCTGACTCAAGCGTCTTTTCCGCCGCCACTTTTGAATTTGGAGGTCCTCATCGTCGCACCACTTCCAATGGTGATCCCGACCATTATCACGCCGCCACCTGGAGCATCCTCACTTCGCTCGGCAAATATGTTCCCATGCTAGGCGGCCACATCATCTTCTGGGATCTCGGACTGGTCGTTGCCTTTCCCCCTGGCGCGTCGATTCTCATTCCCACTGGCATCATTCGCTACTCCTTCGTGAAGGTTAGGCCGGGAGAGCACCGGTATTCATTGCTACAATGGGCAGGCTCTGGGATTACTCGTTGGTTCCAAAATGGTCGCCGCATGGACGAAGAATGTTCCCATGCTAGGCGGCCACATCATCTTCTGGGATCTCGGACTGGTCATTGCCTTTCCCCCTGGCGCGTCGATTCTCATTCCCACTGGCATCATTCGCTACTCCTTCGTGAAGGTTAGGCCGGGAGAGCACCGGTATTCATTGCTACGATGGGCAGGCTCTGGGATTACTCGTTGGTTCCAAAATGGTCGCCGCATGGACGAAGATTTTGCTGTGCAAGCCACCAGGGAGGAACACGAAGCGCGCGAAACCCTTCGTCGTAAAACCCACCGCGCCGCCCTCAACTTATTCCCCCATCGAGGGTGATCTTCCCGAAGGGGCCCGATTCTGGCCTTTTGTTGGAACAAATCCCGAGGTCAGCGGCACGGCGGAGGCCGGCGAGGCGGCCGATACTCAGTGAATATTTATGTCGGGTTCTTGCCTTCGTCACTTCACTGCTACGTGTCTCTTTTACAAAAGGTCCTATCATGCACCACCACGATTCCCAAAGAAATACCATAATAGTCTAAATTGTGACCCTCGTCTATCGCCCATCCCCATTCTTGTCCCTGTCTCGTTTGGTTGCGTTGCCTTGTCTTAGTCTACCTCAAAAAATTCTTTTTTGCCGAGCTCTCCCCATTGAGCAGCGCTCCGAAGTACTCTGCCCTCGGCCTAGAGAGCACCGCCACTCAGACAGACCTTGTCCCTCGGACATGGTGATCAAGGAAAAAAAACAAACCGAGCGATGAAGAAGTCCTCGACCGTCGTGCTCAATCCGCGAGGGAGTATCGTCAGAGGAATCGGGAGAAGACCAACGAAAAGGCTAGGCTTCGGATGCGTAGGCGAGTACTCCTTAAGCACTGTGTAGGTCTCTGCTCATCAGATTCATTCGCTAGACGGCGAGAGGCATTGAAATCTGCACCGAGTGCCGTCCAACTTGAATACTCGATTCGGGCTGCTCAACATCGACGAGATTACAGAGAGTGCGTGTTATGTACAGTCATCGAACACCCCAATATGATTGATCCTGGTTTGGTAGGCGTCTGAGGCCAGCGAAAAAAACCCTCCTCAAACGAGCCGCTCCTGGGTATCCCGTGGACGATCCGGCCCTACAAGTTTCCCAGTCAGCTGCGCAGAGAACGCAACGGGACACACCAAAACATACTCGACATTCAAGCCCCGGACCGAAGCAATCACAAAAAAGGCCTATCGTCAACCTGCCACGCAGCAACCCACAGCTATTCGTCGCCAAGCTGGTGGAGAAACCCGCCCCAAAACATGCTCGCCCCCGTGCCCCCGGCTCTCCAACTCCGCTGTCACTCAGCGACATCGCAGCGAACGCAGATGAGTACGAGGATGACAACGCCAGCGAAGATGAGGACGAGGATGGCTGGGAAGGTGATTGCGAGCGAGATAGAAAGGACAACAATCGGGATCCGACCGGCCATCCAGACTACGTGCCGCTACCAGGGCAGCAGCCGTACATGAGGGGAGGACGTCGGTATTGGTTTTAGCTTACCTTGCCCGGATACTGAATGCGTCGTAAATCGTATATTGATTATATGTAAATTGGCTCGGTTCCTTTGAAATATTACGCTGAATAGAATGCGTGAATCAAGCAGCTAGTCATCGCCGGAGTTCATGGTGTTGGGCGTTCGAAACGACGAAAAGTAAGAGGAAAGTGATAAGCAGTTCGTCATCCCTTGAGTTCGTGATTTTGGGGGAGTTCGTCATTCATGGAGTTTGTCATTGGCGAGAGGTAGGGGTTAGCTAAAGTATAGCAGCCCAGAACTGGGATAGTGCAGTGAGATTCAAATACAGACAGACATGAGGATTGATTCAAAAAACCTTGACATCGAGGAAGTGAGACTTGTCGATATTCGTTGACTTGAGCCTTATAGCAGTTATGTACGACAAAAATACTAAAGATCTGGAGTTCGTCATCGTTTTCTCAATTCTCGCGCAATAAATTTGGCCAAACTGCAATTTTGCCCAGAATAGAGTGAGAGGAGATGCAGTTGAACTTTCGCGAGGCTTGCCCGGGCTCTGGTTCTTTGATTCGGGGCAGAGGTCGTGAAAGTGAAACACTTGGAGTTCGTCATCATTTCGTTGTTGGATTTCCAGCAGGTGCGCGGCGCACGGGATTTTCACTTAGCAGCTCAGCAAAGCAAAAAATGTCAAAGATGAAAGATGGTATTTGAGTCCTGGTTACACGTACAAAGTCAGAATAAGATAATCAGTGATACGAATTCGTTCTCTGGGGAGTTCGTCACTTGGGGGAGTTCGTCACCTCTACTATATTCTCTGGGCAAACGAAAAGATTAAGGTAGGAATTAGAACATACTGACATGGCAACGACAAGAACCCCGGGAAAGATCGTTTCCTGTGCCGTGTTCGTCCATTGTAACGATGATTCGGGTGTCCTTTGATATTGAAGGTTCGTCATGCATCGTGCGGGGAAAGACAGCTTGCTGAAATTTGGAATATTTTCAATGGACGCGCAAGGAAGCCGAATTCACCGCAGAATACCGCCAGATATGAGGTGGGTGGAGCAAATGGTTTCTACGGCGCTAAAGTTGTTCAGTATGGACAAGCAGTGGAGTTCGTCACCTGTCCAAATTAGAACGCGCCCAGACTAGCGAAGATTGATATCTAGACGGGTAAAAGGAACATGGTTCAGCGGTAATTCGTCGAGGTTATGGGGGTTTGAAGGAGAAGATTGTAAGAAGAATCGCTGAGGACGATGCGCCCCAGAAAAGATGTCACAAAGAGTTGTTGCGTGACTTGACTTGCTAAATACAAACTTGATCTTGGCTTTAATCGAGCTGGTGGTTCTTGGGCTGGGCTCTCTATCCTCGGAATGAATTGACACAAATGACATCTCATTGGAATTAGGAGCGCATTACAAACAACGAAAATACTCTGGACACACTATTCGGCTACGTGAGGCAACGGGGCGCGATTTTGAAAAGAAACAAGGGGGGCGGCGGCCTTCGGCCGCCTCCCTCCCTTACAAACTGCTTGGTTTACCAGCACACAACATTAATGCTGTTTCAAAATTCAGGTGGTAGTTGCCTGTGGGGCTTGTGAATATTAATTCAAAGATGGAGAAAGGACTTTTAGGTGCAGTGACTGCGAAGCCTGTGATTGGCACTGACCGCACAAATATCGATTGCCATTGGGAGTGGAATGTTTTTGGTAGGGCGCTAAAGTTGGCGCTAAATAGCGGCGAAATTTCGGGAGTCTTGGACGCATTCCCGCCGCCATTGTTGCCAGAATTGGCGCCCGAGGCAGTGTCTGTCAAACCTTCTTGGAAGGGTGACGTGAGTGGCCGAGACTCTGCATGCCGGCAGAAGCGGCGGCATGATGAATCACTTGACGGCAGGTATGTAAGTCCGGGCAGCGGCGGTTGATGGCCGTTGCGGAGTAAGAAGCGGAGCTTAAATAGCTTCAGACGGACAGACAGCTTAATCTTATAAAGAGGGTGAAGAGCACTACTTGGGCGACATGACTAGACTTTGGGCGACGTAAAGAGCAAGCAACAAAAAAAAAAAAATTAGCGGCTCAAGGTACGAGTGTGGCGAGATCTGACCGCCTCCGTGAACGCCTCCTCAGCGTCTGGACGACTGGGGAAAGCGTTGCAAAGGTTCCCTCTGATACCGCTCGTGTTGAGACTGCACTCGAGCCAGGACCGGTAGATGCCTGGGACGAGGCCGCGGCATACAACGTACCACATGCTGGAGGCGTTTCCAGAGTGCAGTGGATTCTCGTCGTACGAGGACGGCAGAGGGAGGGGCGAATGAGACTCCGTTGTCGGCACCGAAGAATCCCCCGTCCACCCCTTGCCCCGAGCGTATTCGAGTGCAGCGTGGGCAGCTGCGACGGTTGGAAAGCCGGCATGGATCGCAAGCCCATGCCCAGTAATACTGCGATGCGCATCCGTCCACTCCTCAAAGACTCCCACTTCGCCGCCGAAGAAAACAACGTAGGCGCCAGCAGGAGCCCTGCGCGGACGGCGAGAGCGACCGACGGCACGTACAGATGCTCCGGGAACGCCAACGGTGAGCGATCCAGCTTCAAACCAAGTCGCCGCGCGCCCGACTCTGGTGGGTGAATTGACAGCATAACCTGGAGATGCGCGAGCCGAATGAGGCGTCACAGGAGTAGAGCGTGCGGTGCGGGCGCGCACGGGGGTCTGAGGCGGCTCCGGGGGAAGACGGCGGGGTCGGGACTACCGATTGGAGAAGGTAAGTCGCAGTGCTGAGGAATATTTTTTGGGGAAACTGACCCTCGTCGATATCGAACACTTCAAGATTCTGAATGACTTCATCAATAGCGTTGAAAACTCGGTGAAAGCTGGCGTCGGTGTCATCGGACGAGAGGGAGCTGGCTGTCGTAGCGTCATCCGGCTCAGCAGCGCGTTGGTTGGCAGCGCGACTGGCTGCGCAAACGAGCCTGGACATGATCGGGGGCAAGTGGCGTGCCAGCGACGCCAATCCCAGAGCTCATCGAGCTGCACATCGGTGAGAGGAGAGAGAAGTTGGTCCAGCTGGGCAGGAGAGAAGGTGCCCTGGTAGCCAGCGGGGCCGAGCAAGTGGGCAATTTGAGGCGGGGTGAGCGAAGAAGACATGACGCGCGCAAGTGGGAAACGCGAAATCTGCGAGGGAACGAGTGAGGGGGAAGAAAACGTGTTGGGTCAAGTGGGTAACGGACGGACCGGATGCGTGGGTTGGGGGAAGAACGATGCGGACGCAGTGCCATTTTCCAAGCGATGATCTGGGCTGCGAATATCACGGAACGCTGTTCCTCGGATTCTCCCAGCGGGTGGCGCGGCGGATAACGGGTGTGGTGTCAACACACGGCGATAACTGTGGCTAGTCCATTCAACGCATGTCTTGAATGTGGACGCTAGCAGTATGCGAACGGCTACGAGGAACTGTAACGTACGTTTTCTTTAGTTTTCCTCCGTCAACAAAAAAATTGTAATGCTGACAACTCTTCTACCTACAACTAGGGTTGCTCACGGGCGAAATCGTGGCCCATCGCCATGCACCTTCTCGCAGTGGTCTGCAAATCGTTTCTCGACCGACGTGCTCGGTTTCATGAGAGAGTTCCTTCAGACCGCTTTCAGTAAGTGGTCAGCCTGAATATTCCAGTACATAAGCTAATAATTTGACTCTAGCTCCTGAAGACTGTATGGAGGCCGCGCTCCCTACGGCTGGCGACCCCAAGGATGGGCTCTATGGGGCGCAGTACACTATGCCCGATGCGAATGACGGCAACCGTACCTCATCCGAGTCGGAAGACAGCGACAGCGAGGCTTCCTCCTCGTCATCAGATAGCGACGTAGACAGTGTCATGGCGGCGGACGTGACAGCGTCGAAGGCGAAAAAAGAAAGGGAAGAAAACGACGTCGAGCAAGAAGGAACAATCGAAGCCACAAGCTGCGGCATCGCCGGGGGCCGGGACGAAACGAAAGCGTGGCATCGGGTCTAGGGAGGGGAACGATTCGCAGCGAAGGAAACGATCCCGCGGGGCATCCTCGAAGCCCACCGCAGAACTGTCCGTGTCTGCCAAGGAGAGTGACATTGACGACGCAGGCGAGGAGGAGCCTGCGTTGACTAGCCAGCAACGCCATGACGCTACCATGATAGGGAACAGGGCCCTTCTCGCCGAGGTGGATAGGCAGTACGCGATAAACAATCCGGCTTGGGCTGCAGAGCGGGAGCAACGGCGCAAGAAGCAGAAGTCTCATCAACAACGTGGAGCGCAGGGGCGAGTTGCCAGGAAAGCAAAGACGTCGAATGGTCCGCCTCGTCGGTCTGGTCGGCTGAGTGCATTGGAAACAGGAAGTGAAATGGGTAAGTTGCCATTTCAAAGGGCTCTACGCATATATCTAATTGTTCGCAATAGATGACGTAGAAATGGGTCCTGAATGCATCCATAATACATTTATAGCACTTAGAACATTCTAGAGAAGCATTGATTTGACTCTCAAAGCACCTGGATAGCACAGAATCCAGAAATGATGGCTATTTTTGATGTAGACATTGTATTGTTTCTATAGCTCTTCCTGCCTACTATAAGCAATGTGGAAAGTCTTATGTATTGTAGTCAACAATATATGGTGCTCAGAACAGATAGATGTTACACTGTGAACAAGATATTGTGTGTTGATGGTATTTCAGAAGTTCAGGCACTTTTCACTACATTACAGCAATGTACTGGCTTAAAGAATGTCTTTAAAATTCCTAATACACATTAAACATTAGCCCTATGAAGTTAGATCATTCAAAACGGTCAAGGATTGAGCTAGCTACTGGGATTTCGACAAAATTTCCTTTTTTGGGAGGAAAGCGTTAGTCGGTCAAGGATTGAGCTAGCTACTGGGATTTCGACAAAATCTCCTTTTTTGGGAGGAAAGCGTTAGTGACCCAAAAAGGAAGGTCATCAGAAATGTGACTGATGTGTAGTACCCTGTCGTAGAGCTCATTTGGGGCTACAACTTTCATATATAACATTTTTTGATCCCATCACTGGTTGGCCCGTAAAATGCAAAATAAAGAGCCAACCCCGGCAATGAGGAGCCAAACAAATGTAAATATTGATGCTGCTGAGGCTGTCAAAGTCAAGGCAATGGCCGGGATCATCAATTCCAGTGGCCGAGGCCTTTTTTAAAGCTATACAAACAATGATCAACTAAAAGGCAAATGCCGAACCTATCAATCAACCAACAGCTGTCAAATCCAAGATATATATGTACAAATAAAGTCAAATGCCATTTATTTATTAGTTTTAGAGCTGCCGGCCATGCCGGAGGCACAGAGATTGATCTAGCCTACTTTTGGGGATATCAAATATTTAGCTTGTCCCTTTGCAAAATGCCGTGCTGTCAATTGACCTGGATTTTGCAAAAAGCTTACTACATGTAGTGCACCGGACTAGATATTAATCGAGACACCGGCCCTCGAATTTTATCACGAATCCACGGATTTGTTGCCCCTCTTGGGCCGTGAAGAAAACGACGCTCCCCGTGAACTCCAAGTCGGCGACGTGGTACGAGTAACGAAACAAAAGTATTTTAATCGGGTGTGCACGCTCGTTGCATTTCACGACCCAGATACACTGGAGCTGCGAGACAACACGAATGCTTCAACCTGTGCAAGCGCTCTAATTCTCTGCAAGCATGTCTACTCACACAGATATAAGCTCTACATGAAATCCGCCGAGGTGGAGTTGACGAGTTCAAAGTCAAAATTGAAATACGGCGCTGGGCGTAGATTTGAGGGTGTCCAAGTCCAAGTCAAGCGCAGTAGCTTCAAGGGGTTACATGGGATGGTGGTCGGCGACCACGACAGTCAAGCTCGCGTCGAATGTATGGACAGCCGGAACAAGCACGCCTGGACTGATCAGAAAGAGTCCCGAGGAATTCTGCTCACGATTGGAAAAGATATGTCCAACGAGAGAGTCGAAAACGTACCCATTGAGCATGTTGTCCATGAATTGTACGTAGACTATTTTCGTTCGGTGGTATAAATTTTCTGACCAAGTCTTAGCACGATGCTCCCCGTTGAGCCAGGCATGCTGGCTGCCCCCCAAAGGTACTGTTCGGTCATGCAGCCCCGCGAGACCAGCCCATGCACCGAGGGGCTTTCCCGAACGATGCGCCTATCGAGCGCCCGCGCACACCGCCGACAAGCCTGGGTAACGAACTCCCGACCATACTCGGTAATATTTACTTGGCTTTCATCGTTATATGCCAATGGCTGACTGTGGTGAAGGCGAGGACGACGGACAGTGGCTCTCCATGCCCGACTTGGCCAACAAGCGCGTTGATGTCAAGATCGTCGGACTACGGCAATTGACAGTCCGCCTCTCCGACGCGAAGCTTGCCCTGGAAGGGACGTTCTGCCATGTGTTAATTGGAGCGCTGCCGGTGGCTTCAAACAACAGTGAGGTCAACCAGGCCAGTGAGGGTAAAATAGAGATCAGAAATGAAAAGACACAAGAAAATAGTACAAGATACAGCTTTGGTTGATGTGATTTGGTTGAGATTTGGTCAGTTGGTGTTTCTGAGCAGCTGGGTTCAACCACACTCTAAAGGCATATAGTATGGTCATACTCAAAAACACCAACTGGTCAAATCTCAACCAAATCACATCAACCAAAGCTGTATCTTGTACTATTTTCTTGTGTCTTTTCATTTCTGATCTCTATTCTACCCTCACTGGCCTGGTTGACCTCCTATTCATCAAACAAGCGAAAAATGTCACTCAGTAAAACTCATGTTTAAAGTGGTATATTGGGCGACTTTTTGTTCTCAGATCCTTTCAGTGTAAATCTTGAGCCTGTGAGTGATAGGTGAAGTGAATTTGCTCTAGAAGAGTTGATATAGTCTCTAATATACTAGGACACCATCCAGAACCATTATCAGACCTTGGGATCTCTTGTAATCAGGAAAAGATTAGGTTTTTTGATCTTGTTAAGATAGTGCTGTTGTGGCTCTCAAGACATGATCTAGGGTGTCAGAAATTTTCTAAGTAGTGCTTCAAGCAAGATGATATGCTTAGAAGCCATAGATATCATATACTGAACAACATATTATATGCTAAGTGATTATCCAGGTTGTTGGGTATTTATCACTACATTACAGTGTTATATTAAGCCCAGGAAGGTTGTCAAAATTCATAAAACACTTAGAATATTGGGCCTGTGAAGTTGGATCATCCAAAACGGTCCAATATTGAGCAAGATAGCGAGGTTTCTGTGAAATTTTCTTTTTGGGAAGAGAAGCGTTAGTGTCCCAAAAGGGAAGGTCACCTGAAATACATCTGATGGCTAACCTCATGTTGTAGAGCTCATCAAGGGCTACAAGCTTCATATACAACATTTTTTGATCCAATGGCTGGTTGGCTTGCAAAATGCAAAATAAATTTTCAAAGCCGGCGCTTTTGAACTTGAATGTGAATATATCAGTAGTCTATTGACTCCAATACTGATTCTTGAGGTTGTTACTGACTTGAAGTCAATAGATTAGTGACTGAGAAAATGGTTACTGATTTGTTAGCTTGAAGTCAATTGATTACTGACTTGTTAACTTGAAGTCAATTGATTACTGACTTGTTAACTTGAAGTCAATTGATTACTGACCTGTTAACTTGAAGTCAATTGATTACTGACTTGACTTGAAGTCAACATTCTACTGACTTGAGTGAATAGAGTACTGACTTGTTCATTAGATTCACTCAATATTCTACTGACTTGAGGTCAATGTCAATAAGCTACTGACTTGGAGCGAGTGAATTACTGACTTGGTCATTAGGTTTACTGGCTTGAAGTTAATAGGGCACTGACTTAAGTCAATAGGCTACTGAATTCAAGTCAATATATTGCTGATTTGAGTTCAATATGCTACTGAGTTGAATTCCATAGATTATTGAAAGTCAATAGGCTACTGAATTGGAGTCAATAGGCTACTGACTTACAATAGGCTACTGACTTGAAGTCAATACGCTACTGAATTCAAGTCAATATGCTACTGTATTCAAGTCAATAGATTACTGACTGTCACGTCCTAAGCTCTTTCTCACGTCCTGGAGCAGCAAGGGCTCGAGGATTGGGTGGTGTGATACTAGAACTAGTGTATGAACGAGAATTCAAGGCTAGCTACTACAGACGAATAACTACTCTACTTATACTATACAATAAACCGTGTGAAGTAACTAAACCTCTATCCCTAAATAGGATAATACATGAGGATTGCAAGAAGACCATATGTACTACATGAGCGTTCCGTCAACGTAACACATGTTCCGATCAACCATCGATCGAATATGTCAAACCATATTAAATAAGTCATGCGTTAAGCATGCTGTTCCGATCACTATTAAATATATCCTTCTAACATCAGGAAGACATGTGTTGAACATGCTTCTTAATATCCAATAGTCTGGCGCTACCTCCTCGGTCTCACGAGGATTGAGCCATCGTGCGTGAAGCACCCTGTTGCCTTCTTTAAATAACATGCCTCGACCTCGTGTCCCGGACCGAAGGGTTTCTTGAATATCAACACGAATAAACCTCCGCTATTATCTCATCTGTCTGGCGCTAGTCCACATTATCTTGTCATGTCCTGAGCGCCTAGATAAGATGTCACGTGCAGGTCATTAGCGTGACACTGACTTGGGTTCAATATACTACTGAGTTGAAGTCAATAGATTACTAAAAGTCAATAGGCTACCAAATTGAAATCAATAGCTCACTGAGTTGAATTGAAGTCAATATGCTATTGAATTGGAGTCAATATGTGGCTGACTTGAAGTCAATAGGCTACTGAATTGAAGTCAACAGATTACTAACTTGAAGTCAGTAGGTTACTGAGTTCAACTCAACAAATTACTAACTCAAGTCAATATATTACTGACTTGTAGCCAGAAAAGTAAGGTTTGTTACTGATATCAAAGGCTGTTAGTAAAGACACTATATTAGATCAACCTAGAGTCAGTAGCTTTCTTGATATTGGCTTATAATAGCCTTATACTACACTTTGATAACTGCAAAGACTCACGTTCGCTCGAGTATTTTTGCGTTTTGTGATGCAACTAAGCATCTGATAAGGAAATTTCTTATACAGTTAGATTTATATTGAAGAGGGCTACAACTTTGATTTTGGTCTATTTTTAGAATACTTGCCTTTTTTGGTATTAAAGAGCCTCTGATAAGAAAATTACAGGTTTCTGATAAGAAAAAATCTTATACAGTTATATTTGTATTGAAAAGAGCTACAGCTTGGTTCTGGTCTATTTTTAGACAATTTCCTTTTTTTGGAAAGCTAGACAAAGTTAGTAGCGTGATAGTGCATGACATAAGATATCTCTCTATACTGAGAATAGTCTTAATATGTATTGTCGCTTTGGTTTTTTGGTCTATTTTGAGCACATTTCCTTTTTAGGTCATCAAGATATGCTAAACACTGCCAAGCACCAGAATTATTGAAAGTTATCCAACCTAGTAGTGGGACTTGGCCCTACGTCTTAGATCTTGAAAGTTATCTGAAAGTTATCTACATAATTATTGCAGTGAGCCCTGGGCCACCTAAACTGCCAATAATTAATGCGGACTCCGAACCACGGGCTCCACACTAATTAATGGCATTGTGTGGGCTTTATAGGTGAATGTATCCCACACTAGCTGGGATGCGTTGCGTCCCATGCGTGATGGAGTGAACCTGCCGAAAGGGCTTGGACGCATAAAAGCACGCGTTTTCCATGGGCGCCTAACGAGCGCTTAAGGAGTGGATAGACTCAGCTGTTCGAGAGTTTGCGAGAAAATTTTGTTCTCATTTTATTCTAGGGTTACGGAGAGTGAAGAACGGCCGACTTAAACGCATGCGACTTTACACCATAACAATTCGGACAGATAAGTCGCGATATTTCCTGGTGGGATAGTATGTCAAGGCAATTTACAGGTACTGAGCGTGCGCAATCCGGTAAAACAAAACGCCCTATTTCTCACTGAAGTAAAACACTAACGACCCTGGACAGGTTGCGCACGCATTGGGAAGAAGATCGGCCAATTTCGTCATACCGACGTCCAAAAAAGACCCCTGACACTACAAAATCTGGTCAGCCGCCAACATCCAGCAGAGACCGCAGGTCGACCTTTCGAGTCAAAGAACATGCATGCACACCACCTCCCAATGCGCTGAGCGCTGCCAGTCAGTCCTCGACCTTACCGGACCCTCCACCCCTAACCTTATTTTCAGAAATTGTCGATTGTCGGGTACATTATAATCCTCGGGTTAGCTGGTAGCCGGGACGCCCTGTGTCCCATGCGTGATCGATTGAAGGGTTAGAATGGGCCTGGCACGTCTTTATGCGTCAAGGTGCGTGTCTGTCTGTGGGCGCTTAACGGGCGCTAAAGACTTGATGGCCGACACAAAGCAGACGAAAAAGGAGATTCAAAGCGTACGACAATGGACAACGCTGTGTTATTTAAAGTGCGTACGCTCCTCAGTGCCACCCACCTATCTTCACTTACCCCCCCCATGCCAGTCATTACTCGGGCTAGGGCCAGAATCATCTACAATCTCTGGGCACACCACTCGCCTGCGAGGCAGATACCCTCAGTTGCAACTGGAATGTTTGCTGACGGCGAGGCTTGCGAGCGACAGCTGTCAACCTTTCGGCCACTGGTTCTCGGTCCTCGTACGCTCTGACTTTCTTCCAAGTTCGAGTCGCTGATAACAGGTTCAGTAGCTGTGTTCTTCGAGGATAGGAGCAGGTGCAGAGTGGAATATCTGCGGGCAGGCATGTCTCCTCGCACATCCGTACTTCCCGGGTACTGACTGTTCATAGCCGTCCACTATATACACTACTGCCTCACAGTTACTGTCCTGAGAAATCGCGTTTCGCTCCTGCACGATTGCCGGGTGGCTTTCCTTCTCGAAGGTGCGTGCGGTCTTTTTCTCCTCGTCTTTCATCTCACCTTTCTCCGTCAGTACGTGCCCGTGCGGCGCACAAATGAATCCCAGTCGATTCTTTGGAGTCGCTGGTGGAATGTGTCGTCCAGGTTATGGCAGCCGTACGCAAGGCTAAAGCGCATCAGACAAGCGCCCTTCTCATTGGGCACAGTCTCTAGTCGGCACGACGGAGTTTGGCCCGTACCCACTTCAATTTACGCTATACCTATATGCTTGTACCTGTTAGAATTTTCCCCAGGTACACTGTTTTATTTCATCCTCCGTGTTTCGTTATGTTATGCCAAGTACACAATCATATAAATCTCAATCGAATTGTGCTCTGACAATACACGTCGCATGTATAAATTAGCAGTGATTATAAAAAACATTTTGCACTAGCTGGGACGCGCTGTGCCCCACGCGTGATGCACTGAACCCTCAGAAAGGGGTTTGACGCGTGAAGACACGTTAAACGGTGCCTTTTGCGTCGAGTTCGCTGGGCACTTAACGGGCACTAAGTGTCAAAGAGCTTGCGACTCGGCATCGGAGAAACTCTTATCAGATCTTATCAGTTTCTCCGACGCCTGCAAATCAAGTGAGGCGTTGTTTGCTTTGGAAGCCTTTCGGCCTCTTGGCCTTAGCTACCATGATGTGCAGGTACCATACGTATTATGTAGTGTAGTTTCCGGTTTTCTTGTCGAGTACACTTGTACTAGGTACATTTGGGAACTTTGGAAAGCGACTGCCCGTCTTTGCACCAGATACGCGTGTGGAGCAAAGCCGACGAAAAAAGGAAACGACTTCAAAGCGCAGAACAATGGGATCGATGAAAAGGTGCGCTGCGACCCGCTATGCTGCCACGGTCTGTATACTCACACGTACCATGCCAGCCATCCGCACCACCCAGTATCCGGCCCGCTTCATTTCGGCTTCGACGTTCCTACCTCGCAACGTGCCTCCCGCACGCGCCCTTCCTGAGAAGACCGCAAATACAGGGGCCAATATATTATTATTATGTAGATTTAGTTCTTCGGTTTTCCTGTAGAGTTCACATGTACTGGTTTGATCTGACAATTCTGCTCACTGACCACCCGTGTTTGCACCAAATTTGCGTATGGAGAAGAGCCGATGAAAAAGGAAAGAATCGACTTCAAAGCGCACAACAATGGAGACGATTAAAAGGTGCGCCGCCATCCGCTATGCTGCCACCGACTGCATACTCACGTCTACCATGCCAGCTGTTCGCACCACCCAGCACCCCGCAGGCTTCATTCTGGCAGCCGGGCTCCTGCCTCGCGACACGCATCCCGCACCCGCCCTTCCTGAGAACTCGATGAATACGGACACCAAGGTCGGCCCCTCCTCTCAAGGCTCGACGGACGAGGATGACGCCCGCGCCGCTGCCAATGCGCGCGTCTGCGCCGCGAGGGAGGAATACCGTGCGTACCGTACCCTTGGCTTTTTTGGCATTCTTCCTCTGACTTATCCCTACAGTTGCTGATCCTGTTCACCAAGGCAAAAAACTGCATTATTTTCGTCTCGGCAAGTCCCATTCAGTCCCCGCGAGCTCCGCATATACTGACTGTAAATAGCCGCCAATTACGCGGAGACCCACGACATGTTCCAGCCGGACTCAGGCGATTTGCCACGTGAAGAATCCAAGCTTATCCGAGCGTTCATTGGGGCGAAGGAGAGGCACGAGTATAAGCTGGACGGCTTGAGACATCGCGCCAGTGCATAATTTTGGATTTTCTTTTTATTCCGCTAATCAATGTCGTCCTTAGTCTCGGCTTGCGTCTACACTGATCCCGGCCCACTCGATGCATATTTCGCCTCCGCCAATGTGTTCTGGGATGAGTACGGTCACCTTTGCGATTTCGCCGACGGCATGGACGAATTACTCGCCACCAAGCACGCTCTCCGGAAGATTCACAAACGCTTCTCGAAGCTGCACCACACGGTCCGGCTGCAGCTTGCTCAACGTGCCATGCGAGTCCTAGATATCAAAAACCCCTTCTCCCTTCTCGACGATCGCCGTGTGGCTTTCGATCTCGAAGGTACATCCGTCAGTCATTTTTGGGCTTTACTGATTGTATCATTCTCGCCAGTTCGGGAGCGCGTCGCAGGGTACAAGCATCTCTCGATCGAGGTATTTGATTCATCTCTGGAATGCGATGTGATCACTGTCCGCCTCCACAACAAGTACCGCACCAGGCCCCATAGCACCAAGTGTCATGAGCTATACTGCAAACGTACGTGCCTCGTCCCTCCTTTCTTCTATTCAGCGGGCTGATATCTCGCCAGAGGAGCTCTGGGTCTCGGACATAGAGTCCTTTGTAGCTGCGGCCGAGATCAAGGCACAGCAAAAGCAGACATCGTTGCAGCAAATATCGTCTGTCCTAGCTCTTGTTTTCAGGAAATGTCGATTGTCGAGTAACCTATAATCCTCGGCTCAGCTGGTAGTTTGGATGCGCTGCATGTCATGCGTGATGGATTGAAGAGTTGGGTTGAGGCGGAGGCGTAAGGACGCGTCAAAGCGTGCCCCTGGAGTCGGTGTCGGTGGGCGCTTAGAGTACCACTGTTACGTAGATTTTTCATTGTGCTGGTCAAAACGGCACATCTCCCGGGCGGTGCATGCTTCCCTTGTCGTTGGGGCCCGGGCTTACGGGGAACGTGCGAGCGTGATCCAACCAAAAGCATGCTACTTACAAGTTTTTGTCGGACGTTATTCTATGATATCAAATAATTCTTGAAACGTGTCGAATATTTACAAGTACCACATGTATTAAAGTTACTGTTTTAGAGTACACTCGTCCGCAGCTACTGTATCTCACAGCGACGTACAATACGTATTTTTATTTGACTTTCGAGTACATTTGATACCCGACACCCGGACGACAAGACAAAGCACTGATTTTGTTTTCGTGAGTGCCACCGACTTGAATACTACCACACATTTGACCTTTCCTCAGTCCCTCTTTCATGACGCCTCCAGTATGCCTGTAGGCTATCGGCCTAGGCTTTGCGCCAGGCAGGACGCACCATCCTACAAGCCTATCCCCGGGCCACCGCTGCCGCACCATAACACGAAAGCAGGAAAGATTCGCCCCTTGGTGCACCTCGGAAATGGGAGCACGCTAGCTCAGCCGGTGTTGCCCCCATTGCCAGGTCAAGTTGGCTTCACCGGAGACAGGCCTCAGGACGACACGATACGGCCGGCCGCGGGTCCCGACGATCTTACTGTAACGGACGAACAGGAGTATGACCTCGGCCCATACTATTACAACCACGGAGACGCTCCGGCCGACAGTACAGCGCCCACTCGACATGCGCGCAAACGTGAAAATCAGGCCACCCAATGGCTCGATACCGTCATTCCGCTCCTCATACCGATCTATATGGAGCTGGTCCAAAAAACCGAGAACCTCCACACGTTGGATGCTATTTCACCGAATATGCCCGCATGCACCTGCACCGGGGAAGAGTTGAATGGGAGGGGCAAGGTGAAAAATCTAAAGGTTCGACTTGTGAGCTGGACAGGTACGTGACATTCAACGGACATGTTGTTTTCACTTCTCTAATGTCCGCCTTAGCTTTGGAAGAGGTTACTATCCGTATTTGCCCATGTTCTTTGGCCGCACTGCAGCTGCTGCAGCGTGGATATTTCGCCTGCGCGCCCCTCGAACCCACGCTCGCAATCGAATTGCGTCTCCTCAAATTCATCAGGCGACTCTTCTTGAATATTGCGCCCAATAATACCGTGCTTGCGAATACGCTCGAGACCTTTCTGGACAGTATGGGATATAAGTTGGAAAATCGGGTAAGTGGTTGACAGGTTCACGATCTGGAGTTCCGGCGCTGACAGTTGACAGGACACTTTATGACGACGGTTTGGAAATGTTCTGGATTGGTATATATCCATGCAACATCTCCTGGATTCCCAGATCGACGACATGGTCTCCATCAGCCACAATGCGCTGCCCCAGAATCAACCTGTGGCGTGGGAAATATCCAACCCCCCATCTCCATCAATGCCAAGACCTGGTCTGCCTGAAGCTGAAGCATCAGGCCTTCGTCGACCGTTAATAGTTATATCTCCGCCCTCCTCTCCGATGAAACGAGGGAGATCGCCAGGTGGCACACCGCCTCCTGACTCCTCCCCGCCGGCTTCCCCGACCAAGCGTCGTCGACAATTCTCACCTGGCACACCGCCTCCAGACTCCTCCCCCCCAGCTTCCCCGACCAAGCGACGCCAGCAATCGTCGCCTTTGCCTTCGCATTCTCGTTCCCCAACTCCTTCTCCGGAACACGACCACCCTCCCAATCCCTTCCCAAAACTCGAAGATAGAACGCGACCCAGCGATTACCTGCGCGCCCGGTGTCCCGCTTGTTTCGGGGGCAAATGGGAGGATCCCGAGATGGTCCTGGACATTATAGTATCCGGCGACGTGTGCTTTAAGCCTAGATGCAACAAGGGGAAGGGTGGATGCGACCCCCGCGGCAGCACCCGAATACCCTCTTCATACCGCCGGATGTAGTGAACAAAATGGATGCGTACGTCGACAGCATACGTCCTCCCCGTAAACCGGCCAGGTCCAAGTCCAAGGGGAAGCATACCGCGGTGGAGGTCGAGGAGGTGGACGATCACTTCGAGCATCCAGCGATGCCCGTGCCGAAGTCGGTGTTGGACGACTGCGAGCCGTCATTCCTCGCAGCTGACGAGAAGAGGGCGAAAAGCAGCACACAGTTCTTCGACGATACCGGCCTCATGGCTCTCAACTGCCGACACGATCATGCCCTTTTCCTGGTCAACATGAAAAGCGCAGGCAAGAAGCAGTCGTATATGTACACTCTACTGATGACGTTGCGAACTCATCTACCCGTGGCTTTCGTAGTGGGGTTATTGTACGATATCGCGTGCCAGACGCACCGGTCTGCTCTGAAATGGGGCTTCCTGCCTCCGGAGTACCTGGCGCGTTTGCAATTCGCGGTATCGGTCCTGCACGCGTATGGCCACCACTGGGTATGCCAGCTCAAGTACCACCCTGTGGACGCCGCGATGGCGGAGGGTGACCTACAGACCGCGCGGGAAAAATTGTCACGAATGAAAGAGGCCATGAACCGCAAGGAACAGGCGCTGGGAGTGCAAGATCGCAAGACGCTCCAACATCTGAAAAACAGCAAATTTATCACGGCCCGGATGAACGCGCACGCTTTGAAGTACCGAGTGTGTGAAAAGCTCAGGAACCGAAAATTCGAGCTCAACAGAGTGGAACGAAATTATCATCGCAAGAAGACGGGTACGTGTTTCGACGATTGACTTGAGACGCTGAGACGATCGTTCGGATTGTAGATGGTAAAATGAAAACCCACATCGAGGATGCAGTGAAGCGCCGAGATCCCGGGATTCAAAGTCTTGTGCGACAATACAACAACCTTTGCAAGCAGATGTTGAATCTTATCGCCCAACGCAAAGCATCTTGAAACGCACTCGCCCCCACGCCCATCAATATGAAGGGGATCTGGGCTTTGGATGTCAACGACGAGATCTGGCAAGATGTTGGCTTGGACGACGCATACGAGCAATCCGAGCCGCCGCTCTGGCTGAGCAGCGAGGCGGTCCGAGATGGGATCAAAGCCATGCTGGAACTCGACCGCTGCGACGAAGAAGCGCCGCGGCTTTTTCACGAGTGTCGAGCCTTGCACTACTGGTTGTCGGAGGAGTGGGCAGCCGTGTGTTTGGCGATAGAGAAACGCACAGCCAGCGGTACGCCCCATAAATCGCATGGCACAATAACGACTGACAGTGATAGCAGGGGACATTGGTCTGATCCACCGGCTGCAGTTACGGCGAGAAGAACTTTGCAAGCTCTGTAAAACGTGGAAGGCGGCCATATGACCAATTCCCTTCAACACGGATGGCCTACCGGATTGGGGTCCAAGCGAGGATGACCTAAACGCCGTCCGTATTGAAGACGTCGTCGCGAAAACCGGCCGCAAACCAGTGCCTCCGGTGCGTGAGGATGACGGTGACACCACGGAATCAGACGAGGAGGAGGAGGAAGAGGAAGAAATTCCTATCGACGAGATAGAGGCGTTTCAACGTGCGGGCGTGTATGCAGAAGAGTCGGGGGACTATTACTTACCTTCGGGACTCATCCCACGTTCGCGGGGCGAACGACGACGAGGACTGGTTCGCTCAATAGAGTCCAGATAATTATTTCTTCGAGGATTATATATATATATTGCTTTAAAATACCAGAAATCCCGGGCGTGCATGCTTCCCTTGTCGTTGGGGCCCGGGCTTACAGAGAGTGCGCAAGCACGCTCTAACCAAAAGCATGCTACCGTGCGACAGTCTCTGTCGAACGGTATTGCAAACTCTCAGGCGCAGTACCGCATGTGATATATTACAGTATTATACAGTCCTGTACAAACATTGCATTAGCGACGGTGTGTGGGAGCGTCAGGAGCGACTTGACAGCTGATTGACGGCGCAGATCTGGGGTTTCGCTCCGCGATTTCCGCTGCAAATTAATGACAGCTTCACAGGGACAGCTTTTGCCCGGAAAGTGTCTGACACAGGACGATCTGGGCTTGCTTGGGTTAAAAAGGACAAGAATAGAATTTTATCTCGCGAGTGCATCTCATAGTCCGATGTTTACCATTAACGGTGAGTGGCAGACGCGAAGCGATTGGAAGAATGTGGCCACATGTGGGGAGAACCTTCAAAGCGCTACGGGTCAAAGGAAGGCAGGAGCACCAGTAGGGAATGATGAGGGCCGCAATTGCCGTTTTAGAGAGAATAATGGTGAGTGGCATCGACACAATGAAACGCTATTTAACTGACACCGCTGGTGAGAGGGAGGTCGTGATTTTCTTCCAGAACAAAATGCCACCCACTCGTACTTGCACCGAACGCTCTAAACCCTACGCCGTGCGCACTTCGACAGGCTCGGAACTCCCCATGGCGAATAGTTCTGTACCTACGCCTCACTTCGACATCAACGCTAGCCTGAGCAAGGACAAACCGCTCGTCGTGATCTTCTTCACCGCTGACCAGCTGGCCAAGTTTCAAGCCGGCGAGGTGCTGGGAAATCCCCCTTGTACCGGCTGCTGTCTTGGCATGGCACCGTGGGGGTTCGGGGCGTACATCTACAACCCAAAGGCCAAGACGATCAAGCCTTCTGTCAGCGTCTGCAAAGCATGCTACGCTTACCACGCAGCCAACCCTCAACGAGACGAAGAGGAGGAGTTGATCGTGTATATGCGTGAAGGTCAGCGACGACGCCTACAGCTAACAAATCTATTCACTGACACAATCGACAGGATCTCATCGACAGGCCCCGAAAGTGGGCATTGGCGTCAGCGACTGGAGATGTTGCTGATTGACATTTTTAATAGTGCACCTGCCCCGAAGAATCTGAGGTGTGCCAGGAGGCGTCGACAGATTGTCTACTCCACCAAGGTATGTTTTTTACACACGCTCAATGGCGAATGGCATGGAACTAATGCAACCACCAGTGCCCGCGATGGTTCTGGCACCACCTGGATTCAAGAAGATGCATCGGCCGGCAAAGCGCCAGGAACTGCGGGCCCATGTTGCTGCCATCATGGCCCACTGCGACACTGCGGTTGCTGCCAGCAACACCAGATTAGCCGCCGCCAACAACAAATGGGAGCAGAGAAAGCGCGGCGATCCGTTGAACTATCGCATCGAGTGGGCCGAACTTGACGCGGCGATATTGGCCGCTAATGCAGCGGACGCCGCGTCTGACACGGCGACCCAACTTTGGGATGACTTGGACATCGGGCCGAATGCAGTGCCGGTTGATACTCTCAGACGGAAGGGTGCGCTTAATTTCTTTTCAACTCGATTTACTTGGAGTGACATATAATGTTCTTAGTGGAGCGTTTCATCAGCTCTTTCAAGCGTGTGCCAGACTGCGATTGCCGCGCATGCTCATATCGTCGCAGATCGAGATTTTGATAGACGGGGAAATCACTGCATCAGACATTTAGATAGCGTCCGGTATCAATTAGGGTATGATTGGACAAGACAAGAACTGGACTTTTGAAGTAGAACCGAATAACTATACCTGAAGTTTATTCAATGTTTCACATCCACTACGCTACCAAATAACTGTCACATTTACTCAGTATTTTGCGATGAATGAAAAATAAAATCAAAATGGCTCTGGGCAGACTTGAACTGCCAACCTTGGGATGACGTGCGATTCGTTATCCACTACTTGCGCCCAATTTGTCCCACGACACCGAACCGATACAGGTATTCAATCTCTGCTGAATATATGGACCTCTTCCGCTGAAAAAAGGTTAATTTTACAGAATCAAGAAATGCAAGACGTCTTCCCGTGAAGAACGCCAACTTCAGATTGCTCAAGATATTTTATTGTTTGTTCCATTAACTAGAGTGCTGCGGGCGCCCTAAGACTTTGAAAGAAAAAAAGAACGGTTCATGGGAAGGATCTCAGTTCAAATCTGGGTGGTACCGTAATCTCGCTCAATTCTTTTTCGCTCAGATTTCTTATTATCGTGCTTTCACTGATGTTTTCCTATGGTTGTCCAAGGTGGTGCTCTCAGTGTTCTCGTTGTTCGCGCAGGGTGGTGCTCTCAGTGTTCTCGTTGTTCGCGCAGAGATGCAAATCACTGGACTCCTTGACGTGTGGGGAATTCGGGTTCACGGTCTGCTCTCCGAGCTTGCCCGACCAAATCAGTGACATCATGACAGGCACAGCTTTTACACTTTGCTCTGAACCACCATGTCGCTTTGCGACAACGCTGTTTGGGGAGCGCTGGCTCGGGATGCATATTATAGCAGAGTAAATATCACGTAGATAGCGAATTGGCAGACAGCTCATGATACCAAGTTCAAGGGCGAAAGAATTCGAATTTAAAAAAGCAAACAAGCAGATAATGGCAACACGGACGACAGCAAAACGCAAATATATGGCGAACGACGCGGTGTTGGTAAGTCTTGCATTGACGAACGCCGGATGTGGGAATATGAAGAACAATGGGTCCACAGGCACTTTGACCTTTGATTTGATCAAAAGGTGAGAGATCGTTCGCGTACCAAACCGTTCTAACAGACCGCTCAATTAGAGATTGCCACCTGCTCACCCTACGATGCTTGCGCCAGCCTCCTCCGCACTTGCCGCTCGAATGTCGAAATCCTTGAGGAGTACTGTATCGCCGTCAGCCAGCGAAGGGAATCTGGAAGAGAGAGATGACCACGAGCGTCGGCGTCAAGACTTTTGGCAACGGGTCTCAATGGCTCGAGAGGCTGCAGGTAATGTGGGTTTTTCCTCGCCGCTAAGCTACTTGTGACGTGGGTTCAAGATGCAGATCGTATGAACTCGTCCAAGGGTCTCGAGTGCCGTCTTTTGGGTGCGTCTTCTTGAAGGCTAGAACGCGATATCGTCCACTCAAATAATTTCGCAGAGGAGGAGTACGCCGCCACGTTTGGTATGAAGTATTGGATAGCCGAGATGCAAACGGCGCGGGCGAACGACGGTCTGCCCTGCCCTCGGGCTTCGTCTCCGGTGCCACCGATAACCATGCCCGAGCCGACCACTGCGGAGGAACAACAGGCTCAGGAACCCATGCGGGCGGCGTTCAACCGGCATGTGTGTCTGGCCAAAGCAGTGTGGGGTATGTAGAGTTCTGCTCCCTTTCGTGGATGATTTCTAACAATATTTGCAGACGAAGATCGTTTCATCGAGGCCAACGGGTTGCAATTCCAGCGCTTGGGTACGTGTGCTCGGCGCTCTATTCCTCCAAACGAACTAATACCAGGCGCAGCGGAAGAATACGCGCACGCATTTGATCATTTTGTGCCGGACTCCGAAGTTGACAAATATATGATTTTAAAAAGGAAAGAGTCCTTGCTCATGGACGTGCGTCGTGAGAAGGCCCGTAAGTCATTTCACAGACTTCTGATGCTCTTGTGATTGACCTGAGCGTAGTTCGAGAAGGCTGTCCATTCGAGAATCCTCAGCCACTCGAGCGGTATATAATGGGGACGCATGAGTTCTTCGACAAGTTGGGCCAGGCTTATAGGAACGATGCCGATGGCAAAGACGTGTTGAACCAGAACTGCAAGATCCTCAGCGTGTATCAGAAATTGCTTCGACGGTGCTGGAACATCGAGGAGGAGTGGAAACTTGTGGTTGGACAGGAGACTTGGTCGTTCACCTTCATCAATCCGTTCCCGCTCGACGACATACGATGAACAGCATTAAACGGAACGTGTATGTGGGTTTGCATGAAATGATGTACGCTCACAATTTACATTATCAGTGCGGGACTACTTGGTGGCGTACAACGGTAAATCACCAGTGCCACGGTTGCCCCGGCGAGCTACCATGACGATAAGGACCTACAACAAGCATTTCGCGGATCCTGGAAGCATCAAGTGCCGCCGGCGGTATTACTTGTGTACGTGTTTTCTTGCCCAGGCGATGTTCCAATTGATTAAATATTTCTTAGTCGAGATCTTGCGGGAGGAAGTGATGGCCTTGGAGAGGCAAGCCTTCGCACAACTGAGGGAAGAGAGGTTCGTCGACGCGACTTCAAGCACCCCGTCGTCGCCGATGTAGGATAACTTGGACAGGATTTTTGTACTTAATGTATGCGTGCGATAAGTTGTAAATAGGTTTTTTTGGCGTAGTGGTATATCATGAATATGTACAGAGGGCTGTGTTGCTTTCCTTTTTTTTTGGCGCGAAGAGTGCGGGAAGGTCGCGAAAAATTGTGGGCGGGGATTGAATTGAACAGAAGCAATCGCTGTAGTTCTTGCCTGCCCATTTACGGAACACAAGGTCATCGACGCCTACGTCACGGCGGCAGAGGAGTACCACGTCGACTTTGGCTACAGCTTCAAGGGCGAGGACGGCATGGACGCAGGCTTGGAGAGGAAGAAGAATCTTCGTGAACATCATCGGAAATTGATGGCCCTCGACCGCGAGCGACGACGACAACTGGTTGGTCGTCGGATGTATGAGTTGCACATCTGTAACCCATTTTCCTCGGACGACCCTCGGCACGGAGAGCTCGACAGGAAACGTACGTCGTTGCTTGCAACGTCTGGATAACTACCATGCTGATTCGATCCAGTACGCGAACGTGTGGCGTCGTACAAGGAAGTAACCCCTGATAGCCTACCCCCTGCATTTGCAGGCGGCACGTCGGTCTTGCGGCTCCGGAACAAATACCACGCTCAGCCGTCTAGTGTCAAGTGCTACGAAATGTATTGTATGCGTACGTCGACCGGTATATTCTTTATTTTTGACGTCCTTGGCTTATCTTGTTTTCAGATGAAATGTGGGTGGCGAGCTCGAGGCTTTGCTCGTCGAGGCCAAGATTGAGGCGCACAACAAGGCCTTGCGTCCGGCAGTGTCGACCTACACGTTCTATGGTACTCATTGATTGAAATTCCTGCATTATATATATCACCCCTTCGGCTTGTATTCTATTACATGTTTGCTACTAGTGAACTTTGTGTGATGACCGGTTCGGGATGAATTGATGCAATAATGTAAATTTGAAGCTAAGATGATTTTTGTAAGGACGCGCCAAAGAGGGCGAAAGCATTCCCCTCTTGGGCGCGCCCATTATTTATGGTAGTGGGCGAGCCCACGCCCAAGAAAAAAATTGCCAAGGTGGGCACGCCCGTTGTTTATGTTGGTGGGCACTCCCACGGTTGAGAAAAAATAAAGGCAAAGGTGGGCCCGTCCATTGCTTATGTTGGTGGGCGCGCCCATGGTGGAGAAAAAAAGTGAAAGGTGGGCGTGCCCATTAGTTATGCTGGTGGGCGCGCCCCTGAATGAGTCGATGGGCGAGCCCACAGCTATGCAAAAAAATAGAGAAGGTGGGCGCACCCAAGAACAAGGTTGTGGGCGAGCCTACCACTACGCAAAAAAATTGTGACAGTGGGCGCGCCCATGAGTTACGTCTGTGGGGGCGCCCATAGCGGAGATTCAAAGTAGGGGTGGGCGCGCCCATGACTAGTGCTGGTGGGCGCGCCCAGAGGGGGTGTCCGGGGTCATGCCAATGGGCGCGCCCAATACCCTACGAAAAAACACATGGCGGTGGGCGCGCCCACGGAAAATTGCGCATGGGGGCGCCCACGATTTGACCCCCCCCTTGGGGTATTCATTCAAAGTGCCATATTACCCCCAAGGAGGGGGGACTTGGAGGTTGCCTAAAGTGAGCAACCTGTCCGCAATACCACCTGCCAAATCTATGCTCTGTGCTCTGCTTGTACTCCGGATCTTCTCACCGCCCGCGACCTGAACAGAAGAGCTACAATCAATAGTGTTTCAAACAAGCCGAAAACAAGTAACGACACCCAGGGAATCCACGTACAGTACGATATCTGGCTCTCTTTCTGGCGAGGTAGCTATGAAAACCTATCTGTCTCTTCTGCTCCGGTTTTTCTGTTGCTGCTGCAAGTGGACAGGCTCTCACTCAGTCCCTTACAGCCGATGTCGGAACTGAAGGCGCTAGCAAAAATATCTTGTTTTGCAGTGTTTTCAAAGAATTGTTAGTAACTCAATCAGTTCTGCGCCCATTCCGATGAAACCTGAGTAGATTTGTCGGCTTAATTCATGCGCAATTAGTGATAGAAAGCGATTCATGAAAATATTCTATATCAGGTAATTTATGATTTTGGGTGATTTTCACACCAAATGCTGTCTAGCACGTCTAGAACATGTGCCAGCAACCTAATATTTTGTGATGGACAACGCAGATACTTTCTCAAGCATGTGATAGAGCCAGAATGATATGAGATCCTACGATGGATGTAAGTTTTACAATATTTCTCAATGCCAAACTTACCAAATGCATTCAACAGAGCTGCTGGAACTGTAACTGAATTATCCTTGCTTCTGGTTCTGTCACATGCTTTAGAGGGTATCTGTGTCGTCCATCACAAAATATTAGGTTGCTGGGACATGTTTTAGACATGCTAGACAGCAGGCATGAAAATCACCCAAAATCATAAATTACCTAATACAGAATATGTTCATGAATCAGTTTCTATCAATAATTGCGCATGAATTAGGCTGACAAATTTACTCAGGTTTCATTGGAATCGGTGCAGAACTGATTGAGTTACTAACAATTCTTCGAAAACACTTCAAAACAAGATATTTTTGCTCGCACCTTCGGTTCCGGCATCGGCTGTAAAGAATTCCAGAAATTCTCATATACGTCAGCCTTTGAGACTGCAACCGAATTAGCGGTGATGGCCAAACAATCTCGCTTCTTTCTGACTTCCACGATCCACCAGCGCCAGACACTCGGAGACCGAGAAGTCGCTATACTGCCGCTCGGATTGAGTACTTACACGGCACGTAAAACCCACGCAGCCTCTTCTTCACCCCCTTCTTCACAGCCGCCCGCAGTCCGCGATACGCCTCTCACATTCTCATTCACTCTCAAAACATTACTTCTCGCTTGGTGGCGACATCGCGTCTTTACGGTAGTCAAAAATGGATAAAGGATGTGCGAAGCAAGATCTCTCACTTTCGGATCTTGATCATCGGGAGGGCAAATGCTGGCAAGACGACGATTCTCAAGAAAGTGTGCAATTCTGTGGAGAATCCAGAGATCTACGACACGCGAGGGCGAAGGGTAGCACTTGGATTTTTCCATGATTTGGACTGATTTTGTCCCAGATCGATCCCGAAATCGTCAAGGAGTCAGCCGAAGTAGTCTCACCACCCTCGCAGCTTCGTCACCGCTGATTTGCGTGCAGCGCGGCGAGCACGACATCGAGAACCAGCTGATATTCAAAAGCAATCCTCAGTTTATATTTCACGACTCTCGCGGATTTGAGGGCGGGTCGGCGGACGAAATACAGAAAGTGACAACTTTCATCGAGGAGCGCGCAGAAACCACGGAATTGGCCGAGCAACTTCACGCTATCTGGTACAGCTCGACAGACCGGTTGAAGAATGCTGACAATGCAACAGGTAGTGTTTACCCACCGACGGTAATCGGCCTCTACTGGAAGCTGAAGATCGGTTCTTCAAGATTTCTGGTACTGGCAAAGGCGAGTTCACATTATTGAGCAACTGGCTACTACCGACCCCTTCCAGTGCCGCTGATTGTTATCTTCACGAAATTCGACAGGCTAGTTACCAAGGCCTTTCAACAGCTTCGGGCAGGCGGCAAAAATATACGTACCGCGAGGGCCGAGAAGGTCGAATTAGCACAGCGGATGCTAAGCACGAACTATAGAGACCAACTCACTGGCGTAATGTTCAAGCCAACTGCTTATATCCAGCTGGACGGTGGTTCTACACCTGATATCAGTCTAATATTGCTAATTATCCTTCTAGATATGCGGCAGGAACACAGCAACTGTATTGAGCTCATTAACGAGACCGCGAAGATACTCACCGATGACGCACTTCTCCTACTTTTTGTGTCTGTGCAACGGAATAACATCGACCTTTGCATTTGGTGGGCGGTGCACTAGTCAGTATGCTTGAACGTTTTCGATGCGCACCATTCCTGACAAGATTGTTAGCGCACTGGATGAAGAAGGATTGACATCAGTGGTCAAGTGGACGCTTGCGTTATTCCCTCATGTCTAGGTGAGTCCCATCAGAAATCGCCCCTTTCCTATTGAAGAAATCACATGCAGCGGGTGAGCTCTTCTTTGCCCTGTAAATCATATCCATTGCAATTTGATTGAAAATCCTACGACGTAGGAAGTGATCATGAGTTGTGATTTTCGGGTTGGCCTAGTCTGATGCGCACTGATGCGTGCATGCACAGGAGGTAGCGAATTTAGTGTGAATCTCAAGATGAAACTGATGAGAGTGTTGCTGCAGAAGGCAAGTTTGATGCTCTAACAAGTTGGGTGCTAACCGGCAGTCGATCCGGTAGTATGTGAGTTGCCTCTGAGTGGTACATCGAAGCACATATTTTTACTGAAGGTCCCCCAAGAATGTGAGTGCCTGCTCCGCGTGCCGGCTCAAGTTGAATTTGCTGAGTGTGCCACGGTTGCTGCAGGAAGTATGTGACTGTCGTGCAACCGCTTGCAATTGACGTTGCTGACCGCGCTGCCATTCCCTCACAGCCGTATGTGGGGTTTTGATATATCAGACGTCCGCTGATCAGCGGACAGCGGTGATATATCAAAAACTCTAGCTTAGCGATGAGGCTGATATATCAGCTCACCGTCATTTTGCCTACGCAGCGCGCTTCCCCCGATCTTCGCGCCTACCGTTAGCCCGCCCCGTCGCGCGATTTGATGGAGCGTCCCAAATGGGTCGACCTGTTTGCTCATGTTACAATCACATCGTCTCCCATCACTTCTATTTCCTTCCTTCCCCCTGCTGCCCCCTCGCTCCCAGCGCTCTGCTGGCTCGCTACCTTTCCCAGCCCGTTGCCATCGGTCTCAGACAGCCCATTGTCACACTCCTGCGTCATAAATCGCTCTTGATGTTGCAGTACTGCCGCCACATCAGCACGCATCTGCAGGCAATATTCTTCATAAAGGCTGCTGCTGGCACCCAAGCCCTTTAAAATTTGACCTCAAAATTCTTCTCTATGTGTTCTGTGACCCCCCCCTTCGGCATTACGTTAAAGTCAATACTGCGCTCGCAATCTGCCGCCCCTCCCCGCTCTTCTTCCTCGCTTCTTGGCGGTGCCGGTTCTCTTCTGGCATTCACATCCCAACAAAACAACGCCGCACTGTAAGGTATATCACTCCCTTGTACTCGGGGCCGTCTATTCCGCCGCTCGCCCGTTATTCCCTGCCCACGCTCCGCGCGCACCGCATACTACCGCGGCCTCGGGACCTCCAAATGCGCTCGCAGCATGGGAATTGTGCGTGGTAGCCGCAGCTTATTTTATTGCCCAACACCGTCCGCCGCTGCTCGCTGGGATGCTTACAGGGCGAATTTTCTGCCCAATCGGGTGCGGTGCTTCTTACTGTAATTATGCTTCCCGCTGATCAATGTCTACAAACTTTCCATGTGCTTACTGCTGCATGTCTATACCCGTTGTCTTTGCTCACCTGCCCCCGTTTGTCTCGCATGGCTCGCACGCCACATTTTCCGAGCAGCACCATCCCTCTCCGCCTGGCCTTCATCCACACTCGTTTCAGGCCCGTCTCCCACCTAATTTGCTCGGCTCTCACGGTATCTTTCAACAACCTGCACTTGCTGTGGCACTGTGATTTCGGGTGTCCGCCCCCGCCGCCTGGTAATTGCACCCGGTATTCACTCTTTATTTTCCGGCCGCGTTCTCTTTGCTGTGCTGCCCGCCATATATTGGTCTCTGGTTCTGCTTGCTCTTCATGCTGCCAGCTCTTCATGAATTTCCCATCCACCTGTATTCGCAGTCACTGCTCTCGTCTCTTCCCTTCCCTTCCCGCATGCTGTTGCAGACCGATACACCAATGTCCCCCACGAGTCTTCAACGCCTTCAATTTATTGTGTTCCATATATTGCTTATATTACTCAGTACGCTATGTGTGAGCAAACTATCAGCAATACCATTCACTTTTCTCCTCCATTCTCTCCAGCAGTGTTTAATACGAGAAGCACTCAATGAAAGTGTTAACGATTCATTTCAAGGGTCTCGTGAACTCATGATTTTGACCACTATTCTTAGGCTTCAGCATGCTCGTCGTTTGTGCCTTCCATTTGCTTGAGAGACGTGAGAAGAATTGAGAGTGCGAGAATAAAGGTGAGCACTGCTCCGGAACGTCGAGCCAAACATGCCAAAGGATTCGGTTTGCATCCTGAGTGTCGTCCTTTGTCCTCGCTTCACCCTTTGCTTCTTCCTTCCATTTGCTGGCGAAGAAAGGAAAAGCTTCAATTGCAAACAGTCGTAAAACAATCCCGCCACCAAAGCATTCGGTTTGAACCTCTCTCACGGATTGATTTAGGTCGCGAACTGATTGTTCGCGAGACTTTACTTCTGCCTCCAGAGTAGTGTGACCGTGATTCAGATTTCGTTTGCATCCAGAAAGCCCATATCTGATTTTTATAGGAATTCAGAGCGCCTATGGATAAAGCTAGAAATAAAATCAGTGATTTAGCTCGCGAACTGATATGAGATGGTGGATCCAGTTCGAGTATACCAGTACATATCAGGATCTCTTCAAACCAGCTCCAATCGTTCAACTTCGATCATTACCCGCGAGGACAGTAATTTATTCTGACACCCCTCAATGCTTCAACCATTAATTCTCTACTCCACAGCATCTGAGAGAGCCCTAGGGAAGAGTTATGTGCGAAAATCAGTCAGTCGATGTGTTCGTCACAGAAATCAGTTCGCGAAACATACTTCGCTCTCGCTGTTACTGGTACAATATGCAATATCTTCCACATCCCTTTATAGTTGAAATAATTATGCTCAATTATACAGAGCTCCAGGAATGGGGAGCAACGTTCAAAAGGGTGAGTCCAACAGTTCACGAGATATGTCAGTTCGCGAAAACAAAATCCATTCCCGCACTTACATACACAATATGCGATGGATATTTAATCAATTTTTTGCACAGGGCCTATATGATACATACCAACATGGACATATAGCCAGATTGACGATATTGACCCTGTTTATTGGGTTGCGGCCACCATAGGCGCCCATCAAGCGCCTGTAGGAACGTTTTGGCTGCTTTCTGGGCGTAATTCAATTAATTACTTGAACAATTGGCACTCACAAGTTTGGCTAATCATCGTGAAGACCTGAACCCCCTTCAAAACGTCTCAAACTTCCTCATTGTTCCAAGCGAACATGAATTTGGTGTTCGTGACTTTTTTCGGACGTTTGTCCGAGCCTTTCGGCACCGTAACCCGACGTGACTGACGTGACAATGGCTGTTCTCCACCATGACTATCTTCCTCTGGACGCCTCCACCAGGCCTTCTCGCTGCACACTTGATCGCCAAACCTGTTTTATGGAATTTATGTCTCCAGCACCCGCTTTTTTGGCGCTTCTTACCCCACAGACAACGGGCTACAAGTACCTTCGCCGACAACGATATCCTGGGCTGCATACTCAGTAAAAGTCGTCCAATCCGCCAAATCTCTCGCCATCTTCACTGGAAACTCGTAATCATCCTCGCCGAACGCCATTTTGACTCTTGTATAGGTGTCAAGCTCAACAAATATCGACATTCCTAGTGCTATCCCAATCTTCGACGAAATGTCGACAACAACGGCTGAAGAATCCGGTTCTCGTGGTTCTTGGTGCGTCTACCTACATTCTGTAGGTTTTCAAATTACCTGATTCATGTTTTGCCCCTGTATTTGCAGTGCATGAGCACCTTTTTGGTGCCACGTCGCACAGTGCAGCGCGCCAGCCCGACCGTGCCGCCCACCCTCACAGTGGCTGCTCGTGGTTCTCACTGTGATACTGGGACCCGACCCATTGCCCTGCGAAGCAGCCTATTCACCCCAGCACGTGCTGGCCACTGGCTGTAGCATGCTGCCCCGGATCCGAGCTCAGTTTCTTGGGGTTTGTCCGGGTGGATACCACTGGGCGATCATTAGACGATGGCGCACGCTGGATGCACAATGAGTGGTGAGCACCGCTAGGCGGTTGAATGCAGACGACCCTGATGTTTCGAGCGCAGTAGACGATGTGACACACTTCTCAGCCAGCTTCTGGGCTCTTACCATCTGCCCATCGGTCTGTACTGGGCTAGCTCCCAACATTTCGGCGCACGCAATGGTGATCGGGCTGCAGCGACTGCACGCGCCGCGCTATTAGTACCGCTGGGTGAAGAGTTTGTGCATGGGTGTCGAGGATACATTAGCAAGGAACTCAGTCTGCTGCTGTTACCCCCTGCATTAGGGAATGCACCTAATCGAGGTGTGCAAGCAGGGCAGTGATCACTGCCTGAACGCACCGAAGCGGAGCCGGAGGGCTTACGCCATGATGGCGTGTGATAACACCTGTTGCAATGATCCACGGGCCCGGACGTGGTCGCAGAGCTGCTGTGCTCACCCATGGTGCAGGGTGCAGCCGCAGCTTCAAGCACAGCGCAGCTTGCTGATTGCAGATCTCATTGGGTGGATAGATAAAAACGCCGATTTGCACCCCAATACTGCGCTTATTTACCTCGTTATTTATGAATATGTATCGTCTATATGTGTACTGTATTCCGAAATTTCTTCCTGATTTTCGAGGCACATTCCGTTGTCGTCGTTGCCGACGACGGCGACGAGTTTTGATCGCGTTTGATCGCGATGTTGAGCGAGCTTGATCAACGTCAACTAAATTTAGCTCGTTCTTGATCGCTATCCAGCATGACAACGGCCGTATGTGTGAATATTCAGTTATGTGCAAGAAGGACCCTGCCCTGATATATCAAAGACACCTCTAAGTTAGCGGCTGGGATATATCATGGCCCTACGCTACTTAGCGGAGCCTGATATATCACTCCCACACACTAAGGTGTCCCTCAGTATGTGAATGCCATGAGTGCCACTTTGTTGCGTTGACGCCTGGTCAACTTTTCTGATGTCATAATTCCCCACAGCGTGTGAGTGCCGCTTCGTTCTGCCGGCCCTGGTTGATTTTCTTGACGCCATGTGTGAGGTCCGGGTAAACCAAAAGGCAAACAGACCCCGCAGTAGTCGTCAAGAAGCCAAGTATTCACGCAAGCTGAGTGGGTGAGGTGTTGGATTCGAGAAAACTGTCTAACTACCTACAGACTATCTAACTAAATAGTATTTCGAAGCCCTTGTACTAATTACCTTGTTCTGGATATGTAAACTACCTTGTATCCTAAAAAGAGTATTTACTTGTGTACGTGAATAGAATAATGGCCGCAGTGTTGAACATGGTGACCTTGTTCAACTCTCGGCCAATTGATGCAAAGCCCGAGATCACCGAAATGACTTGATGGCCGAATGCGGATCCATATCCGTTACACCATGACTCCCTGCAGCGCGTTAGTGCTGCTTCATTCCGTCGGCCCTGATTGACTTTCCTGATGCCATAATTCCCCGCAGCCCGTGAGTGTCGTTGCGTTGCGTTCGCCCGGGTTGACTTCTCTCACCACGCTGTCATTTCCTGCAGTACGTGAGTGCCGCTTCCGTGCGTCCGCCTCTCATTAGCTTTCCTGATGCCATAGTTCTCCGTAGCCCGTGAGTGCTGCTCCTTTCCGTCCGGCACTGATGATTGTCGGACTTCCCTGGCGCCACAATTCCTCGCAGGATGTGAGTGCCGCTTCGTTGCGTCCGCCTCTGGTTGAACTTGCTCACAACGCCATCCTTCCTCACAGTTGGTCAGTGCGGCCGTATTGTGCCTGTTTGATTTTCCTAACCGTTCCGCCCTTCTCTGCAGGGTGTGAGTACTGCTTCGTTGCATCTCCCTGACTCTTCCTGACCGCGCTGTGATTACAGAATGTGAGTGCGGGTTCCCTGCGCTTGCCTCTGGTTGATTGGCTTCGTTGTTTCTTCAGGACGTAAGCACTCAATCCCCGCGACTTGTGTTCGCTTCTTTCTTGAACTCAGCAATTACCTCTTCCAGGTGGTACGTGTCTGCATAGTGCTATGTTCCCTTCAAATCCCCCGTTTCTCGATATTTAGTTTGTGAGTCTGCCTACTCTCCCCGTGTTCGCCAAGTGATCCCTCTCCAGGAAAGAAATATTGCTTCCTGTGTCGATGCCTTGAAGAACAAGCTTCCAGCAGTGGTACATGACACCGAAACTCTGACCGACACATTGACAGGAGGATCTCATTCAGACTTCGCCGGGACTCGCTCAGATCATAGCTCGTATGCAACTCGATCACCCTTGACCCGATACTAAATTTGCTCAAGTAATATGCATCTGCGCTGAACACATATTCACCAAAGGGTCAGCGTTTGCGGAGGGTTTCGGTCCAGCCTTTGTAACAGCCATGGATGCGTATGTAGGGTCGCCTACCGAGGCTGAGGTCATCAAGGAAATCGGCGAAATGGACCCAGAAGCGGATTTTGATGCTCGATGGCCCAGGCTGTCCAACATCGTCAAAGCCCATCTTTACGTGCGCATTCAAACATGTTTCTAAAAAAGATACCTCTGCTCACAGCAACTTTCAGGTACACGAACCGAGATGGCCTGATATCATCGATCCTGCCCCGAAATATGGTCTCCATTTCCGCGACTCATCCTGTACTACTGTCAACGAGCCCTTGATCGATATGTCTCACCAGTGAGATAGCTGGGTGTCCATACCTCAGTTGGATACCATGCTTCGTTAAGGAGCCTTAACTTCCACTTGCATGCATCTTGCTCCGACAGCTACATATATTTGCCAATGTTGTGAATTAATTCGTCTCCAAGTTCTTCCTGCATGCAATGCAATTTGCCCTCTGCGCTCTCAGGATTCCGGAATTGTGCCGCAGCCTTTAACCGTTGGAGAGATATTCGTGGTGGATGATTATAGCGCAATGGGACGCAGAACTCACTGAGACGAACGGCGCCTCTCTCGATTTGATTTGATTTTGAGTTGGCGTGCGAGAGGCGTGAGGTGAGAGTCGCTGACCAACAACTCAGAAGTAGTCGAGGACCAAGTTGAAGGCGGAGGCTCGTAGGAACGAAAGAAGACCGGCTTCAGATTCGCTTCTCATCAAATCAACGAACCATACCAAGAAGTAGTACGAAGGAGGTACTGAAACTGGAGTGAAGATCTAAGATATCATGCCGCATTCGCGCCCAGCAAGCGCCGAACCTTCAGAGAACATCGCGCCGAAAGTTTAGTTGCCAGTTAAAGTACACAGAGTACTGTCGGTGGTGGGCGGTCGGCGTTCATAGGAATTCGAATCACGTGCGATGCCGCGCCGACCTCGAGTATGGACAGGGACCCCCGTCCCCGGTCAGATGGTCCCGAGCGCGACAGCCCGGCGGCGATTACACGGATCGACTGGCACGGATGGCGTAAATGCAAAATGACTGAATGAATGCGGAGCGCAGCGCAGACAACAACGATGACGACGACGACGTCGTGACTGGGAGCGAGGGCGGCGGGTGAGTTCTCTTGAGCTGGGCCGGGGTTGAATGCGTCGCAGGAACGGGGATACAGCGCTGGAGGTGCGCGAGCATGATACCGCTGATACGAGCGAGAGGAGCCGCAAGGACTAGCATGAGTTCTGACGAGATACTGACAACGCGATTTGGTGGCAGAGAGATGTGACGGTCACGGAAAGCGAAGTGGGCGTGGGAGGTGTCGCATCTCAAGATCGCATGAAAATCACAAAGACGGTGGTAGGCGCGCAGGGAGCGAGTGGGAAAAGGGGCACCGCTCCCCTTCGCATTGGATGACGGTGTCGGAAACAGATGCGGGCGGGCGGGTGAGCGGACTCGGGATTGAGTTCGTATAGGTGAGACGCATCGATGACTGTGCCAGCAAGTTGACGACAGGACCGACCGTATTAATTTCGAAGTCAGGTATCCGTAGGCAACCTGGTAGCAGAGAAGCGGCACGGCAAAAGAGGTAGGCATAGGCGCTGGAGCCAGTGCGCGGTCAATGGGCAGGGTCGCGCACGTTTTCGCGTTGGAAGCGACAGAAACACGGCTACACGCGCACCGCTCCTCTGCGCTCATCGTGGGTGGACGGACTGCCTAGACGCTTGTCGCTTGTCGGGGCGGTGGTCGACTACGGACGCCATGTTAGCAGAGGTGTCTCGAAGAGACGAGATGACGTGGCCGCAGGTTAGTCGCCTCGAATCGAATGCGTGGAACTGAGACGCACCGCTGAACATGCGCACACGTGAGGTGCCGAATGAGATTGAGGCCAGCGCGAGTTGGTGCCAGGCAGATATCGGGAATGGGCGTGGGCGGTAGGGAGGCGCGCGGTTAGCCCGGCGGACATGCGTGCGCGAGAGAAGCGGCAGGGTTACGCGCGCAGCGAGCTGGCAGCGAGTGGTCCTCGACGAAGGGACGTCACGCCAGCAACCGCGCGAAGGCCCAGGGGTGACATCGCGGGATGCGAGGGCGGCCGATTAAGAGCACCAGCGAATGGGCGAATGGACTGTCGTGGTCAAGGAAGAGGAAGAAGTGATTACGGCACCATGGCGGTGCTCGGACGCTTAGCATTGATCCGAGACGCAGCTTGTCCGCAACCTCCATCTGCCGACGCGTTCCTCGCCGCTGGCCCGCTTTACGTTCCCCGTTTTCCTTCACTGCGAGGCCTGCGTAATTGTATCCACCTTTTTCACCTACTTTGACACGCCGACGCATCGCTACCGGCCTCAAGCTCGCTTCGACGCCTCTCTGGAATCGAATCACTGCCGCTGCCCCCGCCACGAAATTTGGTCATCCCCACTATGAAAGATGACGCGGAGATCTTTCCGGACGCCTGGATTGCTGTGATGTTTCATATTCTGGAGCATCAGGCGTCTTGTTTTCCGCCATTCTTGCCCTCTGCACCGTGCTCTGTCACTGGCATTTCCCCACATCTCTCAATCTCCTGCGCCTCGTCAAATGCTGATTCCAGCCTGTGGAACTCTGTGTGCTCTGCGAATCGAGCTATATCGATGTATCACCGTTGTTCCTGCGCAACTCATGTGTGTATCCAGCTTTCCATGGCGGCCTGGGGCGTGATTCACGTTCTGCTGTTGTACACCTCTTTCTATCTACTTTCGGCTGTCTCTTGACCTATTGCGCCCCTGTTGCTTCCATCTGACTGGTGGCTTCTTCGTTTGACCGATGTTAACTACTACGCATCAGGATGTATCCGGTTGACCACACGACGTTGATGCTCATCCTGCAGCTAGTGCGTTCTAGAAGTGGGGAAGCCCCAGAGGCAAAATTGACATCCGCTTATTCCCGTTTTTCAAGGTGAGTTTCTTGTTCGATAATGGTGGATTCTTCCTCCACGCTGCGTCTCTGTGCGGCGTCGTCCTCCATGCACGATGAACCCACTCCCCGCATCCGCATCCTCATTCTGATCCTCATCCTTACATACCAAATTCTTTCCTCCTCTCCCTTCCGCTTGCGTACCACAACGGCAGCTCGCTGGGGCAGCTCGAAGGCACATCCTTCAACTCCGTAGCGCTGCGGCAACGGCACGCACGACATGCCACACAACTGCCACACACCACTTGCACAGCGTATCTCTTGCATCTCAGACAGCGAGATTTTGCGAGATCAGCCCACCGCGCGCGACGCGGTCCTCGAGACGCCATTGACGCTAGCTCGCTGGCGTCGTTCGGATTGAGTTGGTGCTCGTGTTTCGTTCAGCCTCATTTCGTGCCCCCGCATATTTAATCCATCCTCCCCACTAGCAACAGGGAACGGCAGAGACAAGGTTGCCTAGGGACTAGGGATACCGCTGCCCACTTCCAGCTCCGGACACGCAACCTTGACGATAATTGACAATACTCTCCTTTCTTCATTCGTCGACCGCAGAGACAGAGCACGTTCTTTGTCCGTACGTTTCAAGTGCGCACGCCGCAGCTGCAGGGTCCCCACGGACATTAGAATGTTCAATTCTCACTCCAATGTTCGGGCGCCTCGAGGTTCGTCTGCAGCTGCTTCCCAACATAGAGTAGACGTCATTTCAATTGAAGCGTGTCGAGCATTATCGAGTTCATTTTTGCGCATTTTTAATATTATTGCTGTGAACGTGATCACCCGTATTCTGAATTGTGTTCTTTACAGTTGGTGCTTGATGGCAACGGACTGAAAGGAATACGCCAATAAGTATCAAAAATACACCTCGGGCCAGTCATCTGGCTGGTGCCCTCAGTTCTCGAGAATCCAACGGACAGCTTCACCCCACAGCTTTTGAACATCGGCTATACAATCATGTTAGATAACTCTTTCTTCAATGATACCATCTCTCAAGCATTCGATGGTGTCAATGCAACGAAGCCAGTCTCGGCATTCTCGTACTACAACAACCCGCTCTCTGACAGCTGCGGTATCGTGAGTCTGCCCGTTCCGTTCATCGGACAGTGTGACAGCCGAGTCTTAGACCACTGCATACAGGCCAATATCACAATTCAATTGCTGTCCACCAAAACCGATCTTGTATGGTACACCGAGGTACAAATCGGCACGGTGAATGCAGCCATAATTCCTCCGAATCCTACATCCTTTAACCGCACCACAGGTAACCGTTGTGTGCTATGTGCCGATGTGCCGAGTCTCTTTTATCTGACATGGGGCGGATTCCCACCGGATCCAACATCCGCCGTGTATTTGGAGGATGGACCTCCAAATGAGATATCCATCCTGAATGTACCTGCTATAATACAGTCCGAATTGGTGAGACATGATTCGTTTCTCGCACATTCACTACTCTCATCCGCGAGTACGTCCCATGCTGTACAGGCCAGCATTTTCCTGACGTGATCAGATATTTCTTGCAATTTTCACTTCATCCGAATTTTTTGCTGACAAGGACTGTATTAGGAGTGGGCCAGACCCATCCACCAGTGTGTTGAATGCTACTTCTACGCAGCTTGAGATCAGTTTCACCGTCCATCCATGCTGTGACTATGATGCGGTTCGGGCTGGCGACCCGTTCGAGAGTGGCACATCTCTACTCGAGTCGCCTTGTTCTTCGAACCCCGCACAGTTCATTGTGATCTAGGGGTTTCGTACATGGGATGGCACTCGCCCTGTGCCGCCAACCTATGTGCCCATGCGGATCGCAGATCTATTAGCGCACGCTCCATTGGGGGGTATATCCATTCCTAACCTCACGACAGCATGTCAAAATCTAATCCAAGCCGTCTACCATCTCGTCCGCCTCGACCTCGGAGTAGTCCGGGAAAATCAGATATACAACTCCCCAGAGATGTTCAATCCCACAATTATGGACTATGACACCAGGGCTGTCACGTCTAATGCGACCTTGATGGAACAATGGCAGCGGGAGGTAGAGTTCTTCCAGTATAATACCCGGGTGCCTCCCCTGGAGTACCTTCGATCCGTCCCACGTCTCAAGCCCGTGGGCCCAGCAGTGACCGGCGTCTTTGTTTCAACGTTTGCCATGCTCTCTGTTATGTGGACGGTGTTCTCGCTGGTTGCGGGAGCGCTTGCGAGGGCGCATCGTGGTAAGTGAGTTTTCCCCATTCCTTTTGCGTTCGCTGACGGTCATTTCATAAGGTAAATCTCCACACGACACCACGGGAAAGAAACATATGCTTGAGGAGTCTCGAACGTGGGATAAATGGCTGGAGAGCGGGATGGAAGGTACGAATACATCGTGCTGGGATTCAGTTCATTCAGCTTCGTTTTAGGCTCAGAGCTGGATGGCAGTCAGGTTACTCTGCTCGGTCGTCAAGAAGACGAATCAATGAAGCAATTGAGGCAGAGGGTGGACAGGAACGACATGGGGATAACTCGCATGAGCGCCGCATTGAAGCAACATGGTGTCATGCAAGATGTGAATTGGGAGGACGACATGGCGGTGGACTGAGTGCATGAAAACTTGGAGTGGGCGATAGCTTCACTGGAATCTCTGTGACTAATTGTGATACGTACATTATATTCATTTCGAGAGACCCGGCCGAGTAGATGAGTCGATAATCGTGCATTCGTGGCCTTGGATATATATGTCATACTTTCCTTGGGGGAGCAGAATTTGAACGCCGAATTTGTGAGAGAAGCGCTATTTGTGCGAGTTCAAGACTGGCATCGGACGAGTTCGAGTACAGGTGCCATTTTTGCTTCTGCACAAGCACACGAATGAATCTCTTCGAGCTCGAGATAGCGCTGACGGTATCGTTTGTCGGAGATCAGAAGATCAAATAAAGAAGATGAAGAACGCAAAAAGTGCGTACAGGCAATGTGCCAAAGAGCCAGATTACTTGCAGTTATTCGCCGTCGCAGAATCATCTGCCTTGATCTGGAATGATTCAGCTCGTGATGTTGTCGGTTAAGTTTAATGCAGGGTGCCTTGCATTTTAATATCGGCTGAACGCGCCAGCGGTAGAAATTGCTCTTCAGGAATTTCCGCGGTCATAGAGAGGGCTGCCAGTAAGTGGGATCTGAAGATGACATCGATGTCAGAAAGCAAAGGACAAGAAACCAAAATTAAAATTAGGAATCCAGCCGCTTCTGGGTCGGGAGTTCGCAATTTACATCAGGCAGATGAGTACTCGAGAGAGAATTGCTCTGGGACTTGAACGTTTGAACGTGTAATGGAGAGAAACAGCAGTAGATTCAAGATATTTATTTTGGCCATCAGTCTAGCATAGCAGTATCAGCGACAACATGTTTTCCGATTGCGATCCCAATGCAGGCTTGTGTACGCGAGCCTTAGAACATGCTTTTAGTAGTTCAACGGACGTTGGAAACCGTCCTCAGTGGTAGCTTTCATCAGCGCAAAAAGCTCTGAACGGAAATTAAAATCTTGCGAGCATCGAATCCCACACGGCGCGCAAAGGGGGAATAACGAGCTGAGCGAGCCTAAGTGGTTTCAAGAAAGGTATTGGACGGCGCAGAGGCAGGCTTTGAGAAGTCAGTGCCGTGGTCAAGTCGTGGTGGGAAAGAAGACGTAAAGAGTAATCCTTGTAGCAATGGGGAGCGCAGAACTCGCAGGTGAGCGCAAAACTCGCAGAGAACCGGTCCGGGCGAACGGCGCCTCGCTCGATTCCATTCCCGTGCCAGAGGCGAGAACAGTCTGAGACACAAACAACTCGGAGGCAGAACCCTCGAGAAACGAGGGGAAAGACATCGCTCACAGGTTCGTTTGACACAAAATCACCAGGAGATAGCTGGATCAACGTATCGTGCCGAGGGTAGGGAGAAAGGGAGGGAGGGAGGACGTAGATTGAAGAGGGAGGAAGTGAGACATTCGTGGCTAGCGAACGGTGAACTGTCAGCGCCAAAAATCTAGCTGCCAGTTGAGGAACACGAAGTATGCACAGTCGGTGGTCGACGCGTGGAGGGATGCACAGTCGGCGCGCGCGTGCGATGCGGCGCCCTCCTCGAGCGTGGACAGAATCACCGTCGCCGGTCTCGAGCGCGGCGGTGAGCACATGAATCAAATGGTGCGAATGGCGAGAGTGCAAAGTGAATAATGCGGAGCGCACGCAGACAACGATAACGATGATGCGATGCCGATTGTCGTGCCTGGGAGGAAAGCTGTGGGTGACTGCACTCGAGCTAGGGGCGAAAGTATCGCAGGAACGCTAAAACGGATAGCAGCGAATCGCGATGCGGATATAGGGATTGGAAGTTGACGAAGCTGAATGTAGGTGGGTGCGCATGGCGAGACGAAGAGACAGGGGTGAATTCTGAGGGACTGAGAAGGAGATTTGCTGGTGGAGAGATGTCGCGGTCTCGGAAAGCGACGCGAGCGTGAGCGTTAGGAGGCGATGGGCAGACGTCAGAGAAGGTGGTAGACGCGCAGCGCGCGAGTGGGCAGGACTCGGATTGGAGTTTGTATCGATGAGACGGAGTGATGACATGCAGACGCGCGCGATGTGGGATGGCTTCTAAATTTTGAGTATTCGAGATCAGGAAGATCAGGTATCCATATTCCCTGAGAGCAGAGAAGGCGCATGCAAAAGGACGCAGACGTGGGGCGTGTTGGAGCCGGTGCACGGTTAACGCGCACATACTCGCTTGAGAAGCGAAAGAAACAGGGTTAGACGCGTACCGCTCTACGGGGCGACTCGGGGGTGTACGGACCACCAAGACGCTTGTCGGACCTCGGGGCAGTGGTCTACTACCAACATCGTTGAGCGGAGCGGGCGGTGTGGCAAAGGGACGGGATGACGTCGTGGGAGGCGGACGCAGGTTAGTCGACCCGAATTGCAGGCATGGAATTGAGACGCACCGCTGAATATCACGCGCGAGGTGCCGAAATCAGACGAGTTGTCTCCGACACGCAGTCGAGGCCAGCGCGAGTCGGTAGCGGGGAGACATCGCGGAATACTAGATTGGCGTGGACACTAGGGAGGCCCGCGGTTAGCGAGCCGCATGACGGACGCACCTACGCGAGAGAAGGGACACGTGCAGCAAGTGGACGAAGGGGCGCAGCGGCACAAATCGTGGCTGAAGGGACGGCAAAGCTGCAGTGATGACGTCGCGGGAAGAGGGCGGCAGATCAAAGAATATGTAGTGCCTCTCTTCAGCACCGGCGAAGGGACGAATGGATTGTCGTGCTGGCGATGGAGGAGAAAGGCGACGATAGTTACGGCACCGTGGCAGTGCTCTCGGGCCCGTTGGCGTTGATCCGAGACACGACTTGTCCGCAACCGCCATCTTCGACATCTAAGCTCTACCTGTACTCTGGAACTCGCTATTGTCTGGCTGAACGGAAAATCTACGATCAATAGTGATTCAAACGAAGGAAAAACAAGTGACAGAGTCCAGTGTCCGACTCATTGTTGACGAAGTGGTCACGGATATCTATCTGTCTCTTCTCCTCCGGTTTTTCTTTCGCTGCTCCGAAAACTACCAAGGATCGTGCTCAGTCCCTTGAAATGTTCCAGAAATTCTCATCCATGTCAGCCTTTGAGACTGCGACCGAATTAGCCGTGATGGCCGAATAATCTCGCTTCTTTCTGACTTCCACGATCCACTAGCGCCAGACACTCGGAGACCGAGAAGTCGCTCTACTTCCGCTCAGATTGAGTACTTACACGGCACGCAGAACCCACGCGGCGTCTTCTTCACCCCCTGCTTCACAGCCGCCCGGACTCCCTGACCTTTTCCTTCACTCTCCGAACGTTACTTCTCGCTTAGCGCGTGCATCTTCGATAGTGAAAAATGGACAAAGCCATCGATGTGCGCAGCAAAATTAGTCACTTTCGGATCTTGATAATCGGGCGGGCAAATGCTGGCAAGACGACGATTCTCAAGAAAGTGTGCAACTCGGTGGAGGATCCAGAGATCTACAGCCCAGATGGGAAAAAAGTCGCCGTCTGAACCTTTTGCGCTGCAGCCTGGACTCATGATTTGTCGCAGATCGATCCCGAAATCGTCAAGGAGTCAGCCGAAGTAGTCTCACGACTCTCACAACTTTGTCCCTGCTGATTTGCCTGCAGCGCGGCGAGCATAACATTTATGACCAGCTGATATTCAAGAGCAATCCTCAATTCATTTTCCATGACTCCCGCGGATTTGAAGGCGGATCCGTGGACGAAATCGAGAAAGTAACGGATTTCATCGAGTACCGGGCGAAAACCGATGAATTATCCAAACAACTCCACGCGATCTGGTATGTCTTGACAGACCGGTGGAAAAATGCTCATAACGGAACAGGTACTGTTTGCCCACAGATGGCAACAGGCCGCTACTGGAGGCTGAAGATCAGTTTTTCCGCATTTCTGGGACCGGGAAAGGTGAGTTCACTTTTTGCGGGCCACTGGACACTAACAATTTGCTTCAGTACCGCTGATTGTGATCTTCACGAAATTCGACGGCCTAGTTACCAAGGCATTTCAAGAGCTTCGAGCAGAGGGCAAAAACATACGCACAGCAAATACCGGGAAGGTTGAATTAGCGCAGAGGATGCTAACCACGAACTACAGAGACCCACTCAACGGCGTGGAGTTCAAGCCATCTGCTTATGTCCGGCTGGACGGTGGTTCTGCATCTGATATCAGTCTAATATTGTTAATCGTCCTTCCAGATATGCGACAGGAACACAGCAATTGTATTGAGCTCATCAACCAGACCGCGAAGACACTCACTGATGACGCACTACTCCTACTCTTTGTGTCTGTGCAACGAAATAATATCGACCTTTGTATTCGGTTGGCCGTGCGCCGGTCAGTATACTGCAACGTTTTTGATGCCCTGTTGCCGACGAGATTTATAGCGGACTACTTTACGGAAATAAAGGACCGGAATCAATGGTCCAGTGGACTCTTGCGCTCTTCCCTCATGTTTGGGTGAGTCACGTCAGATAATCATGTCCTACCCATTGAAAGGATCGTATCAGCGGGTGAGCTCTTCTTTGCCCCATAAATCACATCCATTGCAACTTGATTGAAAATGCTACGGCGTAGGAAGTGAGTTGCGACTCTCGGGTTGGCCTCGTCTGATGCGCACTGATGCGCGCTTGCACAGGAGGTAACGAATCCGGTGTGGATCTCAAGATGAAACTGATGAGAGTATTGCCGCAGGAGGCAAGTTCGATGTTTTCACAAGTTTGGTACTAACCTGAGTCGATCCCGTAGTATGTGAGTTTCCTTTGAGCAGTACTTCGAAGGACATCTTTTACTGAATGTCCCTCCAGGATGTGAGTGCCTGTTCCACATGCTGGCTGACGTTGAATTTGCTGAGTGTGCCACGGTTGCTGCAGAAAGTATGTGACTGTTGTGCAACCGCTTGCAGTTGGCGTACCTGACCGTGCCGCCATTCCCCGCAGTATGTGAGTACCACTTGGTTGTGTTGACACCTGGTCATCTTTTCTGATGTCATAATCCCCCGCAGCGCGTGAGTGCCGCTTCGTTCTACCGGCCCTGGTTGATTTTCCTGATGCCATGACTCCCTGCAGGGAGTGAGTCCGCCTCATTCCGTCCGTCCTGCATGCCTTGTCTGACGCCATGACTCCCCCGCAGAGCGTGAGTGCCGCTTCGTTTTATCAGTCATGGTTGAGCTAGCTGACGCCATGATTTCCCGCAGGTTGTGAGTGCCGCTTCCGTCCGTCGGCCCTGGTTGGCTTTCCTGACGCCATAATTCTCCACAGGGTGTGGGTGCCGCCTCGTTCCGTCAGCCCTCGTTATTTCTGCTGACTGCACTGTCGATTCTCGTAGGCTGTGAGTGCCGCTGTCGTATCTCATTGACTTCGCTGATCGCGCTGTTCTTCCTCGCAGTGGGTTAGTGCGGCTGTAATCCAACTGGTTCATTCTCTGATTGTACCGTCATTCCTCGTAGGGTGTGAGTGCTACCGTGTTGCATCCAACTGAGGTTGAGTTTGCTGATTGCGCTGCCGGCCCCGCTACCACAGAATGTGAGTGCGGGTTCTCTGCGCTGGCCGCTGGTTGTAGTGATTGGTTGTTATTACCGCTTCCAGATGGTATGTCTCTGCGTAAGCCTACCTTCCCTTCAAATTCGCTGTTTTTCGGTATTCAGTTTGTGAGTTCGCACATTCTCGTGTTCCCCAAGTAATCCATCCCCAGGACAAAAATGTGGCTTTCTGTATCGATGCCTTGAAGAACAAGCTCCCAGCAGTGGTACGCGAAACCAAGCTCTATCCGTTCTTGACTGACACATTGGCAGGAGGATCTCATCCAGACCCCGCTGGGACTCACTCAGCTCGTGGCTCGTATGAAACCCCATTTCCCATTCACGTGATACTAACCTTCTTTGCTCAAGTACTATGCATCTGCTCTGAGCACACGTTCACAGAAGGATCCGCATTGGGGGAGAGTTTTGGCCCAGCCTTCGTAGTAACCCTGGATGCGTATGTAGGATCGCCTACGGAGGCTGAGGTCATCAAAGAAATCGACGAAATGGACACAGAAGCGCACCCTCGAACTCGAGGTACCGAGTTGTCTGACATCATCAAAGCCCATCTTTTACGTGCGGATTCGAACATTGTTGTAAAAAGACATCTCCGCTCACAAAAAAATTCAGGTACACGAACCGAGGTGGCCTGATATCATCGATCCTGCTCCCGAAATATAATCCCCATTTCCGCGACTCATTCTGTACTACTGTCAACGAACCTTTGATCGACATGTCTCACCACCGCGTACCAGTGAGATAGCTGGGTGTCTGTACATTAATTGGGTGCCATGCCTAGTTAAGGAGCCTTGGCTTCCATTTGCATGTATGCTGGTCAGACAACTATGCTTTGTATCTGAACATCCGTAAATACTTTATTGTCGTCAGTCGGATTTCTACGCTACCCGCCTGATTTTATAAAGAAGGTGCCAACCTATCTCTTTCATTCGCCGTCTTGGGTCTTCCTCAGACTTCCGTCCTTACTCGAATTACTCGCTAAGGCGTCCATATCCGGCGTCCATATTCTTACAGTGTTTGCAATATAAACGTGCATGGATGGATTCTTTGCTGTCTCTTAACTTGGTGCAACGCGTTCTATAACGGGATATTTACTCTGAACTCGTACACCATCTATATGCCAACCCAACGATGTGCTACCATCGTCCGCACGCGAATATCATTTCCGTCGACGGCAGCCCGTCCATCAATATCCCACGCGCGGTTAACGGGCAGGGTCGCGGTCAGAGACGCGCATCGCCCTCTGCTCTCATCATGAACCGACGCCGTGTGGGCGGAGCGGGTGGTGTGGCAAAGAGATGAGACTCGAGCACAGATTGAATCCGTGAACTGAGACGCACCGCTGAATATGCGCACACGCGAGGTGCTGAAATGAGATCGATAGCAGCGAGTTCTACCCATATGCGCGTGAGAGAAGGGACAGGGGTTAGATGCGCGCAGCGAGTAGACGAGGGCACAGCGCCAGCAAGTGGCAGCAACGGTGACTGAAAGGACAGCGAAGACGCGGTGATGAGATTGTAGGAGGCGGGCGTGGCTTGGAAGCCGCCTTGAGCGAATAGTTAGGGGCGAATAGACGAATGGATTGTCGTTATGGTCAAGGGAGAAGAAGGCGCCGACGATTCCGGCACCGTGGCGATGCTCTCGGACGCTTAGCATTGATCCGACAAGCGAGTTGTCCGCAACCACGTCGCCGACGCGTTCCTCGCCGCTGGCCCCCTTTACGTTCCCATTTTCCTTCACTGTGAGGCTTACGTCATTGTATTCACCTTTTTGCCCTACTTTGACGCGCCGACGCATTGCCGGCGGCCTCAAGCCCGCTTCCACATTTTGGTCGACGCTCTCTCGAAACGGATCTCTGCCGCTGCGATCCAAGGATTCGGGGTCACGTATCCGTATTCACAACACGACTTGGCAGCGGAAAAGCGGCGCGGAAAACGAAGTAGGCGTGTGCGCTGAGCGAGTGCGGGGTTAACTGGTACGCACGTGCCGCTCCTTTGCGTTCATCGTGGCTATACGGACCGCCAATACGCTTGTCGCGAGGAGGTCCACTACCGATGTCATATGAGCGGAGCGGGTGTGGCGACGGGAGATGACATCGCGGGAGGCGCACGCAGGGACGTCCCCCCTGGAATTGAAGGGAAGAGCTGGCGGGTGAGTCGACTAGAGCTCAGACTGAGTGCGCGGGACAGACGCACTTCTGAATTTCGTAATGCCTCGCAAGTTGAGGCGTGCTTTCGCGAGACCAAACGACATTGACAGCAACGAGTTTTACCCAAAAGGCGCAATTGAGGCCAGCACGAGTTGGTAGCGGGCAGGCATCGTGGACGACAGCGAGGTGCACGGTTAGCGAGCAGCAGGGCGGACGTACGCGCGCGACACTGGTGATGACGTCGCGGGAGGCGGGATCGGAGCGCCTTCAGCACCAGCGAATGGCCGAATAGCTTATCGTGGTGGTCAAGGAAGAGGGAGGCGAAAATGATTACGGCATCGTGGCGGTGCTCTCGGTCCCGACGGCACTGATCCGACAAGCGTCTAGCCCGCAAACACCATCTTCCAAATCTATGCCCTGCCTGTACTCTGGTTCTGGTTTCCGTCTGCGACCGGAACACAAGATCTTCAATAAATGACGCTCAGCAGCGATTCAAACAAACTGAAAACAAGTAACGGAGCCCAGGGAATCCACGTATGCCGTTTGACTCTTCGAGAGGGTTCTTTCTCGGCCAACGGGTACAAACGTCTTTCTGTCTCTTCTCCTACGGTTATTCTTTCGCCTCTCCAACTACTCAAGACCGTGCTCTGTCCCTTGAAAAATCGCGTATTCTCCTGCTGGGTGTCTCAAGAACGATACAGACCTCGGCCCCTGCGCCGATGTGGTAAGGACATTCGATGGCCATTATCGGGCTGTATGTTGTTCCATGACCGTCACAAGGCGGTAGGTATCTAATTAACAATCATTTCCCGGTGCCGCATTTTCTTGAACTGGGATGGAATGACCCTTATCAGTAGCTCATTGGGCTCAATGGTACCCAACACTGGTACGCCCGCAGCTGACGCCTCCATTTCACACAGGCCGGAGCGAATGACGATCAAGCGGCTCCCTGCACCAACCACCACTGCATCCTGACCTTCTCCCACGCCGCCCCTTCGCTACGCAACGCTGACATCCCCGTAAACCTTGCGTCCCCCCCCTCCCCCTTTTCACCACGTCGACAGCAAGAAATCCCGATTTGCGCGTTCTGTCTTTGTCCTTGTATTAGTTAATTTATGAGCGCTGATTCTGTTCGCTATCCACACTGCTCGGATGGTTCACCATCTTCCGCGCGCCCCAGAAACCCATGTGTAGGGCTCGTTTTTCATTCTATCTCATCTGCTGGATGGTTCTTCATGCGGATCTCTCTTGCAATCGAGATCCATAACATAACCCTCATGCTTGAATAAACGAAGCGTTTCACACGACACCGACGCACTTCGGCTACATTAGGAGAGACAGTGTGATGTGCACGACGTTTTGCGGAATTCTACCAGCCGCATAGCAGAAGCAGAAGTATTGATTCTTTTTTTTCTGTGCGGGCTGGCAGACGCAGTGTTGCGGATTAAGCCCTTATTAACCCTAAAATTCTTGGTTAAGGCTTAATGGTGTAATAATGGGTTAATAACCCAGGGATTAATAAGGGGTAGGTTCGCATTTTTCCGAAATCGGCGTGCAACACTGTTGAGAACAACTGGGGAGTCGGGATGAATTTATTTGCTTTGAGATGCCATAAATGTGTCCAGAAACTGAACAGTATACAGTTTGCTTGTTCCAGACTCAGTATTGTCAGTAAATTGACATGTGACACCTGGGAACAACACAAACCAAATCAGGTGAAGAATTACCATATTTGGTGCGTGGAAAATCGCATAGTGAGTTCGTCCGAGGTCAAGGTTCAGTCGAGGTCGGAAAATAAGAAAATCGGCACTATATCTTCTTTTTGAATGCTGAACAACCCTTCAGGATTGTTTGGCTCAGAGGTTATTGACGAAGTGATACTGATTTTAAGGCGTAATTACCCCCAGAGATTTATGGGCCTGAAGCTAGGTCTTAAAGTTAAGGCCTTATTAACCCCTAAGGGTAATTACCCCCTAAGGCTTAACCACAACACTGGGCAGACGGCACAGCGGGACAGAATCATATTCATTTGGTGAATAATGAATGTTCCTGTCGATCCCGTCGGTGATTGCCCCCCGACACTCGATCATATGGCGGTCCAAATGCAGTGTTATTCCGCCCCATAAACTTTCGGTGATTGCTGATGTTCCGCCACATGAACGGGCCTCCTATTCACACTATCCCCGCAAAAACAAAAGGTGCCAATCACGGGAAATCAGTGATTCCCGCAACATAAACTCAAATGCCCACCACAAATAAAAACGCCAACACAGTCCCGCCGCTTTTTTGGGTCCGCAAAACTTTTTGCATCAGAAAAATTGGGTGAGCTCAGAGAATGTTCATGATGCGGTAGTCATGTAAATTTACTGTAAATATTAAAGAAGATACGCAAGGGATTCAACTGTGAGATTAGCGAGCATTTCCTAACTGGAACGAATGTTCAAAATGGTTACAAAGGTTGTTTGCACCAGAGTGATAGGCGTACTCTGTGCTCCTCTTTTCAATTCAGGAAGAACGGAATTGGCAGCTCTTGCACGATGTCGTTCTGGGTCCCTAGAACTGCTCTGGTTCAATGGAGGAGATTCCAAGTTGTAGCTCCACTTTAAATACAGCACGGACGATTGAGTCCTTCCAGCTCAATCATTGAACGCAGGATGATGGCTACGTGCCTTGATAGCCACGGATGTTATAACAGCTTATCTTTTAGTGTGACGGGTAAGTTACACTGCAAAACCAGTTAGCCTGGGACTGACTTGCTTGGTTTGGGTATCTGGAGATCGTGAACCTCTACTTGAAGCTGCTACCTGCGAGTCGAGGCAAAAGTGTCTTTCTGCACATATTTCTGTGGACCGTCGTGATGCACAGATGTTGGCAAGGACCCCAGGTAACATAGTCTCTCCTAGACAGACGCTTCAATATATATCAACTCGTACCTCGTTATATTGAAGTCTGTTCCTAACCGCGGGGTCCCGATCGGACCAGAATCTTGTTACGTAAGTGTCGGAGCTTGAATGCCAATCAGTGGCGGTGTTTCTTCGCGCATTTTCTTTTCCTCCTGCTCACGACGCGTTTTTCTTTATTCATTCTCGACAGGAGATATCTATACTGCCTCTATATCCATCATAGATGGATCCCACCCCAAATCTACCCCCAACCTCAGTCAAACCTGTTCGCAAACTCACGCGGATACCGAAACTTGACTCGAATCCTGTCATCCCTGTCCCACCACCGGACGCCGCCTTATATAGACCGCAGCAGTCAAATACCACCCTGCCAATTGCCGCAGTCGCATCCCCCAATCCGGAATTCCCGCATAAACAGCCTCGGCTCCGTGCCCCAGCACAAAGTAAAGAAGAGAGACTGGCTCGTGAAACGGCTCGTAAATTCGCTGCTATGAACGATTTCCTTGCAAACCTTCCTTTTGATTCCATTGGCGACTTCCTAGCCATCCTATTCTATAATCGTCCGCATGGCGAACCGGATCCTCGGGGAATCAGCCATGCCACTTCTGTCGCGCGCTTTCTTCGCGGGCACAATGACATTAAAATGTCAGACATCCTTCCCCCTGATATACAAGCACCGCTGCAGTTTTCCGGCAAAAGATTCGCCCCGTGTTCATGAGCACGAGTTGATGTTTGACACCACTGGTGAAGCCAGCAGCATTTACCATGCCCGTCCATTCATTTCGACTTGGGCGACCAATCTGGTTGCAGCTGAAGCTCGGCGACAGATAACGCGTGCAACGGCTGATGACCCTGAGGATCCCGATTTTCGCGTTCAACTACGTGCTAGTACAAACGGCCGCGCGAAAGGCGCGGTACATGTCGTTACTTGGCGCGACTTCGAGAATTTCAGTGTCAAGGCCTTGGCCGAAAGATTTTCACAAAAGCTCGGTCTCCCTATGTTTCTCGCAAAGTACATGTCTGCCCCCCAGGTTAAAGGCGTTTTCATAGAACGGAAAAGACGACCCTATCCCATGGTCAGTGATTCAGAATCACATTATGCTCGACAACTCACACAGTCCCCATAGATCCAAGTTGCCGCCATCTCTTCCTTCATTCTTGCACGAAATCGTTACGCAACTGGCTACATTGCATTATTACTTGGGATCTGGCATTTTGTGTGCAAATCTCACGTTGATGTCAAACGCGTCTATTGTCGCTTTGGCAACATCGTTTCTGACACCACCGCTCGAGCTGCATTGAAATCCATGACAGCGGCCAGTATCAAAGAGATGCAGGAGGAGACAAGGGATGCTAATAGCCGCGGTGAAACAGAGCACTGTCTTATTCTGGACAATGTGCAGGAGTACGACTTGGTATACGATCCGGGGATGGGCCGTCAGAGCAAAATGAAGGTTGGGACGGCGGGGACAAAGGTCAAACTACAGCGTTGTGCCCCCAGGCGCCTTCAGTGCAGTACTGTAGGGTGGTTTGAGTTTAAACCACCACATTGCCAATGTGAGAGGTGGTTTAAACCGGTTTAAACCATCCCACAGACTTGAATGCAAGAATGGTTTAAACTGGTTTAAACCGGTTTGAACCGCTGGTGGTTTAAACCACTGATGGTTTAAACCGGTTTGAACCATTGATGGTTTAAACCGCTGATGGTTTAAACCGGTTTGAACCATTGATGGTTTAAACCGCTGATGGTTTAAACCGGTTTGAACCATTGATGGTTTAAACCGCTGATGGTTTAAACCGGTTGAACCGTTGATGGTTTAAACCGCTGATGGTTTAAACCGGTTTGAACCGTTGATGGTTTAAACCGCTGATGGTTTAAACCGGTTTGAACCGTTGATGGTTCAAACCGCTGATGGTTTAAACCGGTTTGAACCACCGGTTTAAACCATCAGCGGTTTAAACCATCAACGGTTCAAACCGGTTTAAACCATCAGCGGTTTAAACCATCAATGGTTCAAGCTGGTTTAAACCATCAGCGGTTTAAACCATCAACGGTTCAAACCGGTTTAAACCATCAGTGGTTTAAACCATCAATGGTTCAAACCGGTTTAAACCATCGGCGGTTTAAACCATCAACAGTTCAAACCGGTTTAAACCGACTAAAACCACTGTTGACAAACAGGCATTAAACCTGGTTTAAACCAGGTTTAAACCAGCAGTTTAAACCATTCTTGCATTCAAGTCTGTGGGATGGTTTAAACCGGTTTAAACCACCTCTCACATTGGCAATGTGGCGGTTTAAACTCAAACCGCCCTGTTGCTGGATGTTCAGCACCGAGTAAGCAACTGTGTAAGTACGCTTAAAACATCTACAGTCCATGGTTTTGATTGACCTTTTCTCTTTTAGCGCAGCAATCTGGGTCCTCGAGCGGAGTATGCAGTTTGTCCACTAAGTATAAGCCAAGCAACTTCACGGCACCTGCCGAAGCTCCGGGGCACGACGTAGACAGTGACAATATTGCCTTTGCATTATTGTAAAGAGTTTTATCACAAATTCAGTCCTGATTTACAATGGCCGGGGTTTGGAGTTGGACGTGAAAACATGTATCGACAGGCTCGATTATGTGTTGGCTCGCTACGAAGACAACGGCGGCAAAAATCTCGACAATTCATGCACTGATGTGAGATACACCGTAACGCAATGACTCAAAGCTGGCGAACTACAAGTTAGCTTCAACATTCGCTGGGTTATTGTGATGGGCGAACCTGCTTAAAGATTCGATGGTACGCAAGATTATATACCCTGCTTAAGTTGTATGCTGTTTCATTGCTACGTTGGCATGTATCTTACCTATGTCTGTGTTTGGGCTGTTTCTAATCCGTTTAATACTTATTTATTTATTAAAGCACGGTAGAATCCTGTGTGTTATTCCATGTCCAATGAAAAGTGCTGGGTGAAATGTCTGGGTGCAAATGTATAGGGGACTCAACACTGAAACGCAGGCCGCTGAGTTAGCCGAAAAATCGCAGGCTGACTGATGTGATCTCGGCTTTCTCCGATCTCCTGTTATTCCACATCATCAGCTCCTTTCTAGCTGGATCTGCCTGGATCCGCCGCTCATCACTGTGCCCGAGGAATCGCGGGCTCTCAGGCGCTACGACCGCATTTCAGCAGCTCCGGGTCCGTGTCTACACCAAGGGGTGTTAACGGGCGGAATGGATTGCAAGCAATTGGGCGTCGAGATCGCGGGTGCACTTGATGAATGTGCGAAGGCCACCTTCCGCTTTTTCCTCACCGCCTCCGAGAAAGTCGCGTCGGAAGCGTTTAGGACCGCCGCGTTTACTCGACGACACCCACGGCTTGAAATCCACGATCGCCTACTTATGTCAACTTAAATTTGTTCATTCATAGCATGAAATTATTTCTCAGTTCTTACCCACTTAAGTACTCGTAATCGCCGCGCATGGCGACGGCCCATACCCACCAAGTTATTTTGATGACCTCGGCCTCGGTAGGCGACCCTACATACGCATCCAGCGCTGTTACGAAGGCTGGCCCAAAACCCTCTACAGAAGCTGATCCTTGGGTGAACGTGTGCTCGGCGCAGATGCATAGTACTTGAGCAAATTTAGTATCGGGTCAACAGGTAACCTCGTGCCATACGAGCTACGATCTGAGCGGGTCCCAACGGAGTCTGAAGGAGCTCCTCCTGAGCATAAATCAGCCAAGAACGAACGAAGTGCGAATTTCACGTACGGCCGCTGGAAGTTTCTTCTTTACCGCATTCACAGAGAAAGCCGCGTTGTTTTGCTAGAGAGGAATTACTTGGGAAACACGGGGAGAATGTACGAACTCACAAGCTGAATACCGGGAAATAGCGGATTCAAAGGAAGCACAGGACTAGTCTGACACGTACCACCTGGAAGAGGTAATTGTTGAGTTAAAGAAAGAAGACAACATAATTTGCAGGGATTGAGTGCTCACATTCTGCAGAACCACGATAGGGTTAGCAGCTAATGAACTAGAGGCTAGTGCAGGGAACGCGCACTCACATTCTATAATCATAGCGGTCAGGAAGAGTCGGGGAGATGTAATAACACAGTACTTACACGCTGCGGGGAATGCCGGCACAGTCAGGAAAGTCAACTAGGCGCAGTACAGCAGCACGGACCAGCTGTGGAATTGACGACGTGGTCAGCGAGTTCAACCAGGGGCGGGCACAACCAAGCAACACTCACAGCCTACGCGAATTGACAGCGTAGTCAGCAGAGTTAACCAGGATGGACCAGACTGAAGGAGCACTCACGCACTGTGGGGAATTATGGTGGAAGGTAAGTCAACCAGGGCTGACGGAACGAAGGAGTACTCACAGTCTGCGGGGAAACACGGCATCGGTAAAGTCAACCTGGGCCGACGGAACGACGGAACGAAACAGCACTCACGTACTGCAGGGAATTGTGGCGTCAATAGAGTTAATCAGGGCCAATGGAACGAAGTAGCACTCACGCGCTGCGGGGAATCAAAACGCAGTCAGCGAAGTTAACCAGGCATCAACACATCAGCCATATTGGACAGTAAGATCAAGTACAGAGCCACCATCTAGTTGGACGTAAGCGGATGGTTTGAAAGCAGTGTTTTTGAGCGGGTCTTTGTAGTTTGTGGTTAGCATGTTCTGCGCTAATTCGATCTTCCCAGCATTTGCTATGCGTATGCTTTTACCCTCTCCTCGAAGTTGTTGAAAGGCCTTGGTGACTAACCCATCGAATTTGGTGAAGATTACGATCAGGGGCACTTGAAAACAGACGGTCAGTATACCCCGGCTCCCGGAAAAAACGGACTCGCACGCGCCTTTCCCAGTACCAGAAATTTCAAAGAACCGGTCTTCACTTTCGAGTAGCGGCCTGTTACCATCCGTGGGCAAACAGTACCTGTAGGCTGTTGCGTTATCAATATTTTTCAACAGGTCTGTCAAGGCGTACCAGATGGCGTGGGGCTGTGTGGCCAAATCAAAGGCTTTCGCTCGCTGTTGGATGAAAACTACCACTTTCTGCATTTCGTCCACCGACCCGCCTTCAAATCCGCGCGAGTCGTGGAATATAAACTGCGGATTACTCTTGAATATCAGCTGGTTCTCGATGTCATGCTCGCCGCGCTGCAGGCAAATCAGCGGCGACGAAGTTGTGAGAGTTGTGAGACCACTTCTGCTGATTCCTTGACGATTTCGGGATCGATCTGCGACAAATCATCAATCCAGGCTGCAGAGAAAAAGTTCAGACAGCAACCTTGTCCCCGTACGAGTCATAGATCTCCGGATCTTCCACAGAGTTGCATACTTTCTTGAGAATCGTCGTCTTGCCAGCATTCGCCCGCCCGATGATCAAGATCCGAAAATGACTGATTTTGCTTCGCACATCGATGACTTTATCCATTTTTCACTATCGAAATGCACGACGTGGCCAGGAAAGCGTAATGAAGGAGAAGGTGAGGGAGCCGTATTAAGGAATCCGGGCGGCTGCCAAGATGGGGGTAAAGGAGAGGCCGCGTGGGTTTTGCGGGCCGTGTAAGTACTCAATCCGAGCGGCAGTAAAGCGACTTCTAAGTTCTCAGTCTCCGAGTGTCTGGCGCTATTGGATCATGGAAGTCAGGTGGACGTCAGAGGGAAGAAGCTCTTCGAGATTGTTCGGTCATCACCGCTGCCGGAACCCATCTCAATTTGTCAGAGCAACGGTGTAGCCTGCATGGAGGAGTCCTAACCGCTGCGGGGTGTACGTACGAGTGACGTCGAGTGTCGGTCCGGCATGTGTCATCCCACCACCTGCCTGGCTCTCGAAGCACTATGTGTGCGAGCGAAGATGGTCATCCTCCAGTGTTATCAAAATACGTTATTCGACATGTTAACATCCATTCTCCGTCACTTTATCCAGACCCATTATCTCATCTAAATAGCGCACCATTCCATTTTAACTTCATCGATTGTGATGGCTAATACTTACCCGAGACCCTCGCCCGACAGCGGACGAAGTGTGGAGAGAATGGCCGCGGTGCGCGAGGCGCCGTTCCTGCTCAATGGATGCTAATTGGCATCGATAGATTTCGGACTTACCTGGTGGGCAACTGGATTCCTGCATCACTTTGGAATTGACATCACGACTTGGGTCGGGAGAAAGGAATCAAACTAGAACAAAGCAACCAACTGATTCCGTGAAGCGAAGACATCTACGAAACTCCCGAATCAATATCTGCAGTGGCGGCAAGCGCCAGTCCCCTACTTTGCGCCTCGTCGGCTTTACCGGACATGGGATTCGATAATAATCAAATCGGCAAAAAAGAGAAAAGAAAATTCTACCGGCACAAAGCTCAGTGCTCATCACCTGTCCAATCACCCCCAGCCCTTGTTGCCTGCATTGCGCCTAAAATCCTGTTCTCGAATCCCTCGCCCACTTTCCTGCTTTTCAGGATCTTCTTGTTCATTCGTTCCCTGGAGGCCCACTGGCCCAACGCTTAATCGGTGTATCCCAATGGATGTCGGCTGGATTCAGACGGAATTCAGTGTACTGGTCAAGAGGTCCGTTGTATTTCATTGTATTTTGAGAGAGAAATCATCTAGAATCCGGTGGATATGAGGTGAATTCACTGGAATGCGTTGGATAGTTTGCATTGTATCACAGTCCCGCAGCCATAGAAAAAAAGACAAATAAATCAATGGGACACACTGGAAACAAGTGTACACAAAATATGTCGGCCACATTCAGTGTACGCTGAAGCGAATACGGTGAGATCCATTTGGGATTTGGCCAGGTCCATCGAAGTTCGATGGATTCCAGTGAACTTGGCCGGCGTTATCGGTCCCGGTATATTACTGCAGAAAGACGAAAAAAATTCCACCGGCACAAAGCTCAGTGCCTATCAACTGTCCTCCACCACCTCCGCAACACCTGAATCGCCCCTAGCTTTTGTCGCCTTTATTGCGCCTGAAATCTGGTCCCGAATCCCTCGCCTTCGTTCCCGCTTGTCAGGTTCTTCTTGTTCGTCCGTCCCCTGAAGACCCAATGGCCCAATGCTGCCTTCCCGCGGTTGACAACAGTTCTCGGCGAAAGTGCAACCGAACTCGTACGGCTTCAGTGGGAAGAATTGTCAAGTCTCTAGCGGGATATGCGCTCCGTGAGGGCGCGGTTTGAATGTGGGGATTTACTGGAAATTTCCGAATATTCTGGAATATTCATTATTCGCACTACTCCAAACACTGATTAAAAGATCTAGTTTGATTTCCCCAGCGCAACACATCAAGCAAAGGACCAGACAACCGAAATCACTCCATCATTAACGTAGTTCGGGTCAAGTGCTGCCATGGCTCCTTGCGAGAGGTCAAGGCCATTAGCACCCCGGGATGCGCAACCCTCGCACAAATCCTGGACAGTGACCTGAATGCTCGTGCCTTGGTCTGGCGCGGGACGAACGAACATGAGCATCAAAGTTTGACAGAAAGGAAATGATGCGCACACTGAACATCGACGGTCTGTCCACAGTGAGCGCCGCCATCCCAGGTGTCCGTTCCGAGAGCGACAATGAAATCGGTGTTCTGCAGAGCGTTGCCGCAAGCACCGATCCCGCCGTCAGGGAAGTAGTAGCTCGCTACGTGGCCCACCAGTGAATAAATCCTTTGATCTGAGCTGAGATGGGAAAACTTACCGAGGCCGGAACCCTGGCGGGCCTGTTGTAATTCGGTGGTTAAAAATTGCTCTCTGTGAGTACAAAAAACATGTATACCTGGAGAGCCGGCGACGCCGAGACAGCGCTAGCCAGTGCAGTGAGAAGAAGAGCAGAGAAAGTCTTGGAGAACATTCTTGAACTGAAGGAGTACAGGAGAATTCAGCTTGAGGAAGAACCGGGAGAAAGTCTGGCTTTTATATCCCAAATTTGTCCGGCAAAAGGGGGAGGTTTGGTGAGCTTGAACATGTGCAACCACCTTACCTCACCAGAGAGAAAGGATGTAGTAGTCTGCATGTGGTACTCGAAACAATTATCTGAAAGGGTCAGACTATTATTGGGAGTTTTGTCGATGCCTTCTCGTAATTGCGGGGTTGCGAAAACTTCTTCGCGGGTCGCAATGCAATTCGGGAAGTAAATCAAATGGACGAAATTATGCCACCGAAGTCAACGCGACCGGAAGGCTCCAGACTCAGTTCTCGAGGCAAGAGGCATGAGGTGCAGTGCCTGAGCTGATTTTTCGTGTTCGGTCGACGTGCGGGGAGGACTCCTCATCGGATACGGGTTTTGAAATGGATGCCGAATGACCTGAAAGTCCTCTGGATGCCGTCGTCGAGCGCCCGAAGGATCCACACCGGCAACCAAACTACAAAGAAGGCGAAACTTGCATCCGGCACGGGCGGAAATAAGTGCAGCTCTTGTGCTATTAAAGTATTCTAGACGTTGCGCCTATAAATATCCGGGATGGCAAGTATTGAGTGAGTCCCGACATCCTGAATTCCCCGGTTGCAAACAAAATGAGCGATAATAAATTAGTTTCGGCACTGCTCGTATGCGACCGTCAGCAGGGGCTAAAATTGGGTCTCGAAACAGAGACGATTTAAATTCGGCTATGTGGCGAGGCAAGGTCGAGACCACTGACAGCCCGGCCATAAATACTTAAAGCCTAGTTGCAGGCTCGGTGGGTAAAAATATGTCGGGGAAGTGAAATCGTATACATATCTCTGTAGTCGTTCGAACGAATATTACCGCAGGCACCACGAGTCAAAACCACCCACATCAGGCAGCTCAGCTGCAAAGTCTTTGATCATTGGATGCTGCAAGATATTTATGCAGTGATGTCCGGGAAAATGGCTGGGTCGCTCTCCAGTTCATTGTAGATCGAGTAAATATTGAGGTGTGGAGGCAGCAGAATCAGGTGCGGAAAATTGCCTAGGCCAACCACGACGTGATGACGGCAGAGACAACGGGGATGATAAGAGCGGTTCCACCCCTACGCCGGCCAGAATATTTGTCAACGTAGCGTGCAGTGGTGATGGTAAACAAAGAAGATCCTGAGCCAAGCAGGACGACTAATTCTGCGCAGAGAAAAGCCGAGAATAGCGCGAACTCCCAGTGTTCCCCAGCCTGGCGCTGCTCCTGCCTTGGAAGATGAAGTCGAATAAAGTGGCGCTCAGCATCATGAATTGTTGAGGGAAGATTTCCAGCCCTACTTCTTGGGATTTCGTCTACAGATTTCTCCCGCGTAGAAGACTGAAACTAGCCCCCAAGCGTTCGCGATCGATAGAGTCCCAGCGCCACGTTCTCTCGAAGCCTGACGCGCCTCGCAGTTTGGCACTTTACAAAGGAACGAAGACAAATCCGGGTGGTTCTTGGAGCGGCGAAAGAAAAAACCGGAAGAGAAGAGTCCGAAGCATATCCGTAGCCACTCCGCCAGAAAAGAACGCCGATGACTCTCAGACACCATACGCGGATTCCCTCGACTCTGTTACTTGTCTTTGACATGTTTGAGTCACTGCCGAGTACTATTTAGCGTAGACCTTCTATTCAGGTCGCAGACGGCAACATATTGCAGAGTACAAGCCGAGTCAGTGATGGTTGCGGACAGTGTCGGATCAATGTCAACAGGCCGGAGAGCATCGTCACGGTGCCGTAATCATCATCGCCTCCCTCTTCCTCGACCACCACGACAATCCATTCGTCCATTCGCTGGTCCTGAAGGAGAGGGCTAAATGTGCTTTCATAGGCCGCTCCCGCCTCCAGCAGTGTCATCGCCGCGTCTTCGCCGTCCCTTCAGCCACGGTTACTGGCGCCGCCCCTTCGTCCACTCGCTGCGCGTCCAACCCTGTTCTCCATGCTCGTGCATCCGCCATGCTGCTCCTTAACCACGCATCTCCATACCGTCCACGCCAGTCTCTCATCTCGTGATGTCTCCCGCCACCATCTCGCACTGGTCTCAATTGCGCCTTTGGATAGACCTCACTGCTGTCGATCGCATTTCTACACCTCGCGTGTGCACTTATTCAGCAGTGCGTCTCAATTCCATTCATTCAATTCGAGTCGACTAACTCGCTGGTACTTCTTTACAGGGACGCCGTCACTGTGTCCGCCTCCCGCAACGTCATCTCGTCTCTTTGAGACACCCGCTCCGCCAACATGGCGAGGGTAGTTGACCACCGCCCGACAAGCGTCTGGGTGGCCCGTACAGCCACGATGGGCGCAGAGGAGCGGTACGTGTCTGACCGTGTGTCTGTCGCTTCTAACGCGGGCACGTGCGCGCTAACCGTGCATTGGCTCCAGCGTTCACACCTACCTCGTTTTCCGTGCCGCAGGTGCCAAGTCGCGTTGTGAATACGAATACCTGACCTTGAATACTCTACGTCCCGTCCTCAGCTGCAAGGCATCTCAAATCGCACGTGCCCGCACGCCAGAATGCCGTACGTCCCACTTACCCGAGCTCAATGCCGCGTCCACCTGCTTCCAGGTGCGATGTCGACGCCGTCATCGTGTGCGCGCCCCTTGGTCCACTCGCTGCCGTGCCTGGACCCGTCCTTTGCAATCTCATGCCAGTCCCTGAGAGTCCGACTGCCCACCTCGCTTTCCGCTATCTCTCCCGAGCAAATCGTATTCTCAGTCCCTCATGAGAACTCACACCTGTCTCTTCGTCTCGCCATGCGCATCCGTCGTCAGCTTCCAGGCCTTATCCGGATCGCGGGGCGTCTCTGTTCCTCCCATACATCCAACCCGAGCTCACCTGCCCGTGTTTCCATTATTGGCGATATCGTCATTTGCGTGCGCTCCGCATTCTTTCATTAAGCTTGCATGCGTGCCATTCGCGTCATTCGATTAGTGTACTCGCCCCGCGCTCGAGACCGCCGAAGGGGACACTGTTCACGCTCGAGGACGGCGCGGCATTGCATCGTGCACGCGGAGGAACGCCGAAGCGTTCGTTCTCCGCGAGTTCTGCGCTCAGTTGCGAGCTGTGTGCTCGCCTGCGAGTTCGGTGCTCACTTGCAAGTTCTGCGCTCTTCATTGCTACATGTATCCTGCACCGTACAATATCGAGCACCGTGGCGCTTTGATCCCTCAGGATATCATGTGCCTTTGCGGAGCTTCGTGTCAGCTCGAGAGTCAAGCGCTCTATGTAGGTAGGTACGTGGATTGATCAGACATTCGGGTGCGAATGAGAAGATCAAATGATCGCACGTCGTTGGTATGCGGTGATGTCGCCGCTTTGTATATTCTCTAGATGGTGTATAGGTTGAGGGTCAGCATGCGCATTCTGCCCTCGAGATACTGAGAGAGAGCCGACTGACGGGAAGAACGTATTTACGATCGATCAGCGAAGTCAATGAGAGGCGGAGACGACAGCGGCACTCACAGCCTACGGGAATCGACAGCGCAGTCAGCAGAGCCAACAAGGGCTGCCAGAACGAGGCACACACACCCTGTGAAGAATCATGGCATCAGGAAAGCCAACCGGGGCCGACGGAACGAAGCGGCACGCACAACCTGCGAGAAATCATAGCGGCAGGAAAGTTAACCAGGGCCGACGGAACGAAGCGGCACTCACGTTCTGCAGAAAAGTCAATCACTGTCAGGGCCGACGGAACGGAGCGGCACTCACGTGCTTCGGGGAATCATGGCGTCAGGAAAATCAGCCACAGAGGGATGCAAAGAAGCGCCACTCACGTCCTACGGGAATGGTGCGGTTAACAATGTCAACTGCAAGCTGTCGCACAGGACAGGCACACACTTGCTGCAGCAACCGTGGCACCCTCGGCAAATTCAACTTCAACCGGCACATGGAACAGGCACTCACATCCTGGGGGGACATTCAGTAAAACATGTCCTTCGAAGTAGCGCCCAAAAGAAACTCACATACTACCGGTTCCACTGCTGGTAAGCACAAAACCTGTTAGAAATGGCATAGCATCGGACTTGCCTCCTGCAGCAATATACTCTCATCATATTGGTCCCGAGATGTGCAGCAGAATCGCTACCTCCTATGCAAGTGCACATCAGTCCGCATCAAATTAGGACAACCCGACAATCACAACTCACTTCCTCAGCCTGGTCTTATGTATGTGATCTGTTGGATGAGAATGACATGAGTATCCACGCGATTCACCCAAACATGTGGGAAGAACGCCAGAATCCACTCAACTGTTGACTCCAGATTGCCTTCACTCAGGCCGCTATTAATCTCACTGAGAATAGTGTCCATCAAAAACGTTGCAGCATACTTACTTGTCCACCGCGCGGTGAATACAAAGGTCAATGTTATTTCGTTGCACAGACACAAAGAGTAGGAGCAGTGCATCATCAGTGAGCTTGTTTGCTGTGTGGTTAATACGCTCAGCACAGCTGCTGTGTTCCTGTCGCATATCTGTAAGGACGATTAACAATATTTGCCTGATATCAGCTGCAGAACTACCGTCCAATTGGACGTAAGCAGAGGGCTTAAACGCCACCCTGTTGAGTTAGTTTATGTAGTTTTTGTTCAGCAGCCTCTGCGCCAATTCAACCTTGCTGGTGTTGGCTGTGCGTATATTTTTGCCCTCTGCTCGAAGCTGTTGAAGTGGCTTGGTGACTAGGCCATCCGATTTCGTGAAGATCACAATCAACGGCACTGGAAAGGTCGTTAGTAGTCAGTTGCTCAACAAGGTGAACTCCTTTGCCAGTACCGGAAATTTCAAAGAACCGGTCTTCAGCCTCCAGTAACGGCCTGTTACAATCTGTGGGCAAACAGTACTGGTCTGTTAGAGCATACCAGATAGCGTGGAGTTGCTCGGACAATTCCGTGGTTTCCGCGCGGTCCTTGATGAAAGTTGTTGCTTTCTGTATTTCGTCCGCTGATCCGCCTTTAAATCCGCGCGAGTCGTGGAAAACGAACTAAGGATTGCTTTTGAATATCAGCTGGTTCTCGATGTCATGCTCGCTGCGCTGCAGGCAAATCAGCGGCGACGAAGTTGCGATAGTCGTGCGACTACTCCAGCTGACTCCTTGACAATTTCGGGATCGATCTGCGACGAATCATCAATCTAGGCTGCGGCGAAAAAGTTCAGACAGCGACCTTGTTCCCATCCGCGTCGTGGATCCCGAGTTCACGGACACCATTCGCGTGCTGCCCCAGCTCTTTGCCGCATCACATGCCTACATTGGAACCAACATTCACAGCCGGCCTGTTCGAAAGGATTACACGTCTCTGAAGCAGTCCCCCTATGCGCTCATCACCTGGTCCATTGCCTTTCTCGAGTGCATAACTGTGCAAGCATCTCACCGGATGTCTTCCGTGCTGAACGACGCGTTCGCGGGCTTCACCTTTGCTACATATATGGGAGCTGGATATGGGTGCACGGCCTACCCACGATTTGTGTTGGAATGGGCACACATTGCGTTCGTTGAAATTTGTGAGCGATCCGGTCTTGCACGTTGCCTGCACACTCTGTCCATATCTGTTGGCTCAAAGGCACACGGCTAGAGCAAGTCAGCGAACCTCGTGAGTCTGAATTAGTGCTCATCAGTGTATATCAAGTGGGAAGGAGTAGATACATTGACAATAACCGACTTCCACGTTGGCACGGAAAGCACCACGGCTGCTATTCGACGTCTCACGGATACTCGAATTATGCGCTGTCATGCAATCTTGGTGCAGAAGTCTAGCTAGGGCAGTATTGTTCTTTGAACCCTGTCTCTCTCCTCCAAATTCGCCCAAAACCATTAATATTTCCGAACTCTACTCCAAACACAGATTGAAACCATTGAAAACACATTTTATACTAAATGAAGAGTCAAAAGAAGCACCTCAACGACGAGAACTGGATTAAAATCTAGTATCTATCTTTTCGTCCCTGCGCAAGGTCATTAAGCAAAGGACCAGACAACCGAAATCACTCCATCGTTAACATAGTTCGAGTCAAGTGCGGCCATAGCCCCTTGCGAGAGGTCAAGGCCATTAGCGCCCCAGGCCGCGCAACCCTCACACAAATCTTGGACGGTGACCTGGATGCTCGTGCCTTGGTCTGATGCAACATGAGCATTAACAATTGAGAGGAAGGAGAAGATACCCACACTGAACATCAATGGTCTGTCCACAGTGAGCGCCGCCATCCCAGGTGTCTGTTCCGAGAGCAACAATGAAATCGCTGTTCTGCAGAGCATTTCCACAAGCACCGATCCCGCCGTCAGGGAAGTATTAGCTCGCTACATGAGCAGTATTTAACTCTTTCGCTCTGCATTGGAAGGGTGGAAAACTTGCCGATTCCGCTGACCCCTCCGCTGGGGGGAGTGCTTCCGCCACTGCCGCCTGTAAGGCACAGGACTTGGCCAATTTGGAGATCTGGGATTAAAAACTCAGTAAATATTTGACACAGATAGATATACCACGTACTCGTGCAGCTGCTGTTAATTGACGGGTTCGCAGCATGGAGCTGAGAATCAGAAACGCCAGTCTTGGCCTCGATGGTTGCACAGGTGTCTCCGCTGACAACAGTGTAGGTGCTTGTGCATCCACCGCCGGATGATCCGCTCGAACTGAGGCATAGAACTTGACCGATTCCGAGATCTAGAGCGAAAATGAACATTCAGAAAAACCAAACGAAGCAGAACAATCGTACTGGTGCAGCCACTGTTGATTGAAGGATTCAGCGCGTGCAGTTGGGAATCAGACACTCCTGTCTTGGCTTCGATGGCAGAGCAGGTATCGCCGCTCACGACGGTGTAAGTCTGGGGAGCATGACTGGCGGCCCTGTTGTACTCGAATGTTAAATATCAACACTCCAGAAAGGGAGAAATGCATGCCTGGAGAGCTGGGGACGCGGAGACAGCCAGAGCAGTGATGAGGACAGCAGAGAGAGCCTTGGAGAACATCTTTGAACTGAAGGAGTGGATTTCAGCTTGAAGACAGACTGCTGGGATCTCTGGCTTTTATACCACAAGATTGTCCGGCAAAACGGGAGGTTTACTGAACTTCAACATCGGGACCACCGTACCGTGCCGACGAGAAAGGATAGAGTTCTCCGCATATGGTGTTCGAAACAATCAGATGACGGGGTCAAAGTATTATTAGCGTCTTTGTCAAAGCATTCTTGGAATTGCGGAGTTTCGAGGAGTTTGCAATGTAAAATTACTTTAAACTGGATGATTCATCCGACGGAATCGTGTCATCGGAGACGACGAACCATGCGATCTAGAGCCCCAAGTGACAGGAGGACGAGGGCGATTGGTCCTAGGCCCCAATCCAAATTTGTCGTGCTCCGGCAACGTCCGGCGAGAGGTCGGAGATCGGTTTCCAAATGGATGCCGAACGACTTGGGCACGACAGCGCCTGTGAATGCCGCCGTCAAGCGCCCGACCGGTAACCAAACAAAGCGGCACAGCAAAGTCAACACATGAGTCCGGCGGACACGGGCAGGAACAAGTGTAGTTTTTGTGCTGGTCCGATGTCATGCCGAAAGTATTCATTCCATGCGGTCCGCGTGTAAATACAGTGACCGGGATTGTGTAAGTTCACCGGAATACGATTTCCTCCGATTCAACAACGTACCGCCGTCAATAAGTTGGTTTCAGGGTAGCTCGTTTCTGACTGCAATTAAAACTCATAGCCGTACATAAAGATGAGGAAGGTTTAAATTCGGCAATGCCACAAAATAAATCCGGGCGCCGGGACGGCGTGCAAAAATATGTCGGGTCTGGGAGAACGCGAGTGCGACATACGCGGTCTTGCGTAGGAAATTATGTGTGTTTGCCAAGCATTGTCCTTCCTGAAAAGTTGCAGATCGCTGAGAAGTACCATATGTGCGTCAGGGCGAGGAGCTAAGGCTGCGGTGAAAGGCAGCTGGCGCCGAGTCATGTGGATTTCTGCAACAAGTTCGAGGATCGGTGACGATACAACTAAAATACAATCACACCCGATGGCAAAAGTTTTGAGAAAAACTATTGAGAACCACCACTGTAGCAAAGCGAGGATTCGAGCTTAGCTCATGGATGTTTGTGACGAGGTTTGATGTGGCGGTGCAATATCATAGATCCGTTGATGCTGGGCACAGCTTTTCCGCTCTTTGCTCTGTAACGCGACCACTGACGCAGGACCTCATCAGTTTCATCGTTGAACTTGTTCCCGAATGTGCATTGACCGCGACATCGCTGGGCAGCGTCGCCTCTTCCACACGCTGCGGATCACTACAAGTGGCTGAGATCTTCACCAAATCGCCTCATCCCGGTCGATACTTCAGGACTTTGTCTCTCGCAATTGCGGGCATTCACGCTGGATTTTCTCCCCTGGAGTTCATTCCGTCGACAATAACTCGGGTGGAGCGGCTTGTGCTCAGCGGCACTTTCCCTACCAGCGTAGACTGTCAGCTTTGCTTACAATCCCTCACGCGCCTTTCCATCAGCAAAGTACGATTCGTTATTAAAGGGTGGTACTTGATCCTAACCCGTCAAAGCTCGCTCCTCGTCTGAGCGACCGCAATCCATGCCATATGAGTTAGCGATTCTATCTTGACTTCTCAGTTTGCTCCGTACAGTCAGTCGATCGCGGAACCTTGGCAGGCCTGTTGTGATTCAATGGTTGATAATGGCTCTCTGTGAATACAAACATGCAAACCTGAAGAGCCGGCAACGCCGAGACAGCGCTAGCCAGCGCAGTGAAGGGAAGAGAAGAGAAAGTCTTGCAGAAGATTCTTGAATCGAAGGAAAACTGTAAAATTCAGCTTGAGGAAGCACTGGGAGAATGCCTGGCTTTTATACTGCAAATTTGTCTGGCGAAAATGGAGGTTTAGTGAGCTTGAACATAACGACCACTGTGCCATACTAAAGAGAAAGGATGTAGTTTATCCGCATGTGGTAATCGAAAAAAAACTCCGGAACCAAATCAAATAGATGGAATTGCGCGACCGGAATCAATGCGATTGAAAGGTAGGCTCGTGACCAGCCGGCCTACGGAATTCCAACCATTGCGGCGAGCGCAGTTGTCGTACGCAGGGTGGGACATCTCGCGGCGCGCAAAAGGGCTGACCAGGAGTTCGAAATTTAAGTGGCGCACTCAAAAAGTATTCACGGGAAAGAAGAAAGGAACGAATCTGGCTTGTCACGCCTGACTTTATCACATCCGCATGGGCCAAATGCACAACGTAAATACTGGACGCGCAGAGTTGTTACTTAGTGCGCAGAGCGTGCCTAGATTCAAGCCGCTGAGCGATAAACGGACTGATGGGCATTCTAAATCAAGAGCGTTTGATACACAGGACAATATAACTACTATAGGACGGGTGATAACTTGGTGATGACAACAAGTGTCAAGACGTCAATGATTAGTGCTCCTCGCTTTGCCATGGATGGAGTGGAACGAAGAGCATTGCGTGTACGCGATGTAAATATGTGTAGGAAAATTTACCGACAGACAGCCTGCACGCGGGTTCGCCTCCGTACCCACTTGTTCCGAACTCATCTTTCAACCGCTCGTTCTGTATTGGAATGGGATTCCTCTTCTTCCTCCTTCCAGCACAGGGGGCCCATCTCGATGTACGTTGTGTGTTCTGTACCGTGCATCTGAGCCGTCGGGTCAGCGAAAGGAAAGAAAGAAAACATTCAAAAGTATGTGTGTTACGTACACGGCTCTTGATCGTTATTGGCGCAGGATGCAGGTCCTGCTGGCTCTCAATGTGTACCTGAAGAGCAGAAAAGTAAAGTAAATGCGAGCGTCCTATGTAGATTTCAGAAAATGAAGGCATACCGTGACCACGGTTGGACTGTGTGCATCTAACAAGGATGAGAAATGCCGCAGAACGAGAAAATGCGGAACGCACAAGACCCGCTGAGATTCGTATCCATCCCCTTATCAGGCTGTGCGAAGGCGACGCTTGTACCGCGTGACGTCGAGGTAGCCGCTTTTGATGTCGAGGGGGTCCATACACGCCGCGATTTACGTATATTAAGGTTTGACAACTTTGAGAGCCAAAGTGAGTTCCGAGTCAGCTTCCGTACAAGATATACATATCACGGGAAGGGGAACTAATACCAAAACAGAAGAGAAGAGAAGAGAAGAGAAGAGAAGGAACGAACCATGCTGAGAACATACGTCCTGCCGAGGCACCACGCAAATCCGACACAGACTACAGGCAAGTCAACAAGGTAGAAGCACGGGCAGCAAGTCGAAAATTGATGATAAGCTTAAGCATAGATAGAGTGGGGTGATAACGTACTGTTGCTTTCCTCGTTCATAAGATATCTGACTGCAGGTTGGATAAGCGTGGAGACCACGACAAAGACTCACCCAAACAAAGCGGCAACCGCAATCGCCGCCGTGGCCGTGCCGGTTTGAATCGTCATCGTGGCTAGTCTGCTAACCACGCTGTTGTAGCATCGTTAGCCGAGCTGTCAGTGCACATCTGTGATGATGCGCTACGCACTTCCGCGTTTCGGTCGAAGTCGATCTCGCCCCCAGGAACTCCCAGACCAACGCCACAGCGATGCCGAGATCCGCTGCGGCCTCTGTTACGAGCCAAAGACTACAAGCAACAGTGAACCCGAAAAAAAGATAAATCAGATTCCGAAGCCAAGGATTATTCCAAGTGAATGAGACAGGACGCACATCGCGGGGATTTTCAACTTGAAACGGTCTTTGAATGCGGGGAAGAGGGCAACCATCAGGCCACATGTGACGGAGCCGCCAAACTGAGCGAGAGGTAAGTATCGATTGTTGGAACTGTCACGATTTGAAAGAATCGTCTGCGTACCCCAGCGAGAATCAAGAAGCCTAAGAACAAAGTGATAACATGTTTTCGAGTGCTGGTAATTATCAGTAAGATGTGTGGTAGACGACACAATAAATGAAATGAAGGACAAACAATTTCCAATAGCGGGTAAGCAGAAATATTTGAACGGGTGTGGCCACAATGGCGGTGGTAAAAACGTAGAACGGAATTGTCTGCCAGTGTAACACCACAGGATTACATGTCTGAACATGCCAGTTGTATGACCGGTTGGCAAGAGACCCACCCAATTTTGGTTAGCTAAGTACGCTGTGTCACCTATAGACGAATAAATAATGGGCGAGCGACGATGCTGAGTTCTGGCATACCAGCATGTGTTATCGTGTACTGCGGGAGAATGGATAATGCACTATATGAGGGCGAAGAGCAGATGAAAGATGCTCACCAGGTACACAGACGCGTAGTCGTTCAGCAGAGCAATGGTGTCAATAGAGAAGGTGACCGACACCAGCATCTTGAAAGACAGTGACTTAGGCTGAGTGGCAGTGGAAAGATAGCCATACCTTCAACCTCCAATCATCATTCTTGAAGTACCGGTAATAACGCAAGGCCTGATCCAGCTCGGCCGTGTATAGGAGCTAATGTCCAGGGTTAACGCTCCTCGCAAGCACGCAGAAACAAATACCACTGACAGAGCTTGCCCACGTGCCAATCAAGAGTGCTCTGAAATTGTGAATGAACTTGTGCCTCAGCTACTTGGGTAAGGCAAACGTACCCTGTAATGGCGTCCATGGCGAGAAGAATCCAGGAAAAGTAGCGGAACGAGTGCACGTTATAAATGTAGGACGAACTGCCGACATTCACTCACAGCTGTCACGGGGCGCCACCCTTGAAATTTGCCACTCAGGGTCCACGTCAAGAGGTGAGCGATCTCTGAATCGTTCTCTCCATCAACTACAATTTTCGGGTATGTCTTGGCTTTCCGGTGCTTCGATGTGATCCCGACTTTGTGGTCGCCTTCCCCCCATTCTGCATCCATAAACATTTGATTTTTGGAAGTTCTTTTTAACATATTTTCAGGGTGCTCTCAATTCTGACTCTGAGCAAATTCCAAAGAGTGGGTTATGGGGATCCACACTATCTGAGGCCTTGGCGTCTTGCGGTGCGTTCTTCTGCTTTGCGCATCGGAATAACTCCTGGAAACCAGCGTGATCCGGACCATGCTGTGTATTTCATACAAGATTTGCCCTCGCTTCGCTCCGGCAGGAGTGCAGACGCATGCAATAGGAAGTGTCTGAAAACCGAGCATATATTCTGCACTACGTAATAGCACAATTAGACTATGACGAGGCCACCGTTGATAACTCAATGATAACTCGACATGTGTGATGCAACAGCAGAAATTCAACTCGACCCCCACTACGCCAAGGACCTGTGAGGAATCGAGAATATCCCTGATACGTCCATCAGGTCGCTAGTACAAAGTTGAACGAATTTGGTTGAGACTTACCATCGGAAACATCGGGAATATGTTCGAAACAATGAAGGGATGGCTCCGGAAGTGGATCAGCATGGAAACAAATACGAAACCGGATTGGCGACTGCTGCTAGCGAGAAATGCAGAAATTGAAGCAAAGTTTGAGTATTGTTGCACCAGCCTGAGTGAGAGGTATCAGCAGAGTGGTCGTACTGGGAGCACAAAAAAGAACTGTACGTCTGCATGGCACTCTGAGGAAGACGAAATATGAGCGGACACCACCTAGAAAATTGGAGAGCTCAAGCGCGTTCAGCGAACTGTAAATTATAAGGGAGGACTCACCTTCCACGCTATTCCCCAAAGTTCCAGGAAAGCCCATAATGATGAGAGGTCAGCCATAAAGTATTGTACCTATGGAAAAGGGGGAGAAATGATCAACAAAAGAGCACGAATTAATGGTACGACTCACAGTCAGTATCGCCAGAGAAACTTCGACAGCGTAACGACATCCTGAAACATCACGAACTTGAACGGCCTGAACTCTCTTGCAATCCGTGGTTCAAAGCCTAGTCGAATTGCAGTGAGTTGCTGAATCACCAGTAAAAAGCCGCGCCCGTTGAACACGTCTTGCAGTGGCATTCTGAACTCGAGCTCAAATTTACAGGGACAGGGATTCAAAGACTTACCAGAGGCGTCTGCAGTGGTTGCGGGATCGAAGTTGGGAAGTAATATCAGTTGCATCCGGTGACTTCGAGCAAACGTCAGCAAGACTCAAAAAGAAAACCGCGGGTGCACACATACCATAGAACAGGGCTAAAAGAGGGGAGCTGTGGGTTGTCGTTAGAGAAAGAACACATAGTTTCAAACCTGCAACGAAAGCCCAGGCGTTGTGGCGGCTGGCGCCAGCGGTTTCAACACGTCAGGCAGCTTGAACATGGACCTGTTAAATCCCTGGATTGCTTCGATGCGGCGGCAGAAAAAAAATTACATTGAAGTGCTCGTGGTATTTGCCGACTGGAGGCGGTTTACGATTGAAGGAGGCAGGGAAGATACAGAATGTGGCCGGCAGAATGAGATGTGGCCTTGAGGAGCATTTGCTAGTGAATTTTGCAGAAGCTTGACGGTATTTGAATGAATGAATACCAACGGTTTCTCAGTAGCCCTCGGATTGATATGTTGAAGACCTTGCGAGATATCAAGCTTGAGCAAGTGAACACCAGCAGTTGGTCAGGGGCGTTCACGTTGATGTTTTGAGGAGCTTGCGAACGGCTTCGAGCTTGAATGTATAGCAACGGTTCTTCGGATTGACGTCTTGAGAATGTTGTGAGCGGATTCAAGCTTGCGATAACAGAAGGACGTGCCCCGTTCCGGAGTGAGGGGAAGGTCGTTGGAGGTGGGAGCATGATGGGGGAAGAACGAACAACTGATGGTGCGAATACACTGGTTTCCTTTTGTGCGGATGTTGTGCGCATATTCCATGAGCATGTGGTTGCTTGAAAATGGGAATTGATGTCCGAGAGAAGGGACTCGAAAACAAAAGGCAAGCGCTGGCGAGCGCTCCGTCGAAACCAAATAGAGATAACTAATGATTTGATGCCGAGGGATAGATCTGAGCGCTAGATGAGCGCTCCTCCGAAAATAAACAGCTCCATCTTCGGGAATTGGCGCAATGTGGGAGAAAAGAAGAGTGTAAACATGTACACACAAAATCAGGACATCTGCTTAATATACGAGTAATTAGTGCGCGGGGATCATAAGTGGATATTCGCTCGCTAACCGCCACTTTCATACTGAATCATCCTATTTATGAAATTACTCCATCTGTCCGTCCGAAGCCTTTTTTAAACTCAGCTGTCGCCGCTTCATTAATTACCTTACCAGTGAGGAAGCCTTACTTCAAGTTTCGGCGATCACCTCACACGGTAGAACGTGACTTGTCTTTCATTCAGGGTCCTACTCCCTTCTTTTCGGAGTCATTACCTTTTCAATTCAGCTCTCAGCATGTACAGATGTAAGATGGCTTGAGAACTATGAAATGAAAACTGTAGTAAACAGCTTCTCGCACTCGGTTCGCGCGCAAGATCTCAGTTTGCAAGCCTAAATCACAGACTACGGATGACAACCCGCACGCGTCGGAGAATGAACGAAAATGATAATAGAGACCGTGGGTTCATTTGGGGCTCGGCCTGCTTGGATGCTACCAGGGAACTGTCCGCATGGATACCCAGTCGTATTATTAGTCGTATCTTAAGCAGATGTCACGATTTCATTTGGACGCTGTCCTTCTTTTCTCCCAATTCCCGAGATACAGCTGTTTTCGGGAAAGTCGCTATTAACTTTCAGCATCAAATCGTGGCCTCGAGGTTTTGCTTTGTGACATGGTTACAGTTGAGCCCATGGGCTTGTGGCATGGGACGGGGTCCATAGCGTATTTCGGTTGAGGAAACAAAAAAAAAATCGCTGCAAGAAGAGGAAAAGGGGAAGAAAAGAGAGGAAGTTCAAGACACTGTCTAAATAGAGAGTTTGCGCTGAGCCTTTGGAGCCATCCAATGGCGGTATTACGTCGCGCAAAATGGTGGCTCCACACGTCAAAATTGACGTCCAATGGCTCCAACAGCCATATGAGGTCACTTTTTGGCGCGTGGAGCTATAAACTTGCGTAAAGTAGCCATTGAATGGCCTCAATGGCTGCAGCGCAAAGTCGCTAATTATAGCTGAACATTTTCCAACGGTTGTAGTGGCCCCAAATGCATCATGGCGGTAAATATAACGCTTGGATTTTTGCCGGTCTCTAGCCCGCATTTGATCAATCGGTGATATAAAGTGCCTTAGCCCTAACCGAAGCAAATACTGTAGCAATCTGTATGAGTGAAACATAGGGCGTACCATTTCGTTTTAAAATTTGGGCCAAGTAGCGCATAACGGGCGTCCCGTTTCAAGGAATTTTCATGTTATGCTGTCCAAAATCCTAAACCATCTATAAATGCAAGAAAAAACAGGTTCAAATTTTCGCCCGTTTCAGCTGTAATGCATAATGGTGAAGTCGTTTCTGGTTTCAAACTGTCCATTTCAGTCATGCTCTGAAAACCGTTTGGGCTAAGGCTGGCCAATTGGCAGTCGAGATCATATCAATAAGGGAAGTCAAAGTTGACGATTTTACATCGATTGGCCTCCTTGGCTTCGAGGGTTGGATTTTTTTTGCGGGAAGGTCTGACAGCGGCAGCCTGCGGAGCAGCGGATGTAGATGTTTTTTTTTTCCCGGGAGCCACGGGAGTGGAGAATAGTTGAGAGCAAAAGACCAGTTGAGAGGCGTGGCGAGAGTAGCGGTAGGCTGTAAAATTTTTATGCGTTTAAAATATATTTCATTCATATTTAATTGTGTTTTTGGTCATGCTAAGTCGGGACCGCAAGGAGAGAAAACGATTCTCAAACCGACTCTCAAAACGATTTTGAGGCAGTTCCTCCTCTTCCGAAGGAACTGCGATTCTGTTTCGATTCTGGTACCGCCGATTCTTGATCGATTCTCGACCAAGAATCGGATCAGAATCGAAACAAAATTGAAGTCAGAATCGACGTAAAATCGTCAACTCTGACTTCCCCTAATCTTGCACTGCCTCATCTCGGGCGTCTCCGTCTAACCCGGTTCTCAATAAACTCGGCAAGCGAGCGCGCGACCGGGAAAAGCCAACGCATTACACGACTACTTTCAGAGAAATAATTCGTTCCATACCCCACTGCAGTACTTACCTTGGTAATTTGACACTCAGCGGCACCACGATTCGACATAACATGCATTGCACGATTTTCTCTTGGTTTTCTTCCTGTCTACACCTTTACATCTACTGCTGTTCTATCCCCATATTATGTTCGTCTCTCTTGAGTCTGTTCATGTTCACAGATGATAAGGTAAACTATTTGGTAAATAATGACATTCTATGTCTTTGCTACCCGGCTTTTCTGCCCCTCCAACCGTGCAAGAATTCTAGCTTCAGGAATACATACTTTTGCCAGTGCAAGTGGTGCCCGTAAACACAAACTTTTCGGTTCCCATTTCCTCGGCAATCAGGTCGTTTGACACAATAACTATACACGTAGACTGCACAGCGGTTGGCATTGGATGACTTTGTTTTGACAGGTGCACCCGGAGTCACTCCTGGAAGCAATGTCTAATGGAGAACAACCAGTGGGGGAGTGGTTGCCATTGCGTCCGTATCTCCATCTTCTAACTCATCAAGGTTTGCATGCGGGAGTGTATTGATGAAAGTTGACTCGGAGACGAGTTCTAGGCATAAGCAAAGTCCCCGAGATTGCCGGAGCCATCCAGGTTGGAACGCTAAGCTAAACCGGAGTGTCATGGCTCACCGAGCTGATTATAAAATTAAAAATGACTGTTCCTGTACTCACATGGAAGAATATATGTACAGCACCCCCTTCTTCGACTTTCTTACCTGCTGTATATCATGTGCATGGAATGTTCAAGTTCAAGTACAGCCCGCTTGACGTCCAGTGAATCTGGGCCTTGTGTAAGTTGAGGTCTCGACCCCAGTGTTACCTGTAGTCCGTTTTTAATCGCTGGGTCCCGATCGGACCAGAATCTTGTTACGTAAGTGTCGGAGCTTGAATCTCAATCAGTGGCGGTGTCACTCGACGCGTCTTGGTCGCGTCCGCGTCTCTCGTCCTCTTGTCGCTCTTTCTACACCTTTTACGCGCTTCTTCGTGTCTATTCTTGCTATTCTTGTTTAAATCTATGCACGCCCTCCTCGATGGCACCCAGAATCCGCTGGCAGGATGACTTGGGACGCAAAACAATTGATACAATCGTCAAGAAGGTCATTCCGGCTTGGAAGGATGGCCTTCGTCCGGTCCAATCAGATCTCGTTTCTGCGATTCTCGACGGGGAAGATGTGCTGTGTTGCACCGCTACGGGTGACGGAAAATCGGCAGCTTTCTCTGTGCCTATCCTCGTCTTGACTGAATACAACGCGAACCCGTTGTTATACCCCGCAGGTCTTCGCACGTGCATCAAGCCTGTAGGAGTGGTTGTTACACCAACTAAGGGATTGGCTAGTAATATCGTGCGTCTTGAGCTTTTGTATCATCATTCTAGCCTAACAATTCCAGGTTCTCGAGCTCGGCAAATTCGGCATTTCCGCCTTAGCTTACTCCCGAGAATCTCTTGCTGACGCTCGGCGAAACGGCATGCGCCTCGCCGACGAAGTCAAGTCTTGCAAGTGGCAGGTTGTGTGCGTCGACCCAGAGCACCTTCGGGATAAGGAATGGCGCATGATCTCAGAATGGACGGAGTTCCGTGACAGATTGCTTTACTCCGCCGTTGACGAAGCGCACCTTATCAACGAGTGGGGAGCGGAGTTTCGAGTCGATTTCAAGCTCATAGGTCTTTTCTTTCGTGGCCGTTTCCCCAGCTCGTCGGCGGTGGTCGCTCTCTCGGCAACTTTAGCACCAGGTGTCGCAACTTCATCTGTCTGTGCCTCCCTGGGACTCTTCGAGGGATCCTTCCATCTCATATGTCGCAGTAACGAGCGACCGAACGTACAGCTGATCACAAAAACTCTCACACATGGGCTCAATGGCTATCAGTTTCCTGACCTACTCCCCATACTCAATAGCGGTCGGAAGACAGTCATCCATTGCCCCGTTCTCGAGCTCGTCTTCAATGTCTATGTCTACCTTTTCCGTTGCCAGCCTGATACAGTGGAGGATATGTTCCGACGGATTCGCATGTACCACAGCCTTTGTCCACCCAGCTACAACGAGGAAACTATTCATCTCATGGACAACGATCCCGGCTTCCAGATCATCATCTCCACCGTCGCCTTTTCGAACGGAATCAACTGCCGATCCCTTCTGGACAGTGTTTCATTTCCGCTTGCAAAACGCATTGATGAAGAAATTCAGCGGCACGGGCGTGTGCTTCGCGTGCCTGGTTCTACGGGACGGGCAATCATTTTCGTGCAATTAAGCTCCATTAATGCTGCGATAAAACAGCTCAATGGTTTGGGCGTCCCTTTTTTTTAAAAAAGAAATTCACACTGACTTTTGCGGCGACAGGACCGGCCAACCCCACGCAACCGAGCTCCACGCGGCCTAACTCTAAGCCACCTAAGGGGAAAAAACCCAGGAAACCGCGCGCCCCGATGGAAGGTCCCATAGCACAACTTCTCGTGGAGAAACGGTGCTACCATGCGCTGATAAATAAGCACTACGACAACCCTCCCCTCGAGATTACCACCCTCGATTGCATCGGAGCGGACCGCGTGTTGCCGTGTTCCCTTTGCCAACCTCGTTCCGGCAAAACCTTCGTATACACTGCACCACCTTCCGCTATCACCCTACCACCCTTGATTCCTCCGGTCTCTCATTTGCCGACACAATCACAACAACAGCCCATAGCGAAGAAGCTTAAACTAACAGCAAAGGAACGAAAACTCGCATCTTCTGCATTACACTCATTCCGTACGGCTCTTCGAACCCAAGAACAACTCGCAGGGCGTTTTCGTCATCATCCACCCCCGCTTTTTCTGCCTACGACCATTCGAGACGCTATTCTTGACAATTTTTTATCGCTTTCTTCTGCCTCCATCCTCGATCCACTTCTTGCAGGCTGGCACCATCGAGATACGCAAACTCTCTCCTTATTCGAAGTCATTTCCAACACTCAGAACGCGATAAATTCGAAACGTAAGAAGGCTCGCGAGGCACGAAACAAAGAAAGCTCGCGAAACACGCCAGCAAACAAACTAAAACGCAAGGCTCAGGAAGAAGCCGACGAGGACGATGAAGACGAACCCGAACTTGAATCAGACGACATCCAATCTGACTCCAACGACCATCACTCAGAATCCGATGATAATATTAATGACGACACCGACTCGACATTCCCAGCCGTTATGGATCTACTATCACAGCCTCAGTCTCAAACGTCCTCCCGTCCATCGAAAAGACAGGCGCTGGCAACTGTCACGAATACCGCAACCCGCCGCAAACGCGCCCCATTACGAAAGGCTGTGGATGTTGCCCAGGATTATGGACCGCAATATCGGCCCAGGGTACGGGCTTGAATGCTTTAGGCCTATCAATTGATAATTCACAATACTTGACTGTATAATGGTATATATGACTAAATCTCATCCTCCCCGAAGTCATTGTCGTCCGATTTATTATCTTTGGCACTGCATTCCTCTTTTTCAACCTCTTCCTCGTCATCTATGACGTCCTCCTCATCCGATTCTTCCTCGTCGTGCAGCAAAGCACCTTCCACGTCAACGTACATCGCCGTGAATGAACCACTTGACCGGGGCACATCAGACATGTCGACACCGTCATTACTCGGCTCGTTGGGGTCTGGAGCACTGAGAACAGAATCCAACGACATTGTACTAGTCGTGCTTGTTGTCGACGAATCTGAACTGCTAGATCGCTCGCTGGCCGGGACGCTAGGTGTTGGCGAATCAGAGCGCATGAGGTCGTCGTTCGCATCCTCATCTTCATCCTTGTCTGCATCCATAGTCAATGCGGACGAAGAATTATCATCCTTTGCAGAATCGACCGATTCAGAGCTCCGTGCGCGGTTGATAGCCTCGAAGAAATCTCCGAGGCACGTCGTGTTTGAAAGGAAAGCAGCCAGCTTGCCACTCTCCAACTCACGGCAACCTCGGGAGAACTGGTTCACGGCAGCATGCCTCATCGACCGACCCTCGCGGAACAAATGCACCTCTTCTTCTTTGAACATGGTGAGAAGAAGATGGAGTTCAGGCCGCTGATGGGGCGAAGTGTGTGCTTTGCTTCGGTGCTTGAGATTGAACGCAGTTTGAATTTCCTCCTTGAAGCGCAGGAAGTGCTCCACGTTCGGTGAGATTGTTTGGCGGAAAAACGGCTCATCAAATTCGCCGCCATGTCTTCGAGACATATCTTGTAACCAGCGGTTATAATGTTCTTGGTGCTGGTCACCAGGAAGATACGTCCCAAGTTCCCTCTTCACTCTGACGAGCAAATTGTCGAGGATGGCGTCATGCAGGCCTTCGGACGACTCGTAGCGGAGCAGACAATACATTTCCAGCAAGTATTTCATATAATTCTGGTGGGATGACCCCGCGAATTTGAAAATTCAGATCTGAACCAAAAACGTGAGTGGTTCTCGCTTGAAGATGCCATAGATTGAAAATAACCTTGAATATTTCCCAGACGCGCCCAATATCGCCCTCAGGAACTGACCACGCCATTTCGATCCACCACCCGAATTCGAGCATGAAGATTTGGCTATTTCGCGAGACACGATCGCCGGTGAAGTTTGTGTGCTCTTGATGCAGAAGGGATGGAGCTGTTCCCGAAGTTCCCGCCGGTGCGCCAGAACCAGCATTCCCCCGGCCGGACCAAGGGCTCCCTTCAGGAACGCGATTGGGATTGTCGATGCTGGTTGATTCCGAAGCGCGTAATGAATGGTGCAACGCAGCTTGAGAGGTATAGCGATCGACTAGCGTTGTTGCATCATCCAAAAGCCTGTCCAGATCAGGGAGTTGACCGAGTTTTTCGAGGTTCAAAAAGTGCGTGGTGAGATCATTGGTATTGTAAAATATTCTGCAAGACGTTAATCATACTTTTCTCGGGGAAAACTGTTGAGCTACCTCCAGCAATCCAAAAGATGAGCCGTCCAAATCACCGTCAAGTTACGAACCGTCGGATAATAGTCGCAACTTTTGGTATTTGATGGTCGCTTCAACCCCGCACAAGCAGAAGCCTTGGAGAGGGACGAAGGATCGGACGATGTTGCCGGGCCGTAATGGTTCTCCGCTATTGAATTGAGATCTGTGGCACCGGTGTGCCAAATTTCCGGAGTTGCTATTTTGTTGCGGAAATTGCCTATCGGTGCAGTGTATCTCGAAAGGCGCAAAATTTGGGCGTATGAGGCGCCATCACCATGGATCCAGGAAAGTGAATCTGGATTCTTGTCAATATCAACACCAATTTGACGGTCAAAGTCTTCAACAGCACGCATCATGCCCTGCGACTCGGTTTCGTTCTCCGAGTTGAGCATCAACGGCTGGAATTGCGTTGGAGGATCCTCGGGCATGCGTCTCCTCGCGATTGGTGCAGATCGGAACAACGCTGTGATTTGCTTGCGAAGAGAGCTGAGCTGGGGAATGAACTCGACGAGAACGCGGGTCCAGTGGAGACGTTTGACAGAAGCCTCGTGCTCCCAATCAATGTCGTCGAATAGTGAGCTCACAGTCAGAGTTGCGCGCTTTTTTTTGCGCAACACGAGCATAATAGTCTCGTGCACTGCAGCAACAGGGCGGTTTGAGTTTAAACCGCCACATTGCCAATGTGAGAGGTGGTTTAAACCGGTTTAAACCATCCCACAGACTTGAATGCAAGAATGGTTTAAACTGCTGGTTTAAACCTGGTTTAAACCAGGTTTAATGCCTGTTTGTCAACAGTGGTTTTAGTCGGTTTAAACCGGTTTGAACTGTTGATGGTTTAAACCGCCGATGGTTTAAACCGGTTTGAACCATTGATGGTTTAAACCACTGATGGTTTAAACCGGTTTGAACCGTTGATGGTTTAAACCGCTGATGGTTTAAACCAGCTTGAACCATTGATGGTTTAAACCGCTGATGGTTTAAACCGGTTTGAACCGTTGATGGTTTAAACCGCTGATGGTTTAAACCGGTGGTTCAAACCGGTTTAAACCATCAGCGGTTTGAACCATCAACGGTTCAAACCGGTTTAAACCATCAGCGGTTTAAACCATCAACGGTTCAAACCGGTTTAAACCATCAGCGGTTTAAACCATCAACGGTTCAACCGGTTTAAACCATCAGCGGTTTAAACCATCAATGGTTCAAACCGGTTTAAACCATCAGCGGTTTAAACCATCAATGGTTCAAACCGGTTTAAACCATCAGCGGTTTAAACCATCAATGGTTCAAACCGGTTTAAACCATCAGTGGTTTAAACCACCAGCGGTTCAAACCGGTTTAAACCAGTTTAAACCATTCTTGCATTCAAGTCTGTGGGATGGTTTAAACCGGTTTAAACCACCTCTCACATTGGCAATGTGGTGGTTTAAACTCAAACCACCCTACAGTACGCGTTCTGTCTCTGTGTGCGTGAACCTACTCTCCGCATCCGTGATTGCCAAATTCTTCCCTCCTCTCCCTTTGCTCCCTCCCCTTTCGCCTGAGTACAACACCCATCGCTCACCCACCTCGCACGCTCTCCTTCAACTTCGTAGGACCGCAGCAAGTGCACGACATGCCACGCACCACTTGCGCAGCGTATCTCTTGCATCTCGGACAGCGAGATTTTGCGAGATCAGCCCACCACGCGCGCCGCGGTCCTCGACCCGCTGCCGACGCTGGCCGCTGCATCGTGCGAATTGATTTGGTGCTCTTTCGGCGCTCGCGAGAAGAACTCGACGATTGTCGCATTTTAGTCGAGTCACCCCAGCAGCTAGCTGATGTGTTCGAGGCCCGACTTCGAAGCCGAACCACTGGCGATGCCGGGCAGTCGCACTCGCGGTTCCTGATATCCTGCTCCAGCAAAATGAGCGAGGTGATGAATGGCATTTCGACTGATAGCCGGAAGGTCGAAAATATTCCACACTTCGCTTACATGCACCGCTCGTTGCGCTTCGGTTCGCCCGGCCCAGCCTCAAAGTCCAACGCGCACAATTCAAATATTATACGTGGAGCTAGGACTGGGACGCGGGTATGTCTTTGTGTCTCATGGTTCTTTCTGTGCAAGTTGTGTTGCACACGATGTTGATTTGCGTGCATAGGTAGGTGTGGGGTTCGAGCTCCCTGTCGACCTTCGCGTGCAGGCCGCACAAAGGGTGAGTTGTGACATTTGCACGGGATGTGAAAGGTGGGGCGTTTTGTGAACTTTGTTCTTTGTCCCAAGAATCTCGCCCGCTGATACCGGCCCAGGTCACTTGCAGATTATGGAAATACACGGTCGTAATTGCAGAATGCAACCATAAAATGAAGACGATTTTGCTTTGTCAGTGGTACGGTGGATTCGCGGTGTGAAATTTGGTTCCAGTGCACGCGGAAAATGGTTGCCTTTTGTTTGTCATTATTCACCATGTTCTGACTAGGGTTACGACAAGTAATTGGTCCCGCTCACGGCGACCTTCCACGGCGTCCTCTTCGAGCCAGAATCAATCAAGTGCGTGCTTACGTAGCGCAGCCCAATACATTCTTCCGTCCACTGAATTGGTTGCTTTAGTCCTGCTTGCGATCGCGGAAAAAAATCTGATCAGTCTCAAGGTTATCCGGAATAGCTAAAATCAACTCTTTCACCTTCTCCTCCGCCTTCGTGGGCCGACAAATCTCCGCAACAGCAGCGTTATTTGCATCCTCCCGAACCCTGTTGTGCACAGTGGCCGTGTTGGATGTCCGGTAGTTCTTCACGGCCAGATCAATGCCATCCATCGAGGGCGAGAATAGTAAGAGAGAATGGACGCACGTATTCACATTCATGTGAACACAATGGATAGCCCGATGGCTCCGAGTGTTAGAACCACAACGCCCACTAACGCTGATCCTGCAGGGCCCAGGAGGGTGTAACAGTGCACGCACAACCACGACTTTGTTTCGGACTCTGACGGAGTTACTCGTTGTGCAAAGCATTTTGCTTTATGAATTCTTCCTCGTTAAGCAACTGGAATTCAAACAGTTATTCGTGCGAGTGTTCTGAGGTTGAGAAAAGGATACTTTGTCATCGTCGAACTTTCAGCTCGCCGTGATATCGTAAAGCCGCAGATTATCATAACGATGATGCGACGACCATGGCGTGCCTGGGAACGAGGGCGGTGGGTGAGTCTACTCGATTTGGGGGTGAATGCACGGAACTCAGACACGGCAGCGAACCGCGGCGCGGATATAAAGGTTGAAAGTCACGACGGATCGGAGTGGGCTGGGCATGGCGAGACGAAGCTACAGGCATGAGTTCTGCTAAGGGACCGAGAAGGCGATTTGGTGGCGGAGAGATAGCGGAAAGCGAGGTGGGCGTGGGCGCTAGAAGAATAAGATCGAAAAAGACGGCTGTAGACGCGCAGCGAGGGGGCAAAGGGGCGCCGCTTCCTGCGGGCACGCGGCAACGTCACCCCTGGAATGAAATTGCAAGGAAGCGCAGGCGGGTGAGTCGACTCGGAGTAAATTCATGAGAATTGAGATGCGCTGCTGAAGATGTGTGCACGCCATGGGGGGATGCCTTGTAGGATGAGGCTCGGACGAAATGAGATCGACAGCAATAAGTGCCCTGCAAGCGCGACTTGGGAGCGGCCGACATCGCGGAATGCGAAATTGGTATGAACGGTAAAAAAAGTGCGCGGTAAGTGAGCAGCATGGCTGGCGTACGCGGGTGAGAGGAGGGACACGCGCAGCGAGTGGACGAAGGGTTGTCGCGCCAGCAACCGTGACCGAAGGAACACCGAAGGGGCGATGATGACGTCGTGGGAGGCAGGGGGGCGCTTGGAGCGGCAGAGACAAGAATATGTACTAGTAGGGCCTTGAGCGCCAGCGAATGGACGAGTACATTGTCGTGGTAGGAAGAGAAGGTTACGGCACCGTGGCGGGTGCTCTCGGCCCGTCAACATTGATCCGACAACGACATGTCCGCAGTCATCTTCCCGATCTACTAGTACTGTATCTTTCCTTCAAATCGTCATGGGGTGTGATGCATGTGATGCGTGACCCATTCTACCTATTCGACATTTCGGTAACCGCCAGATGTTTGCGTGACACCTCAAAAATTTCGGCATTCGAGATGAAAAAATTTCGCAAATTTCGCCTTTTTGGCATTTTTCTCGGGATTTTTAGAGCCACGTGACAGTTTGGAGGTTGGACAGAGGCCCGCGTGACGCGTGACTTCGACCAAAGTTCGTGATCGATGCCGGGGTGCGTGATGCGTGACTACCGAATTGAAGGGAAACATACAGTATGCTCTGCTTGTACTCTGAATCTCGGCACCGGCTGTGACCTGAACAGAAGCTCTGGTTTGTAAATATCACTCAACACTGGCCCAAACAGAGCAAAAAAAAAAAAAACAAAAAAAAAAACAGAGTCCAGGGAATCCGATTCGGGGTACTGTATCTTTCCCTTCAATTTGGTAGTCACGCATCACGCACCCCTGTGTCGATCACGAACTTTGGTCGTGGTCACGCATCACGCGGGCCTCTGTCGAACCTCCAAACCGTCACACAGGCCTCAAAATCGCTTGAAAAATGCCAAAAAGACGAAATTTTCGAATACTCATTGGGGATGTTTTCTCGCGAACTGGCTACGGATATCTTTCTGACTCTTCTCCTCTAGTTTTTCCTGCGCCACCAATGAACGTAGCAAGTCGGCGAGATACGTGGGCCTTGAGGAAAAGGCTGCGCTGGGACCCGACAAAAACTTTGCGGCTGGTTTGAACTTTCTCTTCTTGGAACATCCGTGGTCCAAAATTGCAGACCAGAAATTATCATGGAATTTTTGCTGCAATATATCGTGATGCTGCTATCCGAGTCTTTGCTGTGATTTTTCTTCACCCTCTAGCCTGGGTCTTTATCTGACTTTCCTCCTGCCTCGAACTTCAATCCGAGTCGGGTTGGACACATCCCCGCGCCCATTCTGACATTCCACCCCAACAATTCGTTCAATCGTTGTCATTGGCAAGGATCAGGAACAAGCGCAAAGCCCACCTGGGTGTGTTCCAAGAACGAACACCACTCCGGCCCACTTCTGCCGACACTTGTGAAATTCTTCCAGGTGCACGCGCAGCGGAAGCGGAACTTGCAGACGGCACAGCGGAGCAGGATCACATTCATCTGGTGAGCAACGAAGGTTCTTGTCGGTTCCGTTGGTGATTGCTCGCGACACTCGATCATCAATACCCCCCCCTCTTTTTGTTCATCTGAATCTTCTGCTGATGTTCCACGGGCGATCTCCGGGGTATATTTAGGCCAGTGCATAAATACAAATTCCCATATTATCCGCTCCCGTCCCTCTTGATTTCGAAATTCTAAATCGCTGAACGGCTTCGACCAACAGAAACCGCTTATTTTTTTCGGTCTCACTGGCAAGCACTCTCGCTTGTAGCCTCCACTGCCTCCAACTGAGAGCACGATTATTTGATAAGCGATGAAGATTCTTATCCATTTCATCATCGTTTGATGATGATAGTCAACCAGCTATCACAGCGCTCCCTCGCCATTTGTTTGCCTTCCTTCATCGTTGACGTGAGCTGTGATTCTTCTGTCCTCGCGTCAGGTATTTTTAAGGCGATGGTCGGAGTAAATAAAAGTCCGTGCGTAAACGTGCTATCCCCAGACTCGTAGCTGTTGATGTGTGATCTCGCAGATGCCTATCATCCACTAAAACTTGTTCTCGATTGCAGCACTCTCACAACAACTCCCGCGAATTCCTCTCCGTCGCTTTTCTTCTCAATCGTCCATGTGCGCACCTGTAAAGCCCACAAAACACCATTAGTTAATGGTGAGCCAGTGGTGTGCAGTCAGCAATAGTTATTGGCAGGTTTGGGGGTCTACAGCTCACTGCAATAATTATTTAGATATCTTTGGATAACTTTCAATAAATCCAAGACGTAGGGCCAAGTCCCACTGTAGGTTGATAACTTTCAATAATTATGGCACTTGTCAGTGTCCAGCACACCCTGTTGACCTAAAAAGGAAATATGCCCCAAAATAGACCAAAAACCAAAGTAGTAGTGTATATTAAGATAACTATTCTCAGTGTATAGAGAGGTTGTTTATATCATGCTTCATTAAGCCTACTGATTTCACCTAGCCTTCCAAAAAAGGCAATTGTCTAAAAATAGACCAAAAAACCAAAATTGTAGCCCTTTTCAATACAAATCTAACTGTATAAGAATTTCTCTTATCAGAAATCTTGTTGTAATATAAAATGCAAAATACTCACACAAGCAGGAGTTTTTTTTTAAAGATAATATTAGGTTAGATTGATTGATAGCATACAGTGACAGCCAGATAAGGTTTCCATATTGATAGTGGGTCTATTTCATTTATGATGGCCTTTGTGATCTGCTTCTTTCACTTATAATCTACTTTTCTCTTTCAAAGACTCGTGTTTGCTTGGGTATTTTGCATTTTACAGCATAACAAAGCATCTGATAAGGAAAATTTCTATACAGTTAGATTTGTCTTGAAAAGGGCTACAACTTTTGTTTTGGTCTATTTTTAGACAGTTGCCTTTTTTGGCAGTCATAACATGTGTTTGTACAGGTGTTTTTGTGTCTTATGGCATAATGATCACAAAAGTCAGCTAGATGCATTTAAATATACTTACATATTTTTTTCAGACTTTTTTAGCACTCAAGACTCTGCGTTTGCTCGAGTATTTTGCATTTTACAGCATAACAAAGCATCCTATAAGGAAATTTCTTATACAGTTAGATCCGTCTCAAAGAGGGCTACAACTTTGATTTTTCATCTATTTTTAGACAATTGCCTTTTTGGGCAGCCCAGACTGATTATTTTTCACTATTAATCAATGTGATTTGAATTACAAGTCAATGTGACCTCAATCAGTGAAGAGTGTTGCAAGTCAGTTAATCTGATCAGATATCAATACAAAAAGCTTACCTGGTCAATTCAACTAATGACTGGTAAGACAGCTACTGACTGGAGGTTAATCTGATCTAGTGTCTTTAGTGTGACTGATATTATAAACCTTATTTTCCTGACAAGTCAATCTATTGACTTCAAGTCTATAGCCTATTGACTTCAATACTGACCTGAAGTCAGTAAATCTACTGACTTCATTGACTCTAATTCAGCAGTCTATTAACTTCAAGTCAGTAGAGTACTGACATGAAGTTGGTAAATCTATTGACTTCATTGACTCCAATTCAGCGGTCTATTGACCTGAAGTCAGTAAATCTATTGACTTCATTGACTCAATTCAGCGGTTTATTGACCCTAACTCAGTAAATCCATTGACTTTCTTGACTCTAATTCAGTGGTCTGTTGACTTCATTGACTCCAAGTCAGTAAATCTATCAATTCATTGACTTGGATTCAGTAGTGTATTGAATTGACTCATTGACTTCAATTCAGTAGCATACTGACTTTGTTGACTTCAATTCAGTAGTGTATTGACTTCATTGACTATTGACTTTGATTTAGTAGTGTATTGACTCATTGACTTCAATTCAGTAGTGTATTGACTTCATTGACTATTGACTTTGATTTAGTAGTGTATTGACTTATTGACTTCAATTCAGTAGTGTATTGACTTTATTGACTTCAATACTTTGATTTAGTAGTGTATTCACTTATTGATTTCAATTCAGTAGTGTATTGACTTCATTGACTTCAATTCAGTAGTTGATTAACATCAAGATAGTAATGCATTGACTTCAGTCAGTAGTGCATTGAATTGAGGTGGTCTATTGACTTCAAGAATCAGTATTGAAGTCAATAGACCACTAGTATGGTTTAAAAGTGTTAATTGTTTTGTTCTTTGTGGGCCAACCAGGCCTTGCATGAAAAAAATGTTGTATATGAACCTTGTAGCTCTCAATGAGCTCTACAAGATTAGGTTAGCCATCAGATGGATTTCGAGGGGCCTTCCTCTTTGGGACACTAACGCTTCGCACCCAAATAAGGAAATTATGCTAAAACCTCGCTATCTCGGTCAATATTTGACCGTTTTGGATGATTTAACTTCACAGGTCCAATTTTCTATGTGTGTTATGAATTTTGAGAACCTTCCCCAGCTTGAAACAACACTGTAATGCAGTTACAAATCATGAAAATGCTGGATAATCAATCAACATATAATATGTTGCTTATTATGCAGTATCTATGAGTTCCAAGCACATCCTATTGCTTGAAGCACTACTTAAAAACATTTCTGAAACCCCAGATCAGGCCTTGAGAGCTGCAATAGCAATATCCTACCAAGATCAAAAAATCTAATCTTCCCTCAAAAACACCATCTGGTCAAATCTCCACCAAATCACCTCAACCAAAGCTGTATGTTGTACTATTTTCTTTCCTCTTTTCATTTCTGAGCTCTATTTTACTGTCAGTGGTCTTGTTGGCCTTCTATTCATCAAACAAGCGAAAAATGTCAATCAGCAAAACTCATGTTTCAACTGGTATATTGGGCCACTTTTTGTTCTCAGATCCTTTGGATAGGCTGAAATATTGTTTCCATGCATTGGGTCGCACTCCTAGGACCTTGGGCAAGATGGAACATGATGAAAACACTTTTCAGATTCAATCAGTATAAATCTTGAGTCTGTGAAAGGGACTTGTAGTAAATTTGCTCTAGAGGAGTTGATATAGTCCACAATATACTAGAACACCATCCACAACCATTATCAGACCTTGGGATCTCTTGGAATCAGGGGAAGATTAGATTTTTTGATCTTGGTAGGATATTGCTATTGCAGCTCTCAAGGCCTGATCTGGGGTTTCAGAAATGTTTTAAGTAGTGCTTCAAGCAATAGGATGTGCTTGGAACTCATAGATACTGCATAATAAGCAACATATTATATGTTGATTGATTATCCAGCATTTTCATGATTTGTAACTGCATTACAGTGTTGTTTCAAGCTGGGGAAGGTTCTCAAAATTCATAACACACATAGAAAATTGGACCTGTGAAGTTAAATCATCCAAAACGGTCAAATATTGACCGAGATAGCGAGGTTTTAGCATAATTTCCTTATTTGGGTGCGAAGCGTTAGTGTCCCAAAGAGGAAGGCCCTCGAAATCCATCTGATGGCTAACCTAATCTTGTAGAGCTCATTGAGAGCTACAAGGTTCATATACAACATTTTTTTCATGCAAGGCCTGGTTGGCCCACAAAGAACAAAACAATTAACACTTTTAAACCATACTAGTGGTCTATTGACTTCAATACTGATTCTTGAAGTCAATAGACCACCTCAATTCAATGCACTACTGACTGAAGTCAATGCATTACTATCTTGATGTTAATCAACTACTGAATTGAAGTCAATGAAGTCAATACACTACTGAATTGAAATCAATAAGTGAATACACTACTAAATCAAAGTATTGAAGTCAATAAAGTCAATACACTACTGAATTGAAGTCAATAAGTCAATACACTACTAAATCAAAGTCAATAGTCAATGAAGTCAATACACTACTGAATTGAAGTCAATGAGTCAATACACTACTAAATCAAAGTCAATAGTCAATGAAGTCAATACACTACTGAATTGAAGTCAACAAAGTCAGTATGCTACTGAATTGAAGTCAATGAGTCAATTCAATACACTACTGAATCCAAGTCAATGAATTGATAGATTTACTGACTTGGAGTCAATGAAGTCAACAGACCACTGAATTAGAGTCAAGAAAGTCAATGGATTTACTGAGTTAGGGTCAATAAACCGCTGAATTGAGTCAATGAAGTCAATAGATTTACTGACTTCAGGTCAATAGACCGCTGAATTGGAGTCAATGAAGTCAATAGATTTACCAACTTCATGTCAGTACTCTACTGACTTGAAGTTAATAGACTGCTGAATTAGAGTCAATGAAGTCAGTAGATTTACTGACTTCAGGTCAGTATTGAAGTCAATAGGCTATAGACTTGAAGTCAATAGATTGACTTGTCAGGAAAATAAGGTTTATAATATCAGTCACACTAAAGACACTAGATCAGATTAACCTCCAGTCAGTAGCTGTCTTACCAGTCATTAGTTGAATTGACCAGGTAAGCTTTTTGTATTGATATCTGATCAGATTAACTGACTTGCAACACTCTTCACTGATTGAGGTCACATTGACTTGTAATTCAAATCACATTGATTAATAGTGAAAAATAATCAGTCTGGGCTGCCCAAAAAGGCAATTGTCTAAAAATAGATGAAAAATCAAAGTTGTAGCCCTCTTTGAGACGGATCTAACTGTATAAGAAATTTCCTTATAGGATGCTTTGTTATGCTGTAAAATGCAAAATACTCGAGCAAACGCAGAGTCTTGAGTGCTAAAAAAGTCTGAAAAAATATGTAAGTATATTTAAATGCATCTAGCTGACTTTTGTGATCATTATGCCATAAGACACAAAAACACCTGTACAAACACATGTTATGACTGCCAAAAAAGGCAACTGTCTAAAAATAGACCAAAACAAAAGTTGTAGCCCTTTTCAAGACAAATCTAACTGTATAGAAATTTTCCTTATCAGATGCTTTGTTATGCTGTAAAATGCAAAATACCCAAGCAAACACGAGTCTTTGAAAGAGAAAAGTAGATTATAAGTGAAAGAAGCAGATCACAAAGGCCATCATAAATGAAATAGACCCACTATCAATATGGAAACCTTATCTGGCTGTCACTGTATGCTATCAATCAATCTAACCTAATATTATCTTTAAAAAAAAAACTCCTGCTTGTGTGAGTATTTTGCATTTTATATTACAACAAGATTTCTGATAAGAGAAATTCTTATACAGTTAGATTTGTATTGAAAAGGGCTACAATTTTGGTTTTTTGGTCTATTTTTAGACAATTGCCTTTTTTGGAAGGCTAGGTGAAATCAGTAGGCTTAATGAAGCATGATATAAACAACCTCTCTATACACTGAGAATAGTTATCTTAATATACACTACTACTTTGGTTTTTGGTCTATTTTGGGGCATATTTCCTTTTTAGGTCAACAGGGTGTGCTGGACACTGACAAGTGCCATAATTATTGAAAGTTATCAACCTACAGTGGGACTTGGCCCTACGTCTTGGATTTATTGAAAGTTATCCAAAGATATCTAAATAATTATTGCAGTGAGCTGTAGACCCCCAAACCTGCCAATAACTATTGCTGACTGCACACCACTGGCTCACCATTAACTAATGGTGTTTTGTGGGCTTTACAGGTGAATCGTATTTTGAACCCAACTTTTTGGCTGGTGCACGGGTTGGAGACAAGGTAAAATATTCCTTCATGCTGTGTGGCTTTGCACAAAATCAGAGTATGAGATGTATAGAAGGTGTATCTACCTAATTTACCTCGATATCAGGTCGGGATTGAAGCAGGAAGAGGACAGGCTCGCGTCGGGTGGAGAGTCGGAGTGCAGCCCGAGCGCGGTCCGGAAATCCGCCGTCTTTAAGCGCCTGCTCTCTGCACGAGGCGACCAAGGCGAGCTCTTAGGAAGTCAGCAGGACCTCATCAACGAGAATCGGCGGAGAATCAATGAATTACAAGTAAATATTAATTACAAACGAACTAAAGCTACGTTAGAAGAGCATATGTTACAGTAGCAGACGTTCAGCAGCTAGGAGGTACGTCGGCGTCGTTTTTTCGGGCACTTTGACTCTTCCTCGCTCTCCTCCTCTGTGTAATCGCTGAAATCGGCAAGTTCGCCCGTCTGCCAAACTTCCCAGCGAGCCCTGCCCGTATAATTCCCCACCTTGATGTCCTTCCAGCGAGAAAATTTGCAAAGGGCGCCAGCGCAGCGCGCCTTCCGCTCTTCCTCCCTGTGTGCAAGGTCTTCCGGAGTGGCGGCGGCGAGCCAGTCAAGATCTGACTGGGAGCCATTCGCTAGCCAACGGAAGAGACCACCGGCGGAATATTGAATCAAGGAAAAGCGCTCCTCACCCTCTTGAATGGGGGTGTTGGAGTGGGTGACAACGGCGGAGGGTATAAGGCACGCGCAGCCGGGTGGGAAGCGAATAATGAGGTTGTAATCCCAAAGAACGATATGCCCTCCTTTGTCGGGGTCGAAGTGGCCTAGAGCAGTGATGAGGCACATGCCGTCGGCCTTGTTGCCGCCGTCGACATGGGGTGGGGAGACAGGCGGGGCCGAGGTTGACGGTCAGCGCGGCGAAGGAGCTGCGTGGGAACGTGCGACGGAGCGCAGGGCGTTGTTGGAGGAGTGTCTGTTTCGTGTGGTGGTAGTCGTGGAAGATGTGGTAGGCGAGCGCTTGGAAGGCAGCTACCGCACAAGACATAAGAGCGAGAGAGAAAAGAGAGGCGGCGCCACTCACGAATCCCAAACGTCGCCGCCCGGCCCACGTTCTTGTCTTCCAGCACTTCGTCCATGACGGCGGCGTTGGTGGCAGAGGTGGCCTTGATGTTCCCCACGTCACCCCTGCCACTGCCGAAAGCAAAACCCATGGTGGTGGTGGGAAAGCCCTCGCCCATGGCGCGGCGGTGGTGGCACGCAGCTGACGGGAATAACATCTTGTCGCGGGCGTCGCGGAGGGCGACAGTCGCACCCTCGACCACACTGGCCCAGTCCGTAGGCGAGACGGGGGGAGCAATTAAAGAACCGATGATGAAGCCATTGCGGTCAAGGATGACGTGAGACTTTCTGCAATAGCATCAGCCACAAGTTGTGAGGGAAAAAAAGGACACGCACTCGCCCGGCCAATCCACATACTGCATGTGTTTCTTCAGCATCTCCACATCCTGAGCATACGGGAGGAGAGGGTGGTCGACGGCCGTGGAAGGGCCTACCCAGCGTGGTTTGGTGGCACGGAATTCGCGCGTGCGGAAAGAGGTGGCGACGGGTTCGCATTGGCGGACTTTGTCAAGGGGCGCGAGCGCTGGGAACGGGCGGGGTGGGGCTCTCGAGGGAAGCGACGGTGTTCTCCTTGCGTTTGGTGCGGTCCCGTTCACGCTTCCTTTGGTTTTTCTTGGCGCGGCCAGTCAGTGACGGGGCGGTCAGCGACGGGGCGGTCAGCGACAAGGCGACCGCCTTATTAGTCGGCTGCGTGGAGGGCCGAGGCGCGTTGATGTCCTCGAGCTCGAATTTGTCTTCCTCGTCGGCGAGTCCCGCGGCCTCACGCGCCATGCACTGCGTATTCTCTTGTTCAAGGCCGTGGGCTAAATCATAGTGCTCGCACAAGATGGGATCGCCAAAGTCCAGGTCTACATAGGTATTTGGTTAGTTTAATCTCGGGTAGTGAGTCGGGGCAGAGGAATGCCGGAGTAAGGAGTACAGTGGCCAAACGTCCGCCGCCTGCTCCATGGTGAGAGTTGGACAGCGAACGAAAGGCCAAAAAAAATTCCCTCATTGCCACCCTGCCCCATGGTGAGGGTTGGGTGACAGCGAAGGATTGAAGCAAAGAAAATAAACAGCTGAAAGGAGACGGATTGCACGCACCTTGGAGTTCGGGTTGTGGGTCCATGGCGGTTAAGAGCGAGAGTTGTTGAACGATTGATGGTCAACTGCGGTCAGGTGGGAGTGACCAGACGCGCCGTCACATCACATTCTCAATCTGCTTGTCGTCTGGGCTCGTCTGATACTCATTTCTCATGCCTCGTGGCAACAAAGGATATTTTCACGGCACCCCGCTTGAATTTCTGCGCGATAATTCGTCCAGCTACCTTGCTATTCCGCCACACAAAAAGCAAGACTTCTGGGACGAATTCTTTCCAGCATGGGATGCTAAATATTCCACATTGGATGCAGACGAACAGGAAGAGCTGGAGGAAGAGGAAAAGAGCTATAAAGAGAAGGTGGAGGAAGTAAAGGCATCCAATACGCAGGAGAAGCAAAGGAAGGGACGTCGCAAGGCTATCACACAGCCGCTTCCTCTGCCCGGAGAGCGGCTGAGCGAGCTGCGTGCCCGCGGAGCAACCCAGGCGGTGTGTGACCTGATTAAATTGCCACTTGCACTCTAGAAGCTCACGATTCCTCCAAGAAAATAAAATCCTGGTTTTCTAACTCCAAGACGAAGGGGAAAAAGCGCAACATCGAGCCATTCCGCGCGTGGCTCAGCAATCTCACTGCCCTTCATGGCGCTCCCCGGTGCGTCAAGTTGCCTTGGGTTATCTGGCAGCACGCGACACATGGTGAGGTGCTGCGGGTCCAGTATCGCCAAAAGTACAAAAAGGACACAGACGACGAGATGGGAGAGGCCAGGGATGGCTTCGAGAAAGACAACGACAGCGATGAGGAGGATGAAGAGGAACTGGACGAGGAGGCGCCCGCGGCGAAGCTGATGAACCGCAAGTATGATCTGGCACGGGCGTACTACGAGGATCTCAACGAAGAGCAGCAGCGGGAGATTCAAGCGAGCAGGGACGCGGATTTCAAGGCGCGGCGTGCGGCGTATGAGAGGAGCTTGAATGGCGAGACCGTGTGTACACCTGACGAATTAGCAGAGTCAGTTTCCTCTTTTCTTTTCATCTGGTCGTGAGCTCATCTCCGTATAATCAGCCGCCGGCGCCACGCCGAGTCTATCTCCCAGAGAGCGCTGGAAAGCCTCTGCACGCAGATGCAATGCAAAGGGATCTTGATTCTGGGAGAGATTTTGGACGGCGAAGGGGAGGTTTTTATTTCAGTGTACGCAATTTCTCTTTGCTCTATTTATTTTCATGCTGAGCTCTGCTAGGGTGCAGCACGGCGCGTTACCCCAGCATCCCGACGTTGACTTCAGCAAATGGGCGCCCGTGCGCTCCAAGGCAATGATCCAGACGTTCGCCGACTTCCTGGTCGCTTGCAAGAAAGATGAGCAAGGTGCGCCTCTCCGCGCCTTCAGTTCCAACGCCATACTCACCTTTTGCGCACAGGCGTTCTTGGGAGCATCAAGGACCCTGGTCCGCCGGCGGGCAGTACCTCCGCCCTTTGCTCGCAATGTCTGGGCTCGCTCCTTCCCCTCCCGCTTACGTCGACGCCGGCTCTACCTCCGCCCCCTGTGCTGCCCCAGCCTGCCGTAGAAAAAGCAGCCGCCGGCGGCAAAAAGACGGCAAGGAAGAGGGCCTCGAAGGGGCAGAAGAGGGGGACGAACGAAGAGGAGGCCGAGGCTGAGGAGTCAAGTGCGGCTGAGGATGACTCATGGAGTGGCGGGGCGTCGGACGAAGAAAGTGCGGACGAATTGGGTGCAGAAAAAGGCCACGAGCGCGAGGAACGCACGCCGCCGCCTTCACCAAACCTCTCGCGCACCCCGAAGACCCCTCTCCGCGACAAGCTCGCCGCGATGCCGACCCCACAGCGCCACCGCACCATCTACGAGATCAATACGATGAGCGACTTCGAGTTCGAACGCGAAAACAATATCGCCCGTAACCAAGCCCTTTTCCGCGACATCTTCCGCGCACCCGCCTCCGTCTTGCTCGGGCTGAAGAAGAAAACCACAGCCACGTCGCGTTCCGCCGCCACGTCAGAAACGAGGAGGTCTTCACGCCTCCTGGCTAGCGCTGCGACTGCCGACAACTCAGCCGCGGGCGACGGCGAAGATGACGGCGCCCCGCCCGCTGCAGACGCGCCCGTTCTGCCCGCCGAAGATGCGCCTGCCCCGCCTGCCGAAGACGCGCCCGCCTTGCCTGCCGAAGATGCGCCTGTCCCGCCCGCCGAGGATACGCTTGACCCGCCCGCTGAAGACACACCTGTCCCTCCCACTGATGTGCCTGTCCCGCCCGCCGTAGATGCGTCCGTCCCGCCCGCCGAGAATGCCCCTGTCCCGCTTACTGAGGCTCCACCTGCCGAAAACGCGCCCAGCGCGCTTGCCCCGCCCATCACCAATCTCCCTTGTCCGTCTCCAGCCCCTCTCTCCCGCTCGCCTTCCCCGCCGATGTCGCTGCCTGCTGCTGTGATGCCGTCCGCGAAACACTGTCTTGTGCGCGATCACCTCAGCACGGAGCTCAACGCGCCGGTGTGGACAGCAGCAATGGAGGCATGGTGGGCATTGGAGGAGGCAACTGGCTTCCAGACTACTGGGAAGGCGCTACCTTCCCGAGGGCGCCCAGAGGCCGTGGGCTGGTGGGTGCAGCGAGGACGCAACACCGCCCGCATCCTGCTCGACCTTGATGACAAAGAAAAGGAGGATGAGCGGGAGGATTTCTTCGAGGCCGTGGTGAGATGGTGGGTTGAGATCAATCTGGCGTGGAGGAAGCAGGCGGGCTCGGTGACAAAATTCGCGCTGGATGGGCTCAAGCAAGATGGCGACAACGACCTTGGCACCCTTCACCATGGGCTGAACGGGTTGACAAGCGTGCTTGCTTGTCTGTGGTGGTGGTACCGCCTTGCTGGTGTGGCTGAGGGTGCTCCGTTGTGGAGGAAATTGACAGCAGATGTTACTTGGGTCCTCACTGAGAAGAAGAGGGTTCTGGTGGGCAAGCACAGTGCATCTCATTCGGCTGAAGAGCGCCCAGACAAGCGTGCGCGCCGAGCGTAGCATATTTTCTGTTTTTTTTTTAAAAAAGAATAGTCATGACTTCAGTGGAAACTTATCCCAGAAAGGAACTGCTCTCCACCGAAACTCGTGAAACAGCCGTCAGACATTTATTGGCTGTAGCCGAGGTCAAAATACCCTTTCTGGAAGGCACCCCTGGCTGTACCGGCCAAGAATAATGGCTGCCGATTATCTCTGCCAGAACCTACCTTTTGGGCATATATAATAGTTATCTTGGCCTTTTGCAAAATGCCGGTACGTTAGTTAACTTGGATTTTTGTAAAATACCTACTACACCGGCTGCGGAATCCTGCAGTACTCCGCTTTCTCCCCCGTCGTCTTCTTCACTATCGGACAACACCGTACGGAATTTTCGGTCTTGGTTCCTGGCGAACGCCGCGTCAGCCCGCTGCGTGATGGCGGCCTCCTCCGTCATCCAGTAAGGGAGGGGAGACTCGTCTCGATCGTGCGGTGAAACCGGAGGACGTGAGGGCGGCTGATCCTCTGCAGGGGCAAGAGGTTTGGCGTTTACGGGGGCTCTGCGACGAGTAGGGGCGCTCTGCATCTGACTGAAATCGAGCTTGGGCAGAGGTTGTGGGGCAGGGCGCTTCTCATCGGCGGGGGGGGACTTGGGCTCGGGAATCGGTGTAGGCGCGTTTTGCGACCGGGGCCGCCGGCTCGTCCTCCTCAGAGGAAGTCGGATCCTCCTCGGAGTCGCTATGCGTGGGGTGGGCGATTTTTGGCACGTCGCTGTCTATGACAGTCTCAAGAGGCAAGGCTGTCGGATCGGCCATCTCTGGAACGGCGGGGCCCGAGTCCTCCTGGTCGACGTCCATCGGAGTCTCGACTTTGAAGTTGTCGGGGTATGGACGCGACGCTCCCGAGGGTGAAGCTCGGGCTGGTGGCGGCCAGCTAAACATGTCCTTGAAATGATTCAATACTCGGTCGTTTCGTTCCGAAGGAAATAAACTTACCGGCCCAGCGACTTCGGTATTATTCGCAGGCTCGACTCCTTGCATGACTTCTTCGACCTGAAGAAATAAACGGGTCAATATCTCGGCTTTTCGCTCACAGGGAAATAAACACACCGGCTCAGCGACTTCAGTGTTCGCAGGCTCGACTCCCTGCATGTCTTCTTCGGCCTGTGGAAATTAATGGGTCAATTTCTCGTCTTTCGCTGACAGGCAAATAAACGTACAGGCTTAGCGACTTCAGTGTCTTCAGGCTCGACTCCTTCGGCGTTCTCTTCGACCTGTGGCAATAAATAAATCAACCGTCTGTCCTTTCGCGGAGAAGGAAATAAACGTACTGGCTTGGCGACTTCGGTGTCTTCAGGCTCGACTCCTTCGGTGTTCTCTTCGACCAGTGGCAATAAATAAATCAACCGTCTGTCCTTTCGTGGAGAAGGAAATAAACGTACTGGCTTGGCGACTTCGGTGTCTTCAGGCTCGACTCCTTGGGCGTTCTCTTCGACCTGCAGTAATGAAAAATCAACCATATGTCCTTTCGCGGAGAAGGAACTAAACGTACTGGCTTGGTGACTTCGATGTCTTCAGGCTCGACTCCTTGGGCGTTCTCTTCGACCTGTGGTAATAAAAAAAATCAATAATGTCTTTCGTGGAGGAGATAAACGTACAGGCTGAGCGACTGGGGTTTCTTCAGGCTGGACTTCTTGGACGTTCTCTGCGACCTGAGACAATAAATGAATTAATAGTCTGTTTTTTTTCGCGGACAAGAAAATCAACGCACTGGGTTGGCGACTTGGGATTCCTCCACGTTATCGCCGACCTGAATAAAGTCAATATTGCTACTCGCAGCGGGAAAAATAAGACAGACCGGCTCGAGTATTAGAGAGTTTGCGCTGCAGCCATTGGAGCCATCCAATGGCTGATTTACGTTGCGCAAGTTGTTGGCTCCACACGCCAAAAAGTGACCTCATATGGCTGTCGGAGCCATTCGGCTCCAATTTTGGCGTGTGGAGCCAACATTTTGCGCAACGTAATTCAGCCATTGGGTGGCTCCAATGGCTGCAGCGCAAACTCGCTATTTTGTTCAGCTCAGATGCTTCAGCGGCTGGTTCCTCCTGAATATTGTTAGATAATTTTTAGATAGAACGATGGGTGAAGCCCACGTTATCCGTTGGAACGTTCTTTCGGACCTTCTTGCGCAGACGAGACTCGTTCTAAATATCACCAGAGCAATTAATCACTGATTATTTCAGCGCAGAAGCCAAACTTACAGGGACCGATGGTAAAGCTGTCTTATTCGCGTCTTCTTGCTGGGTTGCTTCGACCTGAATTTTCGTCAGAAAACATGCAGTAGAACAGACTAGCAAGTTAACTCACATTCCTTGCACTCTTTGTGGATTTCTTGATAGCGTTCCCATCCTCTTCAGCGTGATTTTTCTTGCGCTTGCTTGGTACAGCTGGCGCAGGTTCCTCACGTCCCTGAGTCTTTATGAATATTGAATGTCTGAGAGCCAACAGGAACTCACTTTTTTGGGAGGTGGCGGTCGGGCTTTGGGTTTGGCATTGGTCGGGGGCGCCTTCTGGGGGCGAGGGGCGGAGTTGGCGGCCAGACATTACTTGGAACTGCAGAGAAAATTCGAGGGAGGGATAAGTAAGAGGAAAATTGGATCGAGTGGGATTCAACCAACCCATGATCCCGAAAATTCAAAGCGCTGTAGCCACAACAGGTCCACAATGGTTCATGCGCATCAGAGCGCTTTGATTCAAACAATGAGATGAGAATAATCTCTCCGAACTTCTCTCTTCACCCTACGATTCCAATTTTCTTCCAAGTCCGCGCTCTGCCACCACATCCCAACACAGTTTCTTGGTCAAGATGTCGTTCATGGCTTCTTCCGCGCGCGAAATCGAGTACGTCGGGTTCCTGCTTCGCGTTCTCCTCAGTACGATGACCTTTGTCGCAGTCAGTATCAAGTAAAAAGCTTGCTCAGAGTCGGGGTACGCACCTCGCTGCGACGTGATGCATCGCGACTGACTTATAGACGCCGATAGGTATCCACCACGCAAGAGCGTAATGTGACCTGACCTCCCCACCGTGTACGCTCCCTGGCCATGTTGTATAGCCCACTTCGCGTCTTCCTCAGTGTCCTGCTACAGTGTTGGGCTCGTGCATCACGACGCGTATATTAACCCTGCTTTCCGTCAGAACGCACTCAAGCCCCATACAATTCACATACCTCGCTTCCTTCCATGTGTACCCTCATCCGAGGCTCGTTCGATCAATTGCACCGCAGGATGTTTTGTGCTGATAAAAGTTTTAGATTGCGTGGCGCTATTAAATTGGCATGCACTCACGGTGCTGCGCCTTCTTGCCTCTCGTACGTCGGGCAGCATGCTCGTTCCCATCTGCATCACTAATTATCATCAGTTGCTGCCAGACTTTTTTTCGTGGGCTCGCTCACTGTACGCCTCAATATTTCCCTGTCCCTTATTTCTTTCACTGACGCGTCGTAGACCCTTATAGCAGCCGGTGTAGTAAGCATTTTACAAAATGCCAGGTCAACTGACGGCACGGCCTTTTGCAAAATGCCAGGTCAATTATTATCTATACCCAAAAGGATAGTCTCCGGCATAAATAACGGCCTTCAATACTTTTGGCCGGTGCCGGCGGAGGCAGCCTTCCAAAAAGGTAATTTCGGCCTCGGCAGCCTTCCCAAATGGTAATCCCGGCCTCAGGCACACCAAATAAAATATTTCAGCCTTGATTAATCGCTCTCAGCTTAGGGGTACTTCCATTTTAGGATGGGCTCAATAAAAATGCAGGATTTTCAAAGAAAAAAGCAAAATAAGCTACTCCAGGCGCGCACGCTTTGCGCCATGCTCTTCGCAGGATCCCGAGGCACCACGCTTCGAATTGAGCGCCCTTTTCTTCTCGACGAGGACCCATGTGATGTCCGCCACGAGCCTCTTCCACGCCGGCACACCTTCAGCAATCCCAGCAAGGCGGTGCCACCACCAGAGGCAGGCAAGCACGCTCGTCAAGCCATTCAGGCCAGGAAGGAGGGCATCAAGGTCGGACGCGCACTCTTGTTTGAGCCCGCGCTCCTCAAACCTCGCCACGGTGAACTCGCCCTCCTTCCTCCAGGGGGGATTGACCTCTACCCACCACTTCACCACGCCGTCGTAAAAATCCTCGCGTGCATCCTCCTTTTCGTCATCATCGAGATCGAGAGGGATGCGACCATCCTTACGGCCGCGCTGAATCCACCAGCCCACCGCCGCCAGGCGCGCACGGGAGGATTGTGCTTTCCCTGCGGTCTGAAAGCCTGTGGCCGCTTCCAGTGCTCACCAAGCCTCCACTGCAGCCGTCCATGTCGGGACGGCAAGGTCTGCAGTGAAGAGCTCACGCACGGTATTGTGCTTGGCAGATGGTGGCGTAGAGGCCGGGGCTGACAGTGAGCGCGATCGCAACGTAGTAGTGGCTGGAGATGGTGAGCGCGATGGCGACAGAATTGCGACGGGAGGGAGGGAGGAGCGAGGGATATGGATCGCAGGCTGCGCATCCTCCATCAGCGCGTCGATTGCGGCCGGCGCCTCGTCGATGGGCACGTCGTCTGCGAGAGGCGGCGCTTCTTGCACCCGCGTGCTAGTCTCGGCGGGCGGGGTGGTAACGGGCTCGTCGTCTGAGGTGGGACGGCCAATGCCGTCTGAAAGCTGCGTGTTGCTCGCAGCTCCTTCCCCTGCCCTGTCGGCGCCATTGCTCGGGGTCGGCGCATCTTCATCGTCGACGGCCGTGCTGCCCGACCTGTCTGCGAGGCGGCGCGAGGTTCTCCTTGGTTGCTGTGGCGTAATGGGACGGGGGGGGCACTTGTTTCTTCTTTATCCCCAGCATGGCGGACGGCGGCTCGGGGAAAATGCTGTGGAAGAGCGCCTCGTTGCTGGCGATCTTGTTTTCGCGCTCGAATTCGTAGGCACCGAGGCAGTTGATCTGGTAGATCTTCCGCTGGCGCTGAGGGGTCGGCATGGTCGCGAGCTTGTTTCGGAAGGGGGTCCTCGGGGTGCGATTGAGCTGCGCAGCCAGCAGCGGCGTACCGACGTCCTCCTCGCCGTCGCTTGAGTCGCCCTCACTGCCGCTCCACCCGCCCTCGTCATCCTCGCTCGCGCCCGATTCCTCCGCCTCTGCCTCCAAGCCTTTCCCCCTCGACTTCTTGCCCTTCTTCCTCGCATTCCGCGCCTCCCGCCCAGCATTCTCTTTGTCCTTACACCCCTGCTCCTTCCCTCCGCCTGCGACGACCTTTTCCACGGGCAGCGGGGTTGGAGCCGGGGTTGACGCGCTCACGGCGAATGGCGGGGCTGGGGCCGGGGTCGAAGCACTTTCAATGAGCGGCGGGGCCGCAGGTGGGAGGGGTAATGAGGTGCAGGGCATGGGGACGAGTGAACTTGCGCAATGCGCGCAGAGCGCCGCTGCTCCGGGGCCGGGAGGACCTGGGTCCCGTAAACTGCCGAGAACACCTGCCCGCGAAAGATGAGTCAGAAGCACAACAGGCAGAGGTCTCTCGACGAATACCTTTTTCGTCCTTCTTGCAGGCAACGAGAAAGTCCGCGAACGTTTGCACAACGGCCTTGGAGCGCACGGGGGCCCATTTGGCAAAATTTACATCTTTGTGCTTCGGCAAAGCCCCGTGATGCACCCTACCGGGGAGTTAAAGAAAAACATAGGGAGCTGGAAAAGCGGACTGACATCGAGATGAAGACCTCGCCCTCGCCATCCAAGATCTCTCCTAAGATTAGGACCCCTTTGCATTCCATCTGAACGCAAAGACTGTCAAGCGTGCGCTGTGAGATCGATTCCGCATTGCGTCGGCGTCTGAAAAAAAGACAGTGAGCTCGCGGTCAAAGCGCAAAAAACAAAAAGCGGGCCAGGACTCACTCCTCCAACTCGTCAGGCGTACGCGTGGACTTTCCCTGCAAGCTTCTCTCGTATGCTTCTCGCCGTTCCTTGAAATCCCTATCCCTCTTCTCTAGAATCTCGGCCTGCTGCTCATCGTCCAGCTCCTCGTAGTACGACCGCGCGAGTTCGTATTTGCGATTCATCACCTTCACTGCAGGCACGTCTTCTTCCTCCTGCTCCTCCTCGTCGCTTTCGTCGTCCCTCTCGAACCCGTCCCTGTCCTCTCCCAGTTCGTCGTCCGCATCCTTCTTGTATTTTTTGCGGTAGCGGACGCGCAGCACCTCCCCGTGCATCGGGTGCTGCCACAGGGCCCAAGGCACCTTGACGCGGCGGGGAGCGCCATGAATTGCGGTCAGGGCCTTAAGCCATGCGCGGAAGGGCTCAAGGGTGCGTTTCTTGTCCTTTGTTTTGGCGTTGGAAAACCACGATTTTAACTTCTATAGACAAATGGTGAGCCCGGAACGCAACTCGTATGGACCAGATTACGCACCGACTTCGTTGCTCCGCGAGCATGCAGCTCACTTAGCCGCTCTCCGGGTAGTGGGAGGGGCTGCAATACGGCTTTGCGACGTCCGCTCCTCTGCTTCTCTCGCTTATTGTTTTTCTTCACTTCCTCAAACTGCTCTGCATAACTCGTTTCTTTATCTTCCAGCTCCATCTGCTCGTCCGAGTCCAAATTGTTGTACTTCTCATCCCATGCTGGAAAGAAGTCTGACCAGAAATCTTCTTTCTTTTGCGGCGAAGTCGCGAGATAGGCAGGAAGGTGGCTGAGTAGAAATTCGAGAGATGCGCCATGGAAATAACCCTTGTTGCTGCGAGGAGCCATCAGAACGAGAAGACGAGAAACAGCAAGCCGAGCAAAGGAGACGAGAAACAAAATGTGATGTGACAACGCGTGCAGTCACTCGCACCTGACCCGCGACGAACGATCAACACTTCACTACCTCACTCCCGACCACCATGGACTTGCAAGTCGAAGGTACGGCCCTCTTTTGAATTCTTCCTCTTTATTTCTTTCGTCCTTAATCCTTTATTGCCACTCAACCCTCACCATGGGGCAGGGTGGCAATAAAGGATATTTCTTCGCCTTCCGTTCGCCGGCCAACTCTCACCATGGAGCAGGCGGCGAACGCTTGTTTACTTACTTCGCATACATTAATTTGACCCCTCCTTTTCCAACTCTGACTTGCTTCTGCGTGTTCAGACCATTCAGCTTTTGGCGACCCTATTATCTGCGGTCATTACGACCTCATGCGAGCGCTCCAATGCGAGAACGCGGGGCGTATCGAGCGCGAAAACTCGGGGATCCGAGACGACGATGAACCTGACTTGGAGCCGGTCCCCGCATCCCCTGCCTCTCCCTAACCCCACACCAATTCATCTGCCGACCGACCCACACCTCACCGGACGCGCTAAGAAGAACTCGCAAAAGAGGCAGCGGGAGCGTATGAAACGTAAGGAGGCAACCATATCCGCTCTTCAAGATCCCACGCCACCTGTTCCTTCGCCCCAAGCCCTCGACAAAGCCGCCACGTCTGCTCCCATCCCCACATCATACCACGCTGCGAACTTTCGTGCCACCAAACCCCGCTGGAATGGCATGCCCACCCTTCTCGATCACCCTTTGCTTGAGCATGCTCATGACCTCGAAATCCTCAAGGCAAATATGCACTACTTCGACTGGCCAGGAGAGTAAGCCCCCTTTTGACATCCTTTATTAGCGTACTTTTGTGCTAATGCCCGGCCTAGCCAGACTCATGTCATCCTCGACCGCAAGGGCTATATCATCGGCATGCTCATCGCCCCTCCTGTTCACGGCGCGGAGTGGGAGTCCGTCGCTGCTCGCGCCGCCGCCGCCATGCGCACCGCCCGCGATAAGATGACCTTCCCCGCAGGCGCCGAGCACCATCGTCGCGCAGCGGGGGAGGGCTTTCCGACCGCGGCGAAAGGTTTTGCCTTCGGCACTGGCAGAGGTGAGGTCGGCAACATCAAGCCCTCCTCCGCCACCAACGCCGCGGCCCTCGACGAACTGCTGAGCGACAAGGACGTGGAGCGAATTGCGACGAACTCCTACCGTGCGCACAGCCCGTTTTTCTTTTTTCTTGATCTCATTTTTCTGCGCTGCAGCCGCGTTTCAAGCCCTTGCATACGCCGTTTTCAGCGACTACCACGAAGCTAAGCAGCTTCTGCGGCAGAAACATCCTCATCTACGCGACACCTTCCCCCGTAGCCCGTTCGCCGCCTTGACCGCCAACCTCGGGCCCGCCTCTGTCTCTCCTCCTCACACCGACGCCGGGAACAAGGCCGACGGCTTCTGCCTCATCAGCGCACTCGGGAACTTCGACGCCGACAAGGGAGGGCACCTCGTCCTCTGGGATTTCGACCTTGTTATCCGCTTCCCGGCGGGACGCAGCGCCCTCATCCCCTCCGCCGTTGTCACGCATTCCAATACGCCGATACAAGTGGGCGAGGACCGCTTTTCGCTCGTGCAGTATTCTGCCGGGAGCCTCTTCCGGTGGATCGACAACGGATACCAAAGTGACCTCGCTTGGTTCGCAGGCGCCAGCTCCGATGATATAGCATGCCGGGAGGAAGCGCGCAAGGCCCGGTGTGCTGCCGCTTTGAAGAAGTTTTCACGCTGGAAAGATGTGAAGGTAAAAAATTTCACTGGCCAGGCACGGCTGGAAGTTTGGCAGCACGGCGACATAGCCGATTTTAGCGATTATACAGATGAGAGCGAGGAAGAGGAGGAGCGCCCCAAGAAGTGTCCGAAGCGCAGCTAGTGCGCCCTACTTCATTTTCTGTAGCTTTCACCCGTACCTTGTTGCATAGTTGTGGCGTGTATCCCTTTCCTTTTGTATTATCATTATTTCAATGTCATTCCTTTTGTGCTCTCCTTTTGTGCTTTAGCAGAAATATGAGGCCGTGCTGCGTTTTTGGCTTGGGCGCCTACGGCTGAGCGGGCGCTTAACAGGCACGGAAGCTCGGACCGGGATCGGACCGAACTTGCATTTCCGCCAAAAGCGAGCCTCTGCCTCTACCTGCTTGCCATTTGACCTGATGTCGAAGCGCGTGAGGTAGATTAGCATCTTATGCACAACATATTTCGAAATCAGGACGAACAAACCTACATGGAAGATTTTATTTCACGTACAAGTCATCCACCAGCTAAATTCTGGCATGAAATCCAATTTCACTTCAAAACGCAGTATGGAGGCATCCATGAGATGGTACAAAAATCCCATAGGCTCCCATCTACTATGAATTCAACAGTTCAAAGGAGTTATGACTGTTTTTCAACTTGTTGAGATGAAAGAAAGTTTGGTTGAGCTGGCACATGTAATTTGAGTGCGCACTTGGCAGTTAGCAATTAGTGGTGCGTTCCATGCGCTTCTCGAGCTTATGCTTCCAAAATTCCTGAAGCCCTTTATTCTTCGCACTTTATCTTGTTTATAGAGCATAACTCCGGTTGTCTGGGCCACTTCCAAGCACACTGGCATCTGTTGTTCCTCACTAATTCGTCAAACCGCCGAATTTGAACAAAATTTAAAGATGTCCAAATCTTTCAAGAATGTCATGGCACTGAAGCAACAACGTTAGAAATCTTAATTTCATTAATCATTGCGCTATGACTCCGGAGGATGGCTCGTAAAATTGGCGGGAGGTTGATACCAAGCAGCGAAGAATCCACCGTCTCGATGTTTCTATTAGTGCCAGGTATTTTTTTCCTTGACATATGATCTACGGTGTCAATATCTGTGCCAAGTAATCGCCTAAATACCTTGAAGGTGACCCGTCTAGCATTACACCGTGTCTCGAATGCATTTGATTGAAATCTCCTCGGATAATTCACTGAGCTATTTCTTTTTTGCTTCACTGAATGCCCATAAATGTTCAGATCAGTGTTTAACAAGTCTCTTGCTTTAGTAAGTCCAAGTACATATGCTATTCATGCTTCAGTACTTTTGATTCCCTTCGATTTCCCAATTCGGCCACGATATCTGTCAATCAGGTGGCTGTGTTTGCTGTGTTCCCCTCTTCGCACCACTACCGCTTCACGCCTCATGGCCCATGTCGAACTCGAAACCGCCCTAAACAACCTGCAAATTGCCGAAAATGACTTCTTTCACCCCAGGCGAGGCTTCGAGGACAGCCGTGGCTCTGAGAGCTCATCCTTTTATGTTGTCATTGTGGGACATGTGCCCGGCATATACACGCATTGGTGAGTTAATGATTAGCCCAATCATGCGCCTTGATGCTCATATGTCTCTATCGAAGGGAGGATGCTTCCCGCCAAGTTGTAGGCTTCCCAAACTGCGCCTTTAAGAAGCATCGAGGCTGGACTGCAGCTCTGAGCGCTTGGGATGATGCGCGTAGCCCCAACACCGCTCCTCCTGCCGCGTCTCCGCCTCCTGCCCCTTCCTCGTCCGCACACTGCGCGAACACCAACCATCGCGCCTTTAACCTCACCCCCGGACGCAGCCGCAGACCTGCGGCGCATTCATCATCGGCACCACCCATCTCGGTGCCTTCGACCTCTACTGGCTCGACGCCTCCAACCCCTACTGGCTCGCGTAAACCCATGTTGTACGTGTATTCTCATGGCGAGAACACCACCATTTATGCTGACGAGTATGTCTTCTGATTTCTTGGGAAAACCCTTTTATACTTCATGTGGCCAATAATGAATTTTGTTAGACAACAGGCTTCCTCTGCAGCACGTATTGGTATTGCGGACGGCTCGTTCCGCAAGGTCGAGGTGACCCCGAGCGTCAGGAATGCTTTCGAGCACGCAAGGGAGTCGGCTGAAGTAATTGACATCTCAGATTTCTCAGACTCGGAGTGAATAGGTACTACACGAACAATGCTTACGAGTTACGAATACTTACGATTTGCCTCAATTTTTTGGTTTCGTCCCGAATTTCATTGCGTTACCGCTGTCCGCCTATCAACCGCCACGTAATTCCACCTCCGTCCCTCTTTCTTTTTCTCTGGGTGGTATTGTACAAGATGCCTGGTCACTACACCGCACGAAAGCGGTCGAAGAATGTTTACTCTCTCCAATCTTTCGGGCACTCTCTCACCCCGTCTTCAGCCCTTACTCCCGGCGCTCGCACTGGCCACCTGTCTGCTGACGGCCGACGAGCTGATATTCAAAAAATTTCTCTGGAGCGGGAACGGCCTATTTCGACGCCTGGTGGTACGAGCTTGGATGATGAAGACAACTGGCTTGATGTGGCCGATGATTCCCACTCACTGCCAGCCAGCACCGTGGTGGTTTGCGTGCCGGAACGGAAATGCAAACGCAAGTGGTATGCGACCACGGTACGTGCCATCATTTCCCCATGCCGTCCTTGTACGAGCTTTACACAGGACGAACCTCTTCGGCATTGGGTCCAGCACTACCGAGACAGCTATCTGCGTGTTTTGGTGACCCGTGAGGGTTCCATGGGCGAAAGCACTGCCTGCCTTTGCGGAGAGCCGGGAAAATACCGATGTAAAGAATGCCACGGAGCGCAGATGTACTGCAAAGAGTGTATGGTGGAGGCACATCGGCTCCGTCCGCTGTGTCGAATCGAGGTACGTGCAGCAGTCTTATGAGGAAATCAGAGCTGATTTTGTAGGCATGGAATGGTAGCTTTTTCGAGCGACGAGAACTCCGACATCTGGGTCTCCGAGTCCAGCTCGGCCACTCAGATAATCAGCCGTGCCCCCGTGCGCAGAAGGGCCGGGAGAAATTTGTTGTCATCTCCACCAATGGCTTTCACCACGTTACGCTGGACTATTGTCATTGCCGCCGCAGCGGTTCTAAGCCAAGCTGGGAGCAACTCCTGGCTTTCGGGTGGTTTCCTTCAACTCCCGACCGCCCCCAAAGCGCGATCACAATCTCTACACTGAAGCTGTTTCACGCGGTCAGCCTTCAAGGGAAAACAATGGTCTATCATTTTTTCAACGCCTTGGGGAGGATCACAAATAATGCAGGGAGTCAGGCGTTCCAGGTAATTTTTTTTTTCTTAGCGGCCGCAATTGTGCGCTCATTGGAGGCTGTAGCATCGATATAAACTTGCCCTCCGCGTCGTGCGCCAGTGGCGCAATCTACGCGCTCTGAAGCGGGGGGGTATGGGAAATGACCCCGATCGGCTCACCTCAGAAACCCGTGACGGCGAGCTCGCTGTGGAGTGCATCGCCTGCCCCAAACCCGGCGTCAATCTCCCTGTCGGATGGGAGAATACGCCGCCGGCCTTGAGGTAATGGTCTTTGTCCGCGGGGAAGACTCGAAGCTGACGGATCCTTGGCAGGTTTCTGTACGCGATCTTTTTAGCAATCGATGCCTGCTTTCGGTTGAAGCGGAAGAAAATATCCAGCTGGGCGGCTGACCCAAGCATCCAAGATGGGTGGTCGTACTTTGTTCGGTCGGCTCCCTATGCAGAGTTCGTGGAGATGCTGGGTGAACAAAAGGAGGTAACCGCTTCTCCATGGACAACCACCAAAGTAAAAGAAAAAAGCTGACCGTAATTTAGATGAGCACCTGCACCGGGCTGGCTGCCCTTGACCACGCCAACACAAAATACTCAAAAGGTTACGCCGCCACGGGTTGCGGGATGATTACCTGTGGCCGCCACGAGATCGTGTCCAAAAACGGCGTCGGTGACTTGCAGAATGGTGAAAAGTACGCTATTTTCTCTTTACTGCTGCTCGCTTTCATTGATTGGTTTTTTTCAGGTACGGTAATATGGACTATATCGCCGCTAGCGCCTGGCGGCACTTGCGCACCCTCCTCTTCTTCCTCCTCTCTTACGATATCATGTGTCAATGGTCGAAGAATTTACGAGATCGGCTTGCCAAGCTTCCGCCGGCAGTGCGCCTCCTGCTTGTGCGGGCATTTGTGAAGTTCGTTATCCCTAAGCTCCATATTCTCGGGCACTTGCGAAAGTGCCAGGAGAATTTCTCTCTCCTATATACCCTCGGCTCGGCACAAGCAGATATGGAAGGAATCGAGCGTATCTGGTCTTCGAGCGGGTTAATGGGGGCTAGCACACGGGAGATGGGGCTGGGGTCGCGCCAGGATACCCTGGACGACTTCTGGCACTTTTGGAACTGGAATAAAGTGGTGGGAATGGGTACGCAGTCCTCTTTTCCTCGTCGCTTAGGCAAGACGCTTACCTCTTTTCTCAGGCACGACGTTGCGTAAACGCTTTATCAAAGCCACGAAGGAGCTTTTGGCCCAAAAAGCGTGGCTCGAGAAGTTTAGCCAGGCCCACCAGGAGGACGCCATGGCATGGAAGAAAGCTGTCGACGACTTCGAGAATGCTGATGGCAACGATGCGACCGGCAGGCCGCCTGCTAACCCCCTACGAAATGCCTCAGTCGGGTACGTCGATCCTGACTAGCACTTACGGCTACTGACCTTGTCCTCGTAGGGGCGACGCTACGAGACGTCGAGCTGGAGCTCATGCGCGAGGAGCAGGAGCATGAACGCACCTCTGCCACGGCGCGCGACGCCACGGAGGAAACGATGACAGAATATTTGATGCTTGGGCTCGGGATTGAAGGGCAGCAGTGCGTGATTCTTTTCTTGCTTCTTACCAGTAGGTTTACATTCTCAACATCGTCAGACGCCAGCTCGCTGCCGACCTCTTGGCCAACCGAAGCCCCACCACCAAGGACCTTACCGACTTCGTCACCCGTCGCACTCGGATCGCCAGACAAATGAAGAAGTTACGGGCTCTGCAGCGCAGGTATTCACCTGCTGCTCTACAACGAGCTGCGACCGCCGTAGATGCGGACGCCATGGAGGCCGAGCGGACGCCCCTCTTCCTCCCTTCCGCCCTGCTGCCGAGCGAACGCCTTCCCCCCCTCTCTGCACCCGGTCTTGCGGCGGCTGAGCTGCGTCTGCGCAACGCGCAGTGCAGTGAAAGCCTCGACGACGTCCGCCACGGCCTCATTGTCAAAAGGCGCCTGCAAACCTACCGCGGGGTTAACTCATGCCATCAGCACCAAAATACCCGCTCCCGAAGTCTTGTCGATGCCCAGCAAGAGAAAGTCGACATGGGTGCACGCACATATAGGAACGCACGAGCGGCACGCCTCGCGCTCACTCCTGTCGCGGAAACTTCGCCGTGGCGCATGCTGGAGAAGGAGGACCTGCGGTTGCCGGAAGATGAAGAGGAAGCAAAGAGGAGGAAGCAGCGTGCGATGAAGGGAAAGAGACAGCAGGTGGCGCAGCTGAACGCGGATGGGGAGGTGCGCGGCGTCCCCGGAATGGGCGAAAAAAGCCGCCTCATTTCCTGGATTTGGCTGGACACGGGCTCGAAGGGCGGGATCATTGGAGAGGAGATGCGTGCGTGCGTGAAGGTGGAGTGGTGTAAAGCATACGCGCGGGTCAAACGTTGGAGGGAAGAGGTGCTCCTTCTTCAGGAGGAGATGGCGCGCTGCCTACTCACTCTTGAGTGGCAGGCAAAGGCGTGGGACCAACGTGCCAAGGCCAGCTACTACTGCGGGAAGATTGTGTACTGCGAGTCCCACCTGGAAGGTGCCATGGCGTTTGCAGCGAGGCAGGCTGCTGTTCGTCGGAAGCTGGAATCGGGGTTCTGCCGCTTGTGGTGGCCTCTCACGGACAGGATCGCAGGGCCCCATGCACCAGCATCGTCGGAGTCATCGGGGGTTGACGAGCGAGATGATTTTGGCGGTGGTGATGGGTTCGGGAACGAGGAAGGCTCAGAGGATGGTGGAGAGGAGTCCCTCTCTGAGGGTGGGCATGACGCCGCCGTTGAAGAAGCTGTCATCGACGGCAGTAACACCTGCCGATGAGCAGACGCAGGCGAGGAGCCTGACCATGAGAATACTGAGAATGCTATAGGCGAAGATGAGGAGGTGCGGACAGCCGAGATTGATGAGCTCTTGGCTGTCCAGTCCCTTTCACTCGCCCAGTACGACGAGCTGTAGGGTGAGTATTCCTTTTATTCCACCTTTCAGGCTATTTTCCGCAAATTTACGCGCTTTTTTCAGTTCTCTTTGGCATCAACCACCCTTTTTGTCCTGGCCTGCGGATTGTGTCCTGGGTGTGCCCACTGTTTTTCATTTGGCATGCTGGCTGCGCCCTGTGTGCCCGCTTTTTTTTTTGCTTTTTTTCCAGGATTTCGGACATTTCGGACATTCGGACCTGTAGGGCGTGTATGATAAATTGATATATTTATTCCTGGCTGCGCCCTGTGTGCGCCCGCTTTTTTCCCAGGATTTTGAGCATTTCGGACATTCGGACCTGTAGGCCGTGTGTAATAAATTGATATATTTCTCGGAATAATCCCCAAATGTCCCCAAATGGAGTGTGGTAATGCCTGGCGACACCGAGAACCTAATCGGAACAGAGCCACGGGCGGCATGGCTCAAGATAAGAATAATAGAAGCCTTTTGGAGAAAGATAAGATTTAACTGTGCCTTTTGCAAAAGGCCGTGCCGTTATATACCTGGCCTTTTGCAAAATGCTCACTACCTGTAGTGCTTATAGATGCTCGCAGTCGTCCCCTTGGGTTGCGCGACACCTTGCATTCGCCTTCCCCACCCTCCCCATGCTCTACCCGCCGATCGTCCATTATCTCGTGCGTTTTCGCTTTTTTTACCCTCTGCTTCACACTAGCAGTGACGACTAGCAATTATCCTATAGATTATTTCTATCTACCTTCCACACAACCATCTTCACCCATACCCCGGCCTCCCATCCGCTCCTACACCACCTGGCTTCTTGCCCATTATCGACATGGTAGTTAAGGGCAAGAGGCCAAAAGCTGTGCATGTCACAGGGTGACTGCCTTGATCGGTATCGCTCGGATAGCGGACCGTTGTCCGAGTGAATCCGTGGAAGGCAAGCACGCAATCATTATGTAAGCCTCTTACACTCTTTGTCTGTTACCACTATGTCTCCAAGTTGTAGTTGTAATCCGTAGATAGACAAATAAATGAGAGAAACCGCACCATTGGTGCCGTCTTCATGCGCTGTGAGTCTGGGACGCGACCCGCGTGCCCAAAATCGAAAAAGAAATGAAAGAAAAAGAAATTCTGGCATTATTATGTGCGTGGCGTGTACATCACCGACGCTGACAGCGGCGACCACGTCACAGAGTCAGCGAATACATCGACGACCGCGCAGAGGTCGAGAGTTCTGTATCGCAGAAAAGAATTCACGCTTACGATTTCAATTATAGTGGACGATACCGGCGCCCAGGACGATCCCGACTCTTACGAGGCGCAGGTGCGCCAGGCCGACCATCAGGACTTCGCCATGGACCCCATACTCGCCGGGCATGAAGATTGTTTGCGCGCCGCAGCTCCGTACCGCGCACCAAACACACTCTGGCGATCACCCGCTCCCAAAGCGCCGACTCAGAGCGCACCGCTCTTTTTACCGGGCTCGCGAGACCCCACCCCATTTGCCTCATACGGCTGGACGGATAACTCCTCGATGCTGCACGACCCCACCCCGGCACACGTACCCGCCGCCCGACCTCCGCCCTCATCTTTCGCCCATTGCGCAGGCTTCACCCGCACCAGCGCCATCCGCCGCAGAACTCTTCGCTCCCGGTGCCTCGTTTGTGCGGGAGCCGACCCCGCAGGCGCTGAAACGAGCGCACGAGGAGGATGAGGGGGAAGATAGCGAGGACGATGATGCGCCCATTCACCTCCGCCCCAAGAAACATGTGCGTACAGTGCTCGACGAGGAGTCGGACGGCGAGGAACCAGAGGTCGAGGAAGCCGAGGGGGATATATACAACCCCTTCCCAACTCCAGTTTTTTCCTCGCGCTCGACACGGGATCCGACAGCGAGAAAGAAGCGCCAATGCCAGCGTCCGTGTTCCTCGACATGGCGGCCGATGATTCCGACGGGGAGGGGGAGGAGGGGGGGAAGAGGAGGTCGAGGAGACCTTGTCTGATAAAGGTCCTCGATTTCACTTACGCTAACTGATTCATTCTCGCAGAATTTCTGGATGATACTCCGCAGGAGGAAATCCGTCGCCTTCGCCCAAAGTCGGAGGCGAAAGAGCATGAAGACGCCCTTGCCCTGGCGTCGCACTACGAGCAACGGGCCAAACAAGAGCGGCTGAAACTTGCATCGCATTCAGCCGCTGCACCCACCGACTCTGGGGGCTTCATCTCAAAGCCAAAGCCGGATGATCCTGTGGTGGTGGGCACCTGGGTGTGCGGCGTCTACAGCCCAGTGAAAGGGGAGATCTTATACGTGTTCTCCTCCTGGGAGGTGCTGTATGTGCCCAGCACCCGTCAAAAGTGGGAATTCTTTCGAGAGAGAACAAAAGTCACAAAGTGGCCGGAGTGGGGTTTCACCATGACGCGCAAGAACAAGGAAGCGTACACAAACCGCCAATTCAAACTCGTCCCCCGACCTTCCCTGCAGCAACTTCTCCCGTATTACCGCTGCACCAACTCGTCGTTGCTCGCAGTGCCGATCGAATGGCCAACCCCCGCCTTTGCAGAGCCCAGATCACGCGTCGTGGCCATAGACGGTCCCCACAAAGGGTGCGCCGGAATCATCATCCGCGTGGTCGACGCAAACGAAGGCGGAGCCGTCGTCAAGTGCGCCGACGGAGGAATATCTGTACCTTTAATGTAATGTACCCACCCCTGGTAGGGGGGTACATTGTAATATGGGCGCTGCTGGGCCGGGCGGCCGAGTTGTGCCCATATTGCAATGTACCCTGATCCCACCCCATTTGGGTTGCTGGCTCCAAAATACAATAAATCGGGCATTTTCGGGGTTTCCCGCTGATTTCTCTGCATGCCGAAAACATTTATTCCTGCCGCCGCCATAAATATTGCACCTTTCCAGTATTTCGCTGTTTCCCATCAAGTTCTCGGGGCTTTGTGGTCATATGTTTATCAACGATGTCATCGCGTTGCTCTCTGGTGGCGACTTTGTGCTGCCACTGCCAGGCTATCTCACGATGAGTTGGACTCGTTCTCGTTACTCATCCGTATTTTGGTTCCTTTGGTTCCAAGTTCACGGAATGGCAGTTCTTATCAAGCTCTATTCTTGCGTGTTAACTCGCGCCTCCTCTTTAAACTTTTCGATCTTTCCAATCTTTCAATAAATAATACAATTCAATGGATGCCACGATCTCAATAATACAATTCCGACACTACCACAACCCGCACGATCTCAGCCACCGCTTAATGCTTACCCCTCACACGGCGTTTCCTCATTGAGTTCGGGATCAGTATCTGATGTATTGCCCAATTTGGTCGGCCAACTTACATCGGTTTCTCATTCTCCTTCCCATCCTCGACGTCTCCACCTCGCTTGCGTTTCCGTCCCGCGGGTTCGTCGACGGTGTCGTCTCCGCCAGCATCGCCAGCCTGCTTCTCGGCGCTAAAAGAAGTAATGGAAGCATTTCACACGTCAAGGCGGAAACAGAGCGGACCTTTCGTTCTTCGCTTCCATCGCCATCCACAGCACATCCGCCACGTCCTTCACGGCGTCCTTCCACTCGTTCAGCAACAGCGACTCTGGGCCCTCGGCCGTCTTCACTACAGCCTCACCCCACCACAGAAGTGCGCCGACCACCAGCAGCATTCCATTTTTGCCGACCATATTCCACACGTCCTCCCACTCGTTGTCGTGCACGGCCAACGCAGAGATCAGCTCCCCACCCTCCAGGAACCGTCCTTTCGGCTGCACGAGGCGCCACCATGCCCACCATCTCTCTGCGAATGAACCTTTCACGTCCACCGGCCCAGGCACTGAGGCCAGCGGGAACTGCTTCTCCCACTTACGCGCACGCTGCATAAAGGCGGGGATCTCTTCCGGTCTCTGTTTCCCGGTGGGTACGGATAGCCCTCCCTTCGCAGCGAAGCCCGACGCTCGCTCCAATCCAATCAGCGCCGCCACACAACGCGTCCACTCTGGTCCCCCGAACTCTCTCCCTCTCTTGAACGCCGCAAACGCAAATTTTAGCTCCTGGTGCCATTTCTCCTCGTCCTTGTGCTCCCACGCCACCGTGCTACCGCTCTCTTCGTCGACCAATCCGCCGTCATTGTTCCGGCCACTAGATCCTGCGCCAGCCGCTCCCTCGGCCCCATTTCTCGCTCCCCTCTGCTGTGGTCCCCCGTTCTGCGCGCGGCGCCATGCCGGCTTCGGTTGGGGCCGCGGTACAACGGCGGGTGTCGTTTGCGACGTGTCGGGGCTTGGCAGGCGTGATATCTGCGAATTCTCGCTCAGGATCGCTTGTGCCGCGTTGGGGGTAGTCAGCGCTGTCTGCATGCTGGCAGTAGGAGTCCTCTGTGTGTGGGGGTTGGTCTCCGTCGTGCCGGAGGCATTCGCCGTCTGTGTGCTGACAGTGGGAGTGGTCCCCTGTGGCGTGGTCTCCGTCGCGTCGGCGGCGGGTGTCGTCTGTGAGCTTGGACTAGGGGTTGTTTGCACGGGTGATGCAAGCTGCGGAGTCGTCTCGGTTGTGTCGAGGGCGGGCGCCGTCTGCGAGCTGGGAGCGGAAGTGGGAGTGGGAGTAGGCGAGCTGGGCTGCCTCAAGGTCTCCGCAGCGTTTGACGCGAGGGCAGGCTCCGTCTGCGGGTTCGGAGTGGGAGTGGGAGTGGACGAGCCGGGTTGCCTCGAGGTCTCCGAAGCGTTTGGCGCGTTAAGGGTCGGCGGCGTCGCCTGCGTGCTGGAGTTCGCGCTCGACGCGAGGCGATCCAGCCTTTCCAACGTCTCTTCCACCATTTCCTCCCGCTCCTTTCCTTGGCCGACCAGCGCCATTCGGCTGGCAGCGCGACCCTCCGCCAGCGCATTTTCCTTCTCCATCTCGCCTGCAGACATCATTCCCAGGCGTCCCATGTATGCCAAACCTTCGCCGGGCGACATGGCGGAAATTTCTAATCCCAACGCCTCGCCAACCACCGGTCCACTGTAACCCCCTCCCATGTCTCGGTGGCGCCCCACCCGCTCACGGGCCCGCTCAGCAGTAGGCTCGTCAAACTCTCATCTCCAGCCACGGATGAAAACGGCGAATCTGAATCCGTAGGTTGCAGCGGCATGGAGGAAGTAGCAGCAGGTGGTGCGGCGGGAGGCGGCGCGCTCGCCGACGGAGTACCAGCGGGAGTGCCAGTGGCGGGCAGCGCCGCGGGCAGCGGGACACTCGCCGCTGGAGCAGCAGCAGCAAGCGGTAGCTCGTCTGTAGTCGGCCCCGCATGGCTGCGCTCGCCCAATGCCCTCTGTCGGCATTCTTCTTCCGCTGCATCCAAGTCAATTAATTATCATACTCTTTTTGCGAATAACATTTCACTTACTGAAGCAATTTTGTGTGAAGGCAATGAAGCTTCGCTGGGCCGCGTCAAAGCCAGGACGATCAAACTCGCTCCAGATCCTTGGGACTAGACCGTTTGAAAATCCCGCATGTATGCTAATTTAATCAGCGTTACGTCGACCAGCGTACTAGCTGAGCCTCACCTGCGCACCTCAATCCTCCCTCCGCGGTCGGGGATCGGGCCACACATCATGATCGAAATATTCATTCCGAACTGCGTGCGAGCCGCCTCCGCGAACGGCTGCATGTAATGCGCTGCATTATTCAATGCCCTGTCCCGTTTAAAAGTCAGTTTCTTCTGCCTTGTCAATTTGACCTCACTTACACGTTGAATTCCTCCGGCGTAGACGGCACGTCCTTCGCCAACGCGATTTTGTACGCTTGGACGGCCGCCTCGTGTTCTTTCTCGAGCGCCGCCAAAACCTCCTCCCGAAATTCGGGGGTCTCAGCCAACCACGCCTCTTTGGTCACCATGTTCCGCACATTGATCAATGCCGGAGGGTTCGGGAGGCGCGAGAGCGCGGCTCAGCGTGTCAAAACGCGTGGCTTGATCTGCTCATGGTAGAAATGGCGCGAGTAAAAATGAAGGGCGCGGGTCTTGACGGGTGCGGGCGGCTCAAGCTCCGTTTTGTCGAAGAGCTGCTTGAAGGTTTTCGTTTCCTTCCCCTTCTTCTGCCCGCCTCCGTATTGACTATTGAACCAGACACCAATTTTTGTGCGAAGCTTCGTGAAGTAGGTCGCGCGCGCGCTGGCTTCCTCGGGCGGCAAACTGTCCACATCTTCCGCTGGGTTGACATCGTCCACAACATCTTGTCCTTCGGCCAGATCCCCATCCCAAGGGGTATTGTAGCCGTACTTTTTCACATAAAGCTGCCCGGCGCGCATATAAAAAGGTCCTGTAGCGCCGGTCTCTGCTGCCGCTAGGTAGTCGTCCTTGAGGGCTTCGAAAAATGCGAGCTTCGTCCCGTGGATCCAGCACTTCTTGCCGGGTTTCACCGGTGCCTGTCCCTCGCGTTCGCGTTTGCGTCGAGCAGTTCCTTGGCGCGGCATGAGGAGAACGATCGAATTTCTTCGCACGTGCACCATAGGTCGATCATCATTCCTTCAACAAATACATCTGCTTCCAAACAAAATAGAATAATCGGATTTCAGGTGCTGCGACAAAACATATAGATATATTGAACGAGCGGCGAGATCTGAGACTAGCGACAAAAAACAAAAAATATTCCCCAACCCAAATACCTATTCCTCCCCAAAAGATTCGTCGTCATCCAGTGCAAAGAAAGACGCCGCCTGCAAGCTGTGGGTGAGGAGCAGGTCAGGCTCCTCTCCCTGAGCCTGCAGCTCGAGATAACGCCGTTCCGTGCGCGATCTGCCATCAAGAATCAGAACAAGTCCGTTCTTTTCGAGAATGAGGACATACGCGCTGCTCGAGACTATCCCGTGGCCGCGTATCGCGAAGAGCGCCGTTGTGCTTGGACCTCGGTGGTATTGCAGTCGGCGAGCGTGCCTGGGGTGCTTGGGAGCGAGCCGCAGTTGCCGGTGAGCGAACTGGAGAAGCTGAAGAGGAGGCAAGCCATTTACTGACACTCGACGTAAGTGCTATTTCTGCAACGGGGACTTTTGCACTCACAAGTCAGAATCTCCCGTCCCCGTCTTGGACACGGAGGTAGTGGGAGCCATCCCCGCCGTGGTCTTCCCTGAGGGCGATGTGGGTGGCGATGCCCTGGTCTTCGTCGCCGGGGCGGAGGCAGGGGCTGAAGAGGCTGGGGCTGGGGCAGCCGCAGAGTACTGGAGCGGAGGGGGAGGGAGGCGCAGCCGCTGCTCGAATGAACGCCGGATCCACCGGGTGGGGATGCGCCCCCAATCGGCACAGACCATGCCACGCCTCAATACACTCGTCCATCGAATTATAGCCGCGGTAGCTGTTGTCGGGGAACCCCGACACGCTGGCATGCGCCTCGAGCCTGCGGAAGGGATTAGGTTCGTTGCTGCGCCATAGTATCGCCCATTTACTAACCAATCCTCGAAGATTCCGACAGTGCGCCCGTGAGACACTAGATAAAAGCGCACACGACGGCCGGTCCTCGCCGGACGACCAACATTTCCATGGATGGGAGGCATACAATAGTAGCGGGGGTCGAGGCTTTCAGGCTGCTCAGCCATGAGAGCTTCGTAGGAGGGGAGGTTGTTGCCAGGCACTTGAGACATGAGGGTAAGCACGAGAGGATGATGCGAGTGCGCCATGTGCTCACCAACTTGTTTCAGAAGCCGTACGGTACTGATCCTCCATACACACCTCGGTCTTGAAAATGCTTTGGAAAGTCCTCGATCCCCACTCCCGCAAAGGTGAGCTCTCCCTAACCCAACAAAAAAGAAAAATCAGAGCTGAATTCCCATTGCTTCGCAGCCTGGCAAAGCGAGGCCGAGTGCCAGCTAATCAAATTCGCGTTTACGGGGCGCGACGGAACGAAGATTACCAGCTATGCTGACTTTCGTGTTCACCTCGTCCGCCATGATGGCGGGATGGGTGCGTCCTCTTTTGAATTGTGGGGCATGTACGCGCAGAACCGCTGATCTATCATTTGCATAGCCTGCTCCAAAGCCATCGCCAGTCGCCGTATCGCAATCCGCCAACCATGGCGTTACCGTCAGTGGATGGAGGCCCGCATACCCTTCGTCCCCGTCACGCCGGCTGGCCCCGCCGCAGTCGCCGCCGACGTGTCCCAGCCAGCATGGGGTTCTGCCGATCGCGATGCCGGCGGATGGGGGAGTGGCGAGAGCTGGATAAGTGGGGGTGCCTGGAGGACTGAGGCCGTCTGGGGGAGTGGTAGTGGTAGCTGGGACTCCAACAAGCCATGGACCAGCCCGCGCATCCCCAAATCCAAGGGGAAGCGCAAGCGCCAACGCCAGCGCAAGGCTGCCCAGCGAGCACTACTTGCGGTACAGATGGAAGAGGGTTGGCGGCAGGCGCAGGCGGAATGGGAGCGCGCCATGGACTCGAACCCAACGCCTAGTTGCTGCTAATTCGCCCGAAAAAAATTATTGTTCTAAGTACTACTGTAATTTCACCACTCGTCGTCTTCCTCTTCGGATGATTCCGTCAGTAAGTCGATGTCGGACCAGTACTGCCGCGCTTTGGGCCGCAATTTGGTGTCTTTCCCCCTGGCAGCATTTTTTTTGACAGTGGCGCGCCTCGCACGGTGGGCAATAGTCTCGCGAAAGCTTGAATTTATCAGTTAGGCATACGCCTTGCATCGCCATGCCACATACCGTTCACGGTAGCGACTTTGCGCCTCTCGATGCCTCTGGCGCTGCTCCTCCGTGAGATTGGCGCGAAGGCGCGCCATTCTCTCCCGCGTTTTTCGGCGGTGATCCTCCAGGCGCCTGGCGCGACTAAGTCGCTTGAAAAAAGTTGGGGATGAGCGACTCACGCCTTGCGATACTTGCAATACGTCTCGAGGCGGCGTAGGTGGCGGTCCTCGGCGTCTGCACAACGCTGGCTGGGTGATGCAGGCATGGACGGTAACAGGCAAATTCAAATTGTGCATCAAATGATCAGTGTTATCTTGGGCGCTTGCTTTTATCGGGATGGGCGCTTGGCTGATTGGCAGACTATCTCATCTTATCTCCAGCCCGGCTGTCAAATCGCGTCGCTCAATCGGGTATAATTAGCTTACCTCACTGGATGCGGTCTGGAGAAATCGCAACTGGGTGCGATCCAGAGCAAAGCAGAGGGTGCGATTATCACAGATAAGCATTAGACCTCTCTTTCTACTAACTGAGAGCGAAATTTGTGGGGGTCATTTTTGCGACTTGTATTTCATGTTCAAGACGAGGTTACGGCTGTTTCTGTAGTACGAATTTCAATACAGTGCCAGGCAGATTGTCGGCAGGTTTGAGACTTTCGGGCGCAAAGTCTCCTTTGGATGGCTAATATTATTTCTAATTGCTTCTAGCTCACTCCGTGTCCGGGTTCTCATGCAGTTCACTAGACACTTTCCAGAAAAGTAACCGGTGAGTGCGCCACTCTATGCAAATATCGAGTCACTTGTCAATGCAGTCACCAAACAGTTGCAGGTGGGGTGGATGCAAACTCCCCCCGTATTTTTGATCATAAAATGCAGGGCTCAAAGTGATCATGGGTCGCGGTAACGTTCATTTAATGTGGGAAACTGGGCCATTCGACTAGGACGTTTGTTTGCTCGCTGGTCAAGGAACGAGTTGAATTGGAGTATCGAGATTTAAACTGTGGATGGCAGCTATGTTAAAGATTTCGGACAGACGGTCTTGGGGCAGTAATGTGAAGCCTGCGACGACCACGACGAGGTGAGGGTATATGAGCAAACATTGAGCTTCTCTCCAAGCTGCACCGCTTTCGACGCACTACACGCATGAAGCACCGACCCACAAGCAACGCTGTTCGTCTAGGACTCAAGTAACAAGTACCAGAAGACTTTCTACTGTTCTTTGAATCCCGGTGCCAACAACTCGACATCGACGCATCCCAGTTTGCTCAATCAATCTTTTCCACATTTGGTTCTCTCCCGTTGCTCTCTCTCCTCATCATGAGCAAATCACTGGACGAACAGGCTCAGCACAAGGCAAGGCGTCGCGTGCTTTCCGGTATGCTGCACAGCGTATTTTTGAGGACTGACAACGAGATCGGAACAGATGCCTCCAACACGTCTGCTTCCAAGGGTGCGCATCGTAGAACTTGGTCTGTGCCGACTATGGCTGAGTTTACAGGCTCTTCGGCGGGGAATCCGTGGATCTTGGATGCCCAGGGTCAGCTAGTTCTACAAGGTACGTGTGTGCGCCACGACGTCTGTATCATCCCCGAGCTGATGACAACGGGCAGAGACCGTTGGAGCACTTAGTCCGTCTTCCGCCACGGCCCCTGCGAAGCTCGGGCACAAACAACCGGACCGTGCGTTCGCGTTGTTCCTCGCGTACTCAAGGTTGACGAATCCCAGGTTTTTCGCGTCGCAAACACATCATTGGCGGCCCACCGTCCAGCATCCGCATCCGCCTGACCCCTCCCCCCGACAAGCCCTCACGCATCTTGCGCACCTTGGACGCGCTCGAGGCCGCTTCGGCCCGCATGCAGGTTCAGAGGTTGATTCGCGCCGCGCGCGAGGCGGTCAACCCGATGGCTGGCGACCGACCGTCGCATGATAGAGATCAGGCCGCTCCTTCCAGACGTTCTCGTGTGGTGCGTGTGATCGGAGACACCAGCTCCTCGGCCGCCACCACATTGGTTGTTCGTACTCCAGCTGAGCAGGCTAGGCAGGAGCTCAGCTTTTAATGCTGCCTCAAGTCCATATTCACGCTAGTCATCTTCAATAAAATGCAGTTTGGGGTAATGCAATGAAAATGGGCTTGTTTTGGAATACATGAAATGAGACGACAAGCGCAGAGCTATTCAAGGCACCCAAATACCATTACTGTGCCGGTACCGGTACCAACTCATCATCCGCTGTGATTAAATCAGAAATGAATTGGGTCAAGGAACAAGTTGAAGTGGGACAACATACCCGGCGAATATTCCGCAAGAGGTGCTCGCGCTCCTCTGACAATGGTCCTTCGAGCTCGAGGTCGTCCGGAACGCCAATCCAAGGCTCGCTCAAAGGGGTGATGCCATAATAATGAACGTATTTTAGCAGAAGCGCCGCGTAGAAGCGGGCTGTATTGTGAGAGTCGACGGACGCGACATATTGATTCCAGTGGGCGCGAAGGAAACGCAATTTGACGGGGTCTATGGATGGCAGGCGAGGCGGAGGAGGGCCGTTGCGGAGAGCACGGATACGGGACTGGCGAGGCATGTGGGCATGAAGGTCTAACCTCCAGAGTAAAGCATACAATATGTGGACAAAATGATTGACCGATCGGTTTTTTGATCGGCCCGGCTCACAGAGGCGATCTTTCCTTTGGGACTCTGAGAGTAAACTGAAGCCTTAGGGTTGTAGTATAACCCACCGAAGTGTTGGGTTTGTTGGCAAGGTATTCAAGGAGATATGTGGCTGAAAGTGCTCTGCATCAGAATACTTGTGCAAACAAAAATTACATATGATATAACAACACGTCGTTTTCTCCACATCCAAAACACATCTGCCTTGTTCCTCTTATCACTGTTATCTGCACTCAATGAGCTCTACCCATGGCTTCAAACTTGACCTCAACCAAGAAAGTGAAGATCATACAGTGGTAGGGATCCCCACCGTATCCGTATTTTACGGTTTACGGTTACGGATATACGGAAACCGTACCGTAACCGTATGGCTCCTGGACAGGAATTTTACGGATACGGATACGGTGCGCCGTAAACCGTATGCACCCGTAAAATTTACGGCCGTATATGGTACCATACGGCCGTAACGGCAATCACTACTGTTCGTGTTATTTTGATGATTGAGCGGAGATTGAGCGCGACATTCGCGGCCCGACTTGTCTCGGCAAGCATTCGGCTTGATTTCTATCATCAAACGTGAGCGGGAACGTCGCCGATGGCAGTCCCAACGCGCCCATCATTCCCATCAGCGCCATCAAAAGCGCCGGCCGGAGCCCTCAAGCTGCCACAAAAAATAAGAGAAAATGTTGAGATGCACCAGATATTCAAAGATTACAGTTTGGATAACTAGCATGCTCCTATACTATTATGCAATCGTACCGCATCACTCGGGAGTATCAGAAAATCGCCACTGAATCATGCACAACCACACGCGCCCCTTGCGGAGTGATGGAAAATGCAAGAAAAACAGCGGGAGGACCTTGCTGAGGACTTTCCGAGGCAAGGGATAGCTGTGGAGAATTTTACGGCCGTATGTACGGCCGTAAAACCGTATTACGGACCGTACCGTAACCGTACAGGCCTCCAGCGGAAAGCATACGGTACGGTTACGGGGAGATGGCATACGGTTACGGCCGTATAAATTACGGCCGTAACCGTATACGGTACGGTGGGGATCCCTATACAGTGGATGCGAGAAGGAAGGTCCCACAAATTCATTCAGGAGCACTTGACCAGCTGCCACAATGTGTCGGATTCCACCATCTACCAGATAAAGCAGGATAATAGTGACAAAGAGAACTACCATGATGTAGGACACTCTTCAGAGTGGCCCCATAAGCTGCAGCCCAGAGGTATGCGATCAAAAAACCGATCGGTCAATCATTTTGTCCACATAGTGTATGGTCGCGTATCAGTCGCGTATTGAAAGCGGCCAGCGCAACGAATAGCCGAGCGAAAATCTCTTGCTCTTGACCACAACTTGAACAACGTGTCGTCCAACAAAGTAACGGGAGAACGGTCCGAAAATGCGACACGTTTTCTTCATTTCTCCTGGACTGACTTGGTTATACAGCCTGTACAACCATGCCCTCCTCCAACCAAAATTCCACACCTCAGCCCACATCGTCCACTATCACGAATTCATTGCCATGCCGATGGCGTCGGCCCATGGAGAAGGGATAGAGCAAGGAGTTTCAAATAAGCTTCCAGCGCGGATCCCGGAGAAGCAGATCGTCCTCGTATGTCTGCTGTTGCGATTGCCCATCGTTCTTGCCTTACGACGTTTCATTTAGACAAAGCTGTAGCGTCTTCGTATTTATGCAGCCTTAGTTATTTTGTTGCAGTTGTACCGTATACAGTAAAGTTTGTGTGGAAAGTCGTCGCGTAGAATCCGGTCCGGGCAGCCGGTTATCACAGGTCAAACAGCCACGATTTCGATTGAGGTACGTTCAGCAGCCTCAACCACACAGGTTGTAATCCGACAACGCCATCCCACAGATGGCTTCACCCACTCATGCCTGCCTGAAAGACGTGAATCTTTTTCTCCATTCAATGCGGCTTAACTGGTCCGCCGCATAACTTGTTTTGAAACTCAGCCGATACCGCGCAAGCATGTGAAAAGGACCGGCTCATCATTTTGAAGGCTGAGTGCGGAGAGCACTTAGGTGCGTTCCCGTTTCCTGTGGTGGTATGCTCCGCTGATTTTTGGCGTTGCTTACTAGGGGAGACGGTTCCGAACTCGCCTGTACATACGAACGATGTTTTCGCAAATCACCTATAAAACCCAGAGAACCCCACTAATTAGTGCGGAGCCCGAGGTGCAGGCCCCCCATTAATTATTGGCAGTTTATATGTCCCACTGCTCACTTCAATAATTATGTAGATAACTTTTCAATAACTTTCAAGATCTATGGCATAGGGCCAAGTCCCACTGTATGCTGGATAACTTTCAATCACTACGGCACTTGGCAGAGTCAAGCACACCCTTCTGACCCAAAAAGGAAATACACCTGAAAATATACCAAAAAATCAAAGTTGTAGTGTATATTGAGACTATTTACCATATAGAGTGTTTTTATGTTATGCTTCATTATACTATGGATTTTCACATGATTTGATGCAGCTTTCCAAAAAAGGCAATTATCCAAAAATAGACCAAAAACCAAAGTTATAGCCTGCTTTGAGATAAATCTAACTGTGCCAGAATTTTTCTTATCGGATATATTGTTGTATCACAAAATGCAAAATACTGATGTGATCACAGATTTTTATTTAGGTGGTACGCCTATAAAGCCCAGAAATGCCTACTAATTAGTGTGGTTATTGGAGTCGATCCACCGCAATAGTTATAGGCAGTCCTGGCAATTCAGTGCTCACTGCAATAATTATATCAATAACTTTTCAATAACTTTCAATTCTGAGGGCTGTAAGAGGCTCATTTGGATAACTTTCAATAATTTTGGGACTTGGTGGTGCTCTGCCACACCAAGGCCTACCAAAAAAGGAAATATGGCTAAAAATAGATCAAAAACCAAAGTTGTAGAGCACATCTAGATGAGTGTGACTGTACAAATGGTTTTGTTATCAGAGGCTTCATTCAGCTACAAAATGCCAAATACTTGCCTAAATGCAAGCTTTTATTACCAAAAAAAGCAAGTGTTCTAAAAATAGACCAAAATCAAAGTTGTAGCTCTCTTCAATACAAATCTAACTGTACAAGAATTTTTCTTATTGGATGCTTCGTTGTGTCACAAAAGCAAAAATACTCAGCGAACGCGAGTCTTTGCAGCTGTCCAAATGTATTATAGAGGCTATTATCAGACCAGCTGACCTTATATCACTGACTACTTACTTAGTATGGTATGTAAGACCTTATCTGACTAATCACAAATGTCAATATGACCTAATATCAGTAAAGAAACCTTACCTTATTAGAAGTCAATTAATCTGACCAATACAAAAGCTTACTTGGTCAATTCAACTGACAATTGATAAGAAGACTACTGACTCCAGGTCAATCTGATCCAGTGTCTTCACTGATGGCCCTTGATATCTGTAACAAAATTCTTGACTACAATACAAGTCAGTGAAACCAGCAATATATTATTTACTTCATGTGAGTAAAGGTAATCTATTGACTTCTAGTTAGCCATCTACTAACTTCAATACACTGACTTGAAGTCAGTTAATGACTTCATTGACTCCAATTCAACAGTACAAGTCAGTAGACCGCTGACTTGAAGTCAGTAAATCTATTGACTTTATTAACTCCAATTCAGCAGCCTATTGATGTCAAGTGAGTGGATTTATTGACTCTATTGACTTTACTGACTTCAATTTAGTATTGTATTGACTTCGAGTTAGTAAATCTATTGAATTTGAGTCAGTAAATCTATTGACTTCAATTCAGTAGCGTATTGATTTCATTGAATTCACTCAATAGTTTATTGACTTCCAGGTGGTAATGTATTGACTTCAGTCAGTAATGTATTGACTTCAAGTCAGTAATGTATTAATTTCATTCAGTAATGTATTGACTTCAAGTCAGTGAAGGTTGTATATTAGCTTTGAAAATCACTATTGAAGTCAATAGACCACTAGGGTGGTTTAAAAGTACTGTTTGTTTTGCATTTTGCAGGCCAACCAGCCATTGGATCAAAAAATGTTGTATATGAATCTTGTAGCCCTTGATGAGTTCTACAAGACAGGGTTAGCCATCAGATGTATTTCGGGGTCCTTCGTCTTTGGGACACTGACGCCTCGCACCCAAATAAGGAAATTTTGCTAAAATCTCGCTATCTTGCTCAATATTGGACCGTTTTGGACGATCTAACCTCACAGGGCCAATATTCTACATCCTTTATGAATTTTTAGGGCCTTGTTTAGCCTAATATAACACTGCAATGCGGTGATAAATGCCCAACAACCTGGATAATCACTTGGTGTATAATATATTGTTCAGTATGTCTTATCTATGGCTTACAACCACCTCACATTGCTTGGAGAACTACTTGGAACAGTTCTGGCACCCTGGATCAGGTCTTGAGAGCTACAACAGCATTATCTTAACAAGATCAAAAAATCTAATCTTTCCCTGATTCTAAGAGATCTCAAGGTCTGATAATGGTTCTGGATGGTGTCCCAGTATATTCTAGACTATAATAATCCTTCTAGAGCAAATTCACTTCACCTCCCCCTCACAGGCTTAAGAGTTACACTGATCAAATCTGAAAAGTGTTTTGATGATATTTCATCTTGCTCAAGGTCACAGGAGTGCAGCCCAGTGTATGAAAACAATATTTCAGCCTATCCAAAGCATCTGAGAACAAAAATTCACCCAATATACCAATTTAAACATGAGTTTTGTTGAGTGACATTTTTCGCTTGTTTGATGAATAGGAGACCAGCCAGACCAGTGAGGGTAAAATGGAGGTCAGAAATGAAAAGGAGCAACAAAATGCCACAAGATACAGCTTTGGTTGAAGTGATTTGGTTGAGATTTGACCAGTTGGTGTTTTTGAGCAGGTGGGTTCAACCACACTCTAAAAGCATATAGGATGGTCATTCTCAATTGAGCAGGTGGGTTCAACCACACTCTAAAAGCATATAGGATGGTCATTCTCAAAAACACCAACTGGTCAAATCTCAACCAAATCACTTCAACCAAAGCTGTATCTTGTGGCATTTTGTTGCTCCTTTTCATTTCTGACCTCCATTTTACCCTCACTGGTCTGGCTGGTCTCCTATTCATCAAACAAGCGAAAAATGTCACTCAACAAAACTCATGTTTAAATTGGTATATTGGGTGAATTTTTGTTCTCAGATGCTTTGGATAGGCTGAAATATTGTTTTCATACACTGGGCTGCACTCCTGTGACCTTGAGCAAGATGAAATATCATCAAAACACTTTTCAGATTTGATCAGTGTAACTCTTAAGCCTGTGAGGGGGAGGTGAAGTGAATTTGCTCTAGAAGGATTATTATAGTCTAGAATATACTGGGACACCATCCAGAACCATTATCAGACCTTGAGATCTCTTAGAATCAGGGAAAGATTAGATTTTTTTGATCTTGTTAAGATAATGCTGTTGTAGCTCTCAAGACCTGATCCAGGGTGCCAGAACTGTTCCAAGTAGTTCTCCAAGCAATGTGAGGTGGTTGTAAGCCATAGATAAGACATACTGAACAATATATTATACACCAAGTGATTATCCAGGTTGTTGGGCATTTATCACCGCATTGCAGTGTTATATTAGGCTAAACAAGGCCCTAAAAAATTCATAAAGGATGTAGAATATTGGCCCTGTGAGGTTAGATCGTCCAAAACGGTCCAATATTGAGCAAGATAGCGAGATTTTAGCAAAATTTCCTTATTTGGGTGAGGCGTCAGTGTCCCAAAGACGAAGGACCCCGAAATACATCTGATGGCTAACCCTGTCTTGTAGAACTCATCAAGGGCTACAAGATTCATATACAACATTTTTTGATCCAATGGCTGGTTGGCCTGCAAAATGCAAAACAAACAGTACTTTTAAACCACCCTAGTGGTCTATTGACTTCAATAGTGATTTTCAAAGCTAATATACAACCTTCACTGACTTGAAGTCAATACATTACTGAATGAAATTAATACATTACTGACTTGAAGTCAATACATTACTGACTGAAGTCAATACATTACCACCTGGAAGTCAATAAACTATTGAGTGAATTCAATGAAATCAATACGCTACTGAATTGAAGTCAATAGATTTACTGACTCAAATTCAATAGATTTACTAACTCGAAGTCAATACAATACTAAATTGAAGTCAGTAAAGTCAATAGAGTCAATAAATCCACTCACTTGACATCAATAGGCTGCTGAATTGGAGTTAATAAAGTCAATAGATTTACTGACTTCAAGTCAGCGGTCTACTGACTTGTACTGTTGAATTGGAGTCAATGAAGTCATTAACTGACTTCAAGTCAGTGTATTGAAGTTAGTAGATGGCTAACTAGAAGTCAATAGATTACCTTTACTCACATGAAGTAAATAATATATTGCTGGTTTCACTGACTTGTATTGTAGTCAAGAATTTTGTTACAGATATCAAGGGCCATCAGTGAAGACACTGGATCAGATTGACCTGGAGTCAGTAGTCTTCTTATCAATTGTCAGTTGAATTGACCAAGTAAGCTTTTGTATTGGTCAGATTAATTGACTTCTAATAAGGTAAGGTTTCTTTTACTGATATTAGGTCATATTGACATTTGTGATTAGTCAGATAAGGTCTTACATACCATACTAAGTAAGTAGTCAGTGATATAAGGTCAGCTGGTCTGATAATAGCCTCTATAATACATTTGGACAGCTGCAAAGACTCGCGTTCGCTCGAGTATTTTGCGTTTTGTGACACAACGAAGCATCCAATAAGAAAAATTCTTGTACAGTTAGATTTGTATTGAAGAGAGCTACAACTTTGATTTTGGTCTATTTTTAGAACACTTGCTTTTTTTGGTAATAAAAGCTTGCATTTAGGCAAGTATTTGGCATTTTGTAGCTGAATGAAGCCTCTGATAACAAAACCATTTGTACAGTCACACTCATCTAGATGTGCTCTACAACTTTGGTTTTTGATCTATTTTTAGCCATATTTCCTTTTTTGGTAGGCCTTGGTGTGGCAGAGCACCACCAAGTCCCAAAATTATTGAAAGTTATCCAAATGAGCCTCTTACAGCCCTCAGAATTGAAAGTTATTGAAAAGTTATTGATATAATTATTGCAGTGAGCACTGAATTGCCAGGACTGCCTATAACTATTGCGGTGGATCGACTCCAATAACCACACTAATTAGTAGGCATTTCTGGGCTTTATAGGCGTACCACCTAAATAAAAAATCTGTGATCACATCAGTATTTTGCATTTTGTGATACAACAATATATCCGATAAGAAAAATTCTGGCACAGTTAGATTTATCTCAAAGCAGGCTATAACTTTGGTTTTTGGTCTATTTTTGGATAATTGCCTTTTTTGGAAAGCTGCATCAAATCATGTGAAAATCCATAGTATAATGAAGCATAACATAAAAACACTCTATATGGTAAATAGTCTCAATATACACTACAACTTTGATTTTTTGGTATATTTTCAGGTGTATTTCCTTTTTGGGTCAGAAGGGTGTGCTTGACTCTGCCAAGTGCCGTAGTGATTGAAAGTTATCCAGCATACAGTGGGACTTGGCCCTATGCCATAGATCTTGAAAGTTATTGAAAAGTTATCTACATAATTATTGAAGTGAGCAGTGGGACATATAAACTGCCAATAATTAATGGGGGGCCTGCACCTCGGGCTCCGCACTAATTAGTGGGGTTCTCTGGGTTTTATAGGTGCTCAATCTGGATTATATTGGCCTCAAATTATTTTCCCTCCGATAGATTGCCATCTTGGCCACAATTTTCTCCACGGGAGTCAATCGATCTGTTGGAAAACACGTCCGCCAGAATTGATACAAGCCGAGACATGTGAAGTGCGTGACAGCTCAGTTTGTTGACGCGATCATCACCTCTTCTCTTCGAAGTCTGGCCACGCCTGCCTACACGGCATCCACGACATCTTTCCCATGGTGTCGCGTGCTAAATCCGAGCGCATCAAAGGGCACGTGAAGAGCAGGCGAAAGGAGCTCGACATACGAGGCACACTCTATGAATACGAGCGCGAGAAGGTGAAACCACCCAATCTCAGGAAACCAAAGTCTATTCGAGAGATTGCAGAAAGCCATAATGTCTCCTATGGTACTCTACAGCGACACATAAAGGGCGGGCGCGGTATTCGAGAGGCAAATCAAGCGAAGCAGAAGCTCCCGCCCACCCAGGAATTCTCGCTTGTCCAATTCATGCTCGAGTCTGCGGATCGCGGCTTCCCTCTGAACCACAACCAAATCAGACAGGCTGCGAACGCGCTTCGCGAATCGACACTCGGCACGGGTGTTGAGCCAGTGTCCGACAAGTGGGTCTTCGCCTTCTTGGATCGGCATCATGACATGCTCCGGACCTTTTGGAGCAAGCCACTTGACACCCAGTGCGCACAGAGCTTAAATCCCGAAGTTGTCAAGTCTTGGGTGGATTTAGTGCAGAAATGGATCGTCAACCAAGTTGTCTCACTGGATAGGATTTATGGAATGGACGAAAGTGGCTATCCCACTGGTTACACGGGAAAGGAGCGCGTTGTCGGGGCACGCAGGACTAAAACTCAGCACAAGCAAGGTGGCGCCAGCCGTCAAAATATCACCACATTGGTGACGATCCGCGGCGATGGCAAGATGGTGGTGCCTCCGATGATTATCTTCCCGGGTGTCAACTTCCAGACGACCTGGAACACCGGCAACACCATTGGGGCATTGTAAGTTGTCGGAAGTGATAGGAATAACGATGCTCACCACAAATCCAGCATAGCAAAGTCGATCAACGGATGGACCAACGGTGACCTCAGATACGAATGGCTTGTTAAGGTCTTCGACCCAGCGACCAAGGAGGAGGCGAATGACCTTCCACGCATGCTTCTCCTGGATGGCCACAGCTCGCACTATTCACAAAAAATTTCTTGACTACGCACAGGCAAACAATATAATCTTACTTGGATATCTGCCCCATTGTATGCATGCCCTCCAAGGCCTCGATGTCGTGTGTTTTGCAAAGCACAAGTCATGCTGGCAGGCAGCAATCGTGGCCCTCGAGACGAGGACGATGCGGGAGGTATCGAAGGCCGAGTTCATGACGGTCTGGGTCCCAGCATATCTGGAGGTGTTTGATGAATCAACAGTTTGCGCTGCCTTCAAAGTGATGGGGGTCGTACCTTTCAATCCAAACTTCGTGACAGCAGAGCAGATGAAGCCGAGCCTCGCGACGTCCACTCGTGCAGAGTTTCCGATGCCGCAGCCAAGCCCAGTCTGTGCGATCACAAATGCGATGCGAGTCCAGCCGCCAACCCGTTTCGACCTCTCGCCATCCAATATGGGAGGTGCGTCGCAAGCAGGACCGTCCAGGACACCCCAGACCCCATCACGCCGACGAGGCAGGGACGAGGACTTCGAGAACATTGACCCTGCACTGTGGTCACCTTCGAAAAAAATGCGGACTTGGTATGCGCACCTTGGAGCCACATCCGCCGGGTCCTTGCTCCTCAGCAGCCCCAAAATCAAGTCCACCAGCAACACCATCCTCCCTCCCGTTATACAAGGTGTCCCGAGTGCGGTTGCCGCACCAAACTGGTCGCTCTCCACCCCAGTGACCAACGACGAGGCCTACAAAACAAGAAACCAGCTGGAAGCCGAGAATGCTGCATTGCGGAAGGAGCTTGCACTCGCTTACCAAAATGTCACCGTGCGGGACCGAATAATTGAGGAGGGGAATGCGACGATGGTCTTCCAGAATCTGGGACTGAGGAAAATGAATGAGGCTTTACATCAGCAGGAAGAGAAGGCGACGACAGACCGTGCTCGGCTCTTCAAGGGCAAGGCGCAATGCCTGTCTTCCAACGAGTTTCATGCCAAAGTCAAGGCCATCGAGGACGGGAAGAAGGCAAAGGAGGCTGGGAAAGAAGCGAAGAAGGCCGCCAGGCAGCAGAGAAAGGAGTTGAAGGAGCGTATTGAGGCAGAATGGGCCGAGATGAAGGAGTGTCACGCTGCTGAGGTGGAAGCATGGTCAGAGGAATGTTCAAGGTTGGTGGGAGCAGGCACCAGGAAGAAGGACTTACCCCCGAAGCCCAAGATCGGTAAAAAGCCCCAAATCCCGGCCGTTGACGACGAGGAGGACAACATGGAAGAAGAACAGCAAGATGACGAGGATGTGTGACATCTTGATCCAAGTAACGAGAATTGTGACATTTTGGCCCTCACAGTGATCCATTTTCTTTAGCCGCATTATAATTTGCTACTTCATCTTATTGTATGATAGAAAGCCTTATTATATGTTCTAGTATATACAGATTTAAATTGGCGATTTATTATCAAGATTTGCGGTGCTGGGTGTGAAAAAATCAAAGTTGTGATCCAAGGAGCCACACTATACTGTACCTGAAAGTGACCCCAAAATATTGAGAATTGTCAGAAAACATTGCTAAAATCACGTAAAAATCGCCAATTGACTCCTTTCAATGAGCCGGTTATGATTCCGTGAAAATCTGACAAATTTATCGAGCCATTTTTGCTCTAAAAATGATTTGATCTGACATAAATGTTGATCCAGAACTTACATACAAATGCAAATTTCTCAAAGTCTTGCTCCAATTGGGTGATAAATGTTTCTGAAAGATAACAGAACATAATTTGATTGTACTTGACATTGATTGTAACTCTGGAGATCCAAAAGGGGTACACACAATTTCATTCAACTAGCCCGAAATATTGAGAAAAAACTAGCACTCGTGGGAAAAACTTCGGAGATATGTCTTTAGGCTCCTTTTGATGAGCTGAGTCTGAATCTGAACTCAGATTTGCTAAAAAAAGCTTTGTTCACATGCTACATGGTAAGTGGACTTTGACTGTCCCCTACTATACAGGCCAGCATTTTCCTGACATGGTCAGATATTTCTTGCAATTTTCACTTCATCCCAATTTTTTTCTGACAAGGACTGTATTAGGAGTGGACCAGACCCTTCCAACAGTACATTGAATGTTACTTCTACACAGCTTGAGATCAGTTTCACTGTTCATCCACGCTGTGCCTAGGAGTGCTCAATTTTGGGTTCAGTTCGTCTGGTTCACAAAATAATTTGTTATTTGTCCGTAGTAAACACATAAAAATAAAGTCACGGCCTCCGGTCTGAGGCTTGCAGGCAAACAGAAAAAAATTGGCTGACTTCGGGATCTGGTTATAAGGTCCCATAGATTCAGGGGACACCATTCCTTGTGCAATTGCCATCCAATTCAAAGCAGAAAGCTCAAGCATATCAATGCCATCATCTGCTATAAACTCTTCAAATTCATCCAGATCAGGAAAGGGAACGAGATTGGAGTCATCATAAGTACCAAGAATGCTGCCAGAAGCTCTTCAGCAATATAGAGAGCATCAGATTGCGTCTGCACTTTGGTAGTACACAGCATCATGCAGATAAGCTGGATTGGGATGTAGCAGTGTTTCTATTTTTCTGTGTTCACTACCGACAAATTCATAAATTACCTAATATAGAATATTTTCCTAAATCAATTTCTATCACTAATTGCACATGAATTAGGCCGACAATTTAAAATCTACCCAAGTTTAATTGGAATCGATGCAGAACTGATTGAGTTACTAACAATTCTTTGAAAACACTGCAAAACAAGAAATTTTCACTTGCGCCTTTGGTTCCGCCATCGGCTGTAAAAAAGAATGTGCTGCATTTGTTGTGGATGTACAGTGTTTGCAATGTTCTTGCACTATGGGTTTTGTATATCTCCTGTTCTAAATTGAAATACAAACTGATGCACATGATGGACGCTAATGGATTACAAGTAAAATGGCGGGCCATGGAAAAACTCTCACTGTGTACTTGAATATGATAAGTAGTTAATACTGTTCTACTTATATCTCACCCAGAACAAATAATAAGAATAGGGCACAACAAACCGTCAAACTAATATTCTGTACATCGTCTTTGCGACTACTCGGGGTCCTGATGACAGGTGAGCACGGCCATCATTCATCACGCTCAGATCGGCAAGCTCGTTTATCAGCGTGGTGCTCCGGGTTTCCATAGGGTCCGGCTCTACCTCTACAAGTCTGGTATTTATGCGTAACGCTGGGATCTCATAACGACAGGTGCGGTGCCTCATCTCTTTCTTCCTGCCCCTTCCTTCATCTAGTGCCCGCCCCCATTCCGACACTCCACATTGACAACCTCTTCAATCGCCATGATCGGAAAGAATCAAGAACAAGCACAAAGGCCCCGGATCTTCCTGCTGGGTGGAACAATACATACCTCGATCAGCCTGTGCATCGATGGCAAGTTTTTCGATGGCTGGTATCTGGCTGTGGTGTTCAACTAACAATCCTTTCCCAGTACTGTCTTTTTCTTTTCTCGTATAGGTACGAAAATCGACCCCTATTACAGCTGTTTGCAAAAGTAATGACACTCCATCATTTTGTAAATAAAGAGAACAACAAATACTTGCACACTTGTTCAACTCGTTGTGAGGTCATTTCTGAACCAAATCTCTCGTTTTATGGTGCATTCGAAAAGATTTCGAAGGCGCTTTCAGTCTGTAGTGATTATACAACTTATTTGAATATTTTATTTTTTGACCTTTATTTGAGCTTCACAGTTTCACAGCATTCATTTTCTGCGTATTCCTCATTCAGTGCTCAGTGAAATGAACTCAGACTGGCAATACCATGATGGGAGCAGGAACCGATTGTTGTATATGTAGAGCAACAAATACAAAAAGAATGAAAAACGTGTATTAGTAAAAAATGAAACACGAGCTCAGCTCCCGTTCCGTGTACGTTCTGATTGTGCTTGGGGCCTAACCAACAGATGTGTACCATTTTCCGACGTTCAGCTTGTGGCCTAGCAGCATCCTGACATATGCATCAAAGAACGTGAAGCTTCCAAGCAGGGATGAAGGATGCTGGGAAGGACTGTCAAACCAGAGCGGAGAAGCCCGACGGATGTCGTACCTCGGTAGAACCAGCGAACACAATTCGGGTTTAAATGCCAGGAAATGGAAACACGCTGCAGTGGAGAAGTCAAATTGAACCGAGTCCACAAAGGCGAAAACAGAACTACTACAAAAAAAGAGCTCAACAGCTATACACCATCTGTAGCAGCATTAACAAGTCAATGCCGGATCGCGATACGTCAAGTAGAGGGGTGTTCGGGGCCAAAAACTCAGAGGTGGAGATGGTGCATGCGAGCCATGGTAAGGCAGCGGTGGATGAAGGAAGATAAGGAGGGAGGAAACTGAAGAGAGAATAGCGATAGGAAAGAACAGGAAGCTTTCCAAATTCCTAGAGCTCATCAGTTTGAGCTGGTCGGGGCGTGACGCAGTGACACAGTGCTGCATAGCGCAGAGAAATCTAAGTCCAAGTCACAAATCCGTCTTCTTGCGCTGTTCGTTGTTCCAGGCAATTTGGAGCACATTTTGAGTCGAAATTGGGGGAATTGTACCATCCTTGAGGAATTTAGGTACTGGGCTGAATGGCCATTGCTATGTGCTCGAGACAGTGGTGAAGGAAGAGACAGAAGTTGCAGAGAAGGACACGTCACGGAAGTCACGTGCGGACGACTCGGAGTCGGTGGACCGAGGCCCGAGGAGCCGAATGTGCCCGAAGCCCGAAATCAACCCGAATCCGACAAGGCAGAACCAAGAACCAACTGCAATAATTTTACAATGATGCAGATGGTCTCCAGAGTCCACAAGTATGGGCCAAGCAAGGAAAGACCTATTGTATGAGAGTACGCAGCTAATGCGCTAGGGTTGGTTAAGGCCGAAAAATAAAATATTCAAATAAGTTGTTGATGTGCAGGAAATAAGACCATACCTAAACACCGCAGATTTTGCGCATTTTAGGTCTTATTTCTCAGCATTATCTCTTACTTCTGTCAATGTATAGTCTCTGTACATTTGGCTGGGCGATGATCACGGAGTAACGGGTACAATGGGTAGGGAAACTACTCAGCGAACTGGCAGGTGCTCGCTCTGAAACACGTAGGGGATGTGTAGCCCATAAATACTCAAAGAGGGACTATTTCGTACTTGTTCCTCTCAGAGAAATAAGTGCGGAGTATTTTCTTCCATGTGTGGGATTGTTGGGTCTTGTTTCTGGCTACAGCATGACCGTGTCTAGGGCATGTGGTGTGCCAAGAAGGCCCAGAACCTTCTTTCCGACGGTGATCCGGGTTACCATGAAGGGAACAGTCATCCTTGATGGGATTGATCGTTGACCGGAATAGTATTGCCTTATGGAAGAAGGAAGCTGCTTGGAGAAGGGGGAAGTGTTGGGTATCGTTGGAAAGCTACGGACATCAGGAGTATTTTCCGATGGTCCAGAAGGACGGGAAAGAGAGTGTAGAGGGAGATATACCAGGAGGGATAAGACATCAGTTTCGATCAGACAAGATTTCAAATTCTTGGGTTGTGGGTTGACCAGAGAGCCGGTTCTTCCTGATGAAACAGCCAATCGCATTACTCACGCGGATACCTTTCCAACAGATAAACAGCTCAGGGCTAGGGCAGAGGGCTTGGGCATCTTGTTTCTAGCGGAGGACATTCTTTCATATGATTGTTTCTTTCTTACATGTGATTGTGGACACTGTATAAATACTTAGAGGGGTTCATCAGTACGGTACAGAATCATCCCTGTATTAGTAGGCGAACGCTTGCGACTTGGGTTTTATTTCTGGGGTTGGCACTTTGAGCACAGTCAGTTGTTGGGCTTGTCATTGTGAAACCTTCTGGTTGGACTTGGAATAAGAAGTTTGGTTTTCAGAAACATCTTGAATGTGATTGAGTGAACAAAGTTGCACGGATTGTACGGGATTTGCACGGATTGTACGGGAATCGCACGTTATTGCACAGATTGCACGCTATTGCACAGGTCTTTGACCATTTCTGGATTGACCATCAGCGAGAGTTCACCTCTCACACACGCTTGCTTGGGGAACAGCTTAATTCCCACCACTACCTGTTCTTGTTGGTTGGTTTCAAAACCATCCATCGCTTGGAAACTACTTGGATCATTCTTTCCAGTAGTTCTGATCGGTGAAGGTTGCTTTCTCTCTGAGGAGTACCTTAACCTTTCCCTTCAACCTATGTCTAGGCCCTGACCAAGGGACTGACACTCGTCTGGTCTTGTACTTTCTCGGCTGCTTGCGCTCTTTCTCAGTCTTTGGCATATTCTCAGTAGCTTATCGCTATTTCTGGGAGCCTTTGATTGTTGATTTGGGTGTTTTGTTGGTTGTTTTAGTATAGGTTCGGAGCACATTGATCATTGTATGATCACTACAGACTGAAAGCGCCTTCGAAATCCTTTTGAACGCACTATAAAACGAGGGATTTGGTTCAGAAATGACCTCACAACGAGTTGAACAAGTGTGCAAGTATTTATTGTTCCCTTTATTTACAAAATGATGGAGTGTCATTACTTTCGCAAACAGCTGTAATAGCTCACCGGGTTCAATAGTACCAGACGCAACACTGGTACGCCCGAAAACGTGCCCATGATCTATGAATGATATATTCCACACACACAGGCCAGAAAACAACAGATGTGTAGGCAGGACGACGTCCCGTCGTTCATTAGGACGCTGTTAGGGAATTCGCTTGATCAGCCAAGATAGAGGTAGGAAGCAGGGACAGTGCTTCAGCTCAACGCAGTCGTACCCTTGTCCAAAAACCTGGATCCTTCAGATCCTTGGGGGAGCCCTATGCGTGCGTTTTAGCGCAGCGAGTTTGCCCTGGCAGAAGCCGAAGGAGCGCCGTGGGCATGGTGGCCGTTTCTCATCCAGACACCGAGTTTGTTTTCCATGACTATTCCCTTGTGCATCCGTATTATCTCACCACAAAGACAAAGAAAAATGGTTATCAGTGAGTATACAGGAGCATAAACGAAGTATCTGGGCAAGAAAGCGCTGGAGTAGTAGGCTCATTTTGCGCGATATTCCTTAATCAACTCCTTCACTTTCTCCTCCGCCTTCGTGGAGCGACAAATCTCCGCAACAGTAGCTTTATTCGCGTATTCTCGAATTTTATTGTGCACAGTAGCCGTGTTGGACATCCTGTAGTTCTTTACCGCCAAGTCGATGTCGTCCATGGTCAGACGGCGGGCGGGTCTCTGGTCGAGCGTTATCAAGAAGAGTTGGTCCAAGACGAGTGTCAAGTCGATCATATAGGCCATGAGGAAACGGAGGACCTCGGGGCTGAATATGCAAGCGTGAGGATGAATATTAGGATAGAATGCTCACGCACGTATTCACGTAGATGTTGGCGATCCATCGCGTAAACGCAATTGATAGCCCGATGACTCCGAGTGCGGGAACCGCGACACCAACTAACGCTGATCCGGCCAAGCCAAGGAGAGTGTAAAGACCTTTTTGATCAGAACTGGATTATGAATGGTCAGTCGTCAGTAGGCTCCTCGGCATAGTGCACGTACAACCACGACTTCGCTTCGGACTCTGGCGGCGTTACCAGCTGTGCAAAGGATTTGATTTGGTTCATGAATTCATCACTGTCGAGCAACTGGATTGAGAGAAGGTTATTTTAGCGAATATTTGGAGATGAAGAGAGAAATACTTTGTCGTCGTCGAAGTTCCAGCTGGCCGTGATATCATAATGAAGTAGCTTCATGCAGTTCTCGAGCTTCAAGCCTAAGAGTTCGGTGCTAGACCCGAGGCTAAGCCAATATCCTAGAAATAAAATGATTTCACATATAAATTGCGGACAAGAAAACAGAAATACGCTTCATCCCAACTCTAGATATCCAGACGAACATTAGCGAGAGAAGGCACATAAAAGAGAACATATACTCGATGGAAGCATTGATCTTTTCCATCGCGCTGGCACGCTGAGCCATCGCGGAGATGTACCACACCGTTCCTTGGACCAAATTTTGGGTGATACCGATGAGGTTTTTCAACGCTCCTTGGTCTCTCTTAGGAGAGTTGCTGGCTAACCCTGAACATTCAAAACGTCAGTCTCAAGCACAACTGCAATGCTACAAACTAGTCACTCAACCGGAGGTTCGTGCGTACTGAACTGAACCATTGATGGCTGTTAAGACACCAACACAAATCTCCTTGAATTCTGCGTCCGCGCGTTGCAAGCAAAGTGCATGAATTTCTTCATCCGACAATTCACACTCAGCATCTGTGAGTTGTTCTTCCATGCGGCTGTACAGGGTGTCGAACTGCGTAAAAACAACGATAACGGGCACTACATAAAGGATTGAGCATATCGCTAGCGCTAATAAACAAAGAAAGTACTGTTTTCTGTGCCCAGCTGGAGGAACTCCTCGTCTCCGGTCTCGAAAACTCGACCACCTGCATGAGGGATTTGTATGCAGAGCCTAAAGTATGTCAACACAATTATCAACGTCCAAAGGAAGCAACCAAACCCACCAGATGGCGTGAACTCGGTCCTTCAAAGGGACGTCTTCTCCATGCGACTCGAGAAATTGTTTTGCGGCCATCAAATTTTGGGTTTGACCTGGCTCGAAACCCATTGAGTCATGGAGCACAAAACGCTCGTTGTGCTTGGAGATGATTTCATCCTCAATCCTGCATATTCCTCGAGCTTGGTCCGGTGACGTCTGAGTGAAGCCCGAGGTCATCGATGAAAGACAAACAAAAAAGATCGAAACCCACCGCCAGATTGATACCAAACGCATGGTTAATGAGACACGACTTTCCGACCCCGGACTACGACTCGCCTCTGTTAGCGTTCCACGGTCAAGGGAGTGCAGAGGCCCTGTGCGAGCCCTCACCTTCCCGACCACCAAAATTCGAAATCTATCAATGTCAATACGCATAGACTAAGCACAGATGGCGCAGATCGCACCGCGGGCATTCCTTCAGCATCTCTTCCGTCGTCGGGCGAGGGTCCTGAGTACCAGCCATAGCAATCGATAATGTGGAAGATGGTGCTCGATGAGATGATGGGTCCGACACACGTCTGCTACCGGACATGTGAAATGAAGCTAATTTGAGAACTCTGGGTGAATGACCATCTGCGCTCGCACGCATAATTTCCGAAAGCCAGGCCGATGGTGGAATGACACCTGCTGTACCGAGACTCGCACGTACACCCCACCAGGTTTAGGATTCCTTCATGCAGGCTACACCGTTGCTCTGACAAATTGAGATGGGTGGGGATGAGGGTGGGAGAAGACGAGACCTTCGTCGGATCTGCGGCCGAATCAGCGATCAAAAGTAACTCGACAGCGTGGTGGCCGAACGATCTCCAGGAACTTCCTTTTCACTTCCACGATCCAAGAGCGCCAGACACTCGAAGACTGAGAAGTCGCTTTACCGCTGCTCGTGTTAACGACTTACACGGTCCGCAAAACCCGCGCAGCCTCTTCACCCTCCCTCACAGCCGCCCAGATTCCTCGATACGGCTCCCTCACCTTCTGCTTCACCCTCAGAACATTACCTCTCGCCTGGTGGCCACATTGTGCCTTTTTGATATCGAAAAATGGATGAAGGCATCGATTTGCAAAGCAAAATCAGTCATTTTCGGATCTTGATCGTCGGGAGGGCGAATACTGGAAAGCCAACGATTCTCAAGAAAGTCTGCAATTCAGTGGAGGATCCGGAGATATACGACCCACGGGGGCAAAGGGTACTCAGAGTGCTTTCATGATTTGGACTAATGGCTCGTCCCAGCTAGATCCCGAAATCGTCAAGGAGTCAGTTCAAGTGGAGTCTCTCATCTCTCAACTTGTCAGCGCTGAATCGGCTGCAGCGAGGCGAACACGAGATTGAAAACCAGCTGATATTCAAGAGTAATCCGCAATTCATATTTCACGACTCGCGCGGACTTGAAGGCGGATCAGCGCACGAAATCCAGAACGTAACAATTTTTGACACAAAATGAACAGAAGCCGAATGAACGTGCGACGTCAAGGGGAGGGAGAAAGGAAGGAAGGGGGCAAGGGAAGTGTATTGAAGAAGGAGGAAGTGGATTGAAGGTCTAAGATATTCGCGGTCAGCGAGCGGCGAACGGCCAGAGAACGTCGCGCCGAAATTTTGGTTGGCGGTCGAAGTAGCGTGCGCGTGCAATGCGGCGCCGTCCTCGAATGTGGACATGGCCGTCCCGGCCCGTCTCAACGGCGGCGGCAAGCACACGAATCGAATGACGCGAATGGCGAGGATGGCGAGGATGAATGAATGCGGAGCGCACGCAGATTATCGTAACGATGATGTGATGACGATGCGATGACGTGCCGGGGAGCGAGGGCGGTGGGTGAGTTGACTTGAGCGCGGAGTGAATACGCGAATGACGCTGAGATGCAGCGCTGCAATCTGCGAGATGTTATAAGCTTGGAAGTTGCAAGTGACGACAAGTCCGAGTAGAATACGCATGGTGAGACGAAGTGATGGGGGTGGGTTCTGAAGGACTACCAACCCGATTTGGTGGCGGTGACAGAAAACGCGGTGGGCGTGAGCGTTGGAAGGGGACCAGCAGGATCGCACACGTGCTCGCATGGGATTGGAAAGCGGCTAGTAGACACGGAGCGAGCGAGTGGGCCAAGTGGCGCTGCTCTCATGCATACTCAATGACGGCGTCGGGGCGGGCAGGTCGGCGCACTGGGGTTAGAGTTCGTGTAATGGACACGCACACGCGATGTGGGATGCCGCACAAGTCGACGACGGGACCACAGTGTTCGAACCTACGTATTTGAATTCACAGCACGACTTGGTAGCCGAGAAGCGGCGAAGAAAACGGAGTAGGCATGGGTGTTGGAGCCAGCGGGCGGTTAACGCGCACATACTCACTTGAGCAGCGAAATAAACAGGGTTAGACGCGTACCGCTCTTCGGCGCGACTCGGGGGTGTACAGACCGCCAAGACCCTTGTCAGGACTCGGGGCAGTGATCTACTGCCGACGTCGTTGAGTGAAGCGGGTGGTGTGGCAAAGAGACGAGATGATGTCGTGGGACACGGACACAGGTTAGTCGACTCGAATTGCAGGCATGGAATTGAGACGCACCGCCGGATATCACACGCGAGGCGCCGAAATCAGATGAGTTCCATCCGGCACGCAGTCGAGGCCAGCGCGAGTCGGTAGCGGGGAGACATCGCGGAATACGAGATTGGTGTGGACGGTAGGGAGGCGCGGGATTGCAAAGACGCGGTGATGACATCACGGGAAGAGGGCGGCAGGTCAAAGAATATGTAGCGCCTCTCTTCAGCACCGGCAAATGGACCACTGGGTTGTCGTGGTGGTCCAGGAAAAGGAAGGCGACGATGATTACGGCACCGTGGCGATGCTGTCGGACCTGTTGGCACTGATCCGAGACTTGTCCGCAACCGCCATCTTCGAAATCTATGCTCTGCTTGTACTCTGGATTCCATTACCGCCTGCGACCTGAACACAAGATCTCAAATCAATAGTGAATCAAACGAAGCAAAAACAAGTGACAGTCCAGGGAATTCACGACCTAGTGTCTGACTCGTTGTTGGCGCACTGGCCACGGACATCTATCTGTCTCTTCTCCTCCGTTTTTCCTTCGCCGCTCCGAAAACTACCAAGGATCGTGCTCAGTCCCTTGAAATGTTCCAGAAATTCTCATACACGTCAGCCTTTGAGACTGCGACCGAATTAGCGGTGATGGCCGAACAATCTCGCTTCTTTCTGACTTCCACGATCCACTAGCGCCAGGCACTCGGAGACCGAGAAGTCGCTCTACTTCCGCTCAGATTGAGTACTTACACGGGCCGCAAAAACCACGCGGCCTCTTCTTGACCCCCTTCTTCACAGCCGCCTAGATTCCTCCTTCACTCTCTTCTCGCTTAGCGGCCACGTCGTGCATTTTCGGTAGTGAAATATGGATCAAGCCATCGATGTGCGAAGCAAGATCTCTCACTTTCGGATCTTGATAATCGGGAGGGCGAATGCTGGAAAGACGACAATTCTCAAGAAAGTGTGTAACTCAGTGGAGGATCCAGAGGTCTACGATCCAGATGGGGACAAAGTCGCTGTCTGAACTTTTTCGCTGTGCTCTGGACTCATGATTTGTCGCAGATCGATCCCGAAATCATCAAGGAGTCAGCTGAAGTAGTCTCACAATTCTCGTAGCTTCGTCGCCGCTGATTTTCCTGCAGCGCGGTCTCCATGACATCGATAACCAGTTGATATTCAAGAGCAATCCGCAGTTCATATTCCACGACTCGCGTGGATTTGAAGGCGGCTCAGCCGACGAAATAGAGAAAGTAACGGCTTTCATCGAGAGACGGGCGAAAACCTGGAAATTGTCGGAGCAACTCCACGCTATCTGGTACGCCTTCCCCAATCAGTCGAAAAGAGCTTATAATATCACAGGTACTGTTTACCCACCGACGGAAATCGGCCTCTGCTGGAGGCTGAAGATCGGTTCTTCAAGATTTCTGGTGCCGGAAAAGGCAAAATACACTTTTTCCTTGCAGCAGCGGTACTGACCGTCCTTTGAAGTGCCCCTGATTGTAATCTTCACGAAATTCGACGGCCTAGTTACCAAGGCCTTTCAACAGCTTCGTGCAGAGGGCAAGAAAATACCTGCAGCCCACGCCGGGAAGGTGCAATTGGCGCAGCAGATGCTAACCACGAACTATAGAAATCAACTCAACAGCGTGGAGTTTAAGCCATCTGCTTACGTCCAGCTCGATGGTGGTTTTGGGCCCATATCCCAGTCTGATATGCTGAATGATCTGTTAGATATGCGACTGGAACACAGCAGCTGTATTGAGCTCATCAACGAGACCGCGAAGACACTCACCGACGACGCCCTGCTCCTACTCTTCGTTTCTGTGCAACAAAATAACATCGAACTTTGTATTGAGTGGGCGGTGGGCCAGTCAGTATGCTTTAACATGTTTAATGCGCACTGTTCCTGACGAGATTGATAGGGGACTGCGTTCCGGAAACAAAGGACCGGAATCAGTCAAGTGGATTCTTGCATACTTCCCTCATGTTTGGGTAAGTTGCATCAGATAATCGCGTCCCACCTATTGAAAGGATCGTATCCAGCGGGTGAGTTCTTCTTTTCCCTGGAAATCAGATCCATTGCAACTTGATTGAAAATGCTATGACGTAGGAAGTGAGTTGTGATTTTCAGGTTGGCCTAGTCTGATGCGCGCTGATGCGTGCTTGCATAGGAGGTAGCGAATCCAGTGTAGATCTCAAGACTAAACTGATGAGAGTATTGCTGCAGGAGGCAAGTTTGATGCTCCAACAAGTTTCGTACTAACTAGGAGTCGATTCTGTAGTATGTGAGTTTCCTTTGAGCGGTATATCGAAGCAGATGTTTTACTGAATGTCCTCAAGGATGTGAGTGCCTCCGTGTGCCCGCTTCAAGTTGAATTTTCTGAGTGTGCCACGGTTGCTGCAGCAAGTATGTGCCTGTCCTGTGCAGCCGCTTGGAATTGACGTCTTAATGGCGTTGACCCGTATTCCTCGCAGAACGTGAGTATCCCTTCGTTGCGTCCGCATCTGGCTGACACCGCGCCGTCATTCCCCGCAGCGCGTGAGTGCCGCTTCGTTCTGTCAGCCCTGATTGACTTTTTTGAGGCCGCAGATTGTGAGTGCTGCTTTGTTCCGTCGGCTCTGGTTGACTTTTCTGACCCCATGATTACCCGCAGTATGTGAGTTCGGCGTCATTCCGTCGGCCCTGGTTGACTTTTCTGATACCATGATTCCCCGCAGGACGTGAGTGCCGCTTCATTCCGTCGGCCCTGGTTGACTTTTCTGACGCCATGACTCCCCGCAGAGCGTGAGTGCCGCCCCGTTCCGTCAGCCCTGGTTGACCTTCCTGATGCCATGATTACCCGCAGATTGTGAGTGCCTCGCTCCGTCGGCCCTGGCTGATTTTTCTAACGCCACGATTCCCCGCAGTCTGTGAGTGCTGCTTCGTTCCGTCGGCCCTGGTTGACTATCCTGACGTCATGATTACCTGCAGGGTGTGAGTGCTGCTTCGTTCCGTTTGCTCTCGGTTGCCTTCGCTGATGGCACCGTCATTGCCCACAGTGTGTCAGCTCCGTTCGTTTGAGTCTGGTTGATTTTCCTGACTGGTCCGCCATTCCTCGCAGTATGTGAGTACTGCTTTGTTCCGTCTGCCTGACTTGGCCTGATCGCGCTGTAACCTCAGAAAGTGAGTGCACGTTCCCTGCACTCACCTTGAGTTGATTTGTCTCCCTGCTAATCACATCGCAGGCCGTGAGTACCCAATCCTTCTGAGTCGTGCACATGTTCTCGTTTTTCACTCCACATTATCAACCTCTCCAGGTGGTACGTATTTTCCTGCCCCCATACTCATATATTCCCCTCAAATCTGCCGTTTCCCGGTATCCAGTTCGTGAGTTCGCACATTCTCTGCGTGTTCACCAAGTGATTCCTCCAGGAAAAAAATTTCGCTTTCTGCGTCGATGCCTTGAAGAACAAGCTTCCAGCAGTGGTACGCGAAACCAAAACTCTATCCATTCTCAAGTAATACATTCCCAGGAGGAGGTCCTTCAGACCTCACCGGGACGCGCTCAGATCGTAGCTCGTATGGCACGAGAATACCCGTCGACCCGATACTAAATTTTCTCAAGTACTATGTATCTGTGCTGAACACACGTTCACCAAAGGGTCGGCGTTTGCGGAGAGTTTCGGTCCAGCCTTCATAACAGCGCTGGATGCGTATGTAGGATCGCCTACCGAGGCCGAGGTCATCAAAGAAATCGACGAAATGGGTCCAGAAGCGTACGATTACGCTCGACGTCAAAAGTTGTCCAACATTGTCAGAGCCCATCTTTTACGTGCGTGCGGATCCGAACATCGTTCTCAATGATAGCTTTTCTCACAATAAATTTCAGGTACACAAGCAGAGATGGCATGAGGTCATCTACCGCCCCAGAAATATCGTTACGGTTCTTCACGGGTTTCTGCATCCTGTACTACTATCAACGAGTGAATCATTGATCCAGGATATGTCTTACCACCACGTACCATCGAGATAGCGAGGTGTCCATACTTCGGTTGGATGCCATGCTTCACTTCCACTTGCATGTATGTATCTTGCTCAGATGACTATGGTTTGTCCAGGGTTATGCTTGAAGCTCCGTAAATACTTTGTTCTCGCCAGTTGGATTTTTAAAGATCTCGCAGCTTGCAGCTACTTACGTGTCGCGGCGAAATCATTTGTTTCCTCCGCATCATTTATTCACTTTTTCCTGCAGACTTGTCAAGTATTCCGTTTTGTTGTCGATTCTGCTTTTAATATTATCATGTACCCATCTCTTTCATTCGCGGTCCCGGGTCTTTGATATTTACCTACTCGCTTGAATACCCAGCGCGCACCTCTATACAGTAAGTACATATAAATGTGCACGGATGCATTCTCTTGTCTCAGTTAAGTTCGTGCGCGTGTACCGCGCTGTGCAGTGGCATACTTTCCATAATACATGTAGATGATCGACCAACACGACCAACACGACATCCTACCATTTGATCTTTCCGCACCCGAATCCCGAAGAAGTGATTATCCAATTCCTGCTGACCGTATCCCGTCCATCGATCTCGCAGCGCAGCGCTTGATTCTCGAGTCGATACGAAGCTCCTCGACGGCGATGGCACACGATATCTTGACACAAAATCAACAGAAGCTAGCAGGATCGAGGCACAGCGCCGAGGACAGGCGAAAGGGAGGAAGGGAGAGAGAGGGGGAGGAAGTGGGATATTCATGGTCAGTGAGCGCCAAACAGTCAGCTCCGAAAAACTCGCTGCCATTTGAAGCATAGGAAGTACTGTCGGCGGCCGGTGCGCGGAGGGGTGCACACTCGGCGTGCCTAGGGATGCGAATCTCCGGCGTGCGCATGCGCATGCGATGCCGCGCCGTCTTCGAGTAAGGACAGGAGCCCCGTCGGCGGTCTCGAGCGCAGCGGCAGATACTTGAATCGAATGGCGGGCGCGAATGACGAAAATGGAGAATGAATGAATGAGTGAGGAGTGCACGCAGACTATCATGACGAAGATGCGATGTCAATTTCATGTCTGGAAGCGAGGGCGGTGGGTGAGTTGACTCGAGCTGGGTCAGGGGTGAACTGAGACATAGAGCTGGATGTCTTGCCAGTTGGCATGGACCGCTGATATGAGCGTGAGCGGGATGAGATGAAATGACAGGCGTGATGTACGTACTCGTATGGGTTCGGAAAGACGCGGCCAGGCACGTAAAAAACACGGCGATCCTGCGCACTGGATGACGGCGTCGACATCGCTCGTCTGAAAGGAGGTGGACTCGAGATTGAGCTCGTGCCAGTGCCGAGATACGCCATGCGCACCCGCGCAATGCGGGATCCTTTGCAAGGTAACGACGGGCCCTGCAGTATTCGAGGCCAGCTATTCGGATTCACAGCGCGATTTGGTAGCGGAGAAGCGGTACGGAAAACGAGGTAGGTGTGGGTGCTGGGGTCGGTGCGCGGTCAACGGGCAGGGTCGCGCACAGTCAGACACGCCCTTCCTCTGCGCTCATCGTGTGTATGGACCCCCAAGACGCTTTCCGGGGCAGGGGCAGTGGTCCGCTGCCAACTTCGTGTTAGCCGAGCGGGTGGTGTGGCAAAGAGATACGGTGCACGTAGCGACGTCACCCCTCGAAGTGGAAAGAGGCACCGGCGGGTAAGCCGACCCAAATTTAATGCATGGAACTGAGCCGCACCGCTGAATATGCGCACACGCGAGGCGCCGAAATGAGATTGAGGTCAACGCGAGTTAGCGGGCAGACATCGAGAATGGGCGTGGGCGGTAGGGAGCTGCGTGGTTAGCCAGCAGCACGGCGGACGTACGCGCGAGAGAGAAGGGACAGGCGCAGCGAGTGGACGGAAGGGTTCAGCGCCAGTAGCCGAGCAGAGACTAGGTGAAGACGTCGCGGGAGGGCGGGGAGGTCGATAAAACGCCTTGAGCGAATGGTTAGGGCGAATAGACGAATGGATTGTCGTTGTGGTCAAGGAAGAGGAAGGCGTTGATCATGACGACATCGTGGCGGTGCTATCCGGCCTGTTAACATTGATCCGACACACGACTTGTCCGCAACCTCCATCTGCCGACACGCTCCTCGACGCTGGCCCGCTCTACATTCCTCGTTTCCCTTCGTTGTGAAGCTGACGCCGCTGTATCCATCTTGTTCACCTACTTTGACCCGCCTTTGTATCGCTAGCGCCTCAAGCTCGCTTCCATTTACGTCGCCGGCTCTCTCGAAACGAATCTTTGCCGCCGCGCCTGCCACGAAATTTGGTCATCCGCACTATGAGACGTGACGCGGGAATCTTTCCGGATGTTTAGTTTGTTGTGATGTTGCCTATTGTGGACTCTGGGGCATGGGCCGCCTTGTTTTTCGCCATTCCTGCCCTCTGCGCCGTGCTCTGTCACTGGCATTTGTCCACGTCAATCAATCGCCTCCGCCTCGTCGAATGCTGATCCCAGCTTCTGGACTAGAGTCCTTTTGGCCGCATTGACTGCACTATCCTCACTGTGCTTTGCGACTCGAGATATATCGATGTATCACTGTTGTTCCTGCGCAGCTCATACGCGGATCCAGCATTCTATGCTAGCCTGGGGTTCCATTCGCGTTCCGCTGATTTTACACCTCCTCCTATCCACTTTCGCCTGTCTCTTGAGCCGTCGCGCCCCTTCTGCTTTTTTTCCTCGTGGCTGCTTTGTTTGACCGACGTCCACTTCTACGTGCAGGGAGCGTAGGTACGTACACGATTGACCATACGACGTCGGTGCTCATCCTACGACTTGCACGTTTTAGCAGAAGGGAAAAAGCCTCAGACGAAAAACTCGCAGCCGCTTATTGACTTGTCCAATGTGCGGTTCTTGGTCGGTAATCGTCCTCCACGTTGTCTTCCTACATCCATGCCGCGTTCCACGCATTGCGCAGCATATCTCCTCCCCTACTTGCATGTTAAACAGCGAGATTTTGCGAGATCAGCCCACCACGCGCGACGCGACCCCGAGACGTCATCGACGCCCGGTCGCTGGCGTCGTGCGCATTGATTTGGTGCTCGTTCGGCGTTCGCGAGGAGAACTCGATAATTGTCGCATCCTGGCCGAGTCACCCCCAGCAACTGGCTGATGTTCGAGGTATGAATCCGAGGTTGAACCACGGGCGAGGGCGAGCACTCGCTCTCGCGGTTCCTAATATTCAGCTGCAGCAAAATGAGCGAGGCGATGAATGGCATTCAGACTGATAACCGGAAGGTCGAGAATATTCAACACTTCAATACTTTATCGCCTATATGCACCGCTCGTTTTGCTTCGGTTCGCCCGGACAACGCGCACAATTAAAATATTATACCTGGAACTAGCACTGGGACGCTGGCATGTTGCCGTACCCCGTGATTCTTTCTGTTGTGTTGCATGATGTGTTGCACACAATGTTGATTTGCGTGCATAGGTCGGCGTGGGGTTCGAGCTCCCTATCGATCTTCGCGCGCGGACCGCACAAAGGGTTAGTTCTACCATTTGCACGGGATGTGAAAGGCGGGCGCTTTGGGAACTTTGTTCTTTGTTCCAAGAATCTCGACTGCTGATACTGACCCAAGTACGTTGCCGATCGTGGAAATCCGCAGAATGCAAACGTAAAAGGAAGACGAGTTTGCTTTTGCAGTGGTACGGTGGATTCGCGGTGTGGGCCGGCGAAAAATGGTTGAGGTAATGCCTTTTGCTTGTCGTTCTTCATCATGATCTGACTACGGTCTATCCAAAGATCGCTGAATTCTTACGATGATTGGTCCCGCTCACACTGACCTTCCACACCGCCCTCTTCGAGCGAGAATCAATCAAATGCGTGCTTCCGATGTTTGCAGTCTGGTAAAGTCTTTCGTCCATCAATGAATTGATTACTTTGGTCCCGCTCCATATCCCTGCAACGTTCAGATGATCCTCACCGCGCGTAAGGTTGCGGCGCAATTATTTCTTCGATTATGACTGATGGTAAAATCCGCTGATTGATAGCAGATACTGCCTCGCAGCGTCAACGTTTTGCACATCCAGCATGCAGGCCGAGTACTTATGTGACGTTCCAGCGTCTCCAAATACTACGCAGCTCGTCCACTCGCCTATGCTGCCATGAAGAACAAATGAAGAGAAGCGCAGTGGGGTTCCAGCGGTGCCGCCGCTGCCGCATGTGGGGAAGCTGGGAGAGTTACTTCTATGCTGCTGGCATTTTCATGGAGTGTTTCAGACTGGGATGCTGGAGAGTTGTCAAGTTATTTATCTGATCAATCATGATCGTCTATCCAAAGAGCGCTGGACTCCCAAGCATGATGATTCGAGCCGACGGCGTAGCGGGACAGGAGCATAATCAATTGGGGTGCGATGGATGAACTCCCGTCGATTTGGTTGGTGATTGTCCAGGACGCTGTTCCGCAACCAGGGGGCGCTCGATCACCAAACTTCCAAGAGCCAGCCTCGTGCCAATTCAGTTCCGTTTGGACCTTTCCCACTACGTTGTGGAGCCCGAATCCAAATAGTATCCCTACTTCTTCGCATCAGCTGAGGCGATATTTTGAGGTGATCTCCTGGATCTAGCGTGCCAAATATGTCATCTCCGCGATCTTAGTTGCTGATTTGCTGTCTGTTAAATGTCCTCCGTCCCCTGAATCGGTTTTTTTGATCCCACTCACGGTAACCTCCCACGCTGACTTCTTCAGCCAAAACATTCCGAATCTTTAAATCTCATCCGTTCCCTGGATACTGTGTTGCCGTGCAGTTGCCTCCCATTTCACCCCTTCCTTTCACTGCACTTTCATGAAGCGAATTTTCAACAGAATTAAATCCTTCCGACTGGGATACAGCGAGGAGCGTCGTGCGTTGCTCAGGGTCTTCTTCCTTGCCACTTTGTCGACAACTTTGAATAGCATATCCGTGGAGATGGACCACCCCGGTAGTACTGTGTGCATTCTTTCTCATTTCCCCTTTCCTCGCTGTTGTGAATGGTTCGTTTGCTCTGCCTGAACGACTTTAAGGTTCTAACTTCGAACACTTCGCAGTCCCACTCTCTGCATACAACATCGTTCAAGAATTCACGTATAAACCGAACGACACCCTTCCGCAAGTTTTCCTAGGCGATCTGGTGCCTTCGGTTCTGCAGAATCCCACGGATAGCTTTACTCCACAGCTTTTGAACGTCGGAGATACGATCGCCCTGGATGCTTATATCTTCAACTACACGATTTCCCAAGCATTCGAGGGTGTCGATACCAGCAAGCCAGTATCGGCTTTCCCAAACTACAACAATCCGCTCTCCGACAGTTGTGATGTCGTGAGTCTGCCTATTCCTTTTATCGGACACCCAAACTTCTGAACTATCGATACAGACAAGTATCACAGTTCAATTCTCACTGTCCCCACCTCTCCAACCTCTGAATGGAACTTGGTGGATGCCTGATTTACAACGACTTGAAGCCAGTGTGAGTGCAGCGATGATTCCTGCAAACAATACACGCTTTAACTGCACCCCCAGGGTGCTGTTGCATGCCACATGCCAAGCCTCTTCGACTTGACGTGGAGCGGATTCCCAACGTATGAAGAGTTACCTCCAGGTGGAGACCAATCCATTCGAACTGTGCCGTATGAAATGAGGGACAACATTGTGAGACATGACTTATTCATTGTGGATTTCGCCCCCTCACCCGGACGTCCTCCTCGCACAGGGAAGTATTTTCCTGAACTGGTATCATATATATTTCTTTTAACTCTCGCCTGATTTCTTTGCTGACGAACACTGTATTAGGACTGGGCCCGATGTACAATATGCTACTCAAGGCTGGTAACATATATATCTCTTTTAACTCTCGCTTGATTTCTTTGCTGACGAACACTGTGTTAGGACTGGACCCGTTGTACACTATGCTACTCAAGTTTATATCAGCTTCACTGTCCAACCATGCTGCGACTGTGATGCAATTCTGGCCGGCGGTCCGTTCGACAAGAGCGCAGATCTATTCCAGCCACCCTGTTCTTCAAACCCCCCACATTTCCTTGTGATCGACAATCCAATAATCATGTTAGAGTTTCCGGATTTTTTCGGATTCCGACTCCTGGTCGGTGCAAACAGTTTATGGGCCACTCCCTCATCCGATGCAGGTTACTCACCTCCTGGCTCAAGGTGCACTGGGGAACATATCCATCTCTAACCTCGGCACCGCATATGAAAACCTATTCCAGGCACTCTACCATCTTGTCCGCCTTGATCTTGGAGTAATCCTGCCCAATCAAATATACAACTCCCCAGAGATGTTCAACCGCACGATCAAGGATGTAATGGATTTTGGAGGTTGGTCAAAGGGGTCCAGGGAGTCGACGTCTAATGCTACATTGATGGTGCAGTGGCACAAGGCCGTGGAGTTCTTCCAGAATAACACCCGAGTGCTGTCCTTGGAGTACCTCCGATCCGTCCCCCGTCTCAAGCCCGTGGGCTCAGCAGTCACGAGCGTCTTTGTTTCAACATTTGCTATGCTGTCCGTTATGTGGACGGTGTTTTCGCTCGTGGCGGGAGCGCTTGCAAGAGCACATCGTGGTAAGTTGGTATTCCCCAACCCTTTTGTGTTCGCTGACCCTCATTTCACAAGGTCAAGCTCCGAACGACACCACGGGAAAGAAACATACACTTGAGCAGTCTCGAACGTGGGATAAATGGCTGGAGAGCGGGGTGGAAGGTACGAATACGTCGTATTGGGTTTTCAGTTCATTCAGCTTCACTTTAGGCTCAGAGCTGGATGGCAGTCAGGTTACTCTACTCGGCCGTCAAGAGAACGAATCAATAGAGCAATTGAGGCGGAGGATGGACAGGAACGACATACGGATAGCTCGCATGAGCGCCGCGTTGAAACAACATGGTGTCATGCAGGATATGAATTGGGAGGACGACATGGCGATGGACTGGGTGCATTAAAACTTGGAGTGGGCGATAGCATCGTGGAAATCGCTGTGACCAGTCATGTGAGATTTAACCAGCTCGAAGTCTTGGAGTAATTGTTATACGTATATTCGTAGATTATATTCAATTTACGAGACCCAAGAGAGTAGATGAGTCCACTCGCGGCCCTAGATATATATGTCGTCCTATCCATGGGCGTGCGGAACTTGAACGCCGAATCTGCGAGAGATCAAGTTGACAGCCAGCTCGCTATTCGTGTGAGTTCAAGACTGGCACGGGACAAGCTCGGATACAGGCGCCATTTTTGCTTCTGCACGAGCACGCAGATCTCGTCGGGCTCGACATACCGCTGACGGTATCGTTTGTCGAAGATCAGAAGATCAAATAAGGAAGATGAAGAACGCAAAAGTGCGTGCAGGCAATGTGCTAAAGAGCCAGATTACTCGCAGTTATTCGCCGTCGCAGAATTATCTGCCTTGATTTGGAATGATTCAGCTCGTGATGTTGTCGGTTAAGTTTAATGCAGGGTGGCTTGAATTTTAATATCGGCTGAACGCGCCGGGGGTAGAGCTTGCTCTTTCGAAATTTCTGCGGTCACAGAGAGGGCTGCCAGTAAGTGGGATCTGAAGACGACATCGATGGCAGAAAGCAAAGGACAAGAGACTAAAAGTTAAAATTAGGGATCCAGCACCTGGGTCGGGAGCGCAATTTCCATCAGCGGGGTGAGTACTCGGCAATGAATTGGTCTGGGACCTGCACGTGCAAAGGAGAGAAACAGCAGTAGATTCAAAATATCTATTTTTGTTGATTAGTCCGGCATAGCGGTGTCGACAAGATATTTTCCGATTGCAACCCCAATGTAGGCTTGTGTACGCGAGCCCTGGAACATGCTCTTAGTAGTTCAACGGACGTTGGAGACCGTCCTCAGTGGTAGCTTCCATCAGCGCAGAAAGCTCTGAACGGAAATTCAGATCTTGCGAGCATCGAATCCCAGACGGCGCGCAAAGGGGGAATAACAAGCTGAGCGAGCCTAAGTGGCTTCAAGAAAGGTATTGGACGGCGCAGAGGCAGGCTTTGAGAAGTCAGTGCCGTGGTCAAGTCGTGGTGGGAAGGAAGACGTAAAGAGTAATCCCTGTAGCAATGGGGAGCGCAGAACTCGCAGGTGAGCACAAAACTCGCAGAGAACGAGTCCGGCCAAACGGCGCCGCGCTCGATTCCGTTCCCGTGCCAGAGGGGAGGAGAGTCTGAGACACAAATGACTCGGAGGCAGAACCTTCGAGAAACGAGGGGAAGGACATCGCTCACAGGTTCGTTTGACACAAAATCACTAGGAGCTAGCTGGATCAACGCATCGTACCGAGGGTAGGGAGAAAGGGAGGGAGGGAGGACGTGGATTGAAGGGGGAGGAAGTGAGACATTCGTGGCTAGCGAGCGGTGAACTTTCACGCCGAAAATCTAGCTGCCAGTTGAGGAACACGAAGTATGCACAGTCGGTGGTCGGCGTGTGGAGGGATGCACAGTCGGCGTGCGCGGGCGATGCAGTGTCCTCCTCGAGCGTGGATAGAATCCCCGTCGCCTGTCTTGAGCGCGGCGGTGAGCACATGAAAATGGTGCGAATGGTGAGAGTGCAAACTGAATAAATGAGGAGCGCACGCAGACAACGATAACGATGATGCGATGCCCACTGTCGTGCCTGGGAGCGAAAGCTGTGGGTGAGTGCACTCGAACTAGGGGCGAAAGTATCGCAGGAACGCTAAAACGGATAGCAGCGGATCGCGATGCGGATATAGGGATTGGAAGTTGACGAAGATGAATGTAGGTGGGTGGGTGCGCATAGCGAGACGAAGAGACAGGGGTGAATTCTGATGGACTGAGAAGGGGATTTGTTGACGGAGAGATGTCGCGGTCTCGGAAAGCGACGTCGGCGTCGACGTCGGAAGGAGATGGGCAGGATCACGTACGCCCTCGCATGAGATCGGAGAAGACGGTGGTAGACGCGCAGTGAGCGAATCGGCGAAGTGGCGCCGCTCTCCTGCGTGCTCGTGACGGCGTCGGTAAGCATGTGTGGGCGGGCAGGTCGGCACACTGGGGTTTTGAATTCGTGTAATGGACACGCACGTATGGCTGTAATACTGGGGCATAATTATTTGATGCATATGGCAGTAATAGTGTAACAGTATTATTGCAATATTTTTGAAATTCACACACCTAATTTAGTAGAAAACAGCACAAGGTGCCATCACTAAAAAAATACACAAGTCGTGAGTCGAGAAAAATGCACAGGTGTATAATGCAGTGAGAAAAGACGCAGGTTATACATTAGCATGGAAAAAAACACCCAGGTGGTGAATCAGCCAATTTCTACACACCTTTCCACGTGGAGAAAACACAACTTCAAATAGACCAAACGGAAAACACACACCTCTCCGCAAGCCACACCAAATTCACAACATTCAGTTACCCAACGTGACACTGGCCGTGTATGATCAATTGATCGCCGATCACGCGGCATCCCCGCATCAAAACAGATCATACAGTTAAGCGTGCTCTCCTCGCAGGCCTGGGTTGGTTCTGATTGCGTGAAAATATCGAGGACTTGACTTGAGCAGTGGTTCCGATTCTAGATGTGCATGCCATGGGCTGCCACTGGTTGAGTCAGCCAAAGGTCACGCAGGTAGTCAAGATCTGCAAGCTTGAGGTGAGATATCACTTGGTCAGTATAATGAATTGAGGTGAAATGGTGCGTACATTGCTTAGATGCTGGGGCAGATCGAGCCAAAATTGAAGGCACAGAATAAGAATAAGACCTGATTTACTTGCGATAAGACACATTGCTAGAACATACTGGTTCAACAGTAAGTCCCATCAGTTGCAGCCGAAGAAGCTGTGTTGGCCGTGTGCCCAATTAAAACTCCGAAACACGCTCATCAGGTCACGGTGTGACTGAAACATTGAGGTCAGGAAGCTGTGCAATTTTCATTCCTTGCAGGTTGTGTCTTTTTTTTTAATACTGACCTAGGTGGTGTGATTTTTTCAACCTGTCCATTTTGAGGTCTCAGGTGAAGTGTGCATCATTCTCCGTGCTGGGAATAGGTTGTGTGACAAAGTTTGTGGTTTTTAAAGTTGTGCATTTGGAGGAAGCACTGCTTGTGCATTTTTTAGTGCATCGTTGACCTGTGCAGTATTTTACCAACTTTATCACGGTTGTGTGAATTTTGACAGAAATACACCAGGTTGTGCTGAAAATAATATTGTTACACTATTACAACCATAGATGCACACCTGTCCCTGATTTTTCACCGGCTCACTCACTCCACCTGAAATATTCACCACCTCAATGAAGTTGATTCAAAAATTTACCCCCTCGGGCTGCTTGACAATAAAAAGCACCACCTCAATTCTTGTGAAAAATCACCACTTTGTGCCTCAGCACCAAAATTCACTGCATCCAGACACAGCCAACAGGATTGCTGCTGTTTGCATCTGCTAGATCACGACATTTGATCGGCACCCACTCGGCAAGCTGCCAAATAGCTGAATTAAAGGTATGCAGGCTTATAGTGTAAGTCCAGCAGGCTGCTAATGTATTCAGAGACTCCTTGTTCTGCTCTAGAACATCTGTGATAAAGATATCACTCAAAAATAAACATATGGCTCATATCAGTGGAACTTCATCCTCATGAGCTATTTGCAGACATATATCTTGTTGGTTTTGTTCCTGAGCATGTATACATCTCAGAGTCTCTGCAAAGCACACCCCTAATGCATCAAACATAACAGTCGTGTCGTACGCTAGTCTTCTGGCGCCGAAAATTGTTCAACTTCCATTTATGGATTTCAGCTCAATATCCCATCAGTGTTCCGATCACTGTATACATCTTCAACCACGTATAGCAGTGCAATTTAGCACTTGATCCCAAAGCAGTGAATATTTCCGTGCCTTTCCGAGGTGGTGAATTTTTCCGACGCCCAGGACCAGTGAAATTTTGGTGAAGTGGTGAATCTTTTTCTCAAAATCTGGCCACAATTATGCCCCAGTATTACCCCCATACGCACGCGCGATGTGGGATGCCTTGCAAGTTGACGACGGGACCCACAGTGTTCGAACCCAGGTATTTGAATTCACAGCGCGACTTGGTAGCCGAGAAGCGGCCAAGAAAACGGGGTAGGCGTGGGCGTTGGAGCCAGCGCGTATTCGCTTGAGAAGAGAAAGAAACAGGGTTAGACGCGTAGCGCTCTTCGGGGCGCCTCGGGGGTGTACAGCCCGCCAAGACGCTTGTTGGGACTCGGGGCAGTGGTTTACTACCAACGTCGTTGAGTGGAGCGGGTGGTGTGGCAAAAAGACGAGATGACATCGTGGGAGGCAGACGCAGGTTAGTCGACTCGAATTGCATGCATGGAATTCAGACGCACGGCTGAATATCACAGCGAGGCGCCGAAATCAGATGAGTTCCAACTGACTCGCAGCTGAGGCCAGCGCGAGTCGGTAGCGGGGAGACATCGCGGAATACGAATGGGCGTGGACAGTAGGAGAGCGCCAGGCTAGCGAACAGCATGGCGGACAGACGCAGCGAGTGGACGAAGGGGCACAGCAGAGATCGTGGCTGAAGGGACAGCAAAGACTCGGTAATGACGTCGCGGGAAGAGGGCGGCAGATCAAAAAATATGTAGCGCCTTTTTCAGCACCGGCGAATGGACGAATGGATTGTCGTGCTGGTGAAGGAAGAAGGCGACGGTGGTTACGGCACCGTGGCGATGCTGTCGGACCTGCTGGCTTTGATCCGAGACACCACTTGTCCGTAACCGCCATCCTCGAAATCTATGCTCTGCCCGTACTCTGGAACTCGCTATTGTTTGCCTGAACAGAAAATCGACGATTAATAGTGATTCAAACGAAGCAAAAACAAGTGACAGAGTCCAGGGAATCCACGACAGTACAGTGTCTGACTCATTGTTGGCGGACTGGCCACGGATATCTATCTGCGTCTTCTCCTCTGGTTTTTCTTTCGCCGCTCCGAAAACTACCAAGGATCGTGCTCAGTCCCTTGAAATGTTCCAGAAATTCTCATAACCGTCAGTCTTTGCGACTGCGACCGAATTAGCGGTGATGGCCGAACAATCTCGCTTCTTTCTGACTTCCACGATCCACTAGCGCCAGACACTCGGAGACCGAGAAGTCGCTCTACTACCGCTCGGATTGAGTACTTACACGGGCCGCAAAAACCACGCGGCCTCTTCTTGACCCCCTTCTTCACAGCCGCCTAGATTCCTCCTTCACTCTCTTCTCGCTTAGCGGCCACGTCGTGCATTTTCGGTAGTGAAATATGGATCAAGCCATCGATGTGCGAAGCAAGATCTCTCACTTTCGGATCTTGATAATCGGGAGGGCGAATGCTGGAAAGACGACAATTCTCAAGAAAGTGTGTAACTCAGTGGAGGATCCAGAGGTCTACGATCCAGATGGGGACAAAGTCGCTGTCTGAACTTTTTCGCTGTGCTCTGGACTCATGATTTGTCGCAGATCGATCCCGAAATCATCAAGGAGTCAGCTGAAGTAGTCTCACAATTCTCGTAGCTTCGTCGCCGCTGATTTTCCTGCAGCGCGGTCTCCATGACATCGATAACCAGTTGATATTCAAGAGCAATCCGCAGTTCATATTCCACGACTCGCGTGGATTTGAAGGCGGCTCAGCCGACGAAATAGAGAAAGTAACGGCTTTCATCGAGAGACGGGCGAAAACCTGGAAATTGTCGGAGCAACTCCACGCTATCTGGTACGCCTTCCCCAATCAGTCGAAAAGAGCTTATAATATCACAGGTACTGTTTACCCACCGACGGAAATCGGCCTCTGCTGGAGGCTGAAGATCGGTTCTTCAAGATTTCTGGTGCCGGAAAAGGCAAAATACACTTTTTCCTTGCAGCAGCGGTACTGACCGTCCTTTGAAGTGCCCCTGATTGTAATCTTCACGAAATTCGACGGCCTAGTTACCAAGGCCTTTCAACAGCTTCGTGCAGAGGGCAAGAAAATACCTGCAGCCCACGCCGGGAAGGTGCAATTGGCGCAGCAGATGCTAACCACGAACTATAGAGATCAACTCAACAGCGTGGAGTTTAAGCCATCTGCTTATGTCCGGCTGGACGGTGGTTTTGCACCTGATATCAGTCTAATATTGCTAATTGTCTTCCAGATATGCGACTAGAGCAAAGCAACTGTATTGAGCTCATCAACGAGACTGCAAAGACACTCAACGACGATGCATTGCTCCTACTCTTCGTGTCTGTGCAGCGAAATAATATCAACCTTTGTATTCGGTGGGCAGTGTGCTGGTCAGTATGCTTCAATGTGTTTGATGCACACCATTCCCGACGAGATTGGTAGGGCATTGGCGGAAGAAGGATTGACATCAGTGGTCGAGTGGGCGCTTGCGTACTTCCCACATGTTTGGGTGAGTCGCATCAGATCATCGCGTCCTGCCCATTGAAAGGATCGTATCCAGCGGGTGAGCTCTTCTTTGCCCTAGAAATGAGATCCATTGCAACTTGATTGAAATGCTACGGCGTAGGAAGTGAGTTGCAACTCTCGGGTTGGCATAGTCTGATGCACACTGACGCACTCTTGCACAGGAGGTAGCGACTTGGGTGTAAATCTCTCAAGACCAAACTGATGAGAGTTTTGCCGCAGGAGGCAAGTTTTATGTTCAAACCAGTTTCGTACTAACCAGGAGTCAATCCCGTAGTATGTGAGTTTCCTGTGAGTGGTGCTTCGAAGAGCATCTTTTACTTAATTTCCTCAAGGATGTGAGTGCTTGTTCCGCGTGCCCGCATCAACTTCACTGAGCCACGATATCTGCAGAAAGTATGTGCCTATTTTGTGCGACCGCTTGCAGTTGACGTTGCTGACCACGCCACCATTCCCCGCAGTATGTGAGTGCCATTTAGTTGCGTTGACGCCTGGTTAACTTTGTTGGCTGCGTCGTGATTCTCCGCAGGAAGTGAGTGTTGCTTCGTGCCGTCGGCCCTGGTTGACTTTTCTGACGTCATGATTCCCCACAGCCCGTGAGCGTCACATCGTTTCGTTGGCCCTGGTTGATTTTCCTGACGCCATGGTTCCCCGCAGCTTGTGAGCGCCGCTTCGTTGCGTCCGTCTCTGGTTGATTTTCTGACGCCATAATTCCCCGGAGACTGTGAGTCCCGCTTCATTCCGTCTTCCTTGGTTCACTTCAGTGACGCCATGACTCCCCGCAGGGTGTGAGCACTGTTTCGTTCCTTCGACTCCCGGTTGCATTCGTTGATGGCACCGTCATTGCTCGCAGTTTGTCAGCGCCGTTCTATTGCGTCTGGTTGATTTTCCTGACTGTTCCGTCATCCCTCGCAGGGTGTAAGCACTGCCTTGTTAGGTCTGCCTGACTTGGCCTGACCGCGCTGCAACCGCAGGAAGTGAGTAGACGTTCCCTGCACTCGCCTTGAGTTGATTTGTGGGTCCGTTAACAACATCTTGATTTCCGCAGCCTGTAAGTACTCAATCCTTCTGAGTCATGCACATGTTCTCCTTCTTTTTCACTCCATATTATCAACCTCTCCAGGTGGTACGTGTTTTCCCGCCCCCATACTCATATATTCCCCTCAAATCTGCCGTTTCCCGGTATCCAGTTTGTGAGTCTGCACATTCTCCGCGTGTTCGCCAAGTGATCCCTCTCCAGAAAAAAAAATCTCGCTTTCTGCGTCGATGCCTTGAAGAACAAGCTTACAGCAGTGGTACGCGAAACCAAAACTCTTCCATTCTCAAGTAATACATTCCCAGGAGGAGGTCCTTCAGACTTCGCCGGGACACGCTCAGTCCTTAGCTCGTATGACACTCGATTTCCCATTCACGCGATACTAACCTTGTCTGCTCAAGTACTATGCATCTGCGCTGAACACACATTCACAGAAGGATCCGCAGTTGCGGAGGGTTTTGGTCCGGCCTTTGTAACAGCGCTGGATGCGTATGTAGGGTCGCCTACCGAGGCTGAGGTCATCAAAGAAATCGGCGAAATGGACCCAGAAGCGGACTTCGACACTCGATGTGACAAGTTGTGTGACATCATCAAAGCCCATCTTTTGCGTGCGGATTCGAACATCGTTGTAAAAAGATACCTTTGCTCACAATAAATTTCAGGTATACGAACCGAGGTGGCCTGAGAACATCTGCCGCCACAGAAATATCATCACGGTTTTTCACGGGCTTTTGCGACTCATCCTGTACTACTATCAAGGATTAAATGATCGATTCAGGATATGTGTTATAATTAGTGTCCATGCTTCAATTTGATACCATGCCTCGTCAAGGAACGTTGGCCCTCACTTGCATCTCCATGTCTTCATCAGACCACTATGCTTCGGCCAGGGTTGCGCTTGAGCCTTCCCAAATACTCTTTTCCCGTCAGTCGGCTCTCTGTCAGTATCTTGAGGGCAGAATGCGCATACTGACGCTCAACTTATACACTATCTAGAGAATAGACAAAGCGGCGGCACCATCTACCAATCCAACACAACGATGTGCGACCCATTTGATCTTCTTGCGCAGGTACCCGAATATTAAATCTCCACCCATCCATGTCGCAGATGGGAGCGCACAACTCGTAGAACTCCCAAAGAACGCGTCCGGCGAAACGGCGCCACTGCTGATTTGATTTGATTTGATTTCGAGTTACCGTGGCCGTGCGAGAGGCGAGGAGTGTTCGTGACAAACTTAAACGACTCGGAAATGAGAACGACTTGGAGGTACAGTCTTCGCCGTCGAGAAACAACTCGCATGGCAAGCACATCGACCATCCTAAAGGTGTCCTCCTTGGTCCGGACAACGCGTATATACGCAAATGGTGCACATGCAAAACAAAATGAATCTATCTGCAGCGCAGTGCAGATGAAGATATCGACGACAATGGAAACACGGGCAGGTGAGTCGACTCACGCTTGGGTTAAATGCGCGAATGACGCGGAGACGCACAGCAGCAAACCGCGAGGCATATATGAGCGTTGGAAGTTGATGGCGGATCCGAGTGGGATGCGCATGGCGGGACGGAGTGACAGGATGAGTTCTGAGGGACTGATAACGCGATTTGGTGGCGGAGAGATGCGACGGTCTCGGAAAGCGATGTGGGCGTGGGCGTTCGAAAGAGGTATGCAGGTGCACTATCAGGCTGGATGGCGCACGGACTGGCATGAGATTGGAAACGACGGTGCTATACGCGCAGCGTGTGGGAAAGGGGGGATCGCTTGCCTGCGCACTGGATGACAGCCTCGACATGGAGCTCGACGGCGGACTCGGGAGTAAGACGCTAAATGAGTGCCATACGGACGCGCGCGATGTAGGATGGCTTGCAAGTCGATGACGGGCCCTACGGTATTGATTTCGAGGTCGGGTGTCCGTATTCCCAGTGCGACTTGACAGCGGGGAAGCGGCACAGAAGGCGAGGTAGGCGTAGGCGCAGCAGCGAGTGGTACGCGGTCAGCAAGTAGCGTCACGCGCAGCCAGATACGCACCGTTCTTCTGCGCTCATCGTGGCTGTACGGACCGCCAAGACGCGAGCGGTGGTCCACTGACGTCGTGTTAGCGGAGCGGGTGGTGTGGCAAAGAGTTAAGGCGCACGCAGCGACGTCACGCGTCACCCTTCGAAGTGGAAAGAGGCCCCGGCGGGTGAGCCGACTCGAATTTAATGCGTGCAGCTAAGACGCACCGATGAATCAGCGCAAACGCGAGGCGCCGAAAGGAGATTGAGGCAAACGCTGGTTGGTAGCGGGAAGCCATCGGGAATGGGCGTGAGCGGTAGGGAGGCGCGCGGTTAGCCAGCAGCATGGCGGACGTGCGCGCGAGAGAGAAGGAACATGCGCAGCGAATAGACGAAGGGGTAGAGCGCCAGTAACCGAGCAGAGACGCGGTGAAGACGTCACGGGAGCGCGGGCGTGGCTTGGAGGCCGATAAAACGCCTTGAGCAATTGGTCACGGCGAATGGATGAATAGACTGTCGTGGTGGTCAAGGGAGAAGAAGGCGATGATGATTACGGCACCGCGGCGGTGCTCCCGGACACATTGGTCCGACACGCAACTTGTCCGCACCCATCATCTGCGGACGCGTTCCTCGCCGTTGGCCCGCTCTACGTTCCCCGTTTTCCTTCATTGGGAGGCTCACGTCATTTTACCCACCTTTTTCACCTACTTTGACGCGCGGACGCATCGCTGCCAGCCACAAGCTCGCTTCCATTTACGTCGACCGCTCTCTCGAATCGAATTTCCGCTGCTGCGCCTGCCACGAAATCCGGCCTCCCGCTCTATGAGACGTTACGCGGGGATATTTCCGGATGCCCATATTGCTGCGATGTTGCATATTCTGGAGCATGTGACGCCTTGCTTTCTGTCATTCTTGCCCTCTGCGCCGTGCTCTGCCACTGGCATTTGCCCAAATCTCCTAATCTCTTGCGCCTCGTCGAATGCTGATCCCAGCTGCTGGACTAGAGTCTACCACGTGTCTCGCAACTGGAAATATCGATAGCTCACCGCTGTTCCTCCGCACCTCATGCGCGGATTCCGCTTTCTATGCCAGCCTGGAGTCTGATTCACGCTCCGCTATTTTGGCATCCCCTTCGATCTACCTTCGCCTGCCTCTTCTGCTCCCCTCTGCCTAGTGGCTGCTTCGTTTGATCGACTTGCACTTCTGTGGATGGGTAGCGTAGGTACGTGAATCATTGGCCACACGACGTCGATGCTCATCCTGCGGCTTTTCTATGGTAGCAGAAGGGAAAGCCTCAGACGAAAAACTCGCAGCCGCTTGTTTCCGTTCCGCAAGGTGGATTTCTTGTTCGATAATTGTGTATTCGTCCTCCGCGTTCTGTCTCTGCATGCGTGAACCTATTCTCCGCATCCGCATTTTCATCCACATCCGCACATGTCAAATTCTTCTCTTCCGCCTTCACCCCTCTTTGCGCATGCGTACAACACGCATCCCCCACCCACCTCACACGCACATCCTTCAACTCCGTAGCGCTGCGGCAAGGGCACGCACAATATGGGCCGCACTACTTGCGCAGCGTATCTATCTCTTCCCCTACTTGCATCTCAGAGAGCAAGGTTTTACGAGATCAACCCACCACGCGCGCCGCGGTCCTCGACTCGCTGCCGATGCTCGCCGCTTGCATCGTGCGGATTGATTTGGCACTCGCGAGGAACTCGACGATTGTCGCGTCACCCCAGCGAGGCCTGAATTCGAAGCCGAACCACGGGCGAGCACTCGCACTCGCACTCACTGTCCCTAATATTCCGCTCGAGCAAAATGAGCGAGGTGATGAATGGCATCTAGGCTGACATGATTAGCGCAAGTTGGTCGAGAATATTTGAATCAACACTTCAATACTTCATCGCCTACATGCACCGCTCGTTGCGCTTCGGTTCGCCCGGCCCCCGCCTCGAAGCCCAACGCACACATTTAAATGTTATAGCTGGAACTAGCACTGGGACGTGGGTATGTCGCCGTATCCCGGGACTCTTTCTGTCCAAGTTGTGGTGATTTGCGTGCATAGGAAGGTGTGTGGTTCGAGCTCCCTGTCGATCTTCGCGCACAGGCCGCACGAAGGGTGACTTGTGGCTTCTGCACGGGATGTGAAAGGTAGGTGCTTTGTGAACTTTGTTCTTTGTCTCAAGTAACTCGCCCGCTGAAAGTGGTCCACGTAACTTGCAGATTGTAGAAACGCGCGGTTGTGGTTGCGGAATGCAACGATAAAAGGAAGACGTGTTTGCTTTCGCGGTGGTACGGTGGATTCGCGGTGTGGGCCGGCGGAAAATGGTTGAGGTAATGCCTTTTGCCTGTCGTTCTTCATCAGGATCTGGCTACGGTCGACCCAAAGATCAATGGATCCTTACGATGATTGGTCTCGCCCACGGTGACCTTCTACGCCGCCCTCTTCGAGCCAGAATCTCCGGATACAGTCTCGCAGCGTCAACGTTTCGCACATCCAGGATGCAGGCCGAGTATCTTACGTTCCAGCTTCTCCCAATACAACGCGGCTCGTCCGCGCGCCCATGCCGTCCATGACAGTGTTGGCCAGGTCACTGACTAGTCAGTGACTAGTCAACAAGTCACTATGGTCAGGTCAGTCAGGTCACTGCAGTGACCTGACTTGCTGACCTGTCAACTGTAGGCGACAGGAAAAAGCCACACACAGCCCTCCAACCTAGCCGAGACGTGAGAGTTGTTAAGGCCCTAGCAACGTGCTAGCAGCCGCTGGATCAAAGGTCAGGTCACTTGACTGACCTAGCGACTAGTCACTGACTAGTCAGTGACTTTGCAAAGTGACTAGTCAGTCCAGGTCACTGACGTGCCAACACTGGTCCATGAGGAATAAATGAAGAGAAGCGCAGTGTGGTCCCAGTGGTGCAGCCGCCGCCGCACGAAGTTACCAGGAGAGTTGCTTCTATGCTGCTGGCATTTTCGTCAACTGTTTCAGACTGGGATGCTGAGAAGTTTTCAAGTTATTAATCTCCTCAATCATGATGATCTATCCAAAGAGCGCTGCGCTCTCAAGCATGATGATTCGAGCCGACGGCGCAGCGGGACAGGAGCATAATTAATCACGGTGCGATGGATGAACTCCCGTCGATTTGGTTGGTGGTTGCCCAGGACGCTGTTCCGCAACGAGGGGCGCTCGATCACCAAACTTCCGAATGCCAGCCTCCTCCCAATTTAGTTCCGTTTGGTCCTTTCTCACTACGCTATGGAAGTCAAATCCAAATAATATCCCTACTTCGCATCAGCTGAGGCGATATTTTGGAGGTGATCTCCTGGATGTATCGTGCCAGATATGCTATCTCCGCGATCGTAGTTGCTGATTTACAGTTTGTTAGATGTCTTCCGTCCCCTGAATCGGTTTCTTTGATCCCGCTCGCGGTGACCACCCACGCTGGCTTCTTCAGTCAGAACGTTCCGGAGTTTCTTCGAATCTCATTTGTTTCTTGGATACTGTGATGCCGTGGGGCTGTCCCCCGTCTCACCTCTTCCTTGCTCTGCACCTTCATGAAGCGAATTTTCAACGAAATTAAATCTTTCCGACTTGGATATGCCGAGGAGCGCCGTGCGTCACCCAGTCTCTTCTTGCACGGCACATTTGTCGACGCCATTGCATGTGATCAGCATATCCATGGAGGTGGACTACCCCGATCATGCTGTGCGCAGTTCTCCTCATTTCTCCTTTTCTCGCTGTTGTGAATGGTCTGTTCACTCTGTATGAGACCGTTCAACGTTTTAATCACACGCCATCTAGTTCCACTCTCTGCATACAACATTGTGCAAGAATTCACCTATCAGCCCAACGACACGCTTCCGACTGTCTTCCTGGGCAACCTCGTCCCATCGGTCCTCCACAATCCAACGGACAGCTTCACTCCACAGCTTTTGAGTGTCGGAGAAACGATTGTGCTTGATGACAACATCTTCAACTATACGATAGCTCAAGCATTTGATGGTGTCGATACCAGCAAGCCAGTCTCGACCTTCCCGTACTACAACAACCCACTCTCTGATGGCTGCGATGTCGTAAGTCTGTCCGCTTTTTTCGTCGAACACCGGGGCTCCTGAACCATCCATACAGGCAAATATCACAGTTCAGTTGCATATGCAACTGGTCGAAGATATCGCGTATCCCGTCTGGTTCCCGGAGATACAAGCTAGTGTGAGTATGTCAATGATTCCTCCAAATAACGAATGCATAAACTGCACCTAGGGAACTGTTGTGTGTTACCTGCCAACCCTCTTTCATTTGACATGGAGGGCACTGCCATTGGATGGTGCAAGAACATCTATTCAGGATATTCGAGATATGCCGACTTTCATGAGCATCGACATGGTGAGATATGATTTATTCATTGCGCCTCTCACACTCTCACAAGTGAGTCCCATTCCGTACAGGCAGACATTTTCTTCGGATGGTAAGATATTTTGTTGTGTTCCTACTTCATTCGATGTTTGCCGACCACCGTATCAGGAGTGGGGCAGAACCGGAGAATGTTACACAAGTTGAGATGGGTTTTACCGTCCATCCATGCTGTGACTGTGATGCGGTTCTGGCTGGGGCCCCGCTCGAAAGTGGCGCATCTCTACTCGAGTCACCTTGTTCTTCGAACCCTCCGGATTTCGTCGTCGTTGAGTACCAACCAATCACATTGGGTTCTGGATCTCTGTCACCACTCTCTCGACCCATGCAGATTGCCGACCTATTGCCGCAAATTTATTGGGGGAATGCATCTACCTCTGCTCTCAGCATTGCGTATGAAAATCTGTTCCAGACATTCTACCATCTCATCCGCCTCGATCTTGGAGTAATTGTAGACAATCAGATATACAACTCTCCGCAGATGTTCAACCGCACGATCATGCCGGTAGACACGGGGGAGTCCGACAGTTGGGCAAACACGACCAGGAATTCGACATCAGATGCGACGTTCATGGCGCGGTGGCTGGAGGAAGCGGAGTTCTTCCAGAATAATACCCGGGTTCCATCCCTGGAGTACCTCCGATCCGTCCCACGCCTCAAGCCCATGGGCTCAGCTATCACCAGCGTTTTTGTTTCAACGTTTGCCATGCTCTCGGTTATGTGGACGGTGTTCTCGCTAGTTGCGGGAGCGCTTGCGAGGGCGCATTGTGGTAAGTTGGTATTTCTCAATCCTTTTGCGTTCGCTAACGCTCATTTCGCAAGGTCACCCTCCAAACAACACCCCGGGGAAGCAACATACACTTGAGGAGTCTCGAACGTGGGACAAATGGCTGGAGAGCGGGGCGAAAGGTACGAATACATCGTATTGAGATTCAGTTCATTTAGCCTCACTTTAAGCTCAGAGCTGGATGGCAGCCAGGTTACTCTGCTTGGTCGTCAAGAACACGAGTCAATGGAGCAGTTGAGGCAGAGGGTGGACAGGAATGACATGCGGATAGTTCGCATGAGCGCCGCGTTGAAACAATATGGTGTCATGCAGGATCTGAACTGGGAGGACGACATGGCGATGGACTGGGTGCCTTAAAACTTGGAGTGGGCGATAGAATCGCTGTGACTAGTCATGTGGGATTTAACCAGCTTAAAGTGTCGAAGTAATTGTGATACATACATTATATTCAACTTGCGAGACCCGAGCGTGCAGATGAGTCGATCGTCGTGCATTCGCGACCCCAGATATATGCTGTGCTATCCATGAGCGGCGTGCAGAATTTGAACACGGTGTTTGCGAGAGATCAAGCTGACGGTCAGCTCGCTATCTGTGTGAGTTCAAGACTGGCACGGGACCAGATCAGATACAGGCGCTATTTTGGCACGAGCACGCGAATCTCGTCGAGCTCAAGATACTGTTGACGGTATCGTTTGTCGAAGGTCAGAAACTCAAATAATCAACATGAAAAATGCAAATAGTGCCTACAGGCAGTGCACCTTAGCTACCAAAAAAACTGGATTACTTGCAGTTCGCCGTCGCAGAATTATCTGCCTTGATTTCGAATGGTTCAGCCCGTGATGTTGTCCAATCTCAGGAATTTCCGCGGTCAGGGCGGGGGCTGCCGTTGGGCGGGGTCTGAAGATGACTTGGGTGGCAGAATGCAAAGAACGAGAAACCAAAATCAAAATTAGAGATCTAGCAGCTCCAGCAGGCGGATGGGTACTCGAGAAAGAATTGTTCTGGGACCTGAACGTGCAAAAGAGAGAAACAGCAGTAGATTCAAGATATCTATTTCTGTTGATTAGTCCAGCATAGCGGTATCGACAAGATGTTCACTGATTGCGACCCCAAAGTAGGCTTGTGTAGCGAGCCATATAACATGCTCTTTGTAGTTCGACGGACGTCGGAGAGCTTCCTCGGTGGTAACTTTCATCGGCGCAGAAAGCGCCGAACAGAAATTCAGATCTTGCGAACATCGAATCCCGCCCAGCGCGCCAAGTACCGCCGAAGATGGACATAGAAAAGAGGGATTAACGAGCTGAATGGCTTCAAGAAAGGTATTGGACGACGCAGAGACAGGCTTTGAGAAGTCACTGTCGTGGTCAAGTCGCGGCGGGAAGGAAGACGTAAAGAGTAATCCGTGGAGCAATAGGGAGCGCAGAACTCGCAGGTGAGCGCAAAACTCGCAGGAGTCCGGCCAAACGGCGCATCGCTCGATTCCGTTCCCGTGCCAGAAGCGAGGAGAGTCTGAGACACAAACAACTCGGAGGCAGAACCTTCGAGAAACGAGGGGAAGGATATCGCTCACAGGTTCGTTTGACACAAAATCGCCAGGAGCTAGCTGGATCAACGCATCGTGCCGAGGGTAGGGAGAAAGGGAGGGAGGGAGGACGTAGGGAGGAAGTGAAACATTCGTGGCTAGCGAGCGGTGAACTGTCAGCGCCGAAAATCTAGCTGCCAGTTGAGGAACACGAAGTATGCACAGTCGGTGGTCGGCGCGTGGAGGATGCACAGTCGGCGTGCACGTGCGATGCGGCGCCCTCCCCTCGAGCGTGGACAGAATCCCCGTCGCTGGTCTCGAGCGCGGCGGTGAGCACATGAATCAAATGGTGCGAATGGTGAGAGTGCAAAATGAATAAATGCGGAGCGCACGCAGACAACGATATCGATGGTGCGATGCCCATTGTCGTGCCTGGGAGCGAAAGCTGTGGGTGAGTGCACTCGAGCTAAGGGCGAATGTATCACAGGAACGCTGAGACAGACAGCAGCGAATCGCGATGCGGATATAGGGGTTGGAAGTTGGCGAGGATGAATGTGGGTGAGTGCGCATGGGGGGACGAAGAGACGGGTGAATTCTGAGGGACTGAGAAGGAGATCTGCTGGCAGAGAGATGTCGCGGTCTTGGAAAGCGACGTGGGCATGGGCGTCAGAAGGAGATGGGCAGGATCACGCACGTACTATGATGACATCGGACAAGAAGGTGGTAGACGCACAGTGCGCGAGTGCGCAGGACTCGGATTGGAGTGTATAGATGAGACGGAGTGATGAGTGGCATGCGGACGCGCGCGATGTGAGATGGCTTCTAGTTTTGAGTATTCGAGATAGAGGAGATCAGGTATCCGTATTCCTTGGGTCCTCACGCAAAAGGACGCAGGCGTGTGTGTGTGTTGGAGCCGGTGCACTGTTAGCGCGCACGTACTCGCTTGAGAAGCGAAAGAAACATGGTTAGACGCGTACCGCTCCCCGGGGCGACTCGGGGGTGTACAGACCGCCCAGACGCATGTCGGGACTTGGGGCAGTGGTCTACTACCAACGTCGTTGAGCGGAGCGGGGTCGACTCGAATTGCATGCATGGAATTCAGACGCACGGCTGAATATCACGGCGAGGCGCCGAAATCAGATGAGTTCCAACTGACTCGCAGTTGAGGCCAGCGCGAGTCGGTAGCGGGGAGACATCGCGGAATACGAGGCTGGCGTGGACGGTTCAGCAACATGGCGGACATACGCGCAGACAGGGTTAGACGCGTGCAGCAAGTGAACCAGGACGAAAGCCGTCGCCCCACTAGGGCTGTGCGCCGTCACCATGACGGGCACGGCCGTCACTCACCCAAACCGTCCCGTCACCGTCCCGTCATGAGAGCTCGAGAAACCTCGACAGAACGGGACGGACGACGGGACGGCTGTCACGGACAACGGAACGGGAAGCAGAATTTTTTAATGGCTAAATTCTAACAAGAAAACAATGCCAGAGCCTTGCGAACACGATGTGCGATACTACCTAGTGTTCTAATCCTTTCCCACACCCTTCTTGACCGCATTGCGAGCGAGACAAAGAAGCTGCCTCACCATCATTAAAGTCCTGATGGTTTCGGGGTGTAAACTAACCCTGCGGAGAGAGATGGTATCGCATCCGCCAGAGAAAATACATTCAACAGTAACAGCAGACCCTAGGGCATGTTCAGTCCTCGAACTTTTGCAAAAGAAAAAACTCGAACTTACCCAGGACAGTGAGAATGTCCCGAGCCAAACGGAATAGGTTTGGGAACTGCGCGTTCTGCGCAAGCCACCAGTGAACCGAGATGAGGGTGGGGAATTTTATCGACTCTGTCGAGGGTTTTTATTTCTGCAAGGTGTCACAGAGTCGGTCTGTGACTGCCTGAATGGAACGGAGCGGATTATTTCGGTTGCCGAATGTAGTTGTAAGGGAAAAAACATTCAAATTTCATGAATTCGCCAGTAGGCTTTGCTACGCCGCTGACAACTTGATGGCTTGAATGCTGCCAGTTCCATGGCATACGACGCGTCGATGCATGGCTGGTGCGTCAGGCGAGGTTGGGCATGAAGGGAAAAGCCACATAGACGCCGTGATCGCCGGTCAATCTTTTCGCATAATAAAAACGACGAAACTGGGGAGCAAGAAGGGAGCAATATGATCATATAATTTTGCTCACCCGTCATATCCGTCACGGCCGTCATTCCGACGGCCGTCGCCCTCGCAAGCCGTCCCGTTACCGTCCCGTCGGGAAAGCTTTCAAGGCCTCGACGGAACGGGTCGGCTACCCGGTGCCGGAATCCGTTACAACCGGCGCACAGCCCTACGCCCCACCAAACACTGCTGAAGGAACAGCAAAGACTCGGTGATGACGTCGCGGGAAGAGGGCGGCAGATCAAATGATATGTAGCGCCTCTCTTCAGCACCGGCGAAGGGCCGAATGGATTGTCGTGGTCGTGAAGAAAGAGGAAGGCGACGATTGTTACGGCACCGTGGCGATGCTGTCGGACCTGCCGCTACCGATGTCGTGCGAGCGGAGCGGGTGTGGCGACGGGAGATGACGTCGCGGGAGGCGCGCGCCGGGACGTCCCTTGAAATTGAAGGGAAGAGCGGGGTGGGTGAGTCGACTAGAGACTGAGTGCGCGGGGCAGACGCACCAATAATTTTGTAATGCCTCGCAAGTTGAGGCGTGCTTTCGCGAGACCAAATGACATTGACAGCAATGAGTTCTGCTCAAAAGGTGCAATTGAGGCCAGCACGAGTTGGTAGCGGGCAGGCATCATGGACGGAGGAGTGCAGCGCCAGTAACCGAGCAGGGGCGCATTGATGACGTCGCGGGAGGCGGGATTCGAGCACCAGCGAATGGACGAATAGCTTGTCGTGGCCAAGGAAGAGGAAGGCGAAAATGATTACGGCACCGTGGCGGTGCTCTCGGGCCCGACGACATTGATCCAACAAGCGTCTTGCCCGCAACCACCATCTTCCAAGTCTATGCTCTGCCTGTACTCTGTTTCTGGTTGCCGTCTGCGACCTGAACAGAAGAGCTACAATAAATACTACTCGGCAGTGTTTCAAACAAGCCACAAACAAGTAACGGAATCCAGGGAATCCACGTACAATACGGTGTCTGACTCATTGAGGGTGAACTGGCTACGGATATCTATCGGTCTCTTCTGCTTCGGTGTCTCTTCCGCCGCTCCAAGAAGTGGGCAGGCTCTCGCTCAGTCCCTTGAAAAATTGTCGAAATTCTCCTACATGTCAGCCTTTGAGACTGCGACCGAATTAGCGGAGATGGCCGAACAATCTCGAAGAACTTCTTTCTGACTTTCCGATCCACTGGCGCCAGACACTCGGAGACCGAGAAGTCGCTCTACTGCCGCTCCGATTGAGTACTTACACGGCCCGCAAAACCCACGCGGCCTCTTCGCCCCCTTCTTCACATCCGCCTGGATTCCTCAGTACGGCTCCCTCACGTTCGCTCCCTTCTCGCTTAGTGGCCACGTCGTGCATTTTCGGTAGTGAAATATGGATAAAGCCATCGATGTGCGAAGCAAAATCAGTCACTTTCGGATCTTGATAATCGGGCGGGCAAATGCTGGGAAGACGACGATTCTCAAGACAGTGTGCAACTCGGTGGAGGATCCAGAGATCTATGATCCAGATGGGAACAAGGTCGCTGTCTGAACTTCTTTCCCTGCGGCTGGGACTGATGATTTGTCCCAGATCGATCCCGAAATTGTGAAGGAGTCAGCTGAAGTAGTGTCACAACTCTCGCAACTTCGTCGCTGCTGATTTGCCTGCAGCGCGGCGAGCATAACATCGATAACCAGTTGATATTCAAAAGCAATCCGCAGTTTATATTCCACGACTCCCGCGGATTTGAAGGCGGGTCGGCGGACGAAATTGAGAAAGTAACGTATTTCATCGAGGGCCGGGCTCAAACCCGTAAATTGTCCGAGCAACTCCACGCGATCTGGTACGCCCTGATCGATCAGTCAAAAAAAAACTTACAATGTCACAGGTACTGTTTACCCACGGACGGTAACCGGCCTCTGTTGGAGGCTGAAGATCGGTTCTTCAAGATTTCTGGTACTGGAAAAGGCAAAGTTCACTTTTCCCTAGCAGCAGCGGTACTGACCGTCCTTTGAAGTGCCGCTGATTGTGATCTTCACAAAGTTCGACGGCCTGGTAACCAAGGCTTTTCAACAGCTACGAGCAGAAGGCAAAAACATTCGCACCGCGAACGCCGGGAAGGTAGACTTGGCACAAAGGATGCTGATCACGAACTACAGAGACCCACTCAACGGCGTGTCGTTCAAGCCATCTGCTTATGTCCAGCTCGACGGTGGCTTTGGACCCATATTGCAGTCTGATACACTAATTGATCTGTTAGATATGCGACTGGAACGGAGCACCTGTACTGAGCTTATCACCCACACAGCGAACACACTCACCGATGCCGCACTGCACCTACTCTTTGTGTCTGTGCAACGAAATAACATTGACCTTTGTATTCAGTGCGCGCTGAACAGGTCAGTATGCTTCAATGCGTTTGATGGGCACTATTTCCAACAAGATTGATAGCGGACTGCGTCTCGGAGACGAAGGACCGGAATCAATAGTCAAGTGGACTCTTGCATACTTCCCTCATGTTTGGGTGAGTCGCGTCAGATAATCGCGTCCCACCTATTGAAAGGATCGTATCCAGCAGGTGAGCTCTTCCTTGCCCTGGAAATGAGATCCATTGCAACTTGACTGAAAATGCTACGGCATAGGAAGTGAGTTGGGGTTGGCCTAGTCTGATCTGCACTGATGCGCCCTCGCACAGGAGGTATCGATTTCGGTGCAGACTTCAAGACCAAACTGATGAGAGTGTTGCCACAGGAGGCAAGTTCGATGTTCTCACAAGTTTGGTACTAACCTGAGTCGATCCCGTAGTATGTGAGTGTCCATTGAGTAATACATCGAAGCATATAATTTACTGAATGTCCTCAAGGATGTGAGTGCTTCCTCCGTGTGGCCGGTTCAAGTTGAATTGCTGAGTGTGCCACGGTTGCTGCAGCAAGTATGTGCCTGTCCTGTGCGGGCGCTTGCAATTGACGTTGCTGACCACGCCGCCATTCCCCGCAGTTTGTGAGTGCCGCTTCGTTCCGTCGGCCCTGATTGACTTTCCTGACGCCATAATGGCCCGCAGCATGTGAGTGCCGCTTCGTTGCATTGGCCCGGGTTAACATTCCTGACACCACGCATACCTGCAGTTTGTGAGTGTCCCTCGGTTCCGTCAGCCCTGGTTGACTTTCCTGATCCCCTCAGAGTGTGAGAGCTGCTTCATTCCATCGACCGTGGTTGATTATTCTGACGTCGAAATTTCCCGCAGCGTGTGAGTGCCGCTTCGCTCCGTCGGCTCTAGTTGACTTGCCTGACACCATGATTCCATGCAGGGCGTGAGTTCTGCTTCGTGCTATTTGCTCTCGGTTGCCTTCGCTAATGGCACCGTCATTGCTCACAGTTTGTCAGCTCCGCTCTTTTGAGTCTGGTTGATTTTCCTGACTTTTCCGTCATCCCTCGCAGGGTGTGAGTACTGCTCTGTTACGTCTCCCTGACTTGGTCTGACCGCGTTGCAACCGCAGGAAGTGAGTGCATGTTCCCTGCACTCAAATTGAGTTGATTTGTTTGCCTGCCAACCACCTCGTGGTTTCCGCAGGACGTGAGTGCCCAATCCTTCTGAGTCGTGCACATGTTCTCCTCGTTTTTCACTCCAAATTATCAACCCGTCCAGGCGGTACGTGATTTCTTGCCTCCATAGCCGTAGATTCTCCTCAAATCTGCCGTTTCACGGTATTCAGTTCGTGAGTTTGTACATTCTCCCCGTGTTCCCCAAGTGAGCCATCTCTAGGACAACAACGTGGCTTTCTGTATCGATACCTTGAAGAACAAGCTTCCAGTCATGGTACGCGAAACCAAAACTCTATCCGTTCTTGACTGCCACATTGACAGGAGGATCTCCTTCAAACCCCGTTGGGACGCGCTCAGATCGTAGCTCGTATGAAACTCGATTTCCCATTCATGCGATACTAACTTTTTTTGCACAAGTACTATGCATCTGCACCGAGCACACGTTCACCCAAGGATCACCTTCTGTAGAGGGTTTTGGTCCAGCCTTTGTAACAGCCCTGGATGCGTATGTAGGGTCACCCACTGAGGCTGTGGTCATCCAAGAAATCGGCGAAATGGACCCGGAAGCGGAATTTACTGCTCGATGGCTCAGGCTGTCCGACATCGTCAAAGCCCATCTCTTACGTGCGGATTCGAACATGTTTCGAAAAAGATATCTCTGCTCACAGCACATTTCAGGTACACGAACCGAGGTGGCATGATATCATCGAGCCTACCCCGAAATATGATCTCCATTTCCGCGAGCCATCCTGTACTGTTGTCAACGAAGCTTTGATCGATATATCTCACCACCACGTACCAGTGAGATAGCTGGGTATGCGTACTTAAGTCGGATGCAATGCTTTGTTAAAGAGCTTCAACTTCCACTTGCATGTATCTTGCTCAGACGACTATGCTTTGTCCAGGGTTACGCTTGAATTTTCTCAGATACTTCCTGCCTTCAGTCAGCTCTCTAAGGATCTCGCAGCTTGCAGCTACTTAGGTACGACTCGAAGATACAGTCTTTTTCATCGAGGAACGACACGGAGTTAGAGTCTTGGAGGGATGACTTGGAGGTAGAGTCTTCGCTGTCGAGGAACGATTCGGAGGTGGAGTTCGAGGAACGACTCAGAGGTAGAGTCTGTGACAAACAAACGACTCGGAGGCGGGAACCACTCGCCTTCGCTGTCAGAAACGACTCGCAGACAAAGCACAGTTCGTTTGACATTTGAGACAAAATCGCCAGGAGCTAGCTGGATCGACGCACCATGCTGAGCGGAGGCGGAAAGAAAGGAAGGAAGTAGATTGAAGAGATCCAAGATATTCGTGGGGAGCGAGCGCCGAATCGTCAGAATGTATCGCACCGAAAATTTCGCTGGCAGTTAAAGAACACGGAGTACTGTCGGTGGTCGGCGTGCATAGCGACGCACAGTCAGCGTGCGTGCTGTCCTCGAGCGTGGAGAAGGCTATCGTCGCCGGTCTTGAGCGCGCGGCGAGTACACAAATCGAACGGTGCGAATGGCGAGGATATAAGATGAATGAAAGAATGCGGAGCGCACGCCGATTATTATAATGAGGTCGTGCCTGGGAGCGATAGCGATGGGTGAGTCCGCTCGAGCTCGGGGTGGATATATCGCCGGAACGGAGACGCAGCGCTGAGTGACTTGCCAGTTGACATGGACAGCTGATACGAGCGGTATGAGACGAAGTAGCGGGAGTGAGTTCTGCTGAGGGAGTGAGAATGCAACGGATCCGGTAGCAAGGGAGATGTGAGGTCGCAGAAAGCGAGGTTGCCGTGGGCGTTGGAAGGCGATGAGCGGGATCGCGCACGTACTTGTATGGCATTAAAAACACAGTGGTAGATGTGGAGCAAGTGGGGAAAGGGGCGCCGCATACTCGAAGACGGCCTCGGGAACTAGCTGCGGGCGGGCGGGTCAGAGGACTCCGGATTGAATTCGTGTGAGTGAGACGCGCGGTATTCTGCCCTTCGCGCACGCGTGATGTGGGATGGTTTGCAAGTTGACAATGGGATTTGAGTATTCAAGATAAGGAGTTCGTATTCACAACATGATTTGGCAGCGGGGAAGCGGCACGGAAAACGAGGTAGGCGTGGGCGATGGAGCCAGTGCGCGGTTGACGGGCAGCGTCGTGCACGTACCCGCATGAGGAGCGACAGAAACACGATGAACACGATGGGTAGCGCTCTTCGGCACGAGTCAGAGAGTACAAGTGGCGCCAAGATGCTTGTCGGGCGGTGGTCCACCGACGTCGTGTTAGCGGAGCAGGTGGTGGGGCAACAAGATAATGCGCATGGATCGACATCACCCCCTGAAGTGGAAAGAGGCACCGGCGGGTGAGCCGACTCGAATTTAATTCGTGGAACTGAGACGCACCGCTGAATATGCGCACACGGGAGGCGCCGAAATGAGATCGAGTCAAACGTGGGTTGGTAGCGGGCAGACATCGGGAATGGGCGCGGGCGGTAGGGAGGTGCGCGGTTAGCCAGCAGCATGGCGGACGTGCGCACGCGAGAGAAGGGGCACGCGCAGCGAGTGGACGGAAGGGTTCAGCACCAGTAATGGAGCAGAGACGTGGTGGAGACGTCGCGGGAGGCGGGCGGGGCTTGGAGCGGCAGACAAAAGAATTCATAGCGCTTTGAGCGAATGGACGGATGGGTTGTGGTGGTCAAAGACTCAAGGAAGGCGTTGATCATTACGGCACCGTGGCGGTGCTCTCGGACGCTTCGCATTGATCCGAGACGCGCCTTGTCCGCAACCTCTATCTGCCGACGCGTTCCTGGCCGCTGGCCCGCTTTACGTACCCCTTTTCCTTCACTGTGAGGCTCACATCATTTTATCCACATTTTTTACCTACTTTGACGCGCCGACGCATCCCGGGCGGCTTCAAGCTCGCTTCCACATTTACGTCCACGGCTTTCCTGACTGGAATGTCTGCCGCTACGAAATCCGGCCATCCGTTCTATGAGACGTGACACGGAGATCCTTCCGGATGCTCAGTTTGCTGTGATACTGCATATTCTGATGCATCGGGCGTCTGGTTTCCGATCTGGTCCTCTGCTCTGTGCTCTGTCACGGGCATTTGCCCACAACCATCAATCTCCTGCGCCTCGTCGAATGCTGATTCCAGCCGCTGGACTGGAGTCCATTTCGCCACATTGACTCCACCTCCTCTGTGTGCTTCGCGACTCGAGATATATCGATGCCTCACCCCTGTTCCTCTGCGCCTCATGCGCGGATCCAGCTTTCTATGTCGGCCTGGGGTGTGATTCACGTTCCGCTGTTTTTGCGCCTCCCCCTATCTAGCTTCACCTGCCTCTTGGCCTGTTGGGCCCCTTCTACATCTGTTTTCCTCGCGGCTGCTTCGTTTGACCGACGTCCACTTCTACGTGGCAGGGAGCGTAGGGTACGGGCGTAGGTACGTATACGATTGGCCATACCACGTCGATACTCATCCTGCGACTTGCACGCTGTAGCAGAAGGGAAAAAGCCTCAGACAAAAAAATCGCAGCCGCTTATTGACTTGTCCAAGGTGCGGTTCTTGGTGGGTAATCGTCCTCCACGTTGTGTCTTCCTCCATCCACGCCGCGTTCCACGCATTGCGGGCTTACTCCCTGCATCCGCATCTTCATCAGCACATGCCAAATTCTTCCCTCCTCTCCCTTTCACCCCTCCCCTTTCGCTTGCGTACAACACGCATCGCCCGCCCACCTTGCACGCACATCCTTCAACACCGTAGCGCTGTGGCAAGGGCACACACGAGATGGGATGCAGCACTTGTGCAACGTATCTCTTTCCCCACTTACATCTCAGATAGCCGACGTGGGCGGACCACCTGCGACGCGGTCCTCGAGACAGCATTGACACTCGGTCGCTGGCGTCGTGTGGATCGATTCGGTGCTCGTTTGGCGCTCGCAAGGAGAACTCGACGATTGTCACGTTTTAGTCGAGTCACCCTAGCAGGTGGCTGATGTATTCGAGGTCCGAATTCGAAACCGAACCATGGGCGATGCCGGGCAGTCGCACTCGCGGTCCCTAATATTCAGCTGCAGCAAAATGAGCGAGGTGACGGATGGCATTTCGACCGATAGCCGGAAAGTCGAAAATATTCAACACTTCAATACTTTACCGTCTACATGAACCGCTCGTTGCGCTTCGGTTCGCCCGGCCCTGCCACAAAGTCCAGCATTCACAATTGAAATATTATACGCGGAACTAGCACTGGGACGCGGGTATGTCTTTGTGTCTCGTGGTTCCTTCTGTGCAAGTTGTGTTGCACACGATGTTGATTTGCGTGCATAGGTAGGTGTGTAGTTCGGCTCCCTATCGATCTTCACGTGTGGGCCGCACGAAGGTGAATTGTGACATTTTCACGGGATGTGAAAGGTGGGCGCTTTGTGAACTTTGTTCTTTGTCCCGAGTATCTCGACTGCTGATACTGGCCCAAGTACGTTGCCGATCGTGGAAATCCGCAGAATGCAAACGTAAAAGGAAGACGAGTTTGCTTTCGCGGTGGTACGGTGGATTCGCGGTGTGGGCCGGCGGAAAATGGTTGAGGTAATGCGTTTTGCTTGTCGTTCTTCATCATGATCTGACTACGGTCTATCCAAAGATCGCTGAATTCTTACGATGATTGGTCCCGCTCACACTGACCTTCGACACCGCCCTCTTCGAGCGAGAATCAATCAAGTGCGTGCTTCCGATGTTTTCAGTCTGGTAAAGTCTTTTGTCCACCAATGAATTGGTTACTTTGGTCCCGCTCCATATCCCTGCAACGTTCAGATGATCCTCACCGCGCGTAAGGTCGCGGCGCAATTATTTCTTCGATTATGACTGATGGTAAAATCCGCTGATTGATAGCAGATACTGCCTCGCAGCGTCAACGTTTTGCACATCCAGCATGCAGGCCGAGTACTTATGTGACGTTCCAGCTTCTCCAAATACTCCGCAGCTCGTCCACTCGCCTATGCTGCCATGAAGAACAAATGAAGAGAAGCGCAGTGGGGTCCCAGCGGTGCCGCCGCCGCCGTATGTGGGGAAGCTGGGAGAGTTACTTCTATGCTGATGACATTTTCATCGAGTGTTTCAGTTATTCATCTGATCAATCATGATGGTCTATCCAAAGAGCGCTGGGCTTCCAAGCATGATGATTCGAGCCGACGGCGCAGCGGGACAGGAGCATAATTAATCATGGTGCGATAGATGAACTCCCGTCGATTTGATTGGCTGTTGCTGAGGACGCTGTTCTGCAACCAGGAGCCCTCGATCACCAAATTTCCGAATGCGAGCCTCCTCCCAATTCAGTTCCGTTTGGTCTTTCCCCACTGCGCTGCCGAGCTCAGATCCAAATAGTATCCCTACCTCAGCATCAGCTGAGGCAATATTTTGGGGGTGATCTCTTGGATGTATCGCGCCAGATATGCTATCTCCGCGATCGTAGTTGCTGATTTGCAGTTTGTTAGATGTCTTCCGTCCCCTGAATCGCGCTCGCGGTGACCATCCACGCTGGCTTCTTTAGTTAGAACGTTCCAGAGCTTCTTTGAATCCCATTCGTTTCCTGGATACTGTGATGCCGTGCGGTTGTCCTCCATCTCACCTCCTTGCTCTGCACCTTCATGAAGCGAATTTTGAATGGAATTAAATCCTTTCGACTTGGATATGCTGAGGAGCGCTGTGCGTCACCCAGTCTTTTCTTGCATGGAAAATTTATCAATGCTGAAACAGTGCACTTGACAAACATGAAAGAATAGCAATAGAATGTGATGGGCAACAACCACACCAACAACTACCAAACTACACCAACACTACTACTCCCAAAGATTAAGTGCTTCTCCTTGTGAGTTCGGGTCCGAGCCGTAGTATGCGGCTAGCTGGTTCAGAATCAAAACCAAATAGAAATCCAAGACACACAGTACTTCAGATGAGTGCTTCCAACTGAAGGAAAGTCTGCCTAGGCACCTCGATGAATGAAGTAAATAGGTTGTTTTTATAATAGGTGGATACAAGGAGGTTTAGATGATTAAATCTAAGGCTCCAGGGCGGAGGTTTTGATAACTTGCAAAAATTTTCACTCCAGTAGTCTGTGAGTATCCAAGGCTAACTCCAGGCAAACAAAGGCTCAAACAGTTTGTTATGCTGTCAACCTAGGCTTTTCTATGCACTAGGAACGTTTGTCTACTTTGTTATCAGGCCCCAGGGACACTGCACATGTCCAGATGTCGATCCAACACACTACAACAGGGCTCCTAGGCAACAAGTTGGGGTGAAGGCAAAGCGCCTGACAAGGTACAGTCAGTCGCCTAGGGGTAGTATACCTGGTTCAAATCTTCTTCTGTTAAGGCCTCCTGCCAGCTACCGCAATTCCAATCAAGATCCAATACACTACGATGAGGCCCTTTGCACAGGTCGGGGTAGAGGCAACTCAACGATCAAATACGACTTCTTTCAAGAGGGAGAACACCCAATCAATTTTATAAGTGAAGACTCAATCTTAAGTCAACAACTGAAGGTCTCTTTCTCAAGTTCAAACTCCAAGTCCAGAGTCAAACAATATCCAGATTCCAAGTAAAGATTAATACAAGCAGAGTTTTGGTGTACCAAAATCTCCATGTATAGCCTGACAAACCCGCACCGGTACTTAGGTGGGATCAATCTGGTGTCGTGGTTATTCTACTGGGTTTTTATACATATGAGCAATGATGGATGAGATAAAGTAAAATGAGTCAAAATAAATATGCTGAGGCCATTTGCAAGCGTCTGAGGTAGGATAAGTCATATTGAATGACCACCTAGGTCTATAAATGGTATATGCGTGATCGCAAGTGCCACCATCTGCACCTACAAGTACATGTCTGTACGGCAGGAGTTGAATCCTGTCTAATAATAGTTTTGGTTGCTGATTCATACAGTCTGGTGACGTTCTGGACTTGCAGATCCTGACCGCCAAGACTACCAATGCTCGGTTCCAATGAGAACTGTCTGATCGTTCTCCTATATTTGTCTATTTTTGTCAGGTCGCGCTCACACTTGACCATCACATGTCTTTCTTATGCCAAAGTCTTTGGATCAATGCCTCAGCCATCTCCTCGGCCTATGGGTTCCGTCCAAAGTCAACGATTGTCTGCCTAGGTGCTGGTAATCCTACTAAGTTCCATATGGTGTCTTTTACCATTGGTCCCTAGCTGCCTAGGCATCTGTCTGAACATGTCTGGTGAACTCTAGCAGTCTCCCTCCAAACCACTGCACTTCTGGTTGAACATCTTGTCTTCGATATCGCTCCTAGGCATGGATGGGCTTCCAGGTATATCTCCTTAGTGGTCATGTATAGGTGCCTAGGCAAGCACGTTGATGAGCCTGGCACCAAGCCACCCTAGCAATTTTTCATTTTGCTAGCTAAGGACAACCATTTAAATATGAAGTTGTGCAGAAATGGCTTATTGTTTCAATAAGGGAGCTATTACTGGCCTGGGTAGTTAGCTATAAGGGAGACAACATAGCATGGAACTCTGTCAGCGACGGCGCTGGTAAAGAGTTGGAGTCCTTCAAGAAACACAAAGGAGACTTTTCGCGAAAGGTGTATTCAACCATCCGGACAGATTGGGGTATGCCATACATCCCACAAACCAAGGGCATGATGGAATTAACCTTATGAGGCAGGTATCTGACGTGACTAGCACCAGAGGAACATACCAGTTGGACCGGACAAGGTGAACTGAGCCATCAGAAAGGTTCGAGTCAAACCTGGTTCCATTGATCAACCGAGTCATGGTGTACAAACAGCATGGTGGCTGCACAAACACATGAATAATGAGGAACAATAGCCAAGGGTGTGCCAAGGACTGTTGCGCCTGCTCGGGAGGCTATAATTAGTGACCGGGGCTTGGCTTCCAAAGTTCCGTGACTCAAGCGAGAATTGCATCATATATTGATGTCGGCTAGTGGATTAGCGACGTCAAAGGTCATTAACTTATTTGCGAATCCAAATAGACTCGTGCAGCACAGTAGGAAAGCATGCTGATTATAGATTTTCTCTCTTACTCATTGGTTGTTCTATTTATTAAGCAGTCAGGAAGTTATTTATGTTCTGTCATCTATTTGTACAAAACAACTTCCCTTTGTTTCTAGAATGTGTCAGCGCCTAGAAGTGATCAGAAGTTGTTTGTCTGTCTTGTGGAGTTAAAAAAGGACTTCATTCTTGGAAGTTTAGCTAAATTGCAGCAGTCTATACTAGCCTGGAACCCTGAACTCAACCGAACGAGTGTGTTGTGTGTTGTGTGTGTAGTGTAGTGTGTGTGTGTTGTGTTCCGAAGACCTTTTCGCGAATACTTCACTTCACATATATTCCACCCTAGACCCAGAGCAAGTGTTTCATCTGAAGCCCACTGCAAGGGGTTCATTTGGCTTTACTTCTTTGAAGTAATTCTACACGATAATCAAGCGATTATTGTTCATCATTTCTTGACTTTGTGGTCTATGAAACAAAGACAACTCGTCTCGAGTCGGTTCGTGACTTGAGACTCCATTGAACAGAGGCGTACCTTCCTCAGTTCAACATTTCTGTGCCAGCGGAAAATCACAAGATCATCGCAGAAGGCGAACTTGAACCTGCTGAACCTGGTTTTCCTAAACTGACTCCATGTCGCTCAAGTAGACTTTCCACACCCGTGGATCTACTGCTGCTTCCGAGTAGGAAAAAGAGACCATCACCTGCAGATACTGCATGGGAAAAGTTGAAAGACAAGATTCGTGTTCGTTCCCAAGCATATAAACAAGTTCGAGACACTTTAGCAAATACTCAACCCGCACCTAGTTCATCAGGTTCTATTGTGGATAGTGTTCTGGAGAATCTTAACGAGCCTCTAGTATCTCAATCCAGTTCACAAACTTTATCTTCCAACCCTACGCTTGAAACAATGGCAGACAGAAACGGAGATGCTGCTCAAGCTAATGCGCCGAAGGTGGCTAGCTTCAGAATTCCATATGCATGGGAGACAAATGCTCCTAGATTTGTCTCTGACAACTACAAAGGACCTCATGACATTTGTGGATCATGTCGGCCAGATCATCTATCTCACTGGGCTTGAGGGCGAACAAGAAAAGTAGGAGCACTTCACAAACTATCTTCCTGTAAAGAAGAAAAAAGCATGGAGAGGCCTTGCTTCATATACAAATCGATCCTACGAGGATTTCTTGAAAGAGGTTTACTGAAGTTATCCTGAAATACGATCAGAGAAGGCTTGTACCCTTGAAAATTTACTTCAACTCTGTAAATGAAATGAAGGAATTTTGGTCACAGAAGAAGGAAAACTGAGGAGATTCGGGATTGAATTTCTTACGGAGACCAAAAAAGTTAATGACGGGGCCTAAGGTCTTGTTCACTAACCAGGCAGCGTGTGATCATTATTATAACATGCTTGAACCATCTTTCGTGAATAGTTTGAAAATGGCGATCCACAGTGTGATCTTAATAAAGTCTCACCTACCAGGCGTAGTGGCTGCAGCAGCGGCTAATGCAAATGCGGAGGAGGAAGATGAGGATGAGGACCATGCAGAGGACCCAATCGCTATAAAGAACTTGTGAAATTAGCGGAAAAATTGGCAAAGAGCCAAGGAGGAAACTCTAGCGCTACGACAGTGGTGACTGAAATAGCCAAGAGGCCGGATCATTTCCCACTTATTAAGTCGGAGCCATATGAGGAGAAGATTGAGGAGATAAACGGCGCGATTGCGTAGTTGCGTGATCAGTACATGTTAAGTCAGAAAGCTGTGGATCAATGACACATGGAAATTCTGAAGACTCTTCAGCAGTTTGCTTCGAAAGAACCTTCGCATTCTCAGGCAACTGAAACTCCCTTCCAAAGAGAACCTCCTCCAGTCCAACACACGAACCATGTGAGTTTCAATCAGAGCCAGAAGAGCTGGTCAAATCCAACTAATAGAGGTGAAGGACAGTCCTCAGATTGTTATTATTGCAGAGAAGGTGGACATTATTTGAGGGATTGCCATTACAAGGCCGCTCATATCGACAAAGGATGGCTCTTAGTTGAAGGAGGCAAACATAAATTTGGAGATGGAAGCTTTATTCCAGTGGGTCCAGGATTCCAGAAGGATCATGTTGAAACTTTCTGGAAGAATAAGTCGGTTAGCCAGAATTGGGTTAGCATGTCTCAGATGTATGAATTGTATGACGAGAGCGGGAGGCCTCTTGATTTTAATGAGACTGGTATGGATGAAATTAGGACTTTGTGTGTACAACTCGCTCGTGCTCTACAAGTAAACATGCAGCCACAAGTTCCTGTCCAACAGGTGGTTCAACCCACCTTTATGGCCCAAACTAATCTGACAGCAATGGTTCAACAATCTTTTGATTTTAACCAGGCGCTTTATGCATTGCTTCTAAAGGGGCTGGCCACTGAACTGCCAAGTACCCAAGAGCAATTTACAGCTGCTACTAGGTCGAACACCAAAGCGGGTGCTCAGCCTCCTTCAAATTTGTAGATGGCCTGAGGAAGGAGGCAAAGATGCTAAAGTCCACGCCAGCTAAGCCTCCGGAGAGCTGTAGAGAAGCTAAACCGTCGGAGAAGAGCTCTGACTGGCGAAAAGAAGGAAGTAGTGGTAGATGATACCGATTCTGAGGAAGAATCGGAAGAGGAAAAGGAACCAAGACCTTTACCAAAAAGTTGTCTTTTGCCTTATGTCGAAGTTCCTTCGCTCAACTCACTGCAGGCAGAGAAATCTGATTGTCAGAAGAAGGATTCAACTCCTCCTGAGGGTAGAGCATACCAAGTATGAGCTCCCGTACAGAGAGAAGGTCTCGGAAGAAAACTTGCTGATAAGGTTACACCACTGCTGAAATCACACGTCAACCTGACATGTGATCTGATGCTATGAGAACAATGAGTGGCCACACGTCAAATCCATATCAACATTAAGATAAATTTTACGTGAAAAACAGGCTACATGCTTTTTTGATGTAGAATGAGGCATCCACCAGATGTGTTGGCTGACATTACTTGTATGCTGTATCTCACAACCAGGCCTTGTTTCGATTAGATAATTTAGATATTTATTCACAGGCAATTTGCATGGTAAAAATCATTGATTGAATACGGAAATATACAGAATATACTATACTGTTACTACAGAAATGCCACAGGCAGGTATATAATACATTCACAGATGGACAATCATGCAAAATCAACTGGGCCCGCAAACAATGAATGTGGGTGGCATTTGAGGCCATAGGTTGCAAAGCTGGGGACTGGGGCATGGCAGGTCAACAGGAGAAGGGAAATAAAAAAGAGAGCACACACCAATGGCCTTGACAGTGGCTGCGTGTCACTGAACATGCTCGTTGCCCGTGGTGCAGATAGTGGGGCTGTACATGTCGTGAGGCGGGTCTAAGTGTGGTTACAGGAAAGGAACATACCTGGTTGCCACTGGGACATAGACGACAACAAATGTTGCAGGAATGCGGCCTGCCAACACGTCAGCAGTGAGAGAAAAAGAGAGAAAGGAGCACACCAATGTGTGTGGCAAGCAACTGCAGCTGTGAGGGTCACGGTGTAAGCTGATTGAAGGCGGAAAGAGAGACGGGGCGCACCCAGTTCAAGTTGTTGGTGGCAAGGAGGGTGTTGGTATCAGTGGGGAGACCTTACATGCACAGTGGGGAGCTTGGGAGGTTTGAGTGATCTGGAGGCTTGGGCAACATCACCATTGACAATGCGAGAAGGTGCCTGCTGGTGAGCAAGAAAGGGGATGGTGGGAGGAGAGAAAGAGGTGGTGTAACGCGTGACAGTGCAGACACACAACTTGTCAACATGGTCACGCAGTCAGTCAAGAGCTTACATCGCAGAGACGTCAGGGTGCTCTATGCAAAATAAACATGTTGGACAGACGTGAGATAGATGCATGAGGATGATTTACATTGAAGCGACACTTTGGTCAACATGTTTCTCTGATGCATCAAAGCATATGTCAGCTCCATGTCAAATCCCATTGGTGGTGTATGGGTACAGAAATTACCCTTGACATTCGTGAGCTAGCTGGTGTTTCACCAGAAGTCGGGGAAAGCATACAGAGGGATCTGATGAAGTCTAGGAAACCTATGAAGCAGGTTAACTTCATCAATGATCAAATACCTCTACCTTTTCCAGACGACGAACCCGAGCTGAGACTGGAGTATGACGCACTCAATCTGGATGAGCTGCCTCAGATTTCCTCGGCCTTTGTAACAACAGTTAATGATGGAGGCATCCCAATAGGTTCAGTAATGGTACTGGATCCTTATTTACAATATTTGGAAAGCTTGGGACCAGATGAAAAACGAAAAACCGAAGCAGGTTTATGTCGAAGTGAGACAAGTTTATGTCGCATGAGACTCTGCGAATCTGTGGGTCATTTATCTGTCCATAAATAAGCAAGGCAAGGTAGAATCAGTAATGGATTCTGGTTCCCAAATAGTATTGATGTCACTGGAACAAGTAGTCTGAATCTGATGGCACCGGTGAAGCCGGACCTCGATTTTTGATGGAAACGTGACCTCACGTGGATTATTCTCACGGCTGAGTTCATAGTCGTATTGCCTCTTTCTTGTCATGATGCTCTTTGTTATAGATAAGAATGATGATTTGAACCCTTTAGATGCCTCCTCGAGCAATCTCTAAGCTCCCCGTAAATCGGAAGTGTTGTGGGAAACAGACATGTGAGGTCACGTTCCCATCAAAAATCGAGGTCTGGGTTGACCGGTGCCACCGAAATCAGATTCCATCTCAAATTTTTATCAACTATCATAAAAATTTAAATTGGAGTCTGACTATGGGAGACTATGGAACAAGCAGCGATGTCTAAATTACAATGGGACCTGGACATCCAGATCTACATGCAGAGCGCAAATAGGATGTTGGAGAAATCGGTTGGATTGGCCAGGAATGTTCCTTTTAAGCTAAGGGACATCACAATATATTTGCAAGTGCACATTATTCGTGGGCCAGCGTACAAAGTACTTCTGGGCTGTCCATTTGAAATATTAACGGAATGCCAGATTAACAACTATCGCAATGAGTCTCAAACCATCACGTTGAAAGATCCTAACATGGGCAAGCGATGCATGATGAATACCTATCCAAGGGGAAAGGAAAACTCTCATTCGCGAAAGGCCACAGTTGAGGAAGTTGAGGATGAAACAGCGCCAGAAGTGACTGCTGACTCAGAGGAAGCTAAGCAGGGTTTTCGCCAAGCTTCAATGACTTAGTGCTACTGCAAGAATGAGGAGAGTTGGTGGGTTTAACGAGCAAAATGAAATGAAGATACAAGGATATTATCATCCAAAGAACAAGATGTTCAAGGGTACAGAAATATTGAAGGCCTACGTCTCGGCATCCAAGAAATCTCGTGCCATGCAGAAAGATAAAAAAGGCAAGCACCTCATTTAATGAGTTCAGACGGAATCAGAAGGGCTCGATGAGTAAAACCACCAAGTGTGAAGTATATACTTGGAGCATGGCTGAAGATACCGAACTCGGAGAACAGATTATTCCAGGGGAAAAGCCTCCCCATGCGCAAAAAAAAACCAGCCAAGAGGCCCAGGGACTCATGAACCGTGCACGTATTAACACAAGGAGTGCTATGTGGATGTCAGGACAAACTAGACTTTGTTAGTGACAAGAAAATGCCAAGACCAGAGGAGAAGTCGGCTTTCATGAATCCTGTTCATTCAGTATTTGCTGGGAAAAAGTATAAGCCAGTCGGTCTCAAGGTCTGTCCAGTATACACAGAGCTTCCTGAAAAGTATAGAATTAAAAGAGAGATCAAGGGTGATCCTCTAGCAGGAATGCCGGAGTTGAACACGAACCCTGGGAATTTCGAACCCACGGGCCGATATACCGAGGAGTGCAAGAAGATAATTGACGACGCTCATAACAGAGACTTTCTTTGGGAAGAAGAAAGGAAACTTATGCATGAGTTCATGATGAAGCAAGAAGCTGGCTTCGTGTGGGACAACAGTGAAAGAGGAAGTTTTCAGCATGATTTCTTCCTGCCTGTTGAGTTCCCATTAGTAGAACATGAAACTTGGGTAGAATGGAGTATACCTATTCCTCGAGGACAGCTAGAGGAATTTTGTAGAGTTATTAAGAAGAAAATAGACGCAGGAGTCTATGAGCCTTCAAATGCATCGTATCGAAGTAAATTCTTCGGTGTGGTTAAGAAGGATGGGAAGAGTATTCGACTTGTTCATGCCCTGGAACCATTAAATGTGGTCACTATAGCCCGTTCAGGTGTTCCGCCAGCGACAGATGAACTCGCGAATCACTTTGCAGGATGTGCATGCGGAGGGACACTAGATCTCTATTCAGGATATGATCACAGAGATATCGCTGAAGGGTCGCGAGACTTTACCACATTCCAGACACTGTTTGGTGCCCTTAGATTGGTAAAATTACCACAAGGATGGACAAACTCGGTCCTTATATTTCACGATGATGTGACCTATATATTAAGAGATGAAATCCCGCACGTAACGATTCCTTACATAGACGATGTTCCAATCAGGGGACCAGCTACTAGATACCAAGATAAAGACGGGACGTATGAAACTATCCCTGAAAATAAAGGAATTAGGAGGTTTGTGTGGGAACATTTCCAAAATTTGAACAGAGTGGTTCAAAGATTAAAATACTGTGGAGGAACGTTCTCTGGTGCAAAGTCGATTTTGTGCTGGGATTTGTTCTCTGTAGTAGGACACATATGTTCATACGAAGGTAGAAGGCCAAGCACCAATCGAATTGGAGTTATAATTTGGTGGGGAGCGCCAAAAGACGTCTCTGGAGTAAGACAATTCCTAGGAATAGTTGGAGTGCTCAGGATGTTTATAAAAGACTATGCTAAAATCTGTAGGCCAATACAGAAACTCACTCGAGGAGACAAGGAGTTTGTCTGGGGTCTAGACCAGGAAGCAGCAATGCAAAGGCTAAAGGAAGCAATTGCAGCAGCCCCAGCATTGCGTCTGTTGAATTATGATATTGATACAGATATAGTCTTAGTGGTCAATACGTCATGGATGGCGGTTGGGATTCAGATCTATCAAATGGATCTGATTGACAAGTTCAAGAGGCATTACGCTAAGTTCGTGTCGATCACGTTGAACCGAAGGGAATCTAGATTCTCCCAGCCTAAGCGAGATGAAACGTGCTCTTGAAGCCATGCAGTATTGGCTGTTAGGTTGCAGACGTCTTGTTGTAGAAATGGACATGCTTTACATTAAAGGAATGTTGAACAACCCAGGAATGGGACCTAACGTGACAATCAACCACTGGATTGAACAAATTCTTATGTTCCACTTCAAATTGAAACATGTTCGAGGTGTAACCTTCCCTCCAGATGGTTTATCAAGGCGAGAGCCCCAACCAGGAGACAAAGAGTGGCCAAATAACGCAGAAGGCATGGATGAGAATCTCGTGCCTGACGAACATGACAATTGGGACTATGAGGGTGAGCAGCCATTGGAATTTGATGAATTCAAAGATGATATTGATGAAAGGGGTGGTTACTTCCAATCTATGGAAGGTGCTGCTATATCTCTAGACAACTTTGACCAAGATGTACTTTTCGCGAAAAACATGGAACAAGAAATACATTCGAGGGTCAAGTCAGCATACAAATCTGAGGGTATTGAAGTACCCCAATACATGATTCTGGAGCCTCTTGAGGAGGAACTCCTTCTTCTGAGGCAGGAAACGAAAGTTGAACCATACCCAGAGGGACATAGATCTGAAGCTGGGATTGCCCAGGATATATGACTAAAGTTGGTCCGGGAATGGCTAGCGCACCCTTTAGAAAGGCCAGAGGATATGAACGACAAGGAATTCAAAAGCTTCATGAGGTACTGTAGGTACTTCTTCCTCAGCAAAGATGGAAAGCTTTATCGAAAAGAGGAAGGCTCAACGCACAAGTTAGTCGTCAGAAAGGAGCATCAAATGTACATGATGCGAGCTTCGCATGATTCTCTAGGACACAGAGGCATATACGCCACAAAGTCCATGATTGAGCTGCAGTTCTGGTGGCTGGAGATAGAAAGGGATATCACTTGGTTTGTGAACTCATGCTGTTCGTGCCAACTTCGACAAAAGAAATTGTTAAAAATCCCACCTAAGCCTACCTTCACTCGTAGTCTGTTCCAGAAAATCTATACTGATGTAATGATAATGGGTAGAGTATCCAATGGGCATAGATTCGTGATAGCAGCTAGGGATTCGATGTCTAGATATGTTGAAGGGCGACCAATGCGTGAAGATAATGGGGAAACTATCAGCAAATTCTTGTTACAAGATATTATATGTCGATAGGGATGTCCCAAGGAGATTGTAACGGACAATGCTCCTCAGTTTATCGCAGCACTCAAGTGGTTGAATGAAAAATATGGAATTGTTGGTATAAGGATCTCCACTTATAATTCACAAGCCAATGGACCAGTTGAAAGAGGTCATTGGGATATTCGACAATCACTATGAAAAGCTACTGGAGGAGACTCAGTGAAATGGTATTCGTTCTTCCCACAAGTACTCTGGGTGGATAGAATTACAATCTGAAGGGGAATGGGATGTTCTCCATATTTTGCGGTCTGCGGAGCCCATCCGGTGCTTCCACTCAACATAGAAGAAGCTACCTGGTTAGTAGAATATCCAGGGGAGATAATATCGACTGATGAGTTAGTCAGATTGCAGGCGAAAGCTTTAGCAAAACATTCTTACCACGTACAAGAGATGTGAGAGAGAGTAAACGAAGAAAAGTGTAAAGCTCTAGCTATAAGAGCAACACAGTAAAGACAATCTAGGCAATTGTAGCTAAGAAGCTAGTAATCGTGCTTAGCAGGAAATTAAAGAATTCACGCATAAACTTGAATCAGAGTAGAGCCAAAGTACGAGAAGTCCCAGAAAGGGAGTTAATAACACCACCATGAAGGAAACGATGGGTGCGATCGGGTTCCTTGGCTTGAAGGTCCCAAAGGATAAAAGTAGTGGTGACGTTATGGTAAAAGACCAACAACCAGGCAGGATGACCTGGAATGTGGACCGTTAGTAAAGGATGGTGCACAAGAAGGAATCAATGCACTCTGAGGGTCTATCTTCGCCAATTGGTCGTTTCGAGACTGGTACAAGGTGAGCATAAAGCAAGAACAACGAGTCATGCTGCAGTTGGTCTCGTCTCAAATAGCGCAATCAAAACAGCATTGTCCCCATTGGAAGGGAATAATAGGAACACCATCCGCCTGGCTCGGGCAGGTAGCAGTTTTCAACTAGAAAAAGCCAGAGTCAGAGGAAAGAAACAGTAGCGACTCTAAGGAAAGAGGCGTACCGGGGGTAGACGAAATAATAAAGAAATAATCACAGGGTCACCCAAAGAAGGGTTAGCACTGGGTGGAAGGACGCAAAAATGCTCATCTCGAGCACCATCTAGCAGAGGATCGAAGAAAGGACTAGCTTCGAGGGGATTAATGGTGGCTGACATGGAAAATCGATAAGACCACCCTTTCGTGAAAAGCGAATTTATAGGAGTACGACCTGGTGTGAACCAAAATAATGGAAACACATGGTGGGATATCATTCCTGATGAGGAATCGGACTCCTACTAATAAGGAAACGAACCGTTTGTGGTTTGCTTCAGCCGAAGATGATCACATGAAAAATAACTGATCCAACGGGATGTGCCTGGATCAAAACTGGTTCACTTCATGTTGATTCAAGAAAAATATACAAAAGGTGTATTCTACGAAGTAGTAGTAGCATCGGGTGTTGTTTTTCTTGTTTTTGCGAATAAAGCTCATCTAAAGATGGGTGATAAGGGAAAAGAAAGAGGTCAGAATAAGAGGATAGAGTGTACTGAGGATCATGCTTCTTCATTGTCGTCTTCGGCATCAGGGCTCAGCTCTTTCTTGACTTCCTTCTCCTCCGGCTCGCTGTTGGCTAAAAGGAGAAAACATCAGTTGAATAAGACGGCGGGATAAATAAACTTACAATGTGCCTTGATAAGCTGCTGGTCGAGTTGTTGGACAAAATCAACAAAGGCTTGTTGATTGTTTTTGGGAATGACACCGACAGGGGACTCGAAGATAGGCAGGTCGGAGTCCTTGCCAGTCTGGAAAGTACAGGTGGCAGCATTAAGAACAGAGAACCATGTATCATGGAATTGCTCGGGGATGCCGTTCATGCCAGGAAGAGCAGTAGGGCCGAAGGTGACCATTACATCCTGCATCCAGTCGCCAAAAGCACAGACGCAGTTAGCATAACAACACTCAGCACGTAGGGTCAGGAGTCAAGCTATCTCGTAATCTTCATGTGCATGGTTCGTGTCGAAAATAATATGGTTGAGCTCTGCATAAGCTGAGACTCAGGCATTTAGAAAAGGAAAACGAAGGGGACACACCCTGATTTGAGAAATTGCTGACCAGGAAGAGGTCTTCTGCCAAGTTGAAAAAGTCATCGGATGACAAAGGATGAGTGCATCCAGATTGTCCTCTAACCTTGCACTCCATACATTTCAGAGCAGGACCTTTATGCGTACACTCGACTCCACGAGAGATGCTGTGATGTTCTGGGTACTATGGCAAAGAGGCTGGGAAGATGGTCCCAGAGTTGCCTGACGAGTTTGAGGCTTGGCAGTGATTTTCTGTACCTTTTGCTAAAGGGTCAGGGTGCCGAAAAAGCCTGTGAAGAGTGTAGTAAAACAGCGCACCCTAGGCTTCTTCAAAGGAGGGGCTGGTGGTGGAGAGTCCGAATGACTGGATGGGACCGGAGAGGGACTGCGAACACATTTTGGCACATTCTAGTAAAGAATGATGGGCAATTAAGAGGGATTTTGCGTTATTGACAGGATAAGAGGGTTGGTACATACCTTCCCCTTCTTCTGAAGAGCGGGAGCGCGAGGAGCAGCAGTAGATACTGCAGATAACTTGGATCGTCTAGCTGGAGGTTGACGTTGAACCTGTAGCGAAAAGTTAGCCAAAGAGAATTGGCATGAAAGATAAGGATTAGAGACTTACCATGATCTTCTGAGGAGGTTCCTCAGTTGGAGGCAGCATATCTGCGCTGTCAGGTGGGAAAATGTCCAGCATAACATTCAAGTCTGGAGCGTGATCACTTGGAGACTTGGCAGGCACATCCAGATCCAGCGGCGGTGGTGAAGGCCATGAACGGCTTATAGGTACCACTGGAGTCTTGAGGTTGGGGCTTGAACTTGCCACTGGGGTTGGAGATCTATGAATTGCAGAGAGACCACGAAGAGAACAGGAAGTCAAAGGAGCTGGAACGATGCTGGGAGGACAGGTTCTGTTCCGTGAGTCGTTTCACTCTTGAAACAACTTCAGTCTCTTCTGTTCAGAAATATCGTTGCGACTCAAGATAGCGATGCCCTCCGTAACGTGGGGAGGAGGACTGTGAACTGGCGAGAACAGTTGAGGCGAAGGGAGAAATTGTGGTGAGCTGGCAGACGGCTCAGGACTGTTTGGAGAGGACATGTTCTTGTGCGCCAACAAGGGATATTGATCCCAAACCGACCAGAGCGGGTCAGAGAGACCAGAGCTCTCGAAAGAAGGGAATTCCGAGATGGCCTTGGTCCAGTAGGTGCCGGAGGGATACTCAAAGTCCGTAGGGAAGTAGCTGGCCTACAAAGGAATAAGTTGAGCTAAAGGAGAGCAGACTTAAGGCGGGAATGCACGTGATCAGCGCTTGGTGGTAGCATCTGGGCGTTCCAGATCACGTTCTGCTGACCTACCGGAATTCAGGCAATGAGGCGGCACAAGAAGTTAGAAATGGTGTATATGAGGCCAGGACGAAGTGGGGGAGGACTGTTGTTTGTCATTGGTCGGTCTGCGAGGCTGCGGACGATGGACTTGGGACAGTCAGAATCAATTAGCGAAAGGGGTTGGCATGACGTTACCAAGAATGGGGTTGTGCAGTTCAGCAATTGAACCAGAGAGTGCACATCATCGGGAGTTGCGAGAGTGGGCGGTGAAATCAAATATTGACAGAGTTGTCGAACATAGGGGGTCGAGTGAAGCAGGAGGAACTCATGTTTAGTGACAGACAATACGAATGGCATGACGGGGTGCTCCGAAGAGAACTCAGTGACCTGAGGGGATAGATACCCGGCGTATATTCCTATAACAAGGCAGTTAAAGGAGAAAGAGGCGTCAGCAGAAGTAAATGACATACCTGGCACCAGTGCTTCAAGTCGAATCTGCAGAATAAAACAAGCCAATCATCGGTAGAGCGATGAGGGAGTTTGGAGTGAAGGTGGCTCACCAAAGCGAGGATCGAGCAAACCAGAGTCCCTTGACACTTGGTCTTAGGGAGCCGAGGGTAGGCTTTAGCAAAAGCACACCAAAATAATGTAAAAATTGTGTTAGAATTTCGGGACAAGGGGTGTCTTACAAAAGCCAGCACAGCAGAGTCCAGGAGGTCAGCCAGATACTCCCAGTTGGTGAGTGGCATGCGCGCAGGTATGTGCAGGATCGGAAGGAGGCAAACAATAGCTGGGTGGAGAAGAATGTATATGGAGCAGAAGTCTTCCAAGCCCAGGGTTATAAAAAAGCCTGTTGTTCAACCGAGTTAACAGGGAAGAATGGCTGTTGCAGACGAACTGCAAAGTTGCGGGACTCGAACATATATGGAAGGACGTCGAACCTGAAACCATCAGGGTCCTGTTCAAATTGATCCACACCATTTGGAATGATGCTAGGGAGCCTGAAAAGCAAAAGAACCAGGGTAGTTGAAGCAGACATGGCAGTAAGAGGACAGAATGAAGAGGTTTTGTCTGGTTTGGCAATTAGGTCACTATTTTGATAAAACCTTTAAAACAACTTCCCTTTGTTTCTAGAACGCGTAAGCGCCTAGAAGTGATCAGAAGTCGTTTGTCTGTCTTGTAGAGTTGAAAAGGACTTCACTCTCAGAAGTTTAGCTAAATTGCAGCAGTCTATACTGGACTGGAACCCTGAACTCAACCGAACGAGTGTGTTGTGTGTTGTGTGTGTAGTGTAGTGTGTGTGTTGTGTGTTGTGTTCCGAAGACCTTTTCGCGAATACTTCACTTCACATATATCCCACCCTAGACACAGAGCAAGCGTTTCAGCATCCCACTTGTAAGACCCAAATACTACAGCTAGCTGTCGGAGTCAATCCTTTATATCACTGAACAGGGTCCTAGCGCACTTGTATAAGTAATCACCTAGGTGCATTCCTACGCTTCCAGATGGTTTGCATTCTGGTCTGAAAAAGTGCAAAAATACCAGAGGATCAACGCTTTATTTGCTGTGCCGTCTCATCTCTCCTTCACCAAATCTCAACCGTCCTCGGTTGCTGCTCAGTGTCCTTCACTTCACAAGTCTGGTGATCACCTGAATGATATCTCCTAGGTGATGTTTGGTTTCATTTATTTTCCTGCCCAATCATCGGGACGCCATGTCCTAGGCGAATATCTTTTATTTGTACTGTAGGGTGGTTTCAGTTTAAACCACCACATTGCCAATGTGAGAGGTGGTTTAAACCGGTTTAAACCATCCCACAGACTTGAATGCAAGAATGGTTTAAACTGGTTTGAACCACTGATGGTTTAAACCAGTTTGAACCATTGATGGTTTAAACCGGTGATGGTTTAAACCGGTTTGAACTGTTGATGGTTTAAACCGCTGATGGTTTAAACCGGTTTGAACCATTGATGGTTTAAACCGCTGATGGTTTAAACCAGTTTGAACCGTTGATGGTTTAAACCACTGATGGTTTAAACCGGTTTGAACCGTTGATGGTTTAAACCGCTGATGGTTTAAACTGGTGATGGTTTAAACCAGTTTGAACCGTTGATGGTTTAAACCGGTTTGAACCGTTGATGGTTTAAACTGGTTTGAACCGTTGATGGTTTAAACCGCTGATGGTTTAAACTGGTGATGGTTTAAACCAGTTTGAACCGTTGATGGCTTAAACCACTGATGGTTTAAACCGCTGATGGTTTAAACCGGTTCAAACCAGTTTGAACCAAAAATGTGCATTCAACACCTCCCAGTTTAAACCAAAAAAGTGTTTCTGACTAGAGGTGGTTTACAGCTGTTTGTGGAATGATCAAATGCTTGTTTCAACATCAAAGCCTTGTATTTCACCCCTATCTCAGTCAATTCTTGTCCGTTTCTCTTAATATATATACCGTTATAATGGGGCATTAGAGGCGATCTTTTCCATATACAAGTCCGTGCTATTCTAACACTTTGAAATTTCAAGGTTTCCAACCGAAAAAAATCCGGATCAGCACATGAACCATATTATTTATGTCCTGAAGCCTTCAAAAACATTTCATGGTGGTCCTGAGCACTCGACACATCATTTGATTGTCTTAGATGTGTAAAACACATCATAATTGAATCCACCCTTGAGTTCAGCCCAAGAGACCTTCAATTTTTAAAATTTTCAGATCAGTGATACTTGTATATAGGCCTGTGCGCCTCGTATGCCCCATTTGAACGGTATATATTCCATGCCAAATGAGCAAGAATTGAGAGAGATATGACCAAAATACTGGGGAACACATTTTTTATGTTAAAACAAAATTTTTGATTGGTGCACTATGTTCTGCAAATAGCTGTAAACCAGCTTCTGGTTTGATGTTTTCAGCTGGTGATGATTTAAACTACATCAAGTTCAAACTAAAATTATTCAACTCACCTTGATTAATCCAAAATCTATCTTCTCAAGTTGACTCAATGATTGTGAGTTGATGAATTATTTCATTAACCCCATCTTTCTTCTCTGTCACCTCTCGATTCTTCTCATCCTCTATCCCTCAATCAACACCCATAACCATGTATTTGACACCAGTTATTTCATACTCTCCAAGATGTATATATACATGAATACCTACCAATACACCTCAATCTTTCCCCCAACCAACCTGTTCCAGCCTTGCTCTAAGCAAATGCGCACAAGCCCTTGTACCTTTGCCAAGTAAGTGTAAATGTTTCACACTTACACTATGCTTCGGGTCAAGTGCTTGAGGATCTGCCCTTGGAGTTCAAGATAAACCAATGCATTCATATTTTACCCTCTGTCCATAACATGTAGTAGCAGTACTAACTACTATGAATTTACTACAGTGCATGACATTTTGACATATGATGAGAAAGTATCAGCATCACCCTATGCTGACACTGGTCATGCTGCCCTTCACTGCCCCACCCCAGTCTCTTCCACAATCTGTCATCTGTTCCCCCATCTATGCCTTGATAAGCCCATTGAGTGTGGTGTATCAGCTGCCCCACCAGCACATGCAGTCACAGTGCCTCCCACCTCTGCTGCCTCGATCACCTTCCTTGAAGGCATGTCAACCCACGGATGCAGTGCAAATCTCCAAGGCCCTCTGCCTTTACAGTTTCCAGATCATGATGGAGAGCATCCACTCTGAGATCACTTGCTGCTCATTGATACATATATCAAAGATCTGGCCGAGCACAAGTTCCTCTTCACAGTGAATTTGAAATTCTGACAGCGAGTATTCTGTATTGTCTTGCTGCCCTGAACACTCACCTATTGTTTCTATCTCATTTGGCTGCTTCTCATGGCAGTGGGCAAATGCAAATGCAAGATGTCAATCCCAGTGTTCTCAGGGATGCAATGCACAGCTCATATACATTCTTACCCGTTTTAAAGTAGCTTTGTACATATTTTTGTGAGTTATCATGCACACCACTGCTGAATGTGTCTTCTATTCATCTTGTCCTTGCGCAAGACTTCTAGCCTGCAGGTCATTTCTGTCTATTTTATCCTTACATCTCACTGCATGATTACTGTATTCCATTATCTATCATGTACTCTCCTGTAGACATCTTGTGTATACTGACACCTAAAATAATATCTGCTTAATACATGCTTTGGTGCATTTGAGATCCAGATGAGAATTCAAGTGGCTATAGGAGTCAAGTCTTGTATATAGAGCTAGGGAGACATTTGAAGAGGGGTCAGAAGCACTTTTTTGGTTTAAACTGGGACATGTTGGATCCACTTTTTTTGGTTCAAACCGGATTAAACCATCAACGGTTCAAACTGGTTTAAACCGTCAATGGTTTAAACCGGTTTAAACCATCAGCGGTTTAAACCATCAACAGTTTAAACCGGTTTAAACCATCAGCGGTTTAAACCATCAATGGTTCAAACCAGTTTAAACCATCAGCGGTTTAAACTGGTTTAAACCATCAGCGGTTTAAACCATCAACGGTTTAAACTGGTTTAAACCATGCTTGCATTCAAGTCTGTGGGATGGTTTAAACCGGTTTAAACCACCTCTCACATTGGCAATGTGGTGGTTTAAACTCAAACCGCCCTGTTGCTGTTTATTTTCAACCTTCTGCGCAGCACTCGGCGAGTGCCGACACAGCCACCTGTCTTCAGTTCCATATTCGTCAACCCTTTTTGGTTCCGAGGCATTGATCAATCTTGATCGACGATCCTTTTGACTTATCCACTTGTCTCTCTTTTTCTTCTAGGAGCGCAGCTCCTATGGTTTTCTTCCTTTATCTTCGGCTATTCTCAGCCTTCCGGCCTTTTCCCAAGTTCTTCTAGCTAGGGATCGACACCCGCTGCGCATTGTCATCATTACATGCTCATCAATCCATTAAGGTTTGATCTTTATTTTTCTGCTTCCTTCTTGGATTTTCTCTGATCGTAGCATGTTCTAGTGCTTCGGTCTCCGTCCAATCACATTCAATGCCACTCACTTCTATTTTCAGTACCGCCATGTCTTATATACGCAGTACTTAAAATTTTCACGCCCCACTTTCTTGTCTTTTACTTCTTGGTTTGTCTTTCACCCTCTCTGCTTTCTTTCATGTCTGGTTCCAAGACCTGCCCCCATCATAAACATTCTCCATCGCAGGTCCCGGCCCCTATGTCTCATTCCACTGCCATGTCTCCACCACCAGTGATTGACATCCTCGAACTTTCGTCCCGTGCCGCCCTCAAAACCTGGCCACACGACCACCCTGATGCCGATTTCATGCGTCCCTTCGACACACCAGTGGTCTGTCGCTTGACCAATCTTTTCTATCTTAGTCAGGGGTTCTCTGAAGACACCCTGACCGAATTGTTGGAGGATGCGGTGCTGATCATGGTCCGTCCCTCTCATCCTTTCCTCCTCTTTCTGGGTTCATTAACTTGTCTTTTAGTTAACATACTGCACTCAATTTCCAGAACCTTCTTACGAGGCCGAAGCTTTCTTAAACTCTATTGAGTCTTTCTGCAAATTCCGGTCCTAGGCTTGTCCCAACACTTTCCTCGGCAAGGTCACTCTACCCGGCAGTCGAAAAGCCCTCTCTTTATCTTCTTATCTATCCTTGGGTCCAAAAGGTGAGTAGCTCGACGAATTCGTACGTCGCTCCCTTTTCCTTGTGTTGCACTCCTCCTGACTGTCATCTTGTTTCAGGTGGGCTTGTGCAAGGTGATGGATCGCCAACTATTTCTCCCCAGCAACTATCGGCTCCCCACCATTCAGCCCAAGCCGCTCACTTGTGACGATACGTTTGAGCAGTTCTGCCAGCAGGTGCTTGGTGGCGCTGGTGGCCTTCCTTCTTCCTCGGTTGCTCCAGCCCGGCCGCCACCGTCTAAAGACGACGAGCGTCCAGCAAAACGTCCCAAGACCGAGCCTGCCCCCGTCGTTACTCATCCTAAACCTACGCCTGCCAACAAGGGTGCCAAGAAGGCGAAGGCTGGCAAAGCGGCCCCTACCCACGAGCAACCCCCTCGCTCATCTCACGGTCGTCCACTCCAGGCTCCTCCCTCTAGGGAGCATGCGGTTCCCAAGGCGGCGTCCTCTTCTCCAGTCAGCGCTCGCTCGCCTCCAAAGGTACCCTACGTGTGTCTTTTTCCTGTTCTTGATTTCTTACCCAACACTTTATGTCTTGTCTAGGTGCTCGTTCCGGACGCGCCATATCATATGCCCAAGCCCCAGCGCACCACCACCAAGCCACCGATCTCGGTTTCTTCCTCTGACTCCGAGGACGATGAACCCCTCCGCTCTACGGTGCAGCGCAAGTCTGCTCCTCAGCGTGTCGTCTCGTCCGAGGGCGAGGACCAATTGGCGCCTCCTCCCACCGATTTATTCCAAGTCAATTCTGATTCCGAGCCCGAGCCTACATCTGCCAAGTCTGCGACTGTAGCACCCGCGGCTCCTCCTCCTCAGGCACCTGCTGCACCTGCGGCTCCTTCACCAGTCAGAACGAAAAATTGGAACACATGGCGAGATCAATACCAAATGCATTATGAAAAATTAGAGACAACTTTCCGCCGATTTAGCTTCGTTAGCGTCCCAAAATGAAAGGAATGCGGCCCCCCCCTGCCCACCAATAAAATACGAAACCCCCCAATGCCAGCCAGCATTCATTGAGCAGGAACGGCGCATCACGCACCACGGACATTCTCTCAACACTTTGTCCGTTGTAGGGGGGGGTCTCGGGTATCAGCTATCGCAATCGATGAAGTTGAAAATAGAGTGGTGCGCTGGATGGGACGATGGGTCCAGATGAGGTGACGGCGAAAGGACGCTGGCATGTCGAATAAACCTATTTTGAGAACACTGGGAGAATATCAATGAAGCCATGACTCCTGATGGTCGAAGAACCTCTAAGAGCTTCCTTCTCGCTTCCACGATCCAATGGCGCCAGACACTCGGAGACCGAGAAGTCGCTCTACTGCCGCTCGGATTGAGTGCTTACACGGCCCGCAAACCCACGCGGCCTCTTCACAGCCGCCCAGATTCCTCGATACGCCTGTCTCGCCATCTCCCTTACTCTCAGAACATTACTTCTCGCTTGGTGGCCACGTCGTGCATTTTCGGTGGTCCCAAATGTATAAAGCTATCGATGTACGAAGCAAAATTTCTCACTTTCGGATCTTGATCATCGGGCGGGCAAATGCTGGCAAGACGACGATTCTCAAGAAAATGTGCAATTCCGTCGAGGATCCGGAGATCTACGACCCATCTGGGGACAAGGTTCCTGTCTGGACTTGTTTTCCTCAGGCCTGAACTGATGATTTTCGCAGATCGATCCTGAAATTGTCAAGGAGTCAGCTGAAGTAGTCTCCCGATTCTTGTAGCTTCGTCGCCGCTGATTTCTTGCAGCGCGGTCTCCATGACATCGATAACCAGTTGATATTCAAGAGCAATCCTCAGTTAGTTTTCCATGACTCGCGTGGATTTGAAGGCGGGTCAGCCGATGAAATCCAGAAAGTAACGGATTTCATCGAGTACCGGGCGAAAACCAATGAGTTATCCAAACAACTCCACGCGATCTGGTACGTCTTAACCGATCAGTCGAAAAAGCTCATGATGTCGCAGGTACTGTTTACCCACCGATGGTAACCGGCCTCTACTGGAGGCTGAAGATCAGTTCTTCAAGATTTCTGGTACTGGAAAAGGCAAAGTTCACTTCTTCCTAGCCCTAGCAGCAGCGGTACTGACCGTCCTTTGAAGTGCCGCTGATTGTGATCTTCACAAAGTTCGACGGCCTGGTAACCAAGGCATTTCAACAGCTTCGAGCAGAGGGCAAAAACATACGCACGGCCAACGCCGGGAAGGTTGAATTGGCACAGAGGATGCTGACCACAAACTACAGAGACCAACTCAACGAGGCGGAGTTCAAGCCATCTGCTTACGTCCAATTGGACGGTGGTTCGGCATCTGATCTCACAGTCCGGTGTATTGATCGTCCTATCAGATATGCGACTAGAACACAGCAACTGTATTGAGCTCATCAATGAGACCGCGAAGACGCTCACTGACGACGCACTGCTGCTACTCTTTGTCTCTGTGCAACGAAATAACATCGACCTTTGTATTTGGTTGGCGGTGCCACTGTGAGTGTCGAAGCTCATGAAATTCAGGGGTCAGGCCAATGAAATTCAAGATTCATGCACCAAATGCATGAAAACTTTTTCATGCACTTTTAGTTTCATGGTCTCAATTCAGCTACTTTTTGGCCTGATTACAGTGTACATGAAATTCACAACCAAAGACGATGAAGTTAGTCAGTGAGAAACTGAATGAAAATAATGAAGTTGATAGATAGGATTTAAAGCCATTCCAGTGCATCCTCCATGATAATTGTCGCATCTAGGGCTCCTCTGCGAGCATCGAGTGACAGCGCGCAAGGAAAAGGACGCAGTCCAAACGCGGTCCGTTCGCATCGGACATGTGTGGAGCAAGGCGGAGCATGATGTCAACCGTGACATCACAGTTGTGACTCACCTCTCTTTCTCTTCAACGACCACCTCTGTGCCCAGCCGCTCGCCAGCAAGTCTTGAAAACGACGTTAGAAGACACCCGAGACCAAGATTAATCGTTCCCAGCTGGAATTCGACGTAGATCTGCGCAGAGGTGCTGCCAGCTAGGTGCGTCTAGATCTGCAATTTTGCAGGTGGAATTTAACGACAACACAGAGGGTCGCCAGTAGAGCACATAGCGGAAGGGAACGGAGATGCAACGACGGTGAATGAGACTTTGGATGAGGCCGTGCATGGAGGGTGTGTGTGTTGAGTCATCTAGCTCCCTCTCTTTGAAATACTGACTGCCGCATCGTGTTGGAGGCCAGATGCTGCCAGCTGCCCGAAGAACTTTGATCCTGGAATTCCTTGGACACTTGGAGACGCGAATTCATGTTCGTTTTAAGCCTGGTTCGTTGCCGTGCTGTTGCTGACCGTGAGTTCAAGCAACTAAAGCTCCGCCAGACTTGACGACAGCAGGGAATGAGACGGAGATGTCTGAGATGTGTTGGACGGCTTTCGCTGACACGAGCACCCTTCGGAATGGGTTGCCAGTTGTTCCAGTGTTCAGTACGGCAGGCAAAGTAGTATACCAATGTCGTAGTCAGCCATAATCATTATGATTTTCACTATCTTTGTGCGTGAATGCAAGGGAAAGAATATCTTTCTTGCGAGTCACTGTCGAAATCATTGAGTTTCATGTCAAAAGTACATGAAATAAGTAGCTGGAAGGTTACAAAAACTAGCTGAAACAAAAGGGCGTGAATTTCATTCAATTTCTGTGAATTTTATCAACTATGTCAATGGATTCCATTGACAAAAGCAGTGACTTTTTATGTGAATTTCATTAGCTTCAACACTCACAGTGTGCACTCGTCAGTATGCTTCAACATTTTTGATGCGCACTGTTGCTGACAATATTGATAGGGCACCGGATGAAGAAGAGCTGACGTTGGTGGTCAAGTGGACCCTTGCGTACTTCCCACATGTTTGGGTGAGTCGGGTCAGATAATCGCATCCTGCTCATTGAAAGGATCGTATCCAGCAGGTGAGCTCTTCTTTGCCTGGGAAATCAGATCCATTACAACTTGATTAAAAATGCTACGGCGTAGGAAGTGAGTTGTGACTCCCGGGTCGGCAGTCTGATGCGCACTGATGTGCCCTTGCGCAGGAGGTAGCAATTCTCGTGCAGATCTCAAGGCGAAACTGATGAGAGTATTGCTGCAGGAGGCAAGTTTGATGTTCTAATAAGTTTTGTGCTAACCAGCAGTCGATCCGGTAGTATGTGAGTTCAATTCAGTGATACTTCGAAGGACATCTTTTACTGAATGTCCTCCAGGATGTGTGTACTTCGTCCGTGTGCCCGCTTCAAGTTGAATTTGCTGAGTGTGCCACGGTTATTGCAGCAAGTATGCACTTCTTTTGTGCACTGCTTGCAGTTGACGTTGCTGACCGCGCCGCCATTCCCCGCAGTATGTCAGTGCAGCTTAGTTGTGTTGATTCCTGGTCAAGTTTCCTAATGTCATGATTCCCCGCAGCGCGTGAGTGGCGCTTCGTGCTGTCGGCCCTGGTTGACTCTGCTCACGCCACAATTTCTCGCAGATTGTGAGTGTGGCTTCATTCCGCCGGCCCCTGGTTGATTTTCCTGACGCCATGATTCCTCACAGCGAGTGAGTGCCGCCTCATTCCGTCGGTCCTGGTTCACTTTTCTGACACAATGATTCCTCGCAGGAAGTGAATGCGGCTTTGTTCAGTTGGCCCTGGTTGATGTATCTGACGCTATAATTCCCCGTAGGCTGTGAGTGCCGCTTCGCTCCGGCAGCCCTAGTTGACTCTACTGATTGCACCGTCAATTCCCGTAGCCTGTGAGTGCAGCTATCGTGTCCGCCTCTCATTTACGTCGCTGATCACACTGTCCTTCTTCTCAGTGGGTCAGTGCGGTTGTATTGCACTTAGTTATTCTCTGATTGTACCGTCATTCCTTGCAGGGTGTGAGTACTGCTTTGCTACATCTCCCACCCTTCCTAACCGCGCCCTGATTACAGAACGTGAGTGCGGGTCCCCTGTGCCAGCCTCAGGTTGATTGGCTGCTTGCTAACCACATCGTGGTTTTTGCAGAATGTGAGCACTCAATCCCCGCGAGTTATGTTCTCTACTTTCTTTAACTCAGCAATTACCTCTTCCAGGTGGTACGTGTCTGGATAGCGCTGTGTTCCCTTCAAATACCACGTTTCTCGATATTCAGTTTGTAAGTCTGCGTATACTCCCCGTGTTCCCCAAGCGATCCCTCTCCAGGAAAAAAACTGGGCTTTCTGCGCCAATGCCTTGAAAAACAAGCTCCCAGCAGTGGTACATGACACCGAAGGCCTATCCGTTTTTGACTGACACATCAACAGGAGGATCTCATTCAGACTCTGTTGGGACGCGCTCAGACCGTGGCTCGTGTGACACTCGATTTCCCATTCGCGCGATACTAACCTTGTTTGCTCAAGTACTCGAAGGGTCAGCGTTTGCAGAGGGTTTTGGTCCAGCCTTCGTAACAGCGCTGGACATGTATGTAGGGTCACCTACTGAGGCCGAGGTCATCAAAGAAATCTGCGAAATGGACCCAGAAGCGGACAATTACGCTCGAGTGCGCAAGTTGGACCCCATTGTCAAAGCCCATCTTTTACGTGCGGATTCGAACATGTTTCCAAAAAAATACCTCTACTCACAGCAAATTCCAGGTATGCGAACCGAGGTGGCCTGATATAATCGAATAATTCCTACCCCCGAAATACAATCTCCATTTCCGTGACTCATTTTGTAGTACTTTCAGCGAAGCCTTGATTGATATGTCTCACCGCCACGTATTGAGATAGCTGGGTGTCCGTACTTCAGTCAGATGTGATACTTCGTGAAAGAGCGTTGGCCCTCACTTGCATGTCTGTGTCTCAGTCAGACCACGATGCTTTGTCCAGGGTTACGTTTGAATTTCCGTAGATACTCTCTTTCGTTAGTCGGGACTCGGCTCCCTAAGGATCTTGCAGCCTGCAGCCACTTACGTGTAGTGCTGTCCATTAATATAATATGAAATAATATATTATGAATATATTAATGATAATATGGATACGATATGGCTTTGGGACGGCCTGCATAATATTGATATGGCATAATATAATACAATGTGATATTGATATAACATGATATAGGGGCCACCATATTATTATATTATTTCCATATTATGGTACACCCCAAACCTGGAACTGCACACAGATCATGGCAATTCCTGGTGAGCTGATCCCATCGAAGCCATGAGAACGTCATTTCTGCCCTTGAAACGACCGGCAAATTCCGAATAGCTACCCAAAAAGGTAACTCACCCCTATCTGAGGTTCAGCCCACACATCACAACAGATGTTCTTGAACTCCCGAGGTGATTACATGTGTCTGACTGGTCCCAGCAGTCATCTATACACAGTGTAACAAGAGCGCGGCCGAAATAGCCCCTTTCCAAATGTCTTGACTGCACAGAACGGCTCAACATAGGACTCAACAAATATTATTAATATATTGACAATATATTATAATACAAGAGCGCGGTGGGCCGCGAAGCGGCCCACCACTTTGGTTGAGGTCCAAGTAGGCGCGCGATTCGGCGCTTGATTCAGCGCTAACTCTGAAGGTGATGTTCCACATCAGTGGAACAGATTAACCAAAAGCGGGCGTGAGAAGGCTTCAGACGGACACGGATAATTTTATAAAGAGGGAGATGTATTAATACATATGCAAATAATATACTATGAATATGATATGAAGGCTGGGAGCATGATATGATACCAATATAATATGAAATGGCAAAAACCATATCAATATCATATTATGGACAGCACTACTGGGTGACTTTCCATAAGCATATTTTATTCCTCGAGCTTTTTGGGGGTGCCGGTGATTGCACCACAGCATGGAAATCTAGATCCAGCATTTTTTGCGCAAGTTTCCATGAGAAAATAATTGGTGAGGCACCTCATGGTTTTGCTCTATTGAAGCTCGGGAGTGACTCCGGTGGTTGATGGCATTGGTATGCTTTTTTTTTTTGGAAGCCAATTGGGAGCTCCAAGCATGGATTGGAAGGTCAGATCACATTCACATCGCCCAAAGCAGTGGGGGGGGGGGTGGACCCCCTCCAGATTATGATATAATTTCACATTAAATCATGTCTCTGTTTGGCCTCCTGATTGATGGGGTCCTGACAGCTCTCTCGGCATCGTCTCGAGAGGCTCGAAAATAATGCTTATAGATTAGTTTATGCTTATGGCAAGTCACCCACTTACGTGTCATGGTGAATTCATTTTTGTCCTCATTTATTTGTTTTTTCTTGGAAACTTATCAAGTACTACTTCCGACTGCCTTCCCGGCCAGTCGGGGTAACCGGCCACTTGCGCAATATAAGCCCATAGCATATATATGTTGCCTTGATATTGGTCGCATATTGAAAGGCAAGTATGGACGACCTTGAACACCGAAAATGACGTGGTTTGATGGACTTGACGTGATGCTGTGGCGATTGCCGGACAAGGTGGGAACGGTGAACGCCACATTCCTTATTTTGGCCAAGGGGCATCCGGCATTTTAAAAAAAGATATAGGGTCGATTTTGTTTTTTCGGACCTCAACTGGGAACTAACTAACTACGTAATTATTCCCACGCACCATAAAGGGCAATTATTCACGTGAGTTTGTTCTCGTCGTGCGCCAAGCTGTCGAGTTACTGTTGATTTACTTAGTCCCTTGGGCCCGGATGGAAGATATGTACACTATTCATTCGTAGTACATCTTAGACACATTTCTCTAACCAGTGAAACAGATGTTTCAGCTGTTCCAAGTTACTTTCTAGAGGATTTCTGGTTCAATGGTGGCATACACTGCTGCATTTAAGGCAGACTGTCCTAATGATGTATTGAATTTTCATCTTAAATTTTACATTATTTCTCATTCTCTAGCACGTACACTCAAGTACCCAGTTGCCCGTCGAGCTCACTGATACGCGACTGATTGACAGCTTCCATATATGGATGCCTACCCTCGAATGAAGGTGCAAGGCTCCATAATACCAATAATCGCACTTTCAAATGCTAAAATGTGAGTTTTGACCTCCTCAGCATTAGAACTTCAGCCAAAATTGAAGGTCAAAAATTTTTTTTCCAGCGACTAACTAACCAGCGCTTAGTCGCCGGTTTAAATGCCGGATGCCCCTTGATTTTGGTCATGGCACCGCTTGGACAGAACCACGGTTATCTCCACGACCGCTGCACTGATCCACGCCATTCTGGACTCATTCTGTTCAGCAAGAGCATGAATACTGTACGTCCGTGTATGTAGGCAACCGTCACGGTAACGCCGGGGTCAGTTACATTGCCCAAAACCACTCAGGTAACAGTAACAATCGGGGCGGGTTTTTCCAAAATAGTGTTACATCCAAAAATTGGGGAAAAATTGAATTAAATTTATGTACAGAAGTCTGCGGACAATGCAGGACAATGGAAGTGCTGATCCTCTTGGCACTGGTTGACGCTTTGACGCGCCACTCTAACGCGTGGTTGCCCAACTGGGCAACAGTAACGGTAACGCCCAGTCCGGTTGCATTGCCAAAAGTTGTTCGAGGTGTCACGGTCTGGAGGCTTGTTGCTTCCATACACGGACATACAGTACACTCCTAGACCATTGAAATACAGTTTCAGTCTCAATCCACGGCCCCAGAGACTTGAATACCGGCAACAAAGGAGGAAAACACGTGTTTGAAGCCGTGGCATTGTCGAGCATGTATCTCGTCCCACTGTCGTGCTATAGTCTTGGAATTTGGCATGCACATTTCACATGACTAATAGATCGTCTTGACGATATTAATACAATTTTAGCCATTTTATGTCTCTGTCAGCGTGCCCGACAACGCCAAACCACCGCTTTGCAGGATATCAAAACTTTGAATTTTTTGGAACAGATTGGGAGGGTTTGAGGCGAGAACAACAGTCAATGTACGTTCGTCTACATTCATTAGGCCTGACCCTCGTTTATTTTGGCCATGTCGTTCACTTTACCCTTGTATGACCGCGTCTCGACTTGCCACTATCTCTCTCATCAGCGGACTGATGGGGACCCTGGAGGTGGTGGAGCCAATTCTGATCTCACAGCCCCAAAAACACCTCCCTGAATCTGTATGATCACGGGATTCTGGCTTTGTATGGTCAGCGCCGCCGTGAAGAGCTCTCTGACGCGCCACAACCTAGCATATATGTTAAAAAATCATTCTATAAATCTACATGAAATTCCTGATGAATGACAAGCTTGAGGCAGATGAGGGATGATTTCTAGTGCTTGCTTGAGTCTATTGTAACCCTAGAACTTGCCAACTGCATTTGTAGTTGCCGGCTGTAAGCCTTGCGTGCGCGAGAGTGAGATTGATCGAGCGATTCCCATGCCTGGCCTGTTATTATCTGAGACTGGGTACCTGGCCACCTTAAGGGTTTTCCATATCTCATGACCAGGGGCCTTTACTTTCTATGCATCTGGAGGACCTACAACGTAGTCTGGGATGTTGTGAATGGATCATGACCGGACGCAACCAAATTTGATGATGTTTTGATGGATCGGCGAATATTTTGCCGCGGCAAGTCCAAAAATAGCCAAAACGCCGAAGCTGGCCAGGCGTGGGAAAAACCTGATCAATCTCACTTTCGCGCACACTGGGCTTGCAGCCGGGAACCACAGATGAAATTGACGAGTTCTGGGGTTACAATAGACTTAAACAAGCACCTGAAATCACCCCTCATCCACCTCAAGGTTGTCATTTATTAGGGATTTTATGTAAATCTATGGAATGTTTTTATTATACATTTTCTGGACTGTGGTGCGTCAGACAGCTCTTCACGGCGGCGCTAACTGTCCAAAACCAATATTCCGTGATCTTACAGACCCAGGGAGGTGTTTTTGGGGCTGCGAACTCAGAATTGGTCCCAGCATCCCCAGGGTCCCCATCAGTCTGCTGATGAGGGAGGCGGTGGACAGTCAAGAGGTGGCCATACAAAGGCAAAGCGAGCAACACGGCCAAAATAAACGATTATAAGGCCTAATGAATGTAGATGAACGTACATGGACTGCCATTCTCACCTCAAACCTTCCCAATCGGTCCCAAAAAATTCAAAGTTCCTAGGCTGCGCAAAGTGGTGGTTTGGCGTTGTCGGGCAAGCTGACGGAGATGTAAAGTAGATAAAATTGTATTAACATGGTCAAGATAATGGATTTACCATGTAAGATGCACATTGGGGTTTTCACGCGTCGTCTTTTACAACAAACATGGATCCGGTAACTTAGTCTTACCACCACCACTTATGTCTTGTCTCACCCACGCCCTTAACACGAGCGCATGCGCTGGCGCCAAAAAAAGACATGTTGCCCTTTGCGAGCTGTGCCAGGTCTCGCGTAAAAACCACACTACCTCTTCAAGTCGAGTTCGGGTGTTTCACTATCTGATCTAGAGTGAGCTGTACAGCCTGGTCTAGCTCGTATTTCTGTAAGCGAAATCGTGTTCAATCTGAGCTAACGGGCCATTGAATTTTTTTGAATTTCCAGCAGCCGGCATCTTCAACAAAATTAGTTCGACATGTATGCATCATGTGTACAACTTCCAAGTTAACTCAATGGTGGCGACGCGTGACACCCAATGCTGCGCTGCGCTTTCCGATGCTCCGAACACAACAAAGAAATCAACAAAAAATAGAATCAAAGTCATCGCAGGTGTCTCCGGAATGTGTTGTGGTTCAACTTCAAGACAAACCCGGCACATCCAGCAACTGAACGCGTCGGGTTCAACGCTATATGGGTCTGCTGACAGGTGAGTGTGCCTGCCGATCAAATAAATGTTTCTTCCAGACTTTGTGTATCCCATTCAATCAGAATTAGCCGCTGAAAAAAACTTGAACCACCTACAAGTTCACTCAACAATGAGTAATAGTTATCTTTTGGTGAATACTGCATACCATTCCGGACACAGTGCTTCAAATAACTCGAGGACCCAGGAAGCCAAATCACGTCAACAACTGCCATATATGGGCAGTTACGTAGTTATTTAGTCCGGAAAAAAGAGAATCGGCTATATATCTCTGTCTAATTGCTTGTTTGCTGCAGGATTCTGGTCATGTAGCACAAGAACAGTAATGCGTTGCTCTCAGGATTCTCGATCAATCTAAGGAGCATGTTGATACTCGATGTCAAATATCAAATTCAACCTCGACCTCTAGGCCTACCGGATGTCGTGGTCAAGTTGTGGTGGGAAGGAAGACGTAAAGAGTGATGTATATGGCGATGGGGAGCGCAGAACCTGCAGGTGAGCGCAGAACTACTATCAGTGACTACTGTAATATTTGTTCGAAAGATAAGTAACGTGTCACAGGCCCCCTCAACTTATGAAAATTTTTCATACGTCACACATTTCCGGAGCGCTGTAACGGAGAGGATACTCGGCCATCAGATATCCCATCAATTCCCACAGCTCAGCTTTCGTTCACCGTAATTGTCCTTATTCTAGATAAGTAGTTTGCTTGTTCTCTTTATCTGAGTTAGTAGTTTACTTGTTGTGTCAGTAGTATATAAGTCTCCTCAGATTAGAGTTAGGTACGCAGACTTGAATTGACAACTTATCTATGCATATCACTCGACTCAACAACAATCAACAAACCAAAATCTCAAGACTTCAAGATTTCTAGTGTCTTGTCTCGCTTCCATCACACTCGGAAGTAGGCGGCTTCACAAGGGCCTTACGAAGTTTCCACACCAAAAAAGGAAATATTCTTGGTAGTGTAGAAACCATCTGTGAAACTCGTAGAATCATTTCAAGTTCTTAACCCAGCTAAAACTACAAGTATCATGTGAAATATAAAGTGAAATTGAAGAAGCAAGTGCCATAATCCCTTTCAGTGGTATGGAAAGACACAGTTTCTTTGCACAATGAAAGGATCTCAGAAACCTCTCCTCAAATGCTGAAGGAATCAGTTTCACAAACAAAGAAAGGTATGTTGAAAGACACTTATTCAGAATTCCTTCCAAAAATACTGCAAGAATGAGTTTCATGGCCACAGCATTTTGCCATTGGTCCGGAAAATGCTGGCAAAAATAGCGCAACATTGAAACTTGTTGTTTCAGGGCAGTGCTGAAAGTGGTTCTTTCGGTGTGGCTTTCTTTTTATGTGAAACTGGCTCTTTCAGTGTTCATGAAAGGTGCAATGAAACTGCAAGTTTCAGTGAACTTTCCATGCCAAAAATAAATAGTGTTTCTTTGTGTCATTGAAGGTGATTCTGATGCTCGATCTTCATACACTTGCTTTTCCATATATCTGCGTTCCTTACGATGTATCGAGTACATATTTCCATTTGTGCTAAATTTGTGCTTAATTTGAGCTCGATTTATGAGGCATCGCATCACCGCATCCAACCCAATGCCGTAAAACAGTGTCTTTGCTCAGTTCAAAAGAGCTCGGATATGGTTACATGAAGAGATATATGAGAATAACGAGGATGGAATGCTATGAAATTACCAGAACACCATATTATGAGAAATGGGGGTCTGTTGAGGTTCCTAGTCAGTCCTAGAGTCAGCTGCACACACCTCGGCTGGCTACACACAGGTACGCAGATAGAGACGAGCCTAAACAGAGCTATACAAATCATGTGTAGGTGCCTCTATGAGGCGGGAGACAACAAAAAGTAATTGTCCTCAGATGTCTTATACTCTGCCTTGACACTGTGCGCAAGTTGAGGTTCACTCTAGGGCAAAATATACTACTTATGCATGGTGGAACGTCATCGGTACTAAACCGTGGGTCGAGTTAGACACACGCGTTGACGGCCGGGTTGCGTCCTGGATCGACATGCTATGCGTTCCTGTGGCGCCTCACCTCCGTGAATACCATAAAGCCGCGAGACGGCTCCTGGAACGCACTTACACGTATGTTGCGGGCTTGCTTGTGCTCGACCGTGGTCCGTGAGCTCAGTATGACTTAGTAAATTTGCCCTTTGGCAGCAGCAAACAAAGGCCGCACGGATAGACTTCACACAAGGCAGGGTATTTCTAACAGATCTTCCCAGAGTCAAGATCCTCGGAGGTCTCTGTCACGAGCGTTTTACAGTTGTGAGAGCGAGAGAAGCACAGGGAAAAGACGGGCGTTGGACGGGCCGCTGATATCTGTCAAAAGATTGATGTTCTCGCGGCCCCCGCTTGAGCTTGGCTTGGCGCGGAATTCACAATTTTGCGAAGCTCAAGTTTTCCTTCATTCTTTTTGTAATTGACACTGTTTTATATCCTGAACCGTGATCCCATTTGTTTCTTTAGCCTTCTAATCTAATTTCACATTACAGTGGAAAGGTTCGTTACTGACGATGGGCTGAACCCCCGAGATAAGGAAATTGATGGTAGCGCCGTGAAATGATCATCATGATACGAAATCAATGGGCGAGCTTGCTCCCCCAATTATCTGCATAGCAATGAATATTCTTATCGATTTCCTTCGTGGCTTTCATCCAGCCGTAGCGGCATTCATCTGCATCTTCTCCTTCGCTGAGCGGCTGACATGAGTGCCGGTGGCCGATTTTACTCGCATCAACTGAGGCGGTCAGTCTCATAATATAGCCAAGCGATCGCCCCGGAACCACGGTGATTCCGGGGCGATCGCTTGGCTATATTATGAGACTGACTGCCAGTATGTTATCTCCGTACAGGGACCTGTTGATTTGCGTTCTCGCAGATGTTGCTTCCGTGTTCAATATAAAGTGACAATGATTGTGGTCATGCGCATGCGACTCAAGTTTTTGTTGGATAGCTCATGAGTAGATTTGGACCACAGGCCAAAAAACTCTCCCAAGAAGGATGCGGCACATGGAACCTGATAATCAATCACACCTGCCAGCCCCTCGCCTCTGAGAGGCGGGATCCCATGTCATAAATAGGATGATAAATACCCACATTCTGCCTCTCGAGTTTCTCCGCCTTTCTGCATAAACGCCCTTTCTTGGCACGCCTCCACATAACCAAACAAATAAATAAACTTGTCTTGAACACAATGCGCCTCTTCACCGTCTACGCACTTGCCTCCTTCGCCGTCGTGCAGTCCTCCGGCTCCCTCACGTCTTCGAGCAAGGCGAGCGCCGCCCTCGCGAGCGCAAGTGCTTCTCTTTCGCCATGTGCTCTGGTTTGCATTGTCGATGCGGCGGCGGCCAGCCCTTGTCTTACGCCGTGCGTGCGTGCCTGTTGGCGTTTATCCTTTCAGGGCGCGATGGGATTTATGCTAACGCCGTTATCGCATATAGGACGAACCTGACCTGCGTGTGCACGGACCCCAACTTCCAGGCCATGTCCAACTCGTGCATGAACGCCGAGTGCCTCCCTAGTGATGTCGGCGTCGCCCTCGGCCTCCAAGCTGCCCAGTGTGGCACTTGTGAGTCGCGTTCCTTCTTTGCCTTCGCGTCTCCCTCTCCTGCTTTGTCGTATTGCCGGATCCGCCTCGCATTTGGGTGTTCTCCGCATGTACTCGATCATCTTTTCTTTCACCTTTATGTTTCCGCGCATAGCTGACCACGCGTTTTCAGTCTCCGCCACCGCCGCACCCACCGCCACCGCCCCCTTCACCCCCCGCCAATTCCTTTGCTGACATCTCCTCCGGCTCTTCCTCCTCCACCGCCTCCGGCTTAGCGTCTCGTTCTGGCCCTTCCTCCACTGCATCCAGCTCATCGTCTGGCTCCGGATCTTCCTCCGGCTTCGCTGCTTCTGGCTCGGCGTCTGGCTCCGGATCTTCCTCCGGCTCCAACGCCTCTGGCTCGGCGTCTGGCTCTGGCTCTTCCTCCTCCTCAACTGCTGGCGCCACTGTTGCTCTCTTGAGTCCGCAGAGTACAATGGGGTTGATGTTAGCGGTGGGTATCGCTGTGGTGGGTGGCCTTGTGGGTGGAATCATCATCTAATCTCTCGCATGCATGAGGAGGTCGCAGGGTTGACAGCAAGGGAGAGAATGGAAAAGAAAACTATTACTCAGATGCGATCTGTAGTTTTCGTTCAAATCGACATTAGGTGTGTTGCGGGCTGGCTTGTGCTCGACCGTGAGCTCTATGACTTTACATCCCGTTGCGCATTCGTCCTCGAGCTCAGTATCCGGTTCGCATCTCGCGACTAGCTCAAGCGGCTCTGGACACTCCCGGCCGTCGCTGCCGAAGGAGGGAAGTTGTACATCCAGATGTCGGACGGCGTCACGGCCCGCGCGATTGGATGCATCGGAAAAACACCACATTTGCCTTCTCCTCGGAATGTGAAGGTTCAAGTTTCTCGTTTACTTACCATATCGGCGTGTAGGACTCCCCCTCTTGTCTGAGCAAGGTGGGAACATTTAATCATAGGAGAGTTCAGCACGTATACCCGGTCGTTCACGAGTACATTCTACAAGAGTTGGCCAACTATATAGGTCATGAGGAAATGGAGAGCTTCGGGGCTGAACGTTTCACCGTGAGGGCGGGAGTAGTAAGAGAGCATGGTCACGCACATACTCACATTCGCGTGAGCGCAATCGATAGCCCGATGGCTCCGAGTGTTGGAACCACAACGCCTACCAACGCTGCTTCGGCAAGGCCAAAGAGGGTGTAAAGACCTTCTTGATCTGAACTGGGTCACAAACGGTCATTGTGCAGCTCGCTCCGCACGCACAACCACGACTTTGCTTCGGACTCTGACGGAGGCGAACGGTTTAATGTGCTCGATAAAGTCATCGCTGTTGAGCAGCTGGAATACGCCGACGGAGAGGTTATTCCCGCGAATGCTTGGAAGTGGATGAAAGAATACTTTGTCATCGTCGAACTTCCAGCTCACCGGGATATCGTAATAAAGCAGCTTCATGCCCATTTCGAGGTTCAAGCACAAGAGCTCGGTGCTTGCGCAAGAGGGCGATGGGACGCGGAACTAGAGCTCACAGGTGCGCGCCGAACTCACAGAAAACAAACGCGTCCGGCGAAACGGGGCCTCTTTGGATCTGATTTGATCCCGAGTGAGCGCGCGAAACAGAGGTAGAGTCTTTGCGCTCGAGAACCGAATCAGAGGTACAGTCTTCGAGGAACGACTCGGAGGGAGCCTTCAAATTCGATTGACACACACAAAATCACTAGGAGCTAGCTGGATAAACGCACCACGCCAAGGGGAGGTGGAAAGGGAGGGAGGAATTTCGATACTGGATTAAGGATTTAAGATATCACCCGCCCAGCCGACGCCGAACCGTCAGAGAATATCGCACCGAAAATCTAACTGCTAGTTGAAGAACACAGAGCACTGTCGGCGTGCGGAAAGATGCGGCGCCGTCCTCGAGCGTGAACAGGGTCCCCGTCGCCGGTCTCGAGCACGGCGGCGAGCACACGAATCGAATGGCGAGAATGCAAAATTAATGAATGAATGCGGAACGCGCAGATCACGATGACAAATGTCGTGCCTGTGAGCGAGTGCAGTGCGTCCAGTCGAGCGGGGTTGAATGCGCGAATGATGCTGAGACGCACAGCAACGAACCGCGATGCGGATATAGGGGTTGGAAATTGACGATGCATCCGAGGGGGATGCGCATGGCGAGACGGGGTGACAGAGGCGAGTTCTGATGAGGGACGTACGACGCGATTTGGGCGGAGAGCTGTGACGGGCTCGAACAGCGAGGTTGGCGTGGGCGTGCGCTGGAAGGAGATGGGCTGTCGGACTCTCAAGTTTACGCACGTACCCACATGAGATTTGTGAAACACGGTAGCAGACGCGCAGCGAGTGGGCAAAGGGGCAGCGCTCTCCTGCGCACTCGATGACCGCATCGACAGCGGATTTGGGATTGAGTTCGTGAAAGTACCAAGTCACGCCATGCGCGCGCGCGCGATGCGGGATGGCTTGCAAGTCGACGACGGGATCCAAGGATTCGAGATCACGCATCCATATTCACAACGCGACTCGGCAGCGAAAAAGCGGCGCGGAAACCGCAGTAGGCGTATGTGCTGAGCGAGTGCGGGGTTAACTAGTACGTACGTATTGCTCCCTTGCGTTCATCGTGGCTATACGGACCGCCAAGACGCTTGTCGCGAGGTGGTCCACTACCGATGTCGTGTGAGCGGAGCGGGTGTGGCAACGGGAGATGGCGTCGCGGGAGGCGCGCGCAGGGACGTCCCCTGAAATTGAAGGGAAGAGCGGGCGGGTGAGTCGACTAGAGCTCAGACTGAGTGCGCGGGACAGACGCACTGCTAAATTTCGTCATGGCTCGCAAGTTGAGGCGTGCTTTCGCGAGACCAAATGACATTGACAGCAATAAGTTGTATCCCAAAGGCGCAATTGAGGCCAGCACGAGTTGGTAGCGGGCAGGCATCGTGGACGACAGCGAGGTGCACGGTTAGCGAGCAGCAGGGCGGATGTACGCGCGTGACATTGGTGATGACGTCGCGGGAGGCGGGATTGGAGCGCCTTCAGCACCAGGGAATGGACGAATGGACTGTCGTGGTGGTCGAGGAAGAGGCGCGACGATCATTACGGCACCGTGGCGGTGCTCGGACGCTTAGCATTGATCCGATACGCCACTTGTCCGGAACCAGGTCGCCGATGCGTTCCTCGCCGCTGGCCCGCTTTACGTTCCCCGTTTTCCTTCACTGTGAGGCTCACGTCATTGTATCCATCTTGTTCACCTACTTTGACGCGCCGACGCATCGTTGGCGGTCTCAAGCTCGCTTCCACATCTACGTCACCGGCTCTCTCGAATCGAATCTCTGCCGCTGCGCCTACCACGAAATCTGGTCATCCGCTCTATGAGACGTGACTTGGAAATCCTTCCGGACGCTCAGATTGCTGTGATGTTCCATATTCTGAGGCATGGAGCGTCTGGCTTTCGCCACTCTGCACCGTACTCCGTCACTGGCAGTTGTCCAAATCTCTCAATCTCCTGCGCCTCGTCGAATGCTGATTCCAGCCGCTGGACTAAAGTCCATTTCGCCGCATTGGCTCCACCATGCTCTGTGTGCTTCGTGAATCAACATATATGGATGCCTCACCGCTGTTCCTCCACGACTCATGCGCGTATCCAGCTTTCCGTGTCGGTCTGGGGTGTGATACACGTTCCGCTGTTTTTGCGCCTCCTATCCACCTTCGCCTGCCTCTTCACCTGTTGCGCCCCTTCTGCTTGCCTCTGCCTGGCGGCTGCTTTGTTATACCGATGCACTGCTATGTGTTGGGATGTATCCGGTTGGCCACACGACGTCGATACTCATCCTGCGGCTTGTGCGATGTAGCAGCTCCCCAGAATGGAAAGACTCAGACAAAAAACTCACAGCCGCTTGTTGCCGTTCCCCAAGGTGGATTTCTTGTTCGATAATTGTGTATTCGTCCTCCGCATCCTGTCTCTGCTTGCGTGAACCTACTCCCAGCGTCCGCATCCTCATCTATACATGCCAACTTCTTCCCTCCTCTCCCTTCCGCTTACGTACAACACGCATCGCCCACCCACCTCGCAAGCACGTTCCTCAACTTCGTAGCTCTGCGGCATGCGCACGATATGCCACGCACTACTTGTGCAGCGTATCACTTGCATCTCAGACAGCAAAATTATGCGAGATCAGCCCACCACGTGCGACGCGGTCCCCGAGACGCCATTGACGCTCGGTCGCTGGCATCGTGTGGATTGATTTGTTGCTCGTTCGACGCTCGCGAGGAGATCTCGACGGTTGCCGCGTCACCCAAGTAGCTGGCTGATGCGTTCGAAACCCGAACCCGAAGCCAAACCACGGGCGAGGGCGGCACTCGCACTCGCGGTCCCTAATATTCTGCTCCACCAAAATGAGCGAAGTGATGAATGCCATTTCGACTGATAGCCGGAATGTCGAAAATATTCAACACTTCGTTCAATACTTTATCGCCTACATGCACCGCCCGTTGCGCATCGGTTTGCCCGGCCCAGCCTCAAAGTCCAACACGCACAATTAAAATAAGTTATTATACGTGGACCTAGCGGTATGTCGCCGTATCCCTTAGCTCTTTTTGTTCAAGTTGTGTTGCACTTGATGTTGATTTACGTTAATAGGTAGGCTTGTGGTTCGAGCTCCCTGTCGATCTTCGCATGCGGACCACACAAAAGGTGAGTTGTGACATTTGCACGGAATGTGAATGGTGGGCCCTGTGTGAACTTTGTTCTTTGTCCCAAGTATCTCCACCGCTGATACTGGCTCAAGTAACTTGCAGATTGTGGAAATACGCACTTGTTTTTGCGGAATGCAACCATACAAGGAAGACGAGTGTGCTTTTGCAGTGGTACGGTGGATTCGCGGTGTGAAATTTGTTTCCAGTACACGCGAAAAATGGTTGAGGCAATGCCTTTTGTTTGTCGTTATGCATTATGATTTGACTTCGATCTATCCAAAGATTCCTGTATCCTTACGATGGTTGGTCTCGCTCACGGTGACCTTCCACACCGTCCTCTTCGCCCCAGAATATCCAGATGATCCTCGCCGCGCGTAAGGTAGCTGCGCAATCATTTCTTCGATTATTACTGATGATGAAATCCGCTAATTGATAGCAGACGCTGCCTCGCAGCGTCAACGTTTTGCACATCCAGGATTCAGGCCGAGTACTTATGTGACGTTCCAGCTTCTCCTAATAAAACGCGGCTCGTCCGCTCGCCCATGCCGTCGATCAAGAATAAGATGAAGAGAGGCGCAGTGTGGTCCCAGCGGTGCAGCCGCTGCCGCACGAAGCTACCAGAAGAGTTGCTTCTATGCTGATGGCATTTTCATCAAGTGTTTCAAACTGAGATGCTGGCGAGTTTTCAAGTTACTCATCTGATCAATCAGGATGGTCTATCCAAAGAGCGCTGGGCTCCCAAGCATGATGATTCGAGCCGACGGCGCAGCGGGACAGGAGCATAATCAATTGCGGTGCGATGGATGAACTCCCGTCGATTTGGTTGGTGGTTGCCCAGGACGCTGTTCCGCAACCAGGGGCGCTCGATCACCAAACTTCCAAGGGCCAGCCTCGTGCCAGTTCAGTTCCGTTTGGTCCTTTCCCACTACGCTGTGGAGCTCAGATCCAAATAATATCCCTGCTTCGTATCAGCTGAGGCGATATTTTGGAGGTGATGTCCAGGATGTATCGTGCCAGATATGCTGTCTCCGCGATCGTAGTTGCTGATTTGCAGTCTGTTAGATGTCTTCCGTCCTCTGAATCGGTTTCTTTGATCCCGCTCGCGGTGACCACCCACGCTGGCTTCTTCAGTCAGAACGTTCCGGAGCTTCTTCGAATCTCATTTGTTTCCTGGATACAGTGATGCCGTGGGGCTGTCCCCCATCCCACCTCTTCCTTGCTCTGCACATTCATGAAGCGAATTTTGAATGGAATTAAATCCTTTCGACTTGGATATGCCGAGGAGCGCCGTGCGTCACCCAGTTTCTTCTTGCATGGCACATTTGTCGACGCCATTACATGTGATCAGCATATCCATGGAGGTGGACTACCCCGATCGTGCTATGCGCGTTTCTCCTCATTTCTCCCTTTCCCGCTGTTTTGAATGGTTCGTTTGCTCTGCCTGGACGTCTTTAAGGTTCTAACTTCGAGCACTTCACAGTCCCACTCTCCGCGTACAACATCGTTCAAGAATTCACCTATCAGCCCAACGACACGCTTCCGACCGTCTTCCTGGGCAACCTCGTCCCCTCGGTTCTCCAGAATCCCACGGACAGCTTCACTCCGCAGCTTTTGAGTGTCGGAGAAACGATCGTGCTTGATGATAACATCTTCAATTATACAATATCTCAAGCATTTGATCGTGTCGATACCAGCAAGCCAGTCTCGACCTTCCCGTACTACAACAACCCACTTTCTGATGGCTGCGACGTCGTGAGTCTGTCCGTTTCTTTTGTCGCAGACCGGGGGGTCCTGAACCATCCATACAGGCAAATATCACAGTTCAGATGCAACTGGTCAAAGATATCGAGCATAACTTATGGTTCTCGGAGATTCAAGTTAGTGTGAGTACGTCAATGATTCCTCCAAATCACGAATGCCTAAACTGCACCTAGGGAACCGTCGTGGGTTGTCTGCCAAGCTTGTTTTATTTGACATGGAGTGGATTCCCATTGGATGCATCTGGTGGAGGGATATCTACTCAAAATCCTCGAGATCTGCCGTCTGCGATGAGCTACGACCTCATGAGACATGATTTATTCATTGCGCCTCTCACACTCACATTCCGTATAGGGAAGCGTTTTCATGATATGGTAACATTTTTTGTTGAATTCCTGCTGCATTCAATGTTTGCCGACAACCGTATCAGGAGTGGACCAGACATACCTTGGCTAAATGTGACGCAGGTTGAGATCGCTTTCACCGTCCATCCATGCTGTGATTGTAATGCGGTTCTGGCTGGCGCCTCGCTCGAACGTGGCGAATCTCTACTCGAGTCACCTTGTTCTTCGAACCCTCCGAATTTCGTCGTGGTTCAGGTCCAACAATTCGCGTTTACTTCTGAATCAGACAAAAGTTGGATTCTGCCACCAAACTCTCTACGAATGCAGATCGCCGACCTATTAGCGCAAAGTTCATTGGGGAATATATCTCGTGCTACTCTCGACATTGCGTATGAAAATCTGTTTCAGACATTCTACCATCTCATCCGCCTCGATCTTGGAGTAATTGTAAACAATCAGATATACAACTCTCCGCAGATGTTCAACCGAACGAAAACGTGCCCATGATCTATGAATGATATACTGTATCTTTCCCTTCAAATCGGTAGTCACGCGTCACGCACCCCTCTGTCGATCACGAACTTTGGTCGAGGTCACGCGTCACGCGAGCCTCTGTCGAACCTCCAAACCGTCACGCAGGCCCCAAAATCGCCCGGGAACTGCCAAAAAGGCGAATTTTTCGAATTTTTTTTTTGTTTGGAATGCCGAAATTTCCGAGGTGTCACGCACAAATTTGGCGGCTGCCGAAATGTCGAATAGGTAAAATGTGTCACGCGTCACCCCCCATGTTGAATTGAAGGAAAAGATACAGTATTCCACACACACAGGCCAGAAAACACCAGATGTGTAGGCAGGACGACGTCCCATCGTTCATTAGGACGCTGTTAGAGAATTCGCTTGATCAGCCAAGATAGAGGTAGAAAGCAGGGACAGTGCTTCAGCTCAACGCAGTCGTACCCTCGTCCAAAAACCTGGATCCTTCAGATCCTTGGGGGAGCCCTATGCGTGCGTTTTAGCGCAGCGAGTTTGCCCTGGCGGAAGCCCAAGGGGCGCCGTGGGCATGGTGGCCGTTTCTCATCCAGACACCGAGTTTGTTTCCATGACTATTCCCTTGTGCATCCGTATTATCTCACCACAAAGACAAAGAAAAATAGTTATCAGTGAGTATACAGGAGCATAAACGAAGTATCTGGGCAAGAATGCGCTGGAGTAGTAGGCTCATTTTGTGCGATATTCCTTAATCAACTCCTTCACTTTCTCCTCCGCCTTCGTGGAGCGACAAATCTCCGCAACAGTGGCTTTATTCGCGTATTCTCGAATTTTATTGTGCACAGTAGCCGTGTTGGACATCCTGTAGTTCTTTACCGCCAAGTCGATGTCGTCCGTGGTCAGACGGCGGGCGGGTCTCTGGTCGAGTGTTATCAAGAAGAGTTGGTCCAAGACGAGTGTCAAGTCGATCATATAGGCCATGAGGAAACGGAGGACTTCGGGGCTGAATATGCGAGCGTGAGGACGAATATTAGGATAGAATGCTCACGCACGTATTCATGTAGATGTTGGCGATCCATCGCGTAAACGCAATTGATAGCCCGATGACTCCGAGTGCGGGAACCGCGACACCAACTAACGCTGATCCGGCCAAGCCAAGGAGAGTGTAAAGACCTTCTTGATCTGAACTGGATTATGAATGGTCAGTCGTCAGTAGGCTCCTCAAGCACGACTGCAATGCTACAAACTGGTCACTCAACCGGAGGTTCGTGCGTACTGAACTGAACCGTTGATGGCTGTTAAGGGACCAACACAAATCTCCTTGAATTCTGCGTCCGCGCGTTGCAAGCAAAGCGCATGAATTTCTTCATCCGACAATTCACACTCAGCATCTGTGAGCTGTTCTTCCATGCGGCTGTACAGGGTGTCGAACTGCGTAAAAACAATGATAACGGGCACTACATAAAGGATTGAGCATATCACTGGCATTAATCAACAAAGAAAGTACTGTTTCCTGTGCCCAGTTGGAGGAACTCCTCGTCTCCAGTCTCGAAAACTCGACCACCTGCATGAGGGATTTGTATGCAGAGCCTAAAGCATGTCAACACAATTATCAACGTCCAAAGGAAGCAACCAAACTCACCAGATGGCGTGAACTCGGTCCTTCAAAGGGACATCTTCTCCATGCGACTCGAGAAATTGTTTTGCGGCCACCAAATTTTGGGTTTGACCTGGCTCGAAACCCATTGAGTCATGGAGCACAAAACGCTCGTTGTGCTTGGAGATGATTTCATCCTCAATTCTGCATATTCCTCGAGCTTGGTCCGATGACGTCTGAGTGAAATCCGAGGTCATCGATGGGAGACAAACAAAAAAGATCGAAATCCACCGCGAGATTGATACCAAACGCATGGTTAATGAGAGACGACTTTCCGACCCCGGACTACGACTCGCCTTCGTTAGCGTTCCACGGGCAAGGGAGTGCAGAGGCCCTGCGCGAGCCCTCACCTTCCCGACCACCAAAATTCGAAATCTATCAACGTCAATACGCATAGACTGAGCACAGATGGCGCAGATCGCACCGCGGGCATTCTTTCAGCATCTCTTCCGTCGTCGGGCGAGGGTCCTGGGTACCAGCCATAGCGATCGATAACGTGGAAGATGGTGCTCGATGAGATGTCTGCTACCGGACATGTGAAATGAAGCTAATTTGAGAACTCTGAGTGAATGATCATCTTCTTCGCTCGCACGATAATTTCCGAAAGCCAGGCCGTTGGTGGAATGACACCTGCTGTACCGAGATTCGCACGTACACCCCACCAGGTTTAGGGATCCCTTCATGCAGGCTACACCGTTGCTCTGACGAATTGAGATGGGTCGGGATGAGAGTGGGAGAAAACGAGACCTTGGTCGGATCTGCGGCCGAATCAGCGATCAAAAGCCGTAACTCCGACAGCGTGGTGGCCGAACAATCTCCAAGAGCTTCCTTTTCACTTCCACGGTAAGAGCGCCAGACAATCGAAGACTGAGAAGTCGCTTTACCGCCGCTCGTATTAACGACTTGCACGGTCCGCAAAACCCACGCAGCCTCTTTGGTATCGAAAAATGGATGAAGCCATCGATTTGCGAATCAAAATCAGTCATTTTCGGATCTTGATCATCGGGAGGGCGAATGCTGGAAAGCCGACGATTCTCAAGAAAGTCTGCAATTCAGTGGAGGATCCGGAGATATACAACCCATGGGGGCAAAGGGTACTCAGAGTGTTTTCATGATTTGGACTAATGGCTCGTCCCAGCTGGATCCTGAAATCGTCAAGGAGTCAGCTCAAGTGGAGTCTCTCATCTCTCAACTTGTCAGCGCTGAATCGGCTGCAGCGAGGCGAGCATGAGATTGAAAACCAGCTGATATTCAAGAGTAATCCGCAATTCATATTTCACGACTCGCGCGGATTTGAAAGCGGATCAGCGCACGAAATCCGGGACGTAACAATTTTTGACACAAAATGAAAAGAAGCCGAATCAACGCGCGACGTCAAGGGGAGGGAGAAAGGAAAGAAGGAGGGAAGGAAGTGTATTGAAGGAGGAAGTGGATTGAAGGTCTAAGATATTCGCGGTCAGCGAGCGGCGAACCGCCAGAGAACGTCGCTCCGAAATTTTGTTGGCGGTCAAAATAGCGTGCACGTGCAATGCGGCGCCGTCCTCGAATGTGGACATGGCCGTCCCGGCCCGTCTCAACGGCGGCGGCGAGCACACGAATCGAAGGACGCGAATGGCGAGGATGAATGAATGCGGGGCCCGCGCAGGTTATCGTAACGATGATGCGATGACGATGACGATGTCGTGCCTGGGAGCGAGGGCGATGGGTGAGTTGACTCGAGGGCGCAGTGAATAGGCGAACGACGCTGAGACGCAGCGCTGCAATCCACGAGACGTTATAAGCTTGGAAGTTGCAAGTGACAACGGATACGAGGAGGATGCGCATGGCGAGACGAAGTGACAGGGGTGAATTCTGACTGACAACCCGATTTGGTGGCGGTGACGGAAAACGCGGTGAGCGTGAGCGTTGGAAGGGGAGCGGCAGGATCGCGCACGTGCCACGTGCTCGTATGGCTAGTAGACGCGCAGCGAGCGAGTGGGCCAAGTGGCGCTGCTCTCGTGCGTACTCGATGACGGCGTCGGGAAGCGTGTGTGGGCGGGCGGGACGGCACACTGGGGTTGGAGCTCGTGTAGTGGACACGCACGGGCGGTATGGGATGCCTTGCAAGTCGACGACGGGACCTACAGTGTTCGAACTTCGAACCTAGGTATTTGAATTCACAGCGCGACTTGGTAGCCGAAAAGTGACAAAGAAAACGGGGTAGGCGTGGGCGTTGGAGCCAGCGCGCACGTACTCGCTTGAGAAGCGAAGAAAACAGAGTTAGACGCCTAGCGCTCTTGGGCGCGATTCGGGGGTGTACAGACCGCCAAGACGCTTGTCGGGACTTGGGGGCAGTGGTCTACTACCGACGTCGTTGAGCAGAGCGGGTGGTGTGGCAAAGAGACGAGATGATGTCGTGGGAGGCAGGTCAGTCGACTTGAATTGCATGCATGGAATTGAGACGCCAAACGAAGCAAAAAACAAGTGACAGAGTCCAGGGAATCCACGACAGTACAGCGTCTGACCCATTGTTGGCGAACTGGCTACCGAGGATCGTGCTCAGTCCCATGAAATGTTCCAGAAATTCTCATACACGTCAGCCTTTGAGACTGCGACCGAATTAGCGGTGATGGCCGAACGATCTCGCTTCTTTCTGACTTCCACGATTCACTAGCGCCAGGCACTCGGAGACTGAGAAGTCGCTCTACTGCCACTCGGATTGAGTACTTACACGGCCCGCAAAAGCCACGCGGCCTCTTCTTCGTCCCCTTCCTCACAGCCGCCCGGACTCCTCGATACGCCTCTCTCACCTTCTCCTTCACTCTCAGACCATTACTTCTCGCTTTTGTTGCGACATCGTGCCTGTTCGGTAGCAAAAAATGCATAGAGCTATCGATGTGCGAAGCAAAATCAGTCATTTTCGGATCTTGATCATCGGGCGGGCAAATGCTGGCAAGACGACGATTCTCAAGAAAGTGTGCAACTCGGTCGAGGATCCAGAGATCTACGATCCAGATGGGAACAAGGTCACCATTTTCCCTTTTTGCGCTGCGGTCTGGACTGATGGTTTGTCGCAGATCGATCCCGAGATTGTCAGGGAGTCAGCTGAAGTATTCTCGCAGTTCCTGTAGCTTCGTCGCCGCTGATTTGACTGCAGCGCGGCGAGCATAACATCGAGAACCAGTTGATATTCAAGAGCAACCCGCAGTTTATATTCCATGATTCGCGCGGATTTGAAGGCGGGTCGGCGGACGAAATCGAGAAAGTAACGTATTTCATCCGAAAACGGGCGGCAACTCGCGAATTGTCCAATCAACTCCATGCGATCTGGTACGCCTTGACCGATCAGTCAAAAAAAGCTTAGAATGCCGCAGGTATTGTTTACCCACCGACGGTAACCGGCCTCTACTGGAGGCTGAAGATCGGTTCTTCAAGACTTCTGGTACCGGAAAAGGCAAAGTTCAGTTTTTCCTACCAGCAGCAGTACTGACCGTCCTTTGAAGTGCCGCTGATTATGATCTTCACAAAGTTTGACGGCTTGGTTACCAAGGCCTTTCAACAGCTTCGTGCAGAGGGCAAGAAAATACCTGCAGCCCACGCCGGGAAGGTGCAATTGGCGCAGCAGATGCTAACCACGAACTATAGAGATCAACTCAACAGCGTGGAGTTCAAGCCATCTGCTTATGTCCGGCTGGACGGTGGTTTTGCACCTGATATCAGTCTAATATTGCTAATTGTCTTCCAGATATGCGACTAGAGCAAAGCAACTGTATTGAGCTCATCAACGAGACTGCAAAGACACTCAACGACGATGCATTGCTCCTACTCTTCGTGTCTGTGCAGCGAAATAATATCAACCTTTGTATTCGATGGGCAGTGCGCTGGTCAGTATGCTTCAATGTGTTTGATGCACACCATTCCCGACGAGATTGGTAGGGCATTGGCGGAAGAAGGATTGACATCAGTGGTCGAGTGGGCGCTTGCGTACTTCCCTCATGTTCGGGTGAGTCACGTCGGATATTTGTGTCCTCCCCATTGAGAGGATCATATCCAGCAGGTGAGCTCTTCTTTGCCCTGGAAATGAGATCCATTGCAACTTGGTTGAAAATACTACGGTGTAGGAAGTGGGTTACGACTCTCGGGTTGGCCTAGTCTGATGCGTGCTTGCACAGGAGGTAGCGATTCCAGGGTAGATTTCAAGACGAAACTGATGAGAGTATTGCCGCAGGAGGCAAGTTTGATGTTCTGACAAGTTTTGTCCTGACCGACAGTCAATCCGACAGTATGTGAGTTTCCTGTGAGTGGTACTTCGACGAATATTTTTTACTGAATGTCCTCAAGGATGTGGGTGCTTGCTCTGTGCACCTGCTTCAATTTGAATCTGCTGACTGTGCCACCGTTACTGCAGCAAGTATGTGCCTGTTTTGTGCGACTTGACTGCTTGAAATTGACGTTGCTGACCGTCCCCCGATTCCCACAGCCCGTGAGTGCCGCTTTGCTGTGTTGGCCTTGACTGACTTTTCTGATGCCATTATTCTCTACAGCACGTGAGTGCCGCTCCATTCTGTTGGACTTAGTTAACTTTTCTAATGCCGCGATTCTCTGCAGCTTGTGAGTGCTGCTTCGTTCTGTCAGCCCAGGTTGACTTTCTTGATGCCATGATTCCCTGCAGCGCGTGAGTGCTGCTTCGTTCCGTTGGCCCTGGTTAAATTTCCTGATGCCATGATTCCCCGCAGCCTGTGAGTACCACTTCGTTCCGTCGGCCCTGGTTGACTTTCCTGATGCCATGATCCCCCGCAGGCTGTGAGTACGTTTTTGTTCCATAGGCCGTGGTTGACTTTCCTCATGCCATGATTCACCACAGGGTGTGAGTGCTTCTTTGTTCTGTTTGCTCTCGGTTGCCTTTACTGATGGCACCGTCATTGCTCACAGTTTGTCAGTGCCATTCTATTGCTTCTGATTGATTTTCCTGACTATTCCACCATTCATTGCAGGGCGTGAGTACTGCTTTGTTCCGTCTACCTGACTTGGCCTGACTACACTGCAACCATAGGAAGTGAGTGCACGTTCCCTGCATTCACCTTAAGTTGCCTGATAACCTCATCGTGTTCCTGCAGGATGTGAGTACTCAATCTTTCTTAGTCATGCACATGTTCTCCCTCTTTTTCACTCCACATTATCACCCTGTCTAGGTGGTACGTGTTTTCTTGCCTCCATAGTCATATATTCCCCTCAAATCTGCCTATCCAGTTTGTGAGTCTGCAAATTCCCCGGTGTTCCCGTGTTCCCCGAGTGATCCCTTGCCAGGACAAAAATGTGGCTTTTAGTGTCGATGCCTTGAAGAACAAGGTTCCAGCAGTGGTATGCGAAACCAAAACTCTGTCTGCTCTTGAGTCACGCATTGCCAGGAGGTGCTCATTCAGACTTCGCCGGGACTCGCTCAGATTGTAGCTCGTATGGCCCGAGATTCTCCATTAGCCCGATACTAAATTTGCTCTCAAGTACTATGCATCTGCGCCGAGCAAACATTCACCGAAGCATCAGCTTCTGCAGAGGGTTTTGGTTCAGCCTTTGTAGTAGCCCTGGATGCGTATGTAGGGTCGCCTACTGAGGCTGAGGTCGCCAAAGAAATCAACGAAATGAAGGACAATGATGCTCGGGTAGAGAAGTTGCGCGACATCGTCAAAACCCATCTTTTACGTGCGGGTTCGAATATGATTCTAAAAAAGATACCTCTGCTCACAGCGACTTTCAGGTACGCGAACCGAGGCGGCATGATATCATCGATCATACTTGCAAAATGTATTCTCCATTTCCGCGACTTATCCTGTACTAGTACTGTTGTCAACGAAGTTTTGATCAATATGTGCTACCTACCGAGCTCTGAAGTTTTTCATCAGTGAAATAAGTACTTGAACCCTCATATCCAATGACCAAGCTCAGGATTTTTTTTTAGCTGACTCAGCTGAGGTCTCATTGAGTCAGTCAATCACTTGCTGAAACATCAATGACAGGAATTCCAGCACAGACTGTCAGCACAGAGCTGATTCCAGGTTCTGGGATGACAAGGGTGACTGAAGCATTAGAAGTTACAGGGGAATTGGCCTGGAGATTAGGCTAGAATAGCATACTGTACACGAAAGTAAAGACGGATTAAATACTGTAGTTAATAGGAGTAATTAAGGTACTATGTCAACAATAAACAGTTAGGGTAAATGAATAATAAATGCAGGGGTAGGAACATAAAGGAGGATGATCAGTAACCTGATTGTGGAACAAAGTAAGGAGTACATTTGGATCAGAGATTGGTAACAGGAGGAAAAAGGGATTGGGATTGGGTTGCGAATGGTCAGTTTACGTTGGTGACATTACCCCCTCTTTAGGATGGAACTCGTCTCAGGTTCTACTTGGGTCATTTCTTTTTCTTCCATAGATCTTCTCCCAAAATTACCCATTTGGTGCCATTGTGAGTTTCTCATGAAGCAGTTGGGTATTTCTCATAGAAATCATCCAGGCATTTGGTGGATTCTCTGTTTCTCAAGTGTTATCTTCAGGCCCATATCCTTGCCATTGAATGAGATATTGGAGCTGTTTGCATTGCTTGTTAACCCTAATTTTTTAAACTTCTGCCACCTCATAGAGATTCACCCCATCCACCACATCTGGTGGAGGAGAGTCATCATGGTGTTGATGATCTGCACAAGGAGGTACCCAAGGCCAAAGGAAGACAGTGTTGAACACGAATGTACCTTCCACAATACTGGTAATTTTAGTTCATATGAGATGGTGCCAACTTTCCATACAACATGGAAAGGTCCATATTGACGGTCTTCGAACTTGTTCATGGGTCAGTGGGTCACCAGGTTGGTGCCAGAATCCCTGGGTTTATACAGTAGGGGACAGTCAAAGACATCAACTCACCTAGTGCCTTATATACTTAATAGAGAGCTTAGCTGACTTCAGAATCAGATTCAGCACCTCAAAATAAGCCTAAATCAATTTTTTTGGTGAATTTTCCACGAGAGATTATGTATGGCCAATATTTTGGCGACTTTGAACAAAAAATTGTGTGTACCTATCTTGGCCTGTTCAGCCTTCCTGCTGCCTCCAAGCCCTCAATGCCCACTCAGAAATGGTGCGGTGTCCCCTATACTTCTTCACAGCCCAATCTGCAGCCCACCCAGGGTGTCTGGGTTCCACTAGAAGGAGTTGCTGAAGCAAGAGGGATTACTTCAAGACCTGCAGTTGAATCTTCTTCTGTACTCTGCTCAGGACTTGCAGAGGCCCTACGAATTCTTGGAACCATAGAAGTTATATCAACATCCATTTCTGGTTCAGTTTCAAGCACAGGGCTTGGAGATCTTGTTACAGGAGCTGAGGGTGGTGCAGATCTGGGTGCTGACAGAAAGTGATCAAGTCTACCCTGTCGCAGCATAAATTTTTTGTAGCAACATTGAGTTCAAAGAACTTTTTTTGCAATATCTGGCCCAGTTGCATATGTTTTGGGGGCGTTCTGAGTGTTGATATCAATTATCATGTTAATGGAAAGAGATTTAAGCTCAACCTTTCTTTTCTGATTGCCTACGAGCCTCTCTAGGGGGAAGCCATTCAAGATCATCATAAGCAAGGTTCTTGGATAATGTCTTCATAGCACTGAACCCTTCTTCATTGTCAAATTCATAATCATCACCAGACTCAAGCTCGGAGTCCATGTCTGATTTGTCACTATTTTGCTCTTCCTGGCTCCAGTCAACTCGTAAGCTGTCAAAGTATATGGTAGGGTGAAACTCAGTGTCTGGCTGAACAAGAGCATTCTTTTTATGCTTGGGATGCACTGAAGGGGAGGGAGGTGTAGGGTCCAATGGAATGTTGGAAACAGGGGATTGAGTCAATCTTTCACCCTGATTTTTCAAGCCAGAGATATTGCGGTTCTGTTTCTTCCTGGGAGGTATAATGGGGGAAGCAGAAAGCACTTCTGATCCATAGGTAGCTTATATGTGACCCAGGAACAAAAGAGCGGGCCAGATTCAGTTGCTTCTTCGAAGTTGGACCAGCTGACAATGTCATGTGATGCAAAATTCCCACGCCATTTCCGAAAGAACCGCTCATTGAATTTTTTGGAACAAAACAGAATCATATTCAGCCTATTGAAAGGTGTCTATATGAATATTTTCGTGATTTTACTATAGGTTTTGGGGTACGGCCATTATTTTTGAGGTTAACAACTATAAATACCTCTTTATCTCAGGAACGGCTCGTGTGATTGGGCTAAAAAAAATTCAGGAGGACTTCCATTAGGTCTTCTTTGCATTCCGATCATTTTCGGGGGCTTTCTATAACCTTCATCAAACTTGATGGCTTTGACTGTCCCCTACTGTAATCCAGATCATCCTGTCTTTTTGCATCATAGAACCATTTCATGGTTTTACTGTGCTGCCTGCATGGCAGCAGCAGCCTCCTCTTGTACTTTTGACATCTGGCTTGCAAAGTTTGTAGCTTCTTCTGTAGGGACCTCTAATCAAGGTTCTGTGCCCTTTTAAGGGTGATAGCCCATTATGAGGAAGAAGGGGCTATAACCCATGGTCCAACTGATGTTATGATTATGGTTGAATTCCGCCAATGTCAACCAGTCTGCCCAGTGGTCCTGCAAGAAGTTGGTAAAGACCCAAAGGTATTGTTCAATGTCTTGGTTAACCCACTTGGTTTGATGGTCCACCTGTGGGTGATAAGCGGTGGATGCGTTAGACTTGATCCCTAGTAGCTTCAGAAAGGCCTGCATAAAATACCCAACAAATTGTGTTCCTTGGTCGCTGATAACCACTTCCGGCAATCTGAAATCCTTCCACACATGGTTGCACTATATCCAGGCCACTCCTTCTCCTCCCAAGTACTCCATGCAAGGGATCACTCATATTCCTTTGCTTAATCAATCCACTACCACTGCGATGGAATCATATCCTTGACTGATCGCTAGCTTGGTGATAAGATCTACTGACACATATTGCCATACCCATTCCGGGATGGTGTTTAAGTGTGAAGGTCCTTGAAGTTTGGCGGGGAATAACTTGGTCCTTTGGCAAGTAGGACATGCTGCCACATATTGTTTAGTGTCTTGCAACAAGGTAGGCCAATAGTAGTTCCGCGTTATAAGTTCAGCAGTGCAGAATTGTCCTGGATGTCCTGATATAGAGTCATTATAGTGTGCTCATATAATCCGGTGTAATAGTTTCCCCGTTGGGGGAACATATACTGCTTGATAGCAGGTTATAAACCCAGTGTTGTGTGCTTCCCATCCTTTGGCTCTCTCCTCTAGTGCCATCTGTACCACCTCTTCCCAGTTGTCTTACCCCTTCCAAATATCCTCTATGAAATGATCCCCAGTAATGCCATCCAACATCACTGGCATAGGTTTCAAAAGTTCTTCTCCATCCATTTTCCTGAAAAATTGGGCAGGCAGTAGGGTTAGGTTCATATTATCCTCTACCCCCCATTTATGACTGCTTCATATTGAAAGTGCATCAGTTTTTGCATGTTGTTTCCCTGGCTTGTGCACTAAAGCAAAATTGTATTCACTAAGCTCTAACGACCAATGGGCCTGACAATGATTCAACTTCTTGGTTGTCGTGAAATATTCCAGGTTTTTGTGATCTGTCCAGATTTCGAATTTTTTCTGGCCTTCCTGCAGGTAGTGTCACCATTCATATAGAGCCTGCATTTTGGCTAGCATCTCCTTGTCATGGATATTGTAGTTGTGTTCTGTGTCATTAAGGCCTTTCGACATGAATGTGATGGGTACCCACACCCTGTCTTGACATTGGGTCAAACATGCACCTATAGCATAGTTAGAGGAATCAGCTTCCACCCTCCATTCCCCATCATCCATTGGAAAATGCAGGATGGGTTCTGAACTGCCAATATGACACCTTTTGCTCAGGTTCTCCCTATCACCATTTGTAGTCTTTGTGAGTCAACCTGGTCAACAGTTTGGTGTAGTCCCTGAATCCCTTGGTGAACCGCTGATAAAAGTTCAAGAATCCAAGGTAATGCTGAACATCCTTCACTGTCTTTGGCACTGCCCATTGTCATACACCCTCCACCTTGATAGGATCTATCTGTTAAAGAGGCTGCACAAGGAGTGCAGCTGCAATATCAAGTGAATAGATCGAGGACAAATGAGCTAGAAAGTGCTGCGGCTAGTTGCTAACACAAATCCAACCCAAAATATCCCTACAAAACTACACACTCAACCAAATCACAACCACAAACTCTAAAAATGCTTTAGCACCAGGTGTGTGTTCGGGGAGGTAGGGTACGTATCACCCTTCAAGAAGGGTGTGCAAAGAGAACATAGTGTGGATGCAGCAGCACCAAAGCAGCACAAGAGCTTATGGAGCTTGCGAGCAGGGACTTATCTAGCTGCAGGAGGACCAAAGGTTCAATAGTGGACTTCCGTTCTCCCAAATTTCTTATTTCTTTTGATAGTTCAGAACCAGCTCCGGGAGGATGACTAGCCAGGAAGTCTGGAGCCAGACAGATATCAATTGACAAATTCAGAGAGGGGCCGCTGCCAAAAGGCGAGGCAGCTCCAACAACATGAGGCGATTCTGCACAGCCTGCGGCAGTGTGGGCTAGTGTGAGGCAGCTCTTACACCATGGATGGTGGCATCACTCTCGAGACAGTCCTCCTGCGGGAGACCCTCCTCAACAGATATCAATATCACTTATTCCTTCCTGAGTTTCTCTCAGACAAAGAAAGATTTCAAGTTCAAAAGTCCGCTATATTCCCTCTGATTTCTGGGCAGATAATTTACTGACTACTACAGGCGTTGCTGGTCATCTTTTATACAAATGAGAAAGGTAAAAAGGAGATAAAGGAATGTCTAGGATCAAGTCAGTTCACACCTCTGGGAGGTGATGAACCAATAACATCACAGTCATTTCTCAGTTGTGGGTATATCTGCCTCCAGCTGGAGCTAATCCACATGCTCCTGTGGATGGCATCATCTTGCGTGCTGGTTTCTCTGACTCCCGGACTGTCTTGGTCATCTCCCGTGAGTCAGCTACACAACTGCCAGCTGTACTTGCCAGCAGACAGCCTGTATCTTATTTCTTCCATTCATTGCCTCGCAGGTGTGTTCACACCTCACAAAGTGAGGTTTGCTGCCACAGGGAGTGTAACCTTCCCACCGGAGCACCTCAGATGTGTTTCTGGGTGAAGGGGACATCCTCCTGCGAGTCATTTCCATGCTCCAGCGGCAGCAGCTGCTTGCCATGTGCACTGCAATCACAATCATTATCATTCACAACAATCAACAGCATGTTGCTGAAAGGCTTCTGCCAGTCAAATCATGACCACAAATGACTGGCAGGGACTCCCCAGCACTTCTTTTCATTATCTATGTCCTCCCGGGAGTCGTCCTCCCACTGGACATGTCCATTCAATTTCTCTGTCCTCCAGGAGCACCTCTCATGCAGCTGGTAGTGAAATTTATATATTTCTGTTGACTCCCTGGAGGTCGTCTGGCAGTGAGAGCCAGCTTTTCACTGTAGCCACAATATTAAATATCTTTCTCCAGACTTCAGGTTCTGTCTTTCAAACAGTAACCAAGATGCTTTACAATTCTCCCTATTGGTCGCCTCCGGCACATAAAACCTCAGCTTGCCGCTGCTGTTCATAGCCTAACACTAATTGCCTCACAGCAGAACTCTATGACTTTACCAGCCATATTGCTAAGCTGTTCAAATAATAATGTTTGGTGTGCTGGCTTTTGGCCATCAACAGTGTAGCTTGCCACTCCAGGGTGAGTGCATGCTCTGAATCTATTCCTCACTTCTCCCATAAATAAGCCATAAAAATGAATAAAAACTGGTGGTTTTTATATGTGTTTTGTTACACGCCTTATCACCATATTTTTGCCATCACCTACAATGATGCCCAGCTTACTTTTCGAATTCACATTTTTCAGGTTTTAAGAATAGGTCATGTTCCTTCAGAATCTGCAGAACCTCTTTGACTGTTCGCCGATGTTCTTCCAAATCATCTGAATAGATGAGAATATTGTCTAAATAAACAATAACTCGCCCTTCTGTGATGAGGTCCGTGAAAATATTGTTTAGCATTGATTGGAAAGTTGTGGAAGAGTTGGTGAGCCCAAAGAACATCACCAAAGGCTCCTACAACCCTTAGTTGGTCATGAAAGCCACCTTCTCTCCAACCCGCTCTTTGATTCGGATATTGTTGTAGCCCCGATGAACATCTAGCTTTGTGAACCAGGTGGCTTTTTGGAGCATATGCATGATTTCTGAAATTAAGGGCAAGGGATATCAGTTTTTTATGGTGAGGGAGTTCAGCTTCTGATGGTCTTGCACTGGCTGTAATTTTCCATCCTTCTTCTGCATGAAAAAAGAAAGGAGATGCCCATGGTGATTTGGGCAGCTGTATCCTGCCAGTTTCCACATGTTTCTTGATGAACGCATCAAGTTCTTCCTGCTCTGGCACTGATAACAGGATAGTCCTTCCTTTGATGGGTTCTGTCCCCGGTTTCAGTTCAATGGTGTGGTCCCATTTGTGTCGCCCCAGTAGTTTGTCAAGATCTTTCTTCTCGAACACACCTCAGAATCCCTCCGGATAATGGGCAGGCGCATTCTCAAGTGTTGTTTTCCCCTTGGTGTCATGTGCTGCAGCTGCCAGTTGAGTGGCCACACTCCCAGTAGCCTGAAGCTGTAGGGAGTCCGAGAAGTCCTCAAACCCACCCAAGCACATTTTGGTGACAAAAATCGGATCTCCCTCTTGTAATGGGGCATTATCTTCCTCTTCCCATTCCTCACACAATCGTGCTTGTTTGCATGCTGGAGGACACCACATAAACCTGAGAGTTTGCTTATGCCAATCCATCTCCAGGTTGGGCTGTTTCAGCCAGTTGAATCTGATGATAATGTCGCTTTTTCCTGTGTCAGTGACTGAAAATGTGAACACTTTGGAGTGGCCCTGTACCCAGAGTTGTATCCAGGTTATATGAGTAATTTGCCCTCTTTTGTTGAGGGTCCTGTCGGCATTGTACACCAGCACAGCAATGGGCAACAATTCCACCTCTAGCCCTTGTTCATCCACAAATTGCTGTTTATAAACCTGTGAGTGACCCGGTGATGAGGCGTGTAACAAAACACGCATAAAAACCACAAGTTTTTATTCATTTTTATGACTTATTGAAGGGAGAAGTAAGGGATTAGATTGAGGGCTTGTACTCACCCTGGAGTAGCAGGCTACACTGTCGATGGCCGAAAGCCAGCACGCTAAACATGATTGTTCAAATGGCTTAACAATATGGCTAGTAAAGTCATAGAGTTCTGCCACGAGACAATTAGTGTTGGGCTATGAACAGCAGTGGCAAGCTGAGGTTCTATGTGCCGGAGGTGACCAACAGGGAGAATTGTGAAGCATCCTGGTTACTGCAGTGAAGAGTTGGCTCTCACTGCCAGATGATCTCTGGGAAGCCAATGGAAATAGATGAATTTCACTACTGGCTGCATGAGAGGTGCTCCCGGAGGACAGAGAAATTGAATGGACATGTCCAGTGGGAGGACGACTCCCGGGAGGACATAGATAATGAAAAGAAGTGCTGGGGAGTCCCTGCCAGTCATTTTCAGTCATGATTTGACTGGCAGAAGCCTTTCGGCAACATGCCGTTGATTGTTGTGAATGATAATGCGTGTGATTGCAGTGCACATGGCAAGCGGCTGCTGCCGCCGGAGCACAGAAATGACTTGTGGGAGGACATCCCCTTCACCCAGAAGCACATCTGAGATGCTCTGGTGGAAGGTTTACACTCCCCACAGCAGCAAACGTCACTTTGTGGAGTGTGGACACACCTGCAGAGAGACAAATAGAAGAAATAAGATGCAGGCCATCTGCCGGCAAGTGCAGCTGGTGGTTGGGGAGCTGACTCGCAGGAAATGACCATAACGGTCCAGGAGTCAAGGAAACTAGCACGAAATATGACGCCATCCGCAGGAGCATGTGGATTAGCTCCGGCTGGAGGCGGATATACCCACGACTGAGAAATGACTGTGATATTATTGGTTCGTCACCTCCCGGAGGTGCGGAATGACTTGATACTAGACATTCCTTCATCTCCTTTTTACCTTTCTCATTTGTATAAAAGACGACCAGCGGCACCTGTAGTAGTCAGTAAACTATCTGCCTGGAAATCAGAGGGAATATAGCGGACTCTTGAACTTGAAATCTTTCTTTTGTCTGAGAGAAACTCAGGAAGGAATAAGTGATATTGATATCTGTCGAGGAGGGGTCTCCCCGCTGTTGATATAACAGCCGCCGCACAACCTTGACGTCCTCCCGCGGGAGGACTGTCTTGAGAGTGACACCACCATCCACAGTGTAAGAGCTGCCTCGAAATAGCCCACGCTGCTGAAACGGTGCACTTGACAAACGTGAAAGAATAGCGATAAGATGCGATGGGCAACAACCACACCAACAACTACCAAACTAAACCAACACTACTACTCCCAAAGATTAAGTGCTTCTCCTTGTGAGTTCGGGTCCGAGCCGTAGTATGCGGCTAGCTGGTTCAGAATCGAAACCGAGTAGAAATCCAAGACACACAGTACTTTGTATGTTCGTCTTATACTTCAGATGAGTGCTTCCAACTGAAGGAAAGTCCGCCTAGGCACCTCAATGAATGAAGTAAATAGGTTGTTTTTATAATAGGTGGATACAAGGAGGTTTAGACAATTAAATCTAAGGCTCCAGGGCAGAGGTTTTGATAAACTCGCAAAAATCCTCACTCCGGTAGTCCGTGAGTATCCGAGGCTAACTCCAAGCGAACAAAGGCTCAAACAGTTTGTTATGCCGTCGACCTAGGCTTTCCAATGCACTAGGAACGTTTGTCTACTTTGTTATCAGGCCCTAGGGACACTGCACGCGTCCAGACGTCGATCCAACACACTACAACAAGGCTCCTAGGCAACAAGTTGGGGTGAAGGCAAAGCGCCTGACAAGGTACAGTCGGTCGCCTAGGGGTAGTATAACCCGGTTCAAATCTTCTTCTGTTAAGGCCTCCTGCCAGCTACCGCAGTTCCAGTCGAGATCCAATACACTACGACAAGGCCCTTTGCACAAGTCGGGGTAGAGGCAATTCAATGTTCAAATACGACTTCTTTCAAGAGGGAGAACACCCAATCAATTTTATAAGTGAAGACTCGATCTTAAAGTCAACAACTGAAGGTTTCTTTCTCAAGTTCCAACTCCAAGTCCAGAGTCAAACAAATATCCAGATTCCAAGTAAAGACTAATACAAGCAGAGTTTCGGTGTACCAAAATCTCCACGTATAGCCTGAGAAACCCTCACCGGTACTTAGGTGGGATCAATCTGGCGTCGTGGTTATTCTACTGGGTTTTTATACATATGAGCAATGATGGATGAGATAAAGTAAAATGAGTCAAAATAAATATGCCGAGGCCAGTCGCAAGCGTCCAAGGTAGGATAAGTCATGTTGAATGACCGCCTAGGTCGCGTGATCGCAAGTGCCGCCGTCTGCACCTACAAGTACGCGTCTGTACGGCAGGAGTTGAATCCTGTCTAATAATAGTTTTGGTTGCTGATTCATGCAGTCTGGTGACGTTCTGGACTTGCAGATCCCGACCGCCAAGACTACCGATGCTCGGTTCCAATGAGAACTGTCCGATCGTTCTCCTATATTTGTCTATGTTTGTCAGGTCGTGCTCGCGCTTGACCATCACGTGTCTTTCTTCTGCCAAAGTCTTTCGGATCAATGCCTCGGCCATCTCCTCGGCCTAACGGTTCCATCTAAAGTCAACGATCGTCCGCCTAGGCACTGGTAACCCTACTAAGTCCCATATGGTGTTTCGTACCATCGGTCCCTAGCTGCCTATGCATCGGTCTGAATATGTCTGGTGATCTCTCTCAGCCTGCTCTTCGAACCACTGCACTTCTGGTTGGACATCTTGTCTCCAATATCGCTCCTAGGCATGGATGGGCTTCCAGGTATATCTCCTTAGTGGTCATGTATAAGTGCCTAGGCAAGCGCGTCCCACTTGTAAGACCCAAATACTACAGCTAGCTGTCGGAGTCCACGCTAACTCTCCTTTATATCACCGAACAGGGTCCTAGCGCACTTGTATAAGTAACCGCCTAGGGGCATTCCTATGCTTCCAGGTGGTTTGCATTCTGGTCTGAAAAAGCGCAAAAATACCAGAGGATCAACGCTTTAATTTTTGTCTGTCTCACCGCCACAGACCGTGCAGAATCGCTTCGCGTTGTTGGAGCCGCCTCACTTTTCGGCAGCAGTCCCTCCCTGAATTTGTCAATTGATATCCGTCTGGCTCCAGACTTCCTGGCTAGTCATCCTCCCGGAGCTGATTCTGAACTATCAAAAGAAATAAGAAACTTGAGAGAACAGGAGTCCACTGTTGAACTTTTGGTCCTCCTGCAGCTAGATAAGTCCCTGCTTGCAAGCTCCATAAGCTCTTGTGCTGCTTTTGGTGCCACTGCATCCATGCTATCTTCTCTTTGCACACCCTTCTTGAAGGGTGATACGTACCCTACCTCCCCGAACTCACACCCAGCGCTAAAGCATTTTTAGAGTTTGTGGTTGTGATTTAGTTGAGTGTGTAGTTTTTGTAGGGATATTTTGGGTCAGATTCGTGTTAGCGACTAGCTGTGGCACTTTCTGGCTCATTGGTCCTTGATCTATTCACTTTTCGATATCGCAGCTGCACTCCTTGTTCAGCCTCTTTACCGGCTGTCCACTAACCCCACTACCAAGTACCCACAAAGACTATCAAGTCCTTCTAAGGTCATGGGTACCATCATGGAATTCCCCATGGCCTGTATGTACAACAGTGGATTCTTGAGACTGTCAAGAATATCCAGGACATCAGGCAGGTAAGTGCTCTGGATTTCTTCTGCCATTTCCTTGTCTATTTCCTGTCAGCAGGCAGGATGAGTCCAGTTATGGATAATTTGTTTAGCTTTCCAGTCCTGCACCCATATTTGCACAGCAACTCAATAGACGCTTCCAAGGGGGAGTCTGCACCATCCAACTTTCTCCTCCCTTGGTTTCTGAGGCTTGCAGCCTTTAGCAGAGCAAGGGGAGATTTTGGTTTCCTCACTCTTGGGTTGTACAGCGGCTTCCTCCCCTTCCTCAGTTTCTTCAATAGTTAACACAGAAAATGCATTCTTTGAAGCCATTAAAGGTCTAGGGGGTATATGAGAATCCGAGAGTGCAGTCCTCACTTGGATTCAGCAGGAAAATCCTCTTTGTCAAGTTGTTCTTGAATCATCTCTGTGACCAGAGCCTGGAACTGAGGGTTAGTTGGTTCTTGGTTCATGCAATTGTGGGCCAAATGACCAGGTTCTCCACAATGGTAGCACCTAGGAACCAGTTTCTTGCTAACCACCCTATCCAAATCCATCGGGGTGGGTCTGGAAGTAGATGCACTTCCCATAGTAACTGCCGGGGTTGAAGAGGTTGTAGAAGCAGAAGCTGTTGGGGTAACAGGTTTCCGATCCGGCTTTTGCTGGAAGCCTCCAGAGTGGGTATTATTGTTGGGTTGGATCCGTGGCGCTGGGATGGTCCTGTCATGCAAGGCACCATCCATAACATGGAACACACAGCAAAGCCTATCGTGCTGGATGACTGCTGCCTTCCATCCCCTATAGCTGATAGGTAAAGAGTTCTGCCCATAAATGGCTTGTAGAACTTGTTTATAGATTCCTTGTTTAAGAAGACAAATAAGGATTGTTTCATCATAACCCATGGTGTTGTTATAGGTGTCGAGGAGGGTGAAATATTCAGTAGCCACCCCAGCACCCTGGCACAATTTCTTGATCTTGGCTTGCACAATTTCCACTTGTGCTCCTCTTTTAAAGGCATTGATGAGAGCCTTTTTGAACTCTTCATATGTCTTGTACATCTTGTTGTTGTCTGGATCCTTCAGGTTGCACATGGCCTGCACCACGTTGTTGGCCCATGCCACAGCTGATCCTTCTTTCATATATGACAAGACAAATGCAATCTTTACGCTGTCCTTCTTGTACATCGGGCTGTCCAGAAAGTGCAACCAGCATTCAACCAGATACGAGTCCACCAGCTCCGAGTCACCTTTGAAGGGGGTAGGAGCTGCAACCTGAGCAGTCTGCTTTGACTCCTTGGATCCTCCCATGGTCACTTTGTTTAAGGCCTTGATGGCCAAGCATAGGAGCTCCTGTCCCTGCTGATTCTCAATGCATATGTTGACCAGCTCATTCTCTACCCAGGTATAGCTGGACTGCAACTCGTCCATCATATTCTGCATTGCAATATAGGTACAGTCTTTACATCTCCCTCCAAGGAATTTTTTGTCCTGCATGGCCCAGGGCTTGGAGAAGGGTCAAATCTGTCCTGTCTGCATCCAACTGCCTGAACTCCTCCACTGTCAGGAGCACAAACTCAGATCCACTCATTGTGTTACGTTCAGTCAGGTTCGCTGTAGTAGAGATGCTATTCTTTTGTCAGCACAGAGCCAATTGCAGGTTCTGGGATGACAAGGGTGACTGAAGCATGAGAAGTTGCAGGTGAATTGGCCTGAAGATTAGACTAAAATAGCATACTGTACACGAAAGTAAAGATGGATTAAATACTGTAGTTAATAGAAGTAATTAAGGTACTATGTCAACAATAAATAGTTAGGGTGAACGAATAATAAATGCAGGGGTAGGAACATAAAGGAGGATGATCAGTAACCTGATTGTGGAACAAAGTAAGGAGTATGTTTGGGTCAGAGATTGGTAACAGGAGGAAAAAGGGATTGGGATTGAGTTGCAAATGGTCAGTTTACATCAGGTTCTGGATTTCATGACACCGACACACAGCCCTCAGTGACTCCTTTCCAATTTTCTTCTGCTGTGCTCATCTGCAAAAGCTCTCATACAATGTATCTGGTCAATGGCCAACCTGCCACAACTTCGCAATCCAACCAACCTCAAACCCACATTTCTTTTGGTTATGCATATTTTCTGGGGCTGAAGTTCTCCTCTGCTATCTCCACTCTCTTCGTCTCGCTCTCAGATGTGAACCCCACCCTGGCGTGTGACTGGTTTGTGCTCTGTCGAGCTGCTTCATCTGAGGGAGATGTTGTCCTTGCTCATGGGACCTCCGAAGACGCTTTCAATCTCTCTGGTGAGTATTTCTGGTGGTTCTCTTCTATTTGTTTCCTTCCACCCAATTTCATGACCCATAGATAACCGCATGGGGTTGCTCTCTGGGCATAGACAACACCACGGCTATATGACCTTCGCTGCTGTTCATAGTTTGGATTTCTTGAACAGCATATTATTTCTCTTGTTATTTCGTTCTGTTCTGCAATCCAGTTACTCAGAATGTTTCAGCGATGTCCCGAGGAGACAATGTGAATCCCTCCTCATCAGTGGCTCGAGGTTGGCCTGATGCAGTAGCCTCTTCGAAGGTGTCAACCATTTCCTCCGCTGTAGAAGTCTCTGTTATACAGGGGCCTGGGCTGCAGGGTAAATTATCGTCTGTAATGCAGGTTGAATCACCATCATCATCAAATAATATATTTCGAAACCATTCATTTGTGCTGTCATTGACTGGTGAATCGTTCGATCCAGGATCTCTGATCTCAATCCGTAGACCTTTTGTAAAGCTCAGTTTGCAAGAGGAGGGATCTGTTCTCCACTTCCTTGTTACATTCTCGAAGTCTGGGTCACCATATTGAGAAATATGGTCACTCGACAACAAGATATCCCTGCCCGAGCTGAGCAACGGTTGAAGGATGCCAAAAAGTTGAGAGCAGAGTTTGAATCTCACACATGTGTCTCTTTCTCAAATCCGAAACTGTACAGGCCGGAACTAAAAGTTAGGCCCTCGCCTCGAAGAGGCCATACCCTCGTCATAAACATCGGAGAAACATTCGTGGTGAATGATTATATCTTCAGCTATACCATTTCCCAAGCCTTGATGGGTCGGTGAGTAAGCTCGCATTTGCATTCTCGTACTACAACAACCCGCTCTCTGACCGCCGTGAGTCTGATGCTTTTGTTCGTTGAGCACCCGAGTGTCCGGAAGTTCTTCGCAGCCAGATCAATGTCATCCATGGTGAGACGAGGTCTATGAGCGAGAGTTATGAGGAAAAGCTGGTCCAGGACGAGCATCAGGTCAACTATGTAGGCCATGAGGAAACGGAGAACTTCGGGGCTGAGCGTGCGTGCCAGGGTGAGGGCGGGAATAGTGTGAACGCAATCGATAGCCCGATGCTCCGAGCGTTGGGACCACGACTCTCTGCTCCGGCAACGCCAAGGAGGGTGTAAAGACCTTGATCTGAACTGGGTTACGAACGGTCATGGGGAGCACGCTCCTCAGTATAGTGCACGCGGGGGGCTGTGTTGATCCGTTACCACCACCATCTTTTTGGTGAGGGAACGACAAAACAGCCCCCTGCCGCTGTAGACGGCAGAGGAGGCCTGTTACGCCCCTCACCCATGGCCTGTGGGATCCCCTGAACCCGGGGAGGCGCGAAGACCGCCAGCGACGACCCTCGCTAAACGTACACAAACGACGTACCGGGTTGACCCACCCACCAAGCGCCAAGCGGCTACAAAATCCACATAGAACCCGCATAGGTCTACGGGAAGCCCATAGAACGCCCCATACAGCAAGTCTCGAGCTCGAAGAGCGCTCCATCCGCGCTCGCTAATGAGCAGACCTGGCATACGACTGCCACGTCACCATGAGGTGCAACCTCCAACTCTCGGCCGCGATCGCATGTGGGCTATTGCCAGTCGCCTCGAACACTTGCCAGCCGCTAGCAACAACGCCATCGACGCTACTGAGTGCCTCTTAGCCACTTCTAGCTGCTGCCGCCGTTGTACTTGCCTTCGCCGCCCCCGCCACCTCCCTCCTCGTACTGCGACAAAGTACCTCCAGATTCTTGACAAGGCCACCTAAAAGGCGGGCAGTACGCTGGGCAAACACCACAGTCGGCCTGGTTGGCATCGAACTCCCCGCTGGACACGCTCGATCATCGCGATACCGATACTCCATACTTTACAGAACACACGGACACACATGTATCCTGTTGGTAACGAGCTGCAGACTTGTCATGCAAGTTACTCTATGTACTGAACGTACCCGTTGTGAATAGAGCTTGTTTTTTTTCTGACCACGACCACATATGAACCCCACGATCTTCTCACACAATGCCTGGTTCTGGGACCAGAAGAAGACGTGCGCGAGGCGCACGCATCCCTACCCTGCCCAAATACACCCACTGAACACGCGCAAGCGTCAAGGAAGCGGGATGGGTAATGCGTTCTGCGCATAGAGCTGCCTCACGGCGGCTCTGTGTGCGGGGCGCCGCAACGGCGGGACCTATTTAGGTCGGGGGTCCGCCGGCCAGCAGTCCTGGCATGGCACTATGGAACGTCCTGCATTTCCCAGAAGATACTGGACGGACCTAGTACCAACCCCCTCCACAGGTAGGACCTTACCGTCTCGACTTCGCGGGCTCGAGGCGGTTCCTCCACACCCGCGAGCATTTTCATAAATCTTGATGAATCATCTTTTAACGGTGCAAGTTCAGGTACACGGCAGACGTTGTCGGCGGTCCGAAGGGGCGAGGGCTCCACCGCCGGCTCTCATGTTCCTAATGACGACCATTCGGCTGGAGGGGATCGTGTAGCAGGGCGCCCGGAGATGACTCGGGACGACCTTGCTCCCACCAGCGGGGCGGGGGCCATCCCGAGGAATCAATGATGGGCCCCGAGTTACACAGCCTGCACGACAGCAGGCGGGTGCGCCGATGCGCGCCCACGCACGTAGTGCGGAAAGGCCGAACCAGCCTGGGGGAAGTCTACCCCCTGCGAGTCACGTTATGACTACGCAAGTACAAGGAGTGCAGAGGCAGACCCAGCCTCAGAATAGCCAGAATGGCTACCCTTCCACGGCACGGAGGGAGGCGGCGGTACCCCCACCGAATCAACCGCAACATGGGTTAGACCCGAACTGGCGTGCACCCATCATACCAGACTGGGAAGACGCCATGGAGGAGGCCAGACGTCAACAAGCGCAAAACAAACAGCAAGCGCCGCGGCCGCAGCCCGAACCCCCGCCAAGGCCACCAATCCCAGCTGGACGGCCATCCCCCAGCGTCGGAGCCAACCAGCGCAGGCGGAACAAGGGAAAGAAAAACACAAAGGCATCAATTAAAGTTGCAGCACTCAACTTCGCAGGCCATGGAAACACAAATGTCAACCACGAGGAGAACAAGTGGTTCGAGATTTGGCAGTTGATGAGGGAGGAGAAAATCGGAGCCCTGATTGTAGGCGAAGCTCATATGACAGAGGAAAGAAAGGCTGATACTGTACTTTTTCGTTCAAATCGACAGGGGGTGTGACGCGTGACCCATTTTACCAATTCGACATTTCGGTAGCTGCCAAATTTCTGCGTGTCACCGGAAATTTTTTCGACATTCGGACCGAAAATTTTCGCTTTTTTGCACCTGCTTGACGGTTTTGCACAATTTTTGGCCCCGCGTGACCGCCGGGAGGTTCGACAAAGGCCAGCGTGACGCGTGACTTCGACCAAAATTCGTGATCGACACAGGGGTGCGTGACGCGTGACTGTCGAATTGAATGAAAAAGTACAGTATTGGCAACTTGTTCGGAAGAGTGATAAGGCTAGAATACACGAAAAATGATCACAATCCCAACTCGCAAGGAGTCGCCATAGTTCTGAATAAACAGCTGTTAGAGACCGCGGATATAACCATAAGAGAAATTAAACCGGGGAGAGCAATCCTGACTGAAATGAAAAATGTAGATGGTACAGATCTATCAATACTTGGGATTTATGCGCCGAACCCGCCAGGAGAGAATGCGAGGTTCTGGGGTGATATAAAGAAGTACTTTGAGGACCATCCAAGAGTACGGAAACCAGACATTTTGACTGGAGACTTCAACTTTGTTGAAGATGCAGTAGACCGCCTCCCCTCACGTAACGAGAACAACGGCACCAGAGAGGCCTTCGACGACCCGAAAGTATTCCTAGGACTCATGGATGGGTGGCGAGAAACATACCCCACGACCAGGGACTACACCTGCCATAGAACCGAGGCCCAAGGCGGATCGCAATCAAGAATTGACAGGGTCTACGTCAAGAGAAACCTGTTTGACCATACCTTCGAATGGGAGATCCAGACAGTAGGAATAAAAACTGACCATAGGATGGTATCGATGAGACTGACCACTGAAAATGCTCCCGAAGTGGGCAAAGGAAGATGGGTCTGGCCAACACACCTCAACTACGACAAGGTCTTGAGGGCATATATCCACGAGCGAGGATTAGCTATGCAAGAGGAAATGGCAAGCCTATGGGGTCGAGAACATTGGAATCCAAACTACAATGAACAGACGATATGGGCAAACTTTAAGGCGGACATATGTGAAAAAGCAAGAGAAAGAGCAAAGGTTCTCATACCAATAATGGAACAGGAGATAACGAAACTGGAAGATCAGTTAGAAGATATCAGTACAAACACTGAGCTCACGGAAGAGGAAGTAAGACTCTCGAGCGCAGCGATAATAGAGAAATTGGTAATTCTTCAGAGAAAGAGATATAAGTCAGCGAGACTGAGCGCACAAATCCGGAACAGACTAGAAGGCGAAACGATAAGTAAATACTGGTCGATGATCAATAAGGAAAGCAAACCGAGGCAGATAATCCACAGACTAAAGAAACCGCAACACCCGAACGGTACGGTAGCTTACGAAAAAGACTCCAAAAAAATGGCGAATATGGCACGGGATTACCACGACAAGTTACAGTCAGACCGCCCAAATACTCCCGCCCAAAAACGCGAAGAAAAGACTCAGAAAGTACTAGGGCGCACCGCGAGGAAGACCACGGAAGAGCAAAAGGAACGCTTGAAGGCAAAGCTGACTTACGAAGACGTTTCTAAAGCACTCAAATTGTCGAAGAACAACAGCACCCCAGGCTTAGATGGTATCCCATATGAAATTTGGAAAACCCTAAACGACAGATTCAGAACGGCGAAGCACGAGAACAAACCCGCCTTCGACGTCGTCGGGGCACTACAGAGGGTGTACAACGATATAGAAAAGAACGGCGTGGCCAAAGGCTTTGGCTTCTCGGAGAGTTGGATGTGCCCGCTGTACAAGAAACATGACAAATCCGACATAGCAAATTATAGACCAATTTCTCTCTTAAACACGGACTACAGACTGTTCACAAAAGCACTGTCTATTAAATTAGCCGAAGTAGCACCGGACCTGATCCACACAGACCAAGCAGGCTTCGTACCGGGCCGACAGATCAGGAATCAAATTTGGTTAACAAAAAGGCTAATAGAACTTGCGGAAGCCACAGAACAGAACGGGGTAATAGTGGCATTGGACCAGGAAAAAGCATACGACAAAATTGAGCACGACTACCTATGGAAAGCCTTGTCCAGCTACGGGATCCCAGAAGAATTTATAAGTACGATTAAAGCGCTGTATAGCGACGCATGGACGTACGTGATGGTAAACGGCGAGAAAAGCGAGCAGCCCTTCAGGGTCACGCGAGGTGTGCGCCAGGGCGACCCCCTATCGTGCCTTCTGTTTAACCTCGCCATTGAACCCCTGGCAGAATCGCTACGCCAGTCCAACTTGAAAGGATATAAACTAAAAGGGAAAAGGGAAAAGTTAATTACGGCGTTATTCGCCGACGACACAATGGTGTACCTTGACGAAGAAGATGATTTCGGCATGCTCCTCGAGATTCTAGACGAGTGGTGCCTCGCAGCTGGGGCTAAATTTAACATAAGTAAAACAGAGATGATTCCAATAGGGACGATAGCGCACCGTGATAGAGTGCGCGCAACCAGATTTGTTAACGGCGTACAAGGTACCATGATCCCTGCACATGTTAAAATCGCGAAAGAAGGCGAGCCGGTCCGGACCCTCGGCGCCTGGGTCGGCAACAATATCAAGCAAGCGGACACCTGGACAAGGATCCTGGAGAAGATCGATGCAGCCCTCGAGAGATGGGAAATGGGCCACCCGACAATGGAAGGTCGACGCCTGATAATCCTAATGGTCATAGGCGGCATGACACAGTACCTCGCGACAGTCCAGGGAATGCCGAAGGAGATAGAAGCCCGGCTAGAGAAAAGAGTGAGAGCCTTCCTGTTGAATGAGAAGACGAATGTCACTGTAAATAAAAAAGACCGTGTATGCATCGAAAGAAATGGGAGGCAAAAACCTCCCTAGACATAGTTGCCCGAAACGAGGCAATCGCGGTGACATGGTTGAAGACATACCTGAGTTTCGGCCCAGAAAGACCCCTGTGGTGCTTCGTAACGGACGAGCTAATGGCGGCAAAAGTTCCGGGATCAGAACAGTGCATAGATGAAGAATTAAGACTTAATGCTTATCTCCAATCATGGTTCCCCAAGGTCCAACTTAAAGAGATAGGACGCGACCTCGCAGAAATGTTCAAAGTAGGGAGGAAATACGGTCTAGAAATGGACGCAATGGCGGTATCAAGGGACATACAAAGGTCCTTACCTATGTGGTACCATAGGAAAGCATATGTAAACCGCTCAGTCTACCACAGTGAAGTCCATGTGTACGAGTGCCTGAAAACGAAGCACAAAGTAAGAACAGTGGGTCATGCTGCAGACCTAGGAGGGAAAATGGACGCACCAAGACACCGTCCAAGTAAAAGATGTCCCTGCGCAACTTGCATGGTGACGAAGGCCATAACAGGATGCAAAAACCCACACAATTGTTATCGGAAAGCCAGGGACTTGTTAGACGTGCTGGAAACGAAGTGTGATCCGCGAGAACCTCAACCAGAAGACTATGAGATGGACCTTGAACAGGGAGGAGACGGAGAAACAGACACTGTTAAATTTGACCCGAAGATAACGACCCACGGGAGTATAGCTGATACCTTCCGAATCTTCACCAAATGTACCCCAAGGAACCTCCATGACACCGCCCCGAAAACTAGACTGTCACCGAACGAAGGCGCTGAAACCATTGTGGTATACACTGATGGCTCAGCGGTGAACAACGGAGGTGAAAATGCACGCGCAGGAGCAGGAATCTTCTATGGCGAAGACGATCCCCGAAATGAATACTTACGAATCCCAAAGAATCTGCGTCCCTCAAATAATGTGGGTGAGCTCGTCGCAATCCTCCGTGCTGTCGAGAAGTGCCCGCTAGACGTGCCTCTCGCGATCCGCAGTGACTCAAAGACATCTATTGACGCGTTAACAAAATATCTGCAAAGAAATGAAGACAATGGCTTCCTAAATGTAGAAAACGGTGACGTAGTCAGAACCATAGTTTCCAAGCTCAGGAAACGAAGAGCACCCACCGAATTTACCTGGGTAAAAGGGCATGCCGGGAATAAAGGAAATGAAGAAGCAGATAAACTGGCTGCTAAAGGATGCGCAAAACCCGAAGAAGATGATATCAGAATCAAGCCCGACACGAGGTTCATCCTTCCGGGAGTAAAACTCAAGACAATTACGCAGTCTGGCGCATATAAGATCATTCAGAGGACAAAGAGGAGCCAACCAACGTACCTCAAACTCCTAGACCGGAAGGCGACGAGACGGAACATGATCCTTGCCCAAAACGCAATAGCCGACCCCTCGAATGACCTCCCGTCCCGGGCCGCGGTCTGGAAAGCAACGGCTCATAAAGATATATCAAGAAGCGCCCGTTTCTTCCTATGGATGATGATCCATGGGGGATACAAGGTCGGTGACCATTGGAAGAATATTGAAGGGCATGAACACAAAAGAACCTGCCACAAGTGTGGTGTAACCGAATCAATGAAACATATACTGACGCAGTGTGACGCGCGGGGCCAGGAACAAGTATGGGCGCTCGCAAGCGACCTATGGACGTTAAAGACTGGCACCGCACTCCCTCCGCCAACGATCGGACAGGTGATGGGTTGCGGCGCGATCACGCGCGGAGACGCAGGAACGACACGTCTATACAGAATACTAGTGGCGGAGTCCGCACACCTGATCTGGAGACTCAGGAACGAGCGGGTCATTCAAGGGAAGCCCGAGGCATTCCCTCAAGAAGTTCAGTACAGGTGGTTGAAAGCAATGAATAACCGACTCCTAATAGACTGTGCCCTAACAAACGGAGTGAAGTACGGAAAGAAAGCAATAGACAAAAAATTGGTACTTAGCACCTGGAAGGGTGTATTAAATAATGAGGTTAATCTCCCTAAGGATTGGTCAGGGGAGACCGGGGTTTTAGTGGGTGTCGGGTAGGCGGCAATGATAGGGATGGGGCTCCGGTCCCGCCCTTGAGCTTCCTACGCGCAGCCCCACACGCGGTGCAGCGACTATGTCGGGCACCAGTGCGATTGCGCATTACCTCGGGTGGTTAGATGTTTTCCTCTGGCTGGGTTTCAATTCCACGGCCAAAAAACGACGGGCTGGGCGACCGACTGTGTCGGCTCGGTGTATGGAAGCGCGAAAGCGCTAGACAGCACCTATGAGATGTGTCAGGCCAGCGACGCATTCCAACCCACCACAATACGTCCTACAAAAAAAAAAAAAAAAAAAAAGTGTAGTGCACGCACAACCACGACTTTGTTTCGGGTTCCGACGGATTTACCTATTGTGCGAAGGATTTAATTTGCTTCGTTGTTAAGCAACTGGAATTCAAACAGTTATTCGTGCGAATGTTCTGAAATTGAGAAAAGAATACTTTCATTGCCGAAGTTCCGGCTTGCCGTGATATTGTAATGAAGTGGCTTCATGAGGCTCAAGCCCAGAAGCTCGGTGCTTGCGCAGGACAGCGACGGAGCGCGCACACCTCGCAGAGAACGTATCCAGCGAACGGCAGAGAACGCGTCCGGCGAAACGGCCCTCCTCTAGAGTTGATTTGATTTGAGTGGCCGTGCGAGAGGCGGGGATAGTCTGTGACAAACACAAGTGACGCGGAGGCGGAAATGACTTGCAGGAAAAAGCACATCACCCACAGGTTCGTTCGACACAAAATAAACAGGAGCTGGCCGGATAAACGCGCGACGCCAAGGGGAAAAAGAAGGAAGGGAGGGAGGAAATGGATTGAAGATCTAAGACATCCGTAGCGAGCGAGGGCCGAACCGTCAGAGACAAACTCTGGGCGCCAGTTGAAGTACATCGCAATGTTGACGACAATGGAAACACGGGCAGGTGAGTCGACTCGAGTTGAGGGGGAATGCACGAATGACGCTGAGACACATAGCAGCGATCAGCGATGCGGATTTAAGCGTTGGAAGTTGACAACGGGTCAGCGGGGGATGCGCATAAAGGGATGAGTTCTGAGGGACTGACAATGCGATCCGGTAGCGGAGAGATCTCACGGTCGCGGAAAAAGAGGTGGACGTGGGCGTTAGAATGAGGCTGGGCAGGATCACGCACGTACTCGTATGAGATTGGAAGGCCTGCCCCCCTCGTGTGCACTTCATGATGACGTCGGGAAGCAGCTGTGGACGGGCGGGCGGGTCAGCGGACTCGAGATTGAGTTCATTTAAGTGAGACTCATCCGCGATGGGGAATGGGTTGCGAGTGCACGACAGATCACACCATGATCTACAGCACGCAGAGGTCAGCTGAGATACTCATAACGCGACTTGGTAGCGGAGAAGCGGCACGGCGAACGAGATAGGTCTGGGCGCCGGCGTCAGTGTGCGGTTGATGCGAACGTACTCGCGTTAGAAGCGACAGAAACACAGGTAGACGCAGACCGCTCTTCGGCGCGATTCGGAGCGTAGGCGCCGCCAATACGCTTGGCGGTCTCGGTCTGTTGTCCACTACCGACATCGTATGAGCGCAGCGAGTGGTATGGCCAAAAGATGGGATGACGTCGCGGGAGGCGAACCCTGGAATGAGGTACCAGCAGGTGAATCGCCTCAGGTGGGTTGCATGCAACTGAGACGCACCGCTGAATATGCGCACACGCGAAGCGCCGAAGTCAGAACAGCAGTGAATTCTATCCACAAGGCGTAATTGAAGCCAGCGCGAGTTGTTAGCGGGAGACATTATGGAATGCGCGAGGGAGGTTCCCGGTTAGCGAGAAGCAGGGCAGACGTACGCCCGCGCGAGAAGCGACAGGCTTGCGCGCAGAGAATGGTCCTCGACAAAGGGACGTCACGCCAGCAACCAAGCAAAGGCGCAGTGGTGACATCACGGGACGCGAGGGCGGCCGATGAAGAGCGCCAGTGAATGGACGAATGGACTGTCGTCGTGGTGAAGGAAGAGGAAAGAGGGCATTGATCATTACGGCATCGTAGCGGTGCTCCCGGACGCTTAGCACTGATCCGAAGGGCAGCTTGTCCGGAACCACGTCGCCTACTTACGCGGGACTCGCCGCTGGCCAGCTCCACGTTCCCCGTTTTCTTTCACTGTGAGGGCCACGCCATTGTATCCCCTCTTTTGACACGCCGACGCATCGCTGGCGGCCTCCACATCTATTCCAGCCGCTGGACCAGAGTCCATCGTCGCCGCATTGACTCTACCATGCTCTGTGTGGTTTGCGACTCAAGATATATCGATGCCTCACCGTTGTTCCTCCACAACTCATGCGCGTATTCAGCTTTCCATGCCAAGCTGCGGTACGATTCACATTCTGCTGTTTTCGCGCCGTCTCCTATCTACCTTCGCCTGCCTCTTGATCTGTTGCACCCCTTCTGCTTCCCTCTTCCTGGTGGTTGCTGCGTTTTACCGATGTCAACCACTACGCGTTGGGATGTATACGATTGGCCGGCCACACGACGTCGCTGCTTATCCTGCGGCCTGTACGTTGTAGCAGAAGGGGAAGCTTCAGACGAAAAATTCACGCCCGCTTATTACCGTTCCCGAAGTGCGTTTCTCGTTCGGTAATTGTGTATTCATCGTCCGCGCTGTGGCTCTGTGTGGCGTCGTTCTCCACGCACCGTGAACCTACTCCCTGTATCGGTATCCTCACCCATACATGCCGAATTCTTCCCTCCTTTTCCTTCCGTCTGCGTACAACAACACCCATCGCCCACCCACCTCGCACGCATATCCCTCAACTTCGTAGGACCGCGGCAAGCGCACGACATGCCGCGTATCTCTTCCCTTACTTGCGTCTCAGACAGCGAGATTTTGCGGCCATGCGACGCGGTCCCCGGGACGTCATTGACGCTCGCCGCTTGCATCGTGCGGATTGATTTGGCGCTTGTTGGCGCTCGCGAGGAGAACAAGACGATTGTTGCGTCATCCCAGCGCTTGCTGATGTCTTCGAGGCCCGAATTTGCCGCCGAATCATGGGCGAGGGCGAGCCCTCGCACTCGCCGTCCCCAATATTCAGCTGCAGCAAAATGAGCGAGGTGAGGAATGATATTTCGACTGATAGCCGGAAGGTCAAAAATATTGGACACTCGAATACTTTATCGCCTACATGCACCCCTCGTTGCGCTTCGGTTTGCCCGGCTCCGCCTCAAAGTCCAACGTGCACAATTAAAATATTATACGTGGAACTAGCGGTATGTCGCCGTACCTCGTGATTCTTTCTGCTCAAGTTGTGTTGCACACGATGTTGTGGTTCGAGCTCCATATCGATCTTCGCGCGCGGGCTGCACAAAGGGTGAGTTGTAACATTCACACGGGATGTGAAAAGTGGGCCCTTTGTGAACTTTGTTCTTTGTCCCAAGTATCTTTTTTTTCTCGCTGATATTGGCGGAAACACGCGATTGGTTTGCTTCAAGGGAGGGGAAGGACTAACACAACTGAATGCGAATCAAGACTTACCGGTGTCTAAGTATTTTGAATTGCGCACCTCTGTATGTCTTTGAAAGAGCGAACAAATGAGTTTCTGTGTCGTAGGTGGAGGATCAGAATCCACGATGCACTTGACATTCGAACGGGGTTCCCTTCAATTCACGGACCTGTGAGGTAAAACGGATATCACTGGAGTGGATCTCCGTTGGCGGTTGTTCAGTGAACTGTGAACGCTGAGGCTGACACCCCGTGAACTTTTGGTCGGTGTGATGGATATCACTGTTATTCTCAAGTCAACAGCCGAACGTCGCAGGTGTTTCATTTTAATTATCATTTCATAGGCTCGTTGCCTTACACATGAATCAATCCACCTTCCCCACCTGCCTCATGGACCTTGCTCCCGTTGCCAAGGTTTCATAGTTCTATTTGATATTCTTCAACCTGTGTAAATAGTCGCAGGTACTAACGCAAATAAACTTCTCTCCTACTTCGTAAACATTGCACTTAACACCAATCTCATCCTTCAGCACATTGAACTACTGCCAAGTATTCGTAAAGACTTCGCGATTACGTCTCATTTCGGTTCGCGCGCTAAAGAACTGTTCACGAGGTTCGAAAGAACCAACGCACTCGGCACTCGGGTTCATTTACATACAGTGATTTTCATTCGGTCGAACGGCCAGGGATGTGTATGCCGTTGCACTTCCCTGGGATAGTATCAAACACCGAGCCTGCGACTCGGCTTTATGTATGTATGGCCGGGCTGTCAATGATCTCGACCTCGTCCGAGAGCGCCTCGCCACAAAGCCGAGTTTAAATGATCGCTGTCTCCAGTCTCCTGACCCATCTTTAGCTTCAGCTGCGACCGTCGGATACGAGCTGCCCCGGAACTAACTTATTGATGCCTGTTGCTCATTTTGTTTGCAACCGAAAAATATCGGATTCTGGTGAACTTGCCCAATGGTAGTCCGGATATTTACAGGCGCGATGTATAAAATACTTTTCTCGGCGCAAGAGCTGCACTTATTCTCCCCCGTGCCGGCCGGACGCAAGTTTCGGCTTCCTAGTATCACTTTTCTTTGGTTTGCAGTGCGAATCCTGCGGGCGCTCGAAGACGGCATGCATCCACAAGACTGTCGGGTCATTCGGTATTCATTTGGAAACCTATATCTGATGAGGAGTTCTCTCCGAACCTCGACCGAAGACGGAAAATTGGCTCGCGCACTGCACCCATGCCTCTCGCCTTGGGAACTGAGTCTGGAGCCTTCCGATCACATCGAGCCCGGTCACACAATTCCATCTATTTGGTTTGCTTCCCGAGTTTATTCCGACCCGCGAAGTTTTCGCAACCCCGCAATTACAAGAAAGCATTGACAAAAACCCAACTGGTGGTTTGACCCCTTCAGATAATTGTTTCGAGTAGCTCATGCGGACAACTCCGTCCTTTCTCTCTGGTGAAGTAATATCACAACCATAGAGGCGAGTGCAACTACAGAGTATTCGAAATTGAGACTTTAAATAAATCCAAGAAGACGGAACGAACCATTCACGAGGGCGAGCAAGGGGGCAATGACGAAACATGCGCACAGAACGATCGGGTGGTCTATCTCCATGGCTACTCTAGGGTAAACATATCCGATCCCGTTACGTGGACTTGGGAAGAACCTGAGCGACTCACGACATTCCTCGGTGTACCCGAGTCGAAAGGATTCAATTTTGGTGGAAATCGAACGCATGTTCATGGAAAATTTGGCAGAAGAACAAAAGAACTCGAGGCAGCAGGTGGTCATCAGAGTATTTTGGAATCACTTATGTTTGGAGAATATCTCACGAAGTCTGATTCAAGGTCGCGCCTCCCCAATGCCGAGTACACGGAAAACAAGAACGAGGAAACATTTCAATTGGATCCGAGACATCCGCAATATTGAGAACCAAGATCAACGGGACAGAGATCGCATAGATTTATATGCAGACTTATATATCTGCTAAGGCTCGTGTCAGTGATAAAGGCAAACGAAATTGAATTGCCTGCGTGTGAACGCGGCTTGCCGAACTGCGCGCGACAGGACATGGCATACGCGGCAACCATCTGACAATGGGCGACGGAAAACTTGACGGTCGTCAGAGAACGGCGAAGAAGTCGACAAGTATATTCATTCGTTGCTCACAAAATAATTCTGCCCATGGACTTATGTACAATGTAGATAGGGTTAGCATGCGCCCATCGTCATGCGCGATCTTCATCCAGTACGTCAGGGTATAGCCATGTTTGTATGATCTACACGGAATCACTGCATTTTGACGGCTCGTGGGCACAGTCTGTCCAACTGGGTTTGGGTAGGTCGGCCGATCATGCCAAGTGTCGCTAGGCAGAGTCTGCCGATCAAGACTCTGCCTAACTGTGTTTAGCTGTTTGTCGACCTCTCCTATATAATCAATGGGCGGGACCCTTACTCATTTCTCACTTGGTTGGGCCTATTTCAGTGCCTCAGATGCAGTCTATATTTGTTCCCCCTATTTATATCAGACATTGCTATGCTATCATTGAGCCCAGTTTGCCGAGATTAACGGAGTTGATTGATGAATTGATCTAATAATGGCAGATATAACGTTGAGATAATTCAACCTGGGGTTTTTGACACTTAAGAGCCTACCTAGTACCAGTTATGACTATGTCTGACCCATTGTGTGTCCTGCACTGTGAATACAGCCCGGATTTGAGCCTGATTCACTCATTTTGAGATATGCTGTACAGTGCCATGAGTGCCGAAATATGAGCCTCAATGCACGCCAGTCGATCCACAGTCGATATGAATGATATCTAGGTCATATATAACCATCCTCGCATGAATTCAGACCATTGGTGGTGGGAGCACACTGCGTTCAAGACTGGGTCTGCCAATCTTGGCCTACCATAGTAGGCAGACCCTGTGCCTACGAGCCCTCAAAATGCAGTGAATGATCAACATGAGATGGGAGGTAAGACAAAGGAAAGCACTACTCACCGCATTAGTAAGCCTAATAAGTACCATTATCGCGACGGATACGAGGAAGCATTTTGCACGGGAGAAACTCCGAACCGGTGAGACGGCGCAACAAATAAAGCGTTGATCCTCTGGTATTTTTGCGCTTTTTCAGACCAGAATGCAAACCACCTGGAAGCATAGGAATGCCCCTAGGCGGTTACTTATACAAGTGCTCTAGGACCCTGTTCGGTGATATAAAGGAGAGTTAGCGTGGACTCCGACGGCTAGCTGTAGTATTTGGGTCTTACAAGTGGGACGCGCTTGCCTAGGCACTTATACATGACCACTAAGGAGATATACCTGGAAGCCCATCCATGCCTAGGAGCGATATTGGAGACAAGATGTCCAACCAGAAGTGCAGTGGTTCGAAGAGCAGGCTGAGAGAGATCACCAGACATATTCAGACCGATGCAGAGGCAGCTAGGGACTGATGGTACGAAACACCATATGGGACTTAGTAGGGTTACCAGTGCCTAGGCGGACGATCGTTGACTTTAGATGGAACCGTTAGGCCGAGGAGATGGCCGAGGCATTGATCCGAAAGACTTTGGCAGAAGAAAGACACGTGATGGTCAAGCGCGAGCGCGACCTGACAAACATAGACAAATATAGGAGAACGATCGGACAGTTCTCATTGGAACCGAGCATCGGTAGTCTTGGCGGTCGGGATCTGCAAGTCCAGAACGTCACCAGACTGCATGAATCAGCAACCAAAACTATTATTAGACAGGATTCAACTCCTGCCGTACAGACGCGTACTTGTAGGTGCAGACGGCGGCACTTGCGATCACGCGACCTAGGCGGTCATTCAACATGACTTATCCTACCTTGGACGCTTGCGACTGGCCTCGGCATATTTATTTTGACTCATTTTACTTTATCTCATCCATCATTGCTCATATGTATAAAAACCCAGTAGAATAACCACGACGCCAGATTGATCCCACCTAAGTACCGGTGAGGGTTTCTCAGGCTATACATGGAGATTTTGGTACACCGAAACTCTGCTTGTATTAGTCTTTACTTGGAATCTGGATATTTGTTTGACTCTGGACTTGGAGTTGGAACTTGAGAAAGAAACCTTCAGTTGTTGACTTTAAGATCGAGTCTTCACTTATAAAATTGATTGGGTGTTCTCCCTCTTGAAAGAAGTCGTATTTGAACATTGAATTGCCTCTACCCCGACTTGTGCAAAGGGCCTTGTCGTAGTGTATTGGATCTCGACTGGAACTGCGGTAGCTGGCAGGAGGCCTTAACAGAAGAAGATTTGAACCGGGTTATACTACCCCTAGGCGACCGACTGTACCTTGTCAGGCGCTTTGCCTTCACCCCAACTTGTTGCCTAGGAGCCTTGTTGTAGTGTGTTGGATCGACGTCTGGACGCGTGCAGTGTCCCTAGGGCCTGATAACAAAGTAGACAAACGTTCCTAGTGCATTGGAAAGCCTAGGTCGACGGCATAACAAACTGTTTGAGCCTTTGTTCGCTTGGAGTTAGCCTCAGATACTCACGGACTACCGGAGTGAGGATTTTTGCGAGTTTATCAAAACCTCTGCCCTGGAGCCTTAGATTTAATTGTCTAAACCTCCTTGTATCCACCTATTATAAAAACAACCTATTTACTTCATTCATTGAGGTGCCTAGGCGGACTTTCCTTCAGTTGGAAGCACTCATCTGAAGTATAAGACGAACATACAAAGTACTGTGTGTCTTGGATTTCTACTCGGTTTCGATTCTGAACCAGCTAGCCGCATACTACGGCTCGGACCCGAACTCACAAGGAGAAGCACTTAATCTTTGGGAGTAGTAGTGTTGGTTTAGTTTGGTAGTTGTTGGTGTGGTTGTTGCCCATCGCATCTTATCGCTATTCTTTCACGTTTGTCAAGTGCACCGTTTCACTGGCACAAAAATTCTGCATGTATCCGTTATCCTCTTGTTTGCAGTTAATCATCATGGTACTATGGTCAAAGATCGCTCGATCCTCACGATGATTGGGCCTGTTCACGGTGATCTTCCACGCCGCCCTCTTCGAGCCAGAATCAATCAAGTTCGTGATTACGTAGTATGCTTGCAGTCTAGTGAAATCTTCCGTCCACTGAATTGGTCGCTTTGGTTTCGCTCGCGATGCCCTCCCCACACTGCCCACTTGGAATGAAAAGTAACCTTTCTGAGGCTCCTCGAATCCCATCTAGTCTCTCGTAGACAGACGCTACAAACAGTTGAAGCTCATACTTCACTTTGTTTGTAGTCTGTTGATTACGTCGATCGAGGAGTCCGCGCCACCTTCGTCACTTCGTCACTTCGGCTAATCTTGAGGAAGTTCGTCACGCCCTATAAATTTAGTACATTTGAGGATTGTTCGTCACTTAAGACTCCGGGCTGTGAATATTTGTCAGTTCAGTTCCTCGCTGCGAATCTGCGTCAGTTCAGCATCTCAGTCATACTGACGTGCAGCCCGGCGCTGAAGTTTGAACAGCTCAGTATCTGGTCGGATATGTGAGTCGGACACTTATACTGAAATCTGCAACAATATTTACCAGGAAGCGACGTGTTCAATCTGCAAGTCAACATGGAGGTGTGCTGTCCTGACGAAAGATCATGATATGACCAGGTCATGTGCAAGTGACGCCTCGCGTACAACCTGCAGGCTGTATGCGTTTGTCACACGCACATGACCAGGTGACAAGGGCGATCGCAACTGGCTGAAAAATGAAATGCTGGCAAAAAATGAGTAGAGGAAAATCAACAATATTAAAACTGTTGCATTGTCGACTTACAGTCAGCAGTGCTCTTCCGGCTCCCTGGGAACTCCGATATAGCTCCTGCTCCAGCTCAACATCGACGGTGTCTACCACTGAGTTGCCTCAGGAAGTCACACCGATGATTTCCTCGACAAGTGGAATCCCTCAATTGGGAGGGAACCTGGAACCCTGGAACTGAATGCTTACAAAACTAGTTATCACATCGAACAACGGTTTCAGCCGTCATGAGAACTCTGTCTTCAAGCATTTTTCTCATTCACACTTGGGTCCGACTTCTGGGCACCACGGAGCCAGCTAAGTCAGCGACCAGTGCTGTTGAATTAGCATGGGATTCCGCTGGACATATGAATGAACATAGTTCAAATGGCGAGAATGCTGAATGATCACAATGCAAGCTGTGTGGTAACTTGAAAGACGTGGCCTGAAAAAATGGACAAAATGAACCAACAAACGCGATGGATGTGCAAGTACTATTAGTATTACGCCTTGAGTGGACTCTCCAAACAGTGTTACCAGTAGACATACCAGAAGTATCTTTTGACGGAAGGCTGTTAAAGCATGTTCATCCCTTTCTTTGGCACCTGATTCAGGCATGTTCACATACATGGATAGATAGCAAACCGCCCACCAATCAAGAGAAATGAGAGCTTGAGCACTATGTATCAAAGGGCGAGACCCTGTGTTGTTCCAGTTCAACTCGAGCTCTTTTTGCAATCGACCACTCTCCTTCAATTGTGATGTTCGCCTTGTGCACTGCCCCGTCAGCAATGTGCGTGCCAAAATTATATTCACCCACCTGTAGGTAGTCGCACCTGCTTTCACCGCCAGATTTTTTTGAGATCCAAAGTCCATGTGTGGTTTTTAGTGTTCTAAACGTAATTCGCTGGACACTGAAACTTCATTGGTCCGGAATAACAATGGCACATATTATGCAGCAATATGTTAAAGAAATATCATTGTGGGTAGGGGATAAGTGATAGGCTAGTTATATGTAATTAGAATATATGCGAATGAATAAGGTAGTTAAGTATGGGTGCGGTAAATGAGTCTAAAAAGGTTCAAGATCGAGAAATTCAAGGTGGAAGATTTTCGTACATGAAGAAACCCAGAATCCTGCTGGGAAGTGCGTGATTCCAGAAGATACGTCGTCCTCCGGCCAGACTGTATCTGATTTTGTACACTCCTAGCCCATGGCTGTCGCGATCTCGCCTTCCGATAGCTCATACATGCTCTGATCCACAGCAGGCTCGTAATTTTCTGAGTCGTCTGAAAACAGCGGGTAGGACATGCCAGGTGAGCTCCCTATCGTACTGGACGAAGACCACGAAAACCCCGATATCTCGGAGGCACTGAAAGCGGACGGCAACCAAAAGGAAGTGGAGCAGGAGGCAGAGCTGGCGGGCATTCGAGATGAACCCGCTGAAGAACCCCATTGCGACACGTCTTTGATACTAGTCATCAAGCGGCAGAACTTCTCCCAGTCATTACCAGCGTCCATTACTTTTCACGTGGCGTCAGTATCAGCACCTAGATAAAATCCATCATGGAACGAAAGCTGGGAAATATGTGTCAGTGCATAACCACAGACTGATAACAAAACTACCTGTTCGGAGAAAGCCATGTTCAAGGGGATGCCCAAGCCATCTTCGCCAGGGTTAAAAAGGAGCGTACTAAATAAGGCCGTATCGGGAGAGGTGCTCGATGTCGTGGGGAGCTGGTCAGCTCACTGGTGATCAGATGTGAAATTTGGAAAACCACTGAACAATAACATGGGGTCGGTCTCCAAAAAACTGGGTGCTGTTAGGACACGACACCTCTACCAGTGCATTCGGCAGCATACTCACTTGCCGTCGACATTCTGATATCTCCACATCTGCGCATCGAGCACCTAATCATCAAACCAGATATTATTGGGTTCCATCAACGTCGCGGACGCGGTGTGGCGGCCAGTCGAGGGAACGTGCTGCCAGTGGTCAGAGAACAAAGAAGACGGGTGAAAGCGGTGGAACGGCCACGTGCTTTGTGTGACAAAAATGTTGAACTGACGCACTCTCACTGCTGAGAATCTGAACTGACGAACATTCATAGCCGGGAGTCCGAAGTGACGAACAATCCTTAAATATGCTAAATTTATATGATGTGACGAACTTGCTCAACATTAGCCGAACTGACGAAGTGACGAGGGGTGGTATAGACTCGTCGATCGAGTGATTGCTAGGTCCAGTTATTACAAATCATCACACCTGGTGACCTGGGTCACACAGCGTGACACACGGCTTCGACGCGTCTTCCTGCTTCTCTGCCACATCTACGGCTCTCTTTAAGCTCTCTGTACGCGTCAAAACATCCAACGCATCGACTGGAGGTTTTTTGAAGCCGTCGAAATGTCTGGAAATCCCGCACAGACACCAGTACCGCGTGTGCGCCAGTATAATCGGACACCTGCGCCGCTTACCATCCCCGTCATCCCTCAGCTCGCCTCAGCTTCTGCCTCTAATAGTCCTGTCACTCCATCTCCTTCTTCGGCATCTTCTCAAGTCCCTCTGCGAGCTCCGAGGCGATCGCAATGGACGAAGATTGATGACGTTCTAAACACATATGGCTTTGCGAATCTCGGAGAATTTCTGCAGGTTCTCTTTCACCAGCGTGTCCGTGGACAGAAAGACCCTCGAACCCCACGTCACAGACATGTTGTCGCTGCCTTCCTACAGGGAAGAACCAGCGTCAAAATGGCAGATATCATCGACTTGCTATACAATCACAATAAAAGCCGGCCCAAGAAAAGCCACCCCGATTATCTGACTACTTTCTCTACTGCTAAGCCACTAAACGAAATTTCTTGCGCCCGTCCCTGTCTGTCTTCGTGGGCTACGCGGCTCGTCGGCGACCATGCATACTTTCGAGTCGGCAAGCTCGCACAGAAGAAGCGAGGCAGTCGAAGCCGGCGACACCTCCGCGCTCATACGAATGGACGCACGGAAACCACAGAAGTGATAGAGTGGGAAGATACAGAATTCACTATTGAAGATCTTGCGACGCAGTACAAGGAAGAGGATCCGTTTCTGTGGTACCTAACGGAGTGCTGCACCGCCTCGCGCAAAAAAAGGCAAAGTCATTGTGAAGAAGCACCGCCCACATCCCGTTGTATGTGGTTTGCGATAGTTGAGCTCGTTTGTCACTAAGGACACTGTTTCTCAGATACAAGTCGGCACGATCAGCTCATTTATTCTCTCCCGGAATCAATACGCCAGCGGGGAGCTTGGACTTCCCCTTGGCCTCTGGCTTTTTGCGTGTCAGGCACATGTCGATGTGAAACGTGTCTTTTGTCGCTTTGGCTTCAGCGTCAGCGACAGCACCGCGCGGAACGCCCTGAATTCCATGACGGAATCCAGCCTTACCAAGCTGCGACAAAATGTGCAAGAGGCGACGGAAAGGGGGGAGGCGCGGTGGGGCAAGGTTCTGGACAACATACAGCGATATGACCGTGTTTTTGAGCATGGGCTGGGGCGTGAAAGCCAGTTGAAGGTGGGAACGGCTTGCACGGCCTTCCGGCTCGACAATTGCAGGCCGGGCGCATTCCGCGCTGATGATCACATAGCGCGGGTGATCAAGCAGGATCGTCAAACGATGACGACGGAAAGTGTGTTAAGGAGTATCGATTGGGACCACAACCACAAGATTGCTGAGCTCCACTTTGTTCGAGTTCTCGTCGAGTTCATTCCTCAGCTGCAGCACCTCTCCACCCAAGTTTCAGCTCTCTTCCGCACCCGCCTCGCAAAACGGCGCATTCAGCCAGCTCGCAAAGTTCTCCAACCTCTCGGCACCAACAGCGAGCGCGAAGTGGAGAATAAAGGAATGCTGAACGCATTACTGGATTTCGACCAGCAGATGGGAATTGAACCGGATAAATGTGATAACATATTATCATGGGTTCGCGGCGATGGCGCGTCGCACGCAACAGTTATGCGTCTCAAAACAATCCTTGCGACTACCCAGAATGTTTATCAGTCTCTTCGCAATGTTATCAGCACTCCTGAAACATGGCACACCAAAGCGACTGATCTCAACTCCTGCGCGTCGAATCATTACGGTCCCGCAGCCTCTAAAAATCCATCTTCTCTCTCCCGAAGTTCCAATGCAGCGAATATGAAGCGCCCAACGGATCTCAAAAAATGCGATTTCTATCCAACTAGTCGCAGCATGACAATGATATGGGAGGCACGAGTTCTCGATTGCTGGCGGTCGGTATTCCTGTACTTTACAATGCTCCTGCACAACTAACACACAAAACAGTCTCATTCTAGGATGCGATGGGGAATTACTCAGTCATTTCGAAAGCCTGGCTAGCAAAAACGAATTGCCCTCTCTCGATGATCTCCTCAAGCATGCTAGCATCATTCGGGAGCGCTACGCAAGTCAAGCGGCTTATGAGCAGTCCTTGGATAAAGCAGAACAAGTCGACGCGTCATCTCGCACCAAATTCCCTCTCGGCTCACCATGAAATGCACCCCGCACATCGACCGACCCTGCATCATCCCCTGACATCGACACAGACATGCCGGGTCTGGACGATATTCCCGACGATGCCGGAGGCAATGCACCAGACGACAATGAGCCACAATCAGCTATTCCATCCGCTCAAAAAAAAAGAAGTTCCTCGGAAATCAAGCGCCAATACAGATGGTCCAAAGGTTCACAAAGAACAGCCCGGATTCGATGGAGATAGAGTACTCAGCAACGCCATCTTATTCCTCATGGAGTTCGGTTGGTGGATTGAGTTGAACTACGCAATTCCGGAAGGCGATGTAGGGCGAGTATTGGAGATTTTCAAGGTACTTATCATGCCCTCGTTTCCCAAATATTCCTGATTGAACTGCAGATTTTTGTCTTCACCTTTGCCGGCACCTCAAACCAAAATTACATGGGCTACATGCTCGACTTATATGCCCTCCTCGAATTCGAATGCTCTCCTGAACTCAAGGACACGCTGCTCGACAACTGGTTATTTTATCTCAAAGAGGAGTTGGGCAAATGCATTGAGGGCGACCTGATGCAGGAGTGGAATAATCGCTGGTTGGAAGACATCGCTGGGCGACGCGGCGGCGAATTCGACGAGAAATTCTACCGCAGAACTGTTGCACCAAACGTCCTACGTTTCCTCAAGATGAAGGAGGATATTGAAACGGCTTTCGATTTGAAACGTCGCGGGAAAGCCCATACCTCTCCTCATCTTCGTGATGAGACCAAAATCCTGTTGCGCCTGTACAAAGACGAGGAGCTTCACCGGTTCCGCTCTGGGCGGAGCATGGGGCACGCCGCTGTGAATAGGTTCGACCGTGGATACCAGCGCCTGGACAACGGGAAACTGGCAGAATATCTGGAGCGCAGCGCTGAGTATGCGGAGATGGTGCGCGATATGGAGAAATTGCGCAAAGGAGGGCCGGCGGACTCGAGTGGTGATAACAACGTCCCAGAAATCGATCCGGAAGAAGCTGCAACTTCCCCTCAGAGTTCCCCAGATCCATCCGAATCCTCCGCATCCAGTCGCTCTTCTTCACCTAACTCAGCTAGGTCAGCTCGGAGCTCTGGTTCAGCAGCTTCTCGAGCTGCTGCAGATTCTGTTGAAGACTGGGATGATGTTGACCATAGCGACGACCTTCTCGCCAGTGGCTCAGATATCGCAGTCACAGTTGATCCAGAAACAGGCAGACTATGCAATGAGTGGTACGAACCGGAGGAATTTGAGACATTGCTGGAGGAATTTTGTGGGCCAGACGAGATAGAAGATGAGGAATCCGAGGACGAAGAGCCTGCGGAAGAGGAAGAGGACAGCGAAAGCGAAGGAGAAGACCAATAGATTACAATTATAATTTCCAACACAGCATGAAACTCGAAACCATTCAAACTACCCCTGCGCAGCGCGGCGGCGCGATGTCTTGTAAGGAGCTAAGGAGCAGCAAAAGTCTGAGCAACCTCAGCGACACGTTGCTGTGGTTTTCGTTTCGCTCGTGTGCGCGCGGGTCGCTCTTCATTCGTCACTTCCTTCAGAATACGTTTCGGACGTTTGGGCGGCGGAGGGATGGGCGAGGAGCGGCGGTGCTCATTCCTGTGGTCGTCCGAGTCCGACTCATTGCTCTCGTGCGAATCATCCTCCTCGGGCTCGCTCTCTGTCACTTTCTTTGCTTTTGCTCGACGGCTAGCACGCTGTTTGGCATTCTTGGCGAACCGCGCCTCTTCGCGCTGTGTGACGATAGTCATCCGGAGGTCATGAACAACCGCATATAGTCGGACGAGATATCCGCGCGAAAACGCCCACGATTCAACCAGAGGTTCCAGCTTGTCGATTGAATCGAGAGCTAATAGATTGTTGACAATGGAAGTGATGAGAGAAGATGGGAAATACGAGGATTTCGGGCGATGCTGGTGCATGGGTAGTTTGTGCTCAGCACGATAAACTGTTTGACCAAAAGTTATGAGACCTGGTTCGACCGTTTCGCGCTCTTTCTTTGTCAGCCTGAGCTTTCTCTCCAGACTCGAGGTATTGGAAGCGAGAGGAGCCGTGAATAAGGGAAGTTCGACGCCAGGAGGCAGTGGTGGTGCAGGGAAATCAAGTTGTATGTTATTTCGTGTAGCGCAGAGAGAGCAGGGAAAACGACGACTGGTAGCGATGCAGCCTAGAGTGCTGATTTCGATAGGAGGATTATCGTATATGCGATTCAGCACGGCGGTATAACATTGCTTTTCGGTGAGAAGTAAGACTTTGGCGTGCTCAATAGGTTTCGGCTGCTTTTTACTTTTCGATTGAGTGGATGAGGTCCCCGTGGGCACGCCTGAGGATGATTAATCTGCTATTATAAAGATATACGAAATATGAATCGCACCGGCCAGTTGTTTCTCCGCAGCAAGAAGAGCACTTGGCTGGAAGAACACTATCCCACGGCAAGCGGCTTCAGAGTCTCTTCCGACGCGTCCTTTCTCCTGAACGACCTGGTCAACCTCGTCCGCCATCCCGTTCGAGATGCTGTCAAGCAGCTTCCTAGGATTCATCCCTTGCCCGAACGCAATCGTGGAGATTATCACTTGACATTCGGGATCTTCATCGAGCAGCCTCAAAATCTCGGGGTTGTCGGCGAGGGAGCGGAGGGCATGATACATTTTGATGCGTCGAAGTCGATGTGGCCCGGGGGGGAGGCATTTCCAAAGATACACGAAGATTGCGACGACTTCCGCGATTGTCCTGCAATGAATGACGCATTTCCGACCAGAATTGAGGTACGGGAGCAGATGCGGGAATATCTTTCCTCCGACGCCATATTTGAGGGGTTCCATGATGAACTGGATATTGGGGCGCTCGTTGGAGGAACGGAACATGTAAAAGTTGTCGCCGGAGAAACCAAGACTAGTGCAGATGGAGTTCAGGGCGGGACCAGGCTGTACTGTGGCTGAGAGCGCCATGATGGAGGCAGAAGGTGGGAGGCGGCCACGGAAAAATGAACCGATATGTTTGAAGTCTGGGCGGAACTCAGCTCCCCACTGATTGATGAGATGAGCCTCGTCGACACATCCATAGACGATGTTCGCGCAGAAGACGTCAGAAGCAGTAATATTTCGCCAGGATTTGTCGCGCAGGTGTTCCGGGTCGACGCAAATGACGTTCCAAGTCTTGCATTCTGCAATTTCGTCGACGAGCTTCCGGCCAGCGATGCGCGCTTCGGTAACAGTCTCATGGCAATATGAGAAAGCTGGGATATCGAGTTTCTGAAGCTCAAGAACCTGTATGGAATGGATATGAGCCCAAGACAAAAGATTGGATCGTACAATATTAGCCGCAAGACCCTTTGTTGGCGTAATCACGATTCCTACGGGCAGCGCGCGCACGGGGAGAGAAGGGTAGAGTTCCGGGTGTCGGGCCATTTCTTTGAGAACAAGAATTGGTACAGCGAATAGCGCAGACTTTCCACCTCCGGTAGCCATGGAACAAAAAATATCTTCGCCATCGAGGATGCGAACGACGAGATTGAGCTGCGCGGGATAGAGGCCGTTTTTCCACTGAGGAACAAGCTTTTTGACGATTTCGGTGACGGTCCGCACTCCTGGGGGATCCTTCCAGTGATATTGAGGCGCCATTGAGGCCTGCCGGCCTCCGGGGCAGGCAAGAAGAAGAAGCGAGTAATGGCAGTACGGGCAGAAGAGCGTGGGAATAAATTGAAACTCCGATGATTATTACTCGTATATTAATTATTACTTGTATATTATTATTACTCGTATATTAAGCAGATGTCCTGATTTCGTATGTACATGTTTACATTCTTCCTTTTTCTCCCACGTCGCGCCAATTTCCGAGATGCAGTTGTTTGTTTTCGACGGGGCGCTCACCAAGCGCTCAACATTAGCTTTCAGCATCAAATCTGGCCTCGAGGACTTCCTCTTTATGGCATGGTTCCGAATGCGCCTCTACGATCTCCCGCGCTCAACAGCCGCTCAAAAGACAGAGCCGTCTCAATCTCTCACGATCCTTCCTTTCTTCCCCCATCATCTCATCCGTTCGCTACTTTCTTTCAACGCAGCTCCGGTCCGTATCTGGATCAACTTGAACACTGGTACCACTCAAGCCATAGTACTCGATTCTTCGTGGCTCTGTTCAAGGTTTCAATGCCTCAAGTTCAACTCAAAGCTGCAATAATCAACGCCGCAATTGCAAGGATCATCAAGATTGGCTGGCTGGGTATGCAAGTTCGCAGTCTGCGTTGTGGGAATGTTTCAAGCCCCCAATGGCCGGCCGCACTATTCGGGCCACAGGAAATTCACAAATGCTGGCAACATCGCACCACATCAACTCGAAGACGCACAGCACTAGGATCAAGAATGGCTTTCGCACGAATTTCGAATGGTTGCAAGCCCCCATTTTTTTGTGCAGCGTAGCTTCACTGGTGGTCTCAACATATCAACTGCCCTCCGCAACGGGCACGATCTCCCGGAGTTGTCGTGGTCCAGAAAGCCATGGAAGGTTTCGTTGGATTCTTCTTCGCTTGGCTACCACTTCGCGAGCTGACCTGGACTTTTTAGCTCCAGACCTTTTATTCCAAAAGCATGTAAGCCGTTGTAAGCGGTCGTTCTTCTATGGTCCTACTTGATGAGTTGAGTAGAACTATTTCAGTATACTTTGACATTTCGGCCGGGATGATAAGCAACTTCGTGAACCGCAACCCGTTTCAGCATCTTCATGTTGCACTTAGTCCGTTTGGTTCGTTGTCGATCATCCTACTTTTCCCTGGTGGTGGCCTGACGGATGCTTCTAGACTACATACAGAACTCTCTCCGCATAAATCAGGCTTATCTCCCGCTCGAGGTACGAGTCAAATCAACTTGAACAAACCCATCTTTGGATGAAGTCGTGCTGATCATTTTTTTTTTTTGCGATGCAGTATCGCGCTTGAGATGAGTGGCTTTTCATTCGCTTCCAACCGCATTGACATTGACAATTGGTTCTGATTCAGCGGGAAGCCTGATGTCAATCAACAAGAACAAGCACCGTAATCCTCTCCAGACAACCTTAATGGTTCCTGGTAGGTATGTTACCTCTAATCACTGTAATGTCGTATTGACATCCACTCCAGATTGTGCGCAATTGTTTTACATCCATCTGAAGAATTCTAATTTTGCCTTGAGTATTCGTACAACCAATCCATGAGTTGCTCACGAGGGTCAGGACAGATAGAATGTACTCCCATTGTGTTAAATGATCCTTTAGAATTTACGCTATGAAGTTTGATGTGCTTAGGCAAAGACTTCTTCGAAATGCCTTTCATTCGGTGCGGACTTTGCCTGGACGAGTCAGTGCAGTAATGGCGATTTGGTGCATTTAAAGTGATCAACTCTGACGGAGCAAAGCGACGGCCCATCTTGTTAGTAATAACGGGACCTAGCGATCACCGGTGGCGCGGTAAACTACAGACTAAATCCCATCCGTTCCCTGGATACCAGATGCTGTCTCGATTATATGAGAGTGGAGGTGCCGTTTCCCTCACCTCTTCCTTGCACTGGACCTTCATGAGGCGAATTGTCAACAAAATTAAATCCTTCCAACTCGGATACACTGAGGAGCGTCGTGCGTCACCTGGTCTCTTTATGCACGGCAAATTTGCCAACGCCATTGTATGGGGGTAATACTGGGGCATAATTATGGTTGTAATAGTGTAACAATATTATTCGCAGCACAACTTCCCTGGTTTAGCTAGAAATAACGCCAGTTGAGTGGAACATACTCTAAAAATGCACAACTTGACATTTGGCAAATTTTGTGACACCACCTATTACAGTGAAAGGGAAAAAAGCACAGGCTCTTCAACGCACTAAATGCACAGGTAGAAAATAACTACCACTCATCTTCCTGGGAGCAAAAAAACCACCACTTTCGTGGGTTGGAAATCACACAAGTTATGTCTCAGAATCGGAGTCGCATTGTGACAATGTTGGCGGCTGTCGGACTTTGAATTCGGCATATAGCAGATTACATGGCAGGAGAGAACCTCGAGGTAAGGACTTCAGAGAAATGGTCTAGCACTGATAACAAGCAAATGTTTATGGAATCTACAACCACGAGCATAAGTACTGCACAGATCTCGAAATTGGAAAAAGATATTCATATCTGTATAAAACCGAGTCTCTCACATCAAGAAGTTCACTGAGCACAGCAATGAGCTTGATTCCTTCAAGAAAGGGTGTTAGATGGTACTCGGTAGGCGCCCAAACGGAACAGAAACATGTATGAGATTGTACTAATAGGTAAATTTTTAGGACTGAAGTTGCCGTGTCCGGGGATCATTTGATCTGTCGATGGCAGCTCGGCAAATGTCACGCTGGCCAACCAGGTGTTGCTTTTTTGTCTCTGAATATTCACAAGTGACTTTTCCTCCATGAACACCCATGTATTTTTCAACACCTCAGCATCTGTGTATTTTCTCAAACCTTCAAGTTGTGTTTACCTTCCAGACAAGTAAATCAGCATGATGTTGTGTCTTTTTCTCCCAACAAAGGTGTGCAAATTTCGATCAGATTGCAATAATACTGTTACACTATTACTGCCATACATAATTGTGGTCAAATTTTGAGAAAGAAATTCACCGCTTTGGCAAAATTTCACTGGTCCTCTTCATCGGAAAAATCCACCACCTCGGGCTGGTGTGACAATATTAACCACTTCTGGACCAAGTACGAAATTGCACTGCTGTCCGATGTGGTTGAAAAAGCATGGAGTGATCGGAACACTGATGGGATATCGAGTCGTAATCCATAAACGGAAGTTGAACTATTTCCGGTGCTGGAACAACAGTGTACGACATGACTGTATGTTTGATGCATCAAAGTTGTGCTTTGTGGACACTCTGAGATGTACATACCATGATCAAGAGCAGTAAAACAGGAACATCTATCTATGCGCAGCTTGAGGATGAAGTTCCACTGATTCGAGCAATATGCTTGGTATCTTTATCAAAAATATTGGGCAGAGGTATGAGAACATCCATGAATGTATTTGTCAGCTTGCAGGACCTACCTTGCAAGCTCCGATACCTCAATTCAGGGATTTGGCAACTCGCCGAGTTGAAGTTGATCTGATGTCGTAGTGTATCAGATGCCAACAGCGGTAACGCTGTTGGCCCAATCCGGAGGCGGTGAATTTTCGCATTGAGGCCCAAAGTAGTGGATTTTTCACAAGAATCAAGGTGGTGCTTTGTATTGTGAAACGGTCTGAGGGGGTGAATTTTTGACCTAAATCCACTGAGGCAGTCAATATTTTGTGTGCAGTAAATGAGATGGTGAAAAAACAGGGACAGGTGTGCATCAAATAATTATGCCCCAGTATTACAGCCATACCATTGGCTCAGCGTATCCGTGGAGATGGACCACCCCCATAGTGCTGTGCGCCTTTTTCCTCTTGTCCCCCTTCCTAGCCTTGGTCAATAGTACGTTCATTCTCTCTAGGTTCATTCGATGTCCTACACTACTTAGTTCCACTCTCTGCGTACAACATCGTCCAAGAATTCACCTACCTGCCAAACGATACACTTCTCCCTGTCTTTTTGGGCAATCTTGTCCCATCGATCCTCCAAGATCCGAAGGACAAATTCACCCCACAGCTTTTGAACGTCGGAGAAATAATCGCTCTGGATAACTATATCTTTAACTATACCATTTCCCAAGCATTCGATGCTGTCGATACAAGCAAGCCAGTTTCGGCCTTCCCGTACTACAACAACCCGCTCTCTGACAGTTGCGATTCCGTGAGTCTGTCCCGTTTTTCATAGGATCCCTGAGCTTCTGAACTATCAGTCAATACAGACAAATATCACAATTCAGCTGGTGCTGACGCAGAATGGGCCAGATGGGGTTTATTTGTGGAATTCCGAGGTACAAGTCAGTGTGAGTATGGCAATTATTTCTCCAAACAACAAAATCCCAAATTGCACTCAGGGAATCGTTGTGTGCGATGTTCCAAGCCTCTTTCATTTGACATGGAGTGGATTTCCATTGGTTGGAGGGAAAGCTATTCAGAATGGCATCCGAGACGTGCCCAATTCCGTCGCCTCCGAGCTCGTGAGACATGATTTGTTCATTGCGCATCTCAAACTCTCACAACTACGTCTCATTCCGTACAGAAACCAATTGTTGAACCATGGTAACATATTGTTTTACGATTCCGACTTCATTCAATGTTACTCACGATCACTGCATTAGGAGTGGACCGCCAGGCACAGTTCCACGAGAGATTTCGAGTGTTTCTATCAGCTTGACTGTCCATGCGTGTTGTGACTGTGATAAGGTGCTCTCAGGCTGCCCACTTGAAAAGCGCACACATCTACTCCAGGCACCTTGTTCTGCAAACCCCTCACAATTCATCGTGGTCGACTCATCCATCACGTTCAGTTGGGTAGATCTCGGTGTCCAGCCGCCGACGCCAGTTGTGCTAGATTATCCCATGCAACTTGATGACGTGCTAGCGCAAAGTGCGGTAGGGAATATTTCTCATTTTGGCCCGCTATTGGGAGATCTATTCCAGACACTCTACCACCTCGTCCGCCTTGATCTTGGAGTAATCCTGAAAAATCAAATATACAACTCCCCAACACTGTTCAACCGCACAATGTACTCGTACTCGTATTTGGCATCCAACGCCACATTAATGACGGAGTGGGAGAAAAAAGTGAAGTTCTTCCAGAATAATACCCGGGTTCCGACTTTGGAGTACCTCCGATCTATTCCACATCTCAAGCCTCTAGGCTCCGCTGTCACCAGCGTCTTTGTTTCAACGTTTGCCATGCTTTCGGTGATTTGGACGCTGTTTTCGTTCGTTGCGCGAGCACTTGCAAGGAAGAATTGTCGTAAGTTGGTAGTCCTCAATCCTGTTGTGTTCACTGATACTCATCCCACAAGTTACAGCTTACAACGACACCGAGGGGCAAGAACACATGCTTGGGAAAGTTTCGAGAGCGGATAAGTTATTGGAAAGCAGATTGGAAGGTACATAGGCCTTGCATTCCACTCGAGATTGAATCTTACCCATTGTACAGAGGCGAGAGAGGTTATCCTCCTTGGCGTTCAAAAGGAACTCGACTCAGTGACGCGACTAAGGCATGGGATAGACAGCAACCGGAGCAATATTCAAGCAATGCAAATTGCCCTAGACCGGCTCACCGTTGCGTTGACAAGACATGGCCTTATGGAGGACGAGGCCGAACGGCCTGTATAAAACTTGCTTCAATTTAGGTAGAAGAATCTTTCCCAATGTTGCTTAGGCTGCCAGCAGCACTGAGCCCTAGACCTATCGGAAAGTTTAGATGAGATTATAGTCATCACTCAATACCAAACATTTGAGGGACATCGAAAGGCGGGACCTTCTGACCCCTTGGCGTTGTCTCGGGTTAATGGCCAGCTCGCGAACCGAGTCAGTAGAAGATTAGTTCTGTATTGATTTTGCTATTCTCCCCCATGGGCATTGTGATCTGAAGGACTTTTGTAGCGTTCTCTTGACAGAGCTGAAGATCAAATGAGAAACGCAAGCTGGAAGATCAGGCAAGGTAAGTGTAACTGAGTTCTCACAGAACTGAATTGTTGTTACTTATGCGCCATGTGAAAGTGGCAGTGTACAAGGTACAATGATGATGCGCTACTGCGTTCCCTACCGCCGGAATCTCGCTCACAATGAAGTCGAGCCAGCTTGCCTCGATGTCGAGGATAGAAGCACGAGCTTTTCACGAGCTTTCCATCGTTAAACGAGTCGGCATATGGTCCGAGTTCGCGCCAAGAGCGAGCTTTGGTCGCTTTGTTGCTTTGGTCGCGCTTTCTCACACCCCGATCGCTATTTGATTGGCGATCAAAACTTCGGCTAGCAGGTTCGCTCAGCGCGCAAACTCGCATTTCTTCATTACTGGGCAGCTACTTACGCGTCATCGCAAATTTATTTTTATCCTCATGTATTCATGCTCCTTGCAGACTTATCAAGTATTCCGTTTTGTTGATGATCCTACTTTTAATATTATCTTCCGTGCATTCAACCCCGCCTGAGTTCACTCACCTTCTCTCGCTTCCAGGTAGGACATCGTCATCATAATCGCATCATTGTTATCATCATCGGCGTGCGCTCCGGATTCATTCCTTTGGCTTTGTGACCATTCAATCGGTGTACTCGCTGCCGCGGTGGAGACGGTAAAGCCGTTCATGTCCACATTCGAATACGGCGCCACATTGCACGCGCACGCGCACGCCCGCGAATCGCGTCTTTCGGCACGTTGGCGGTGTATCCTTCCGCACGCCGACGCTCGCTGACAACGAATTCGTGATTATATCTTCGGTCCCGGCCCTGCATCCACTTCCTCTCTTCAATCCACCCCTCCGTCTTTTCCGATGACGACGGAAGAGCCTCGTCAACTGGCGCTGTCATGCTGGGGCAGGTCACGGAGGCAGGGATGCGATTTCTCCTGAAAACTGTGCTACGTGTCAAGTGCCAAAGTGCAAATTCAAGCAGCACATAGACGAACCAAGGACCGCAAGTATTTCGACTTTGACACGAAGGATGAAACCGTTAACATTTCCCAAAACACACATCAAACCCGTCGAACCGACGACGACCGGAAACAGATTAGAGCCCAATATTATGGCAGACATAGTGTGCGAAAAGGTTTGGCAACTTTGGCCAAATTTTGAGCAGAAAATTTGACAACTTGCAATATTCGCAACTTCAGCTCGTGCAGCAACTTGTACTTCTCTAATTTCTTGAATGATACTTTTGAACAGTACAACCTTCGGATGCAACAACTTCAGCAAGCTTTAACTTTCGTCAGTGACAACCCCAGAGTTACATGAGCTTTCTACACCCAAGGTCATTTTTCGATATATGCAGGGTTTAACGACAACTGGTTACATCTCCTAACTTCGCATCAGTAATGGCCTGGACCTATAGCCAAACTGGCAGACAAATTGCTTGAACGAGTTCTGGATTGATCCAATCAACACAGATAATCTAAACGAGACAAACAATTGTACTTCTGAGAAAAGAAACTGAGTTGGTGAGTCACCAGCCCTTTGAATAATGAAGAGACATTCTAAATCACTTTGAAACTCCGCTATCATTCGTGGAAATTCTCGCCCCTTGTAACTTAATGCTGGCTTGAACAAACAGAGATCAAGGGTCAAGGCAACTTTGATTGTGTGTATAATGAAAGTCCAGGGGCTGGTGAAACACCAGCACAACAGTGACTCTTGGCCATTTTTGCAATAGCCTTTGCCGTTTGCTCGCCGTACTGTGCCGTGGTCGAAGGGTGGATCGGAATGGGCGGCAATCACACATAAATATGATAAAGACCAAAGATGTTGCTTGACCTGGCCACTTGTTTCATCATCTCGGATTTCAAGTTGTATCTCTGTGACTGCAAACATGTTGCAACAACCAACATGCTTTTTACAAGTTGCGACAGCTTCAACTTGTGTTATGAGCAAGTTGTCAACTGGGAAAGTTTTCACATAATTCAAGGTGACCTGGTGAGCCGCTACTTCCGCCTCAAGGTGTTTATTCTTTTTTCCAAAACCAAAACTTGCCGAAAATTCCTTTTTGCACAGTATATCGCCCATACAATATCTATCTATCTCTTCATCTCCAGCGTAACGACATTAAGCAAAGGACCAGACAGCTGAAATCACACCATCGTTGATGTAGTTAGAGTCGAGTGCCGCCATGGCTCCTTCCGCGAGGTCAATACCATTAGCACCCTGGCAGCCCGGACACAAATCCTGAACAGTGACCTGGATGGCATTGCCTTGGTCTGGGGGAGACAGGAGTGCACATGAGCACCAATAATTGACAAGAAGCAAAAGAGACACACATTGAACATTACCGCATTCATCGATCCCACCATCCGGATCGTAGTAGGTCGCTGGATGAAAATGCATCGTTCAACTTGTTGAACCTGCCCGAATGAATGGAGAACTGACCGAGGCCGTTGATGCCTCCACCAGGAGGCGAGCTTCCGCCACTGCCGCTGGTAAGGCACAGTACTTGACCAATTTGGAGATCTAAAAAGAAAAATCGGCAAAATGTTCGTACGAACAGGAAACACAACCTACTCGTGCAGCCACTGTTAATGGGGGCATTTGCGGCGTGAAGCTCTGAATCAGAAACGCCAGTCTTGGCCTCAATGGCGGCGCAGGTGTCTCCGCTGACGACGGTATAGGTGCTCGTGCATCCACCACTGGAAGATCCGCCAGTGCTGAGGGACAGAACTTGACCGATTCCAAGATCTAATGGAAGAAAAATCATTGAACATGACAGAGAGCGAACAAGGAGAAATAGTCATACTGGTGCAGCCACTGTTGATGGACGGATTCAACGAATGCAGCTGAGCATCTGAGACTCCGGTCTTGGTCTCGATGGCAGAGCACGTGTCGCCGCTCACGACGGTGTAAGTCTTGGAGCACGACTGGTGTGACGGAGAGCAGAAAGCTACATACGCGGTCCCCGCTGGCTTGCTTTACGTTCCAAGTTCTCCTTCACTGTGAGGGCCACGCCACTCTATCCCCTAGTTTGAGGCACTGACGCATCGCTGGCGGCCTCCACACTCCTGGATCTAGCGTGCCAAATATGTCATCTCCGCGATCTTAGTTGCTGATTTGCTGTCTGTTAGAAGTCCTCCGTCCCCTGAATCGGTTTTTTTGATCCCACTCACGGTAACCTCCCACGCTGACTTCTTCAGCCAAAACATTCCGAATCTTTAAATCTCATCCGTTCCCTGGATACTGTGTTGCCGTGCAGTTGCCCCCCATCTCAGCCCTTCCTTTCACTGCACTTTCATGAAGCGAATTTTCAACAGAATTAAATCCTTCCGACTGGGATACAGCGAGGAGCGTCGTGCGTTGCTCAGGGTCTTCTTCCTTGCCACTTTGTCGACAACTTTGAATAGCATATCCGTGGAGATGGACCACCCCGGTAGTGCTGTGTGCATTCTTTCTCATTTCCCCTTTCCTCGCTGTTGTGCTGTTATGAATGGTTCGTTTGCTCCGCCTGAACGATTTTAAGGTTCTAACTTCGAACACTTCGCAGTCCCACTCTCTGCGTACAACATCGTTCAAGAATTCACATATAAACCGAACAACACCCTTCCGCAAGTTTTCCTAGGCGATCTGGTGCCTTCGGTTCTGCAGAATCCCACGGATAGCTTTACTCCACAGCTTTTGAACGTCGGAGATACGATTGCCCTGGATGCTCATATCTTCAACTACACGATTTCCCAAGCATTCGAGGGTGTCGATACCAGCAAGCCAGTATCGGCTTTCCCATACTACAACAACCCGCTCTCCGACAGTTGTGACGTCGTGAGTCTGCCTACTCCTTTTATCGGACACCCAAGCTTCTGCACTATCGATACAGACAAGTATCACAGTTGTATTCTCACTGTCCCCACCTCTCCAACCTCTGAATGGAACTTGGTGGTTGCCTGATGTACAACGACTTGAAGCCAGTGTGAGTGCAGCGATGATTCCTGCAAACAATACACGCTTTAACTGCACCCCCAGGGTGCTGTTGCATGCCACATGCCAAGCCTCTTCGATTTGACGTGGAGTGGATTGCCAACGTATGAAGAGTTACCTCCAGGTGGAGACCAATCCATTCGAACTGTGCCGTATGACATGAGGGACGACATTGTGAGACATGACTTATTCATTGTGCATTCCGCCCCCTCACCCGGACGTCCTCCTCGCACAGGGAAGTATTTTCCTGAACTGGTAACATATATATTTCCTTTAACTCTCGCTTGATTTCTTTGCTGACGAACACTGTATTAGGACTGGACCCGCTGTACGATATGCTACTGAAGTTTATATCAGCTTCACTGTCCAACCATGCTGCGACTGTGATGCAATTCTGGCCGGCGGTCCGTTCGACAAGAGCGCAGATCTATTCCAGCCACCCTGTTCTTCAAACCCCCCACATTTCCTTGTGATCGACAATCCAATAATCATGTTAGAGTTTCCGGATTTTTCGGATTCCGACTCCTGGTCGGTGCAAACAGTTTATGGGCCACTCTCTCATCCGATGGAGGTTACTCACCTCCTGGCTCAAGGTGCACTGGGGAACATATCCATCTCTAACCTCGGCACCGCATATGAAAACCTATTCCAGGCACTCTACCATCTTGTCCGCCTTGATCTTGGAGTAATCCTGCCCAATCAAATATACAACTCACCAGAGATGTTCAACCGCACGATCAAGGATGTAATGGATTTTGGAGGTTGGTCAAAGGGGTCCAGGGAGTCGACATCTAATGCTACATTGATGGCGCAGTGGCACAAGGCCGTGGAGTTCTTCCAGAATAACACCCGAGTGCCGTCCTTGGAGTACCTCCGATCCGTCCCCCGTCTCAAGCCCGTGGGCTCAGCAGTCACCAGCGTCTTTGTTTCCACGTTTGCCATGCTTTCTGTGATGTGGACGGTGTTTTCGCTCGTTGCAGGAACGCTTGCGAGGAAGCATGGTGGTAAGTTGGCATTCCTGCATCCGTTTGCGTTTGCTGATATTCCGTAAGATGAAGTTCCACAAGACACCACGGGGAAGAAACATACACTTGAGCAGTCTCGAATGTGGGATAAATGGTTGGAGAGCGGGATGGAAGGTACGGAATACATTGCATTACGAGTGGAGATAATCTTGATAGAGTCTTTCTTTTGTTCCAGAGGTGGATGAGAGCGAGGTAATCCTACTCGGTCATCAAACAGCGGTGGACCCGTGGAGGCAGATGATAGAAAAGAACGACATGCGAATGCGCGTTGCTCTCGCACGCATGAGCGCCGCGTTAAAAAAGCATGGTATCATGGAGGACGAGGCTTGGGTCGAGGACGACGAAACTGCGGTGGAATGAGTGCATTAAAACTGAGTGGACGATGGTCTGACTGGAGTCGCTGTGACCAATCATGTAATATTTAACCAGCCTGAGTTGAAGTGACACGTCATGGTATCTATCCCGGTGCAAAATTTTGTGATTGGCGGTCAGTTCGCAGAAGACCAGCATTGAACAGGTTTGGATACAGACGCCAATTTGGGACACGCAGATCTCGCCGAGCTCGAGCGATCTGCGACCGTTGACCGTATCGTTTGTCGAACGCTCTGGAGAGTCTGAAGAGCGAATAAGGAAGATAATGAACGCAAACAACACGTACAGGCAATGTGATCTATGTCGGCGATCAGTCCAGTATCAGCAACAAAATGTTCTCCCATTGCGACCCTAACGTAGGCTTGTGTATGCAGGCCCTAGAATATTATTTGTAATTCGACGGACGTCCTCAGTGGTAACTTTCATCGGCGCAGAAAGCGCTGAACAGAAATTCAGATCTTGCGAGCATCAAATTCCGGACGGCGCGCCAACTATCGCCGAGAATGTACATTGAGAAGGGGGATTAACCAGCCGAGCGAGGCTAAGTGGCTTCAAGAAAGGTATGGGACGATGCAGAAGCAGGTTTCGAGAAGTCACTGTCGTGGTCAAGTTGTGGTGAGAAGGAAGACGTAAAGAGTGATCAATGAGAAGCGCAAAAAAGTGGCAGGTGAGCAGCGAATTGGCGGGGAAATTGGGAATGCGTCCGGCAAAACGACACATATCTCGATTTGAATTTGGTTTTGATTTGTTGTACAGTGCGGATTTTGAGCTACGGTACCGTGCGAGAGGCGAGGAAAGTCCGTGCGAAACAAACGACTCGGAGGTGGAGTCTTCGAGGAACGAAAGCAGACTGGCTTCAGATTCGCTTGATATGAAATCAACAGAAGCTGGATGAATGCGCGACGTCAAGGGGAGGAAGGAAAGAAGGGGCAAGGAAGTGTATTGAAGAGCGAGCGGCGAACGGTCAAAGAACGTCGCGCCGAAATTTAGTTGGCGGTCGAAGTAGTGTGCGCGTGCAATGCGGCGCCGTCCTCGAATGTGGACACGGCCGTTCCGGCCTGTCTCAACGGCGGCGGCGAGCACACGGATCGAATGACGCGAATGGCGAGGATGGCGAGGATGAATGAATGCGGAGCGCGCGCAGATTATCGTAACGATGATGCGATGAGGATGTCGTGCCTGAGGGCGGCGGGTGCAGCTGACTCGAGCGCGGAGTGGATACGCGAACGACGCTGAGACGAGCGGTGCAATCCGCGAGACGTTATAAGCTTGAAAGTGGCAAGTGACGAGGGGTCCGAGTAGAATGCGCATGGCGAGACGAAGCGACAGCGGTGAGTTCTGAGGGGCTGACAACCCGATTCGGTGGCGGTGACGGAAAACGCGGTGAGCGTGAGCGTTGGAAGGGGACCGGCAGGATCGCGCACGGGCTCGTATGAGATTGGAAAGCGGCTAGTAGACACGGAGCGAGCGAGCGGGCCAAGTGGCGCTGCTCTCATGCATACTCGATGACGGCGTCGGGGCGGGCAGGTCGGCGCACTGGGGTTAGAGCCCGCGTAATGGACACGCACGCGCGATGTGGGATGCCTTGCAAGTTGACGACGGGACCCACAGTGTTCGAACCTCAGGATTTAAATTCACAGCGCGACTTGGTAGCTGAGAAGCGGCAAAGAAAACGGGGTAGGCGTGGGTGTTGAAGCCAGCGCGCGCACGTACTCGCTCGAGAAGCGCAAGAAACAGGTTTAAACGCGTAGCGCTTTTCGGGGCGACTCCGGGACGTGCACACCGCCAAGACGCTTGTCGGGACTCGGGGCAGTGGTCTACTACCGACGTCGTTGAGCAGAGCGGGTGGTGTGGCAGAGGAACGAGATGACGTCGTGGGAAGCGGACGCAAGTTAGTCGACTCGAATTGCATGCATGGAATTGAGACACACCGCTGAATATCACAGCGAGGCGCAGAAATCAGATGAGTTCCATCCGACACGCAGCTGAGACCAGCGCGAGTCGGTAGTGGCGAGACATCGCGGAATACGAGCTTCGCGTGGACGGTAGGGAGGCGCGCGGTTAGCGAGTAGCATGGCGGACGGACGCAGCGAGTGAACGAAAGGGCACAGCGCTGGCAACCGTGACTGAAGGGACGGCAAAGACGCGATGATGACGTCGCTGGAAGAGGGCGGCAGATAAAAAGAACATGTAGCGCCTTTTTTCAGCACCGGCGAATGGATGAATGGATTGTCGTGATGGTGAAGGAAGAGGAAGGCGAAGATGGTTACGGCACCGTGGCGATGCTCTCGGACCTGTTGGCATTGATCCGAGACACCACTTGTCCGCAACCGCCATCTTCGAAATCTATGCTCTGCTTGTACTCTGGAACTCGCTATTGTCTGGCTGAACGGGGAATCTACAATCAAAAGTGATTCAAACGAAGCAAAAACAAGTGACAGTCCAGGGAATCCACGACCTAGCGTCTGGCTCATTGTTGGCGAACTGGCTACAGATATCTATCTGTCTCTTCTCCTCCGGTTTTTTTTTTTCGCCGCTCCGAAAACTACCAAGGATCGTGCTCAGTCCCTTGAAAAATTCCACGAATTCCCATGCACGTCAGCTTTTGAGACTGCGACCGAATTAGCGGTGATGGCCGAACGATCTCGCTTCTTTCTGACTTCCACGATCCACAAGCGCCAGACAATCGGAGACCGAGAAGTCGCTCTACTGCCGCTCGGATTGAGTACTTACACGGCCCGCAAAACCCACGCGGCCTCTTCTTCGCCCTCTTCTTCACGGCCGCCCAGATTCCTCGATACGACTCGCTCACTTTCTCCTTCACTCTCTTCTCGCTTAGTGGCCACGTCGTCGATAGTGAAACATGGATAAAGCCATCGATGTGCGAAGCAAAATCAGTCACTTTCGGATCTTGATCATCGGGAGGGCGAATGCTGGAAAGACGACGATTCTCAAGAAAGTGTGCAACTCGGTGGAGGATCCAGAGATCTACAATACGCGAGGGCGAAGGGTAGCACTTGTATTTTTACCATGATTTGGACTGATCATTTGTCGCAGATCGATCCCGAAATCGTCAAGGAGTCAGCCGAAGTAGTCTCACAACACTCACAACTTTGTCGCTGCTGATTTGCCTGCAGCGCGGCGAGCATAACATCGATAACCAGTTGATATTCAAAAGCAACCCGCAGTTCATATTCCACGACTCACGCGGATTTGAAGGCGGGTCAGCGGACGAAATCCAGAAAGTAACAACCTTCATCGGGGACCGGGCTCAAACTCGTGAATTGTCTGAGCAACTCCATGCGATCTGGTACGCCTTGACCGATCAGTCGAATAATACAGTTAGAATGTCGCAGGTACTGTTTACCCACCGATGGTAACCGGCCTCTATTGGAGGCTGAAGATCGGTTCTTCAAGATTTCTGGTACCGGAAAAGGCAAAGTTCACTTTTTCCTAGCAGCAGCGGTACTGACCGACCTTTGAAGTGCCGCTGATTGTGATCTTCACAAAGTTCGACGGCCTGGTAACCAAGGCTTTTCAACAGCTACGAGCAGAAGGCAAAAACATACGCACGGCCAATGCCGGGAAGGTCGAATTAGCGCAGCGGATGCTGATCACGAACTACAGAGACCCACTCAACGGCGTGTTATTCAAGCCATCTGCCTATGTCCAGCTCGACGGTGATTCTGTATTCGATCTTACAGTCTGATATGCTAATTGATCTGTCAGATATGCGACTGGAACGGAGCACCTGTACTGAGGTTATCACCCACACAGCGAACACACTTACCGATGCCGCACTGCTCCTACTCTTTGTTTCTGTGCAACGAAATAACATTGACCTTTGTATTCTGTGTGCGGTGCTCGAGTCAGTATGCTTCGACGTGTTTGATGCGCTGTTGCCGACAAGATTTATAGCGGACTACTTTACGGAGATGAAGGACCGGAATCAATGGTCAAGTGGACGCTTGCGTATTTCCTCCATGTTTGGGTGAGTTGTGTCAGATAATCGTGTCCTACCATTGATAGGATCGTATCCAGCGGGTGAGCTTTTCTTTGCCCGGGAAATCATATCCATTGCAACTTTATTGAAAATGCTATGCCGCAGGAAGTGAGTTGCAACTCTCGGGTGGCCCCTAGTCTGATGCGCACTGATGCACGCTTGCACAGGAGGTAGCGAATCCAGTGTAGATCTCAAGACCAAACTGATGAGAGTATTGCCGCAGGAGGCAAGTATGATGTTCTAATAAGTTTCGTACTAACCAGGAGTCGATCCCGTAGTATGTGAGTTTCCCTTGAGTGGTACATCGAAGCATATAATTTACTGATTGTCCTCAAGGATGTGAGTGCTTCCTCCATGTGCCCGCTTCAAGTTGAATTTGCTGAGTGGGCCGCGGTTGCTGCAGGAAGTATGTGCCTGTTTTGTGCGACGGCTTTCAGTTGACATTGCTGACCGCGCCGCCTTTCCCCGCAGTTTGTGAGTACCACTTGGTTGCGTTGACGCCTGGTCAACTTTTCTGATATCATGATTCCCCACAGCGCGTGAGTGCCGCTTCGTTCTGCCGGCCCTGGTTGATTTTCCTGACGCCATGACTCCCTGCAGGGCGTGAGTCCCGCTTCATTCCGTCCTCCCAGGATGCCCTTTCTGATGCCATGACTCTCTGCAGCGCGTGAGTGCCGCTTCGTTCCGTCGGCCCTGGTTGACCTGTCTGATGCCATGATTTCCCGCAGCACGTGAGTGCCGCTTCATCCCGTCGGCCCTGGTTGGCTTTCCTAATGCCATGCTTCTCCACAGGGTGTGAGTGCCGCCTCGTTCTGTCAGCACTCGTTAGCTCTGCTGACTGCGCTGCCGATTCTCGTAGGCTGTGAGTACCGCTGTCGTATCCGCCTCACATTGCCTTCACTGACCGCGCCGTCATTTTCCACAGTTTGTCAGTGTCGTTATATTGCGCCTCGTGGACTTTCCTGATTGTATCCTCATTCCTCGCAGGGCGTGAGTGCCACCGTATTTCGTCCACCTGAAGTTGAATTTAGTGGTCGTGCTGCCGCCCCCGCTACTACAGAATGTGAGTGCGGGTTCCCTGCGTTAGCTTCTGGTTTATTGGCTGCTTGCTAACCACAACGTGGTTTCTGCAGAATGTGAGTACTCTATCCCTGCGAGTTATGGCGTCCTCTTTTTTTTTTTCACCCAACAATCATCCAGGTGGTACGTGTATGCATAGTTCTATGTTCCCTTCAAACCCGCAATTTCCTGGTGTTCAGTTTGTGAGTTCGCACGCTCTCCCCATGTTCCCCGAATGATCCATCTCCAGGAAAAGAATATCGCTTTCTGCGTCGATGCCTTGAAGAACAAGCTTCCGACAGTCGTATGTGGAACCAAACCTTTATCCGTTCTTGGGTGATACATTGCCAGGAGGAGCTCCTTGAGACTCCGTTGGGACTCGCCCGGATCGTAGCTCGTATGGCGCGAGATTACCCGTTGACCCGAAACTAAATTTGCTCAAGTACTATGCATCTGTGCTGAGCATACATTCACAGAAGGATCCGCATTTGCGGAGGGTTTTGGTCCAGCCTTCGTAACAGCGCTGGATGCGTATGTAGGGTCGGCCATGGAGGCTGAGGTCATCAAAGAAATTGGCGAAATGGACTCAGAAGCACACTTTCGAACTAGCCATACAAAGTTGTACCACATCGTCAAAGCCCATCTTTTACGTGCGGCTTCGAATATAATCCTGGAAAGATACCTCTGCTCACGGAAAATTTCAGGTACACGACCCGAGGGGGTCTGATATCACCGATCCTACCCCCGAACTATTATCTCCATTTCCGCGACTCATTCTGTACTACTGACTGTCAACGAAACCTTGATCGATATGTCTCATCGCCGCATACCAATGAGATAGCTGGGTGTCCGTACTTCAGTTGGATGCCATTCTTCGTTAAGGAGCCTCAACTTCCACTTGCATATATCTTGCTCAAACCACTATGCTTCGTCCAGGGTTACGCTTGAATTTTCTTAGATACTTCCTACCGTCAGTCAGCCCTCTAATGATCTCGCAGCTTGCAGCTACTTAGGCATCCCGGTGAATTCATTTTCATCCTCGTTTATTCAGTTTTTTCTTCCAGGCTTATCAAAAATTTCATTTTGTTGGCGATCCCACATTTAATATTTTGTGCACTCATCTCTTTCATTCGCAGGTGTCTTTCGTACTTGATCAAATCAACCAGTGCGCGCTCTTCAAGGACTCCATGCAATAAGTTTATCTGTCATTGTGCACGGAAGGATTCGGAGGGAAGCTCGAAGAACGACTCGAAGGTACAGTCTTTGCCATCGAGGAACGACTAGGCGGTAGAGTGTTCGCCGTCAGGAACAACTCGGGGGGAGAGTCTTCGAAAGATGACTCGGCAGTAGACGTTCGCTGTCGAGGAACGATTCGAAGGTGAAGTTCGAGGAACGACTCAGAGGTAGTCTTCGAGGAACAACTCCGAGATAGAGTCTGGGACAAACAAACGACTCGGAAGCGGGAACCACTCGCCTTCGCCGTCAGAAACGACTCGCAGACAAAGCACAGTTCGTTTGACACTTGACACAAAATCGCCAGGAGCTAGCTGGATCGGCGCACCACGCCGAGTGGAGGCAGAAAGAAAAGAAGGAAGTGGATTGAAGAGATCCAAGATATTCGTGGCGAGCGAGCGCCGAATAGTCAGAATGTATCGCACCGAAAATCTCACTGGCAGTTAAAGAACACGAAGTACTGTCGGCGGTCGGCGTGCATAGCGACGCACAGTCAGCGTGCGCTCTGTCATCCAGCGTGAAGAAGGCTATCGTCGCCGGTCTTGAGCGCGCGGCGAGTACACAAATCGAACGGTGCGAATGGCGAGGATATAAGGTGAATTAAAGAATGCGGAGCGCACGCCGATTATTATAATGAGGTCGTGCCTGGGAGCGATAGCGATGGGTGAGTCCACTCGAGCTCGGGGTGGATGTATCGTCGGAATGGAGACGCAGCGCTGAGTGTCTTGTCAGTTGATATGGGCAACTGATACGAGCGGTATGAGACGAAGTAGCAGGAGTGAGTTTTGCTGACGGAGTGAGAATGCATCGGATCCGGTAGCGAGGGAGATGTGAGGTCACAGAAAGCGAGGTTGGCGTGGGCGTTGGAAGGGGATGAGCGGGATCGCGCACGTACTCGCATGGCATTAGAAACACGGTGGTAGACGTGCAGCGAGTGGGGAAAGGGGGCGCCGCTCTCCTGCGTACTCGAAGACGGCCTCGGGAACTAGGTGCGGGCGGGCGGGTCAGAGGACTCCGGATTGAATTCGTGTGAGTGAGACGCGCGGTATTCTGCCATACGCGCACGCGTGATGTGGGATGGTTCGCAAGTTGACGATGGGATTTGAGTGTTCGAGATAAGGTGTTTGTATTCACAGCATGATTTGGCAGCGGGGAAGCGGCACGGAAAACGAGGTAGGCGTGGGCGCTGGAGCCAGTGCGCGGTCGACGGGAAGCGTCGTGCACGTACCCGCGTGAGGAGCGACAGAAACACGATGGGTCCCGCTCTTCGGCGCGAGTCAGAGAGTACAGGCGCCGCCAAGATCCTTGTCGGGCGGTGGTCCACCGACATCGTGTTAGCGGACCGGGTGGTGTAGCAAAGCGATAAGTAGTCTGTTTTTAAGTCGGGGTGCTCGATCGGACCAGGAACCTTATTACATAATCAGGTTTTCAAGGCCTTCCTCGTGTTTTTGAACTCTGACCATGTCTTCAGTGGGAATTAATACATGTTATCTGTACCCTCAAATTTATTTGGATTTTCTGGGTGCTGTTTGACGCCTTTGCGCAATGGTTGAAGTTCGTGAGTTTTTGTCACATGGATGTCACACCACAACCGATGAAAATGTACCACATTGTTTTGAGGGTTATTTTGAAAATTCTGTGGGGACAGATCGTCTCGAATAAGCTTATACAACTGCTTCACATGTGAAAAGAACTGGAAGAATGTGCCAGGAAGCGAAAACGACACGAAAAGAGGTCAAATTGAAACTCCGACACTTACGTAACAAGATGCTGGTCCGATCGGGACCCCGCGCTTACTAACAGACTTCAACATACCGAGTTACGAGGTAAAAGTTGTATCGTCTGTCTAGGAGAGACTAAGCGATAAGGCACACGCAGCGACGTCACCCCTCGAAGTGGAAAGAGGCACCGGCGGGTGAGCCAATTCAACTTTAATGCGTGGAACTGAAACGCACCACTGAATATGCGTACACGCGAGGCGCCGAAATGAGACTGAGGCCAGCACGAGTTAGTGGCGGGCAGACATCGAGAATGGGCGTGGGCGGTAGGGAGTTGCGTGGTTAGCCAGCAGCATGGCGGACGTGCGCGCGAGAGAGAAGGCACGCGCAGCGAGTGGACGGAAGGGTGCAGCGCCAGTAGCCGAGCAGAGACGCGGTGAAGACGTCGCGGGAGGGCGGGCGTGGCTTGGAGGTCGATAAAACACCTTGAGCAAATGGGAACAACAAATGGACGAATGGACTGTCGTGGTGGTCAAGGAAGAGGAAGGCACCGATCATTACGGCACCGTGGCGGTGCCCTCGGGCCGCTTAGCGTTGATCCGACACGCAGTTTGTCCGCAACCTCCACCTGCCGACGCGTTCCTCGCCGCTGGCCCGCTTTACGTTCCCCGTTTTCCTTCACTGTGAGGGCCACACCATTATATTCTATCTCCTACTTTGACGCACCCACGCATCGCTGGCGGCCTCCGCATCTACGCCACCGGGCCCACGGGCTCTCTCGAATCGAATCTCTCCCGCTGAGCCTACCACGAAATCCGGCCTTCCGCTCTATGATACGTTACGCGGAGATCTTCCCGGATGCCCGTATTGCTGTGATGTTGCATATTATGGAGCATAGGGCGGCTGATGTCCACCATCCTTGCCCTCTGCACCGTGCTCTGTCACTGGAGGTTGTCCACATCGCTCAATATCCTGCGCCTCGTCGAATGCTGATTCTAACCGCTGGACTAGAGTCCATTTCGCCGCATTGACTGCACCATTCTCTGTGTGCTTCGCAACTCAAGATATATGGATGCCCCAACGTCGCTCCTCCGTAACACGGGGGGAAATAGCGTTCTTCATCAGGGGCCTCAGGTGCCCTTGATTGATCCTTTGGACGTTCCGCTGCTTTTGCACCTCCCATCTACCTTCCCATGCCTCTTGACCTGTTACGCCCCTTTTGCTTTCCTCTGCCCGGCGGCTGTTTCGTTTTACTGGCGTCAACTACTACTCGTTGTGATGTATCCGGTTGGCCACATCGTGTTGATGCACATCCTGCGGCTTGTGCGATGTAGCAGCTGCCCAGAAGGGAAAAGCCCAGACGAAAAATTAGCAGCCGCTCATTGTCTTCTCCAAGGTGCGGTTCTTGTTCGATAATTGTGGATTCATCCTCCGCGTTCTGTCTCTGTGTGCGTGAACCTACTCCCCGCATCCTCATCCTCATTCGTACATGCCGAATTCATCCCTCCCTTCCCTTCCGCCTGCGTATGACAACACACATCGCTCACCCACCTGGCAGCCGTATCTTTCAACTCCGTAGCGCTGCGGCAAAGTCACGCGCAACATGGCATACGCCGCCTACACTTGCGTAGCGTATCTCTTCCCCTACTTGCATCTCAGACAGCGGGATTTTGCTAGATCAGCCCACCACGCGCCCCGAGACGCCACTGACGCTCTGATTTGGTGCTCGTGGGGACGGGCATCAGCCGATCCAAAAGCGGCAGCTTTGGTCGTGTTTGTTCCCACCTAGAAAATCAGAATCCATGTTCCCTTGTGTTCTGCCTTCCACACGCACAATAGCGACTAGTTTTGGCTGTATGAAATGTTTATTTTACTTATATCTTCATGGCCCTGCATGCAAAAAATATACTTGAGGCAAAAATAAATTTATTCTGGCATATTCCCTTCCCGTCACAGTGAGCACTGTCTGATTGTGTTCCGTGTTCTTCACCAGAACTGCTGTGAGTACCAGAGATGCTATATACGCTGTTTTCCTGACATTTAAGCAGCTCTGATTTGACCTTTGTGAGCTTCTACCTTCACCAATTCTTTGCGCTAGCATTGAAAACGCGAGACTTCCAGCGCACAGATCCGAGCTCCCTGCGGGCCAATTGTTGTATCTTTTCGTATTTTGGCGCAGAAAGAGCAAACAAAACCTTAGTTTCTGTGGCTCAGGAATGTCATCAATACCGATGGATGCACAATTGACGGTGTTCTCGTGGTGAGGCAGCCGGCTCGCTCCACCCGCCTTTTGAAAAAAAGTATTGGCCAGCGTCACAAGAGCGAGAGCATCACTAGAGTGGACACGGAGCATCAAAATAGCCATAATAGTGTTAAAAACTGGATAAAAGACGCGAGTATGAAGGAGTACATGGTTGCGCATCGAGAGTTTGGTGTGTGACAATGTGTGACCCCGCACAATAACTTGCCTGCGCAAAAAGCTAAAGGCTTCTTCAATTCTCATGGAATCTTCAAGGGTTCGCAGGCAAAGTTGTTTGAAACCATCTGTACTACAAAAAGTACTTTCCCCGATTTTCTTTTCTTTCCCTCACTTTCGCTCAGAGTGACCGTTCTTTGGCAAAATTGAGCATAACCTTTGGTTAACGGGCATAAATGAAAATCGAAAAAAGTACTTTTAATCTTTGGCTAATTTTATACGATTTGGCGTCCTAGCTTTCTGTATAAAGTCCTCAGGGAAAAAGCCTTTAGGTTTGCAAAACTGGAACCGACTGCTCAGGTCAACCAAACAAGGCCAAAGCTGCCACTTTCCGATCGGGCGATGCCCGTCCCCAGTGCTCGTTCAGCGCTCGCAAGGAGAACTCGACGATTGTCGCGTTGGACTGACGCCATTGACGTCCGGTCGCTGGTGTCGTGCGGATTAATTTGGTGCTCGTTCGGCGCTCGCGAGCAGAAGTCGACGATTGTCGCGTCTTGGTCGAGTCACCTCAGCAGCTGGCTGATGTGTTCGAGGCCCGAATTCGAAGCCGAATCGCGGGCGAAGGGGGCACTCGCACTCGCGGTCCCCAATATTCAGCTACAGCAAAATGAGCGAGATGATGAATGGCATTTCGACTGATGGACGGAAGATCTAGGCTCGTAACCAGCCTGCCTACGAAATAGTAACAATTGCGGCGAGCGCGTTGCCGTAGGCAGGCTGGTACAACTCGGGGCGCTCAAAAGGGCGTGGCCGGAGTTTGAAATTTGAGTGGTTTCCCACGCTAACTTTTGCCTGCAATTCGCGTAAAAGTGATGACACAAACGCTTGGCAAACTCGGCGATCACATTCCCACGCTCAGCCTCTTTGAACACCACCTTCAGATTCACGCCATTTCTGTGCACTGAAACGCAATTCTGAGGAGGCAGAATCCAATTGATAGATTTATCATTTATTTATCCGACTTCAACCAAAAAAACTGCTTCAAAATTGAATAAGAAATGAATACTTTTTGACAAGCGCACCTAAATTTCAAACTCCGGCCCCGCCCTTTGGCACCTCCCGAGTTGTACCAGCCTGCCTACGGCAACGTGCTCGCCACAAGGTTGCTATTCGCAGGCAGGCTGGTCACGAGCCTACGGAAGATCGAGAATATTGAACACTTCAATACTTGATCCCTTACATGCACCGCTCGTTGCGCTTCGGTTCGCCCGGGCCCGCCTCAAAGCCCAACGCGCACAATTGAAATCTTATACGTGGAACTAGGACTGGGACGCGGGTGTGGCCTTATCCCGTGTCCAAGCTATGTTGCACATGATGTTGATTTGCGTGCATAGGTAGGTGTGTGGTTCGAGCTCCCTGTCGATCTTCGCGTGCGGGCCGCACAAAAGGTGAGTTGTGACATTTGCACGGGATGTGAAAGGTGGGTGCTTTGTGAACTTTGTGCTTTGTCCCAAGTATCTCGCCGGCTAATACTGGCCCAAGTAGCTTGCAGATTGTGGAAACAGGAATTTGTATTTGCGAAATGCGGCGATTAAACGAGGTCGATGTTACTTTCGCAGTGGTACGGTGGATTCCCAGTGTAAATTTGTTTCTAGTGCAGGTGGAAAATGGTTGAGGTAATGCCTTTTGCTTGTCGTTGTTCATCATGATCTGATTACGGCCTGTCCGTTGCCCTTCGGCTCGCCCGGCCCAGCCTCGAAGTCTCACAGGCACAATTAAAATATTATACGTGGAACTAGCACTGGGATGCGGGTATGTCGGCGTATCCCGTGACTCTTTCTGTTCAAGTTGTGTTGCACACGATGTTGATTTGAGTTATGAGATTCGGGCGGGGTGGGGAAGCTGGGCGACTTTGAGTTTCGTTCTCCGCTCGCTGATACTGGCCCAAGTAACTTGCAGATTGTAGAAACACGCGGTTGTAGTTGCGGAACCCAACGATAAAAGGAAGACGAATTTGCTTCGGCGGTGGTACGGTGGACTCGTGGTGTAAAATTTGTGTCCAGTGCACGCGGAAAATGATGGAGGTGGACAGATAAAATGCCGCTGCGGTAGTTGAGTTTGCCGCAGTGACGCTGCGGCAGTGCCGAGAATTGCCGCAGCAATGTCACACTGCCGCTGTGTCACACGCGGCAATGTCCCTCTGTGTGCCTCAAAATTTGGGTTTCAAGATAAATGGATAATTTGATATTGCCATCTTTATACTCATTATTACAAAAGTCACCGGAAATTGCGTCATTGCATCAGACCCTGTGCACCAAAGTCGAAAGCCTGTTGTTATTATTTGCTCCAGGTTACTACCAGTCAACGACATATTATGAATCACTTCATTGGTTTAATCAAGAGACATACAAAGATCTGTTGTGCTAGCTGTGATTATGAAATCTGGTTATCACTGCGTCAAAGGTACCCCTGAACTTAGTTTGTCTAGGTACATGTAGGTCTGTAAAGGTAAGCGTAGTTGACTACACAGGCCCTGACTAGGCAACATAGACCAACCTTGACACAATTGTGGCCATATACATGTAGTCCCTGTCAAGGTCTGCATACACCCATAGAAGCAATTCATGTGAACAGGTTATTGAAGATTTTCTCTGACTTGGTCAGTCAAACTCGAGTCCTGACAACGGCGAGAGCCAGAATCTGCCTTCAATTGCTGTTAAAAGGAGGATATAGGAAGGAAAGGGACAGTTATTTTGGGTGAAATATTCATATATTATTCTCTCGATGTAAATCATGCAAGTTCGGTTGAAATTTGTGAATTCCACTTGTAATTCAGCTGGTTTTGACACCGATGTTTATGTCAATAAGGGTCTCAGGGTACGGTTTATTCATTGACCTTGACAAGCCAGCTGGCTTGCATGCCTAGCAGAACCTTTGATCATGTTCAATGGTGTCAACAATGAGTTATGAAGAACTAATTCAACCACAGGAGAATTAATCAGTCACAAACCTTCATTGTATCCACCATGCAGAATTTGCATTCCAGGGCCTGGGCAATGTGTTAGAAACACAAGCCACATTTTATTTTTTGCGGGTGCCAAGGCGACAAAGTGGCTTGCGCAAGCCGACAAATTGGCTTGCAAGCCAGTTTGTCAGATGTTGGCATGTGATCACAGCCAAATCCACGCCCACGCCCAAAAAAAGCCATTTGGCGCAGGCGCAAGCCACTTTGGCATGCCAAAAACGTCACTCTCGGGTAATGCCTTTTGCTTGTCATTATTCATCATGATCTGACTACGGTCTGTCAAAAGATCGCTGGATTCTTACGATGGTTGGTCCCGCTCAACACCGCCCTCTTCGAGCCAGGATCAATGAAGTTCGTGTGTCCGTAGCATGCTCGCAGTCTGGAAAAGCCTTCCGTCCACTGAATTGATTGCTTTGGTCCCGCTCCATATCTAGGCAAGGTCCAGATAATCCTCACCGCGCGTAATGGAGCTGCGCAATTATTTCTTCTGTTATTACTGATAAAATCCGCTAATTACATAATGGCAGACACTGCCTCGCAGCGTTAACACTCTCACATCCGGGATGCAGGCCGAGTAACTGACGTTCCAGCTTCTCCCAATACGACGCGGTTCGTCCGCTCGCCCATACTGTCGACCAAGAATAAAATGAAGAGAAGCGCAGTGTGGTCCCAGCGGTGCAGCCGACGCACGTGAGGAAACTGGGAGAGTTGCTTCTATGCTGATGGCATTTTCATTGAGTGAATGCTGGCAAGTTGTCAAGTTATTCATCTGATTAATCATGATGGTCTATCTAAAGAGCGCTGGGCTCCCTAGCATCATGATTCGAGCCGACAGCGCAGCGCCACAGGAGCATAATTAATCACGGTGCGATGGATGAACTCCCGTCGATTTGGTGTCGTGCACGCTGGCACGCCAAGCGCCCGCAGAGACCGATCAGTTTGGCGTCAACCTCCGAAGCAAACAATGTGTCGCGTCGAGCTCTTTCTCACTCTCCCTTTCTGTTCCACGCGCCGCCTTCGCGCTCCGACATTCGCATCGACCACACGGCCTCGCCGCGCCTAGACTTAGGTCTATTTCCCTTTATCTCACTGTTTCACTCCAGATCCATGTGATTCCTTTCAGCTTATTTATTTTTCCACTTCCTATCTCTGATTCTCCCCCTTTTATTTCATATTTCTGCTTGTTCCTGGATACCCACCTGTTTCATATTTTATATTTCATCTCCCTAGTTACAGCTGCCTATATAGCCTGTACCTATTTCAAAATACACACTTTTCTGCCCCCCACATCGTGCAGCTCAAGTCAATTCATTCGCCATCACCCACGTCCACGTCCCCGCTTCGCTTCGTTTCGACTTGCCTACGCCCACGTTTCGCTTCGCCGCCGTTCCCGCTGCCATCCTCCGTGCCCGCCGGTCATTTGTCGGCATCAGTGCTTGTTGAAGCAGCTCGCCTTTCTCCCTTCCTTCCCTCCTTTGTGCAGCTGCCTCTTTAGGTGTTTAGCTCGCGCTTAGCCGGTCGGTTGGTTCGTCATTGGTTACTGAGGACGCTGTTCCGCAATTAGCAGCGCTCGATCACCAAACTTCCAAGAGCCAGCCTCGACCCTATCCCGTTCCGTTTGGTCTTTTCCCACTGCGCTGATGAGCTCAAATCCAAATAATATCCCTATCTCTTCGCATCAGCTGAGACGATATTTTGGAGGTGATGTCCTGGATGTACCGTGCCAAATATGCTATCTCCGCGATCGTAGTCGCTGATTTGCAGTCTGTTAGATGTCCTCCGTCCCCTGGATCGGTTTCTTTGATCCCACTGGCGGTGACCTCCCACGCTGGCTTCTTCAGTCAGAACATTCCGGAGCTTCTTCGAATGCCATTCGTTCCCTGGATACTGTGATGCCGTGGGGTTGTGCCCCATCTCACCTCTTTCTTGCACCGCACCTTCATGACGCAAATTTTGGACGGAATTAAATCCTTTCGACTTGGATATGCCGAGGAGCGCCGTGCGTCACCCAGTCTCTTCTTGCACAGCAACTTTGTCGACGCCATTGCATGTGATCAGCATATCCATGGAGGTGGACTACCCCGATCGTGGTGTGCGCATTTCTCCTCATTTCTCCCTTCCTCGCGGTCGTAAATGGTTCGTTCGCTCTGCATGAACGCCCTTGAGGTTCTAACTTCAAACAATTTGCAGTCCCACTCTCCGCATACAACATTGTTCAAGAATTCACCTATCAGCCCAACGACACGCTTCCGGCCGTCTTCTTGGGCAACCTCGTCCCCTCGGTCCTCCAGAATCCCACGGACAGCTTCACTCCGCAGCTTTTGAATGTCGGAGAAACGATCGTGCTTCATGATAGCATCTTCAATTATACGATATCTCAAGCATTTGATGGTGTCGATACCAGCAAGCCTGTCTCGACCTTCCCGTACTTCAACAATCCACTCTCTGACGGCTGCGACGTCGTAAGTCTGTCCGTTTCTTTCATCGAAGACCGGGGCTCCTGAACCATCCACACAGGCAAATCTCACAATTCAAGTGCAACTGACCAACTATACTCTACCTGGCTTTAACTATTGCAGCTCCAAGGTACAAGCTAGCGTGAGTAGATCAATGATTCCTCCAAATAACGGATGTATTCACTGCACCTAGGGAATCGTTGTATGCTACGTGCCAACCCTCTTCTATTTGACATGGAGTGGACTCCCATTGGACGAATTTTTTCAAGCTATTCGAAATATCCCGCGTCTCAGTAGCGGCGACATCGTGAGATATGATTTTTTTATTGCGGGTCTCACACTCTCACAATTACGTCCCATTCCGTACAGGAAAGCATTTTCTACACATGGTAACATATTTTGTTGAATCCCTACTTCATTCAATGTTTGCCGACAACCGTATCAGGAGCGGACCAGACCCATCCTATGGAATTCGGCGGAATCTTACGCAGGGCGAGATCGGTTTCACCGTCCATCCATGCTGTGACTGTGATGCGGTTCTGGCTGGTGCCCCGCTTGAACGTGGCGCATCTCTACTCAAGTCGCCTTGTTCTTCGAACCCTCCGGGTTTCGTGGTGGTAGAGATCCAGCCACTCACGTTTAGTTCTGAATCAGGGGACATTTCGGTTGTGCCACTACCCTCTCTACCCATGCAGATTGCCGACCTATTAGCGCAAAGTTCATTGGAGAGTATATCCTTTCCTCTCGGCATTGCGTGTGAAAATCTGTTCCAGACATTCTACCATCTCATCCGCCTCGATCTCGGAGTAATCGTATACAATCAGATATACAACTCTCCGCAGATGTTCAACCGCACGATCGGATCGATAGACACGGGGGAGTTCGACAGTTGGGCAAACGCAGCCAGGAATTTGACCTTCAATGCGATGTTGATGGTGCAGTGGCTGGAGGAAGTGGAGTTCTTCCAGAATAATACTCGGGTTCCACCTCTGGAGTACCTTCGATCCGTCCCACGTCTCAAGCCCGTGGGCTCAGCAGTCACCAGCGTCTTTGTGTCGACATTTGCCATGCTCTCGGTGATGTGGACGGTATTCTCGCTAGTTGCCGGAGTGCTTGCGAGGGCTCATGGCGGTAAGTTTGCATGCCTCGCCCCCTTTATGTTCACTGATGCTCATTCCACAAGGTAAAGTTCCAGACGACACCACGGGGAAGAAACATACGCTCGAGCAATCTAGAATGTGGAAAAAAAAGTTGGAGAGCGGGATGGACGGTACGGAATACACTGCATTACGAGTGGGGATAATCTTGATAGAGTCTTTCTTTTGTTTCAGAGGTAGATGAGAGCGAGGTTATCCTACTCGGTCATCAAACAGCGGTGGACCCGTGGAGGGAGATGATGGAAAAGAACGAGATGCGGATGCGTGTTGCCCTAGTACACATCAGCGCCGCGTTGAAAAAACATGGCCTCATGGAAGATGATGCTTGGGTCCAGGACAACGAGACTGCGGTGGAATGAGTGCACTAAAATTTGGATGGGCAATGGGCTCGCTGGGATCCCTCATGTAATATTTAACCAGCTTGAGTTGAAGTAACACGTCGTGGTATCTATCTGGATGCAAAATTTTATGATTGATGGTCAGTTCGCAGAAAACTAGCATTGAACAGGTTCGGATACAGGCGCCATTTGGGAACACGCAGATTGCGTCGAGCTCGAGAGATCTCCGACCGTTGAGCGCATGGTTTCTCGAACGCTCTGAAGAGTCTGAAGATCAAATAAAGAAGATAATGAACGCAAACAGCACATACCTTGGGCGTGAGTTGCCACAACGCTGGAATACTTGCAGTTATTCGCCGTCACGGATATATTGTTCAACTCCAAGCTCGTTGAGTGGGAAAGGTGCGAGGCCTAGGAGCATGAGGTGGATCCGGAGAGTTTCAGGGTGCATCTTCAATATGGGTTGAACACGCCGGCGGTAGAGATCGCTCTTCAGGAATTTCCGTGGTCACGGCGAGGGCTGCCGGTGGGTAGGCTCTGAAGATGACATCGGGCGGCGGAAAGCAAAGAAGAAGAAACCAAAAGTAAAACTAGAGATCCAGTGGCTTCTGGGTCGGGAGTTTGCAATTTCCATCAGGCGAAGGAGTAGGTCCGTGACCTGAACGTGCAAAGATCTTAGATGAGAAACAGCAGTAGATTCAAGATATCTATTTTGGCGATCAGTTCAGCATGGTGGTATCAGCGACAAGATGTTCTCTGATTGCGACCCCACAGTAGGCTCATGTATGCGAGCCCTAGAACGTGCTCTTTGTGGTTCGACGGACGTCGAGGACAGTTCTCACTGTCATCGCCGCAGAAAGCGCTGAACCGAAATTCAGATCTTGCGAGCATCGAATGCTGGCCAGTGCACCAACTACCGCCGAAGATGTACATTGAAAAGGGGGGACCAACCGGCGGAGCGAGGCTCAGTGGCTGCAAAAAAGGTATTGGATGACGCCGAGGCAGGCTTTGAGAAGTCACTGTCGCGGTCAAGTCTTGGTAGGAAGGAAGACGTAAAGGGTGATCTATGCGGCAGTGCGGAGCCCAGAACTAGCAGAGAACGCATCCAGCGAAACGGCAGATGGTGAACCGGCGCCTCTCTCATTTTGATTTGATTTTTTTTTTGTTGGGTGGCAGCTGAAGAACACGAAGTACCGTCGGCGGTCCGCGTGCGTAGGGATGTGAATAGCCGGTGTGAACATAGGATGCGGCGCCGCACTCGGGCGTGGACAGGGTCCCCGTCGGCGGTACCGAGCGCGGCGGCCAGTACACGGAACGAATAGCGCGAATGATGAGATGTAGGATGAATAAACGAATGCGGAGCAGACACAGATGACCGAGGGCGACGCGTGAGTCGACTCGCACGCGGGGTTGAATACGGGAATGACGCTGACGCCGAGGCGGACCACTGCAAACCGCGATACAAGTCATAGGAGTTGGAAGTTGATGATGATGGGGCCGAGTGGGATGCGCATGGCGAGACGAAGTGATGGAGGGGAGTTCTGGGGGACTGAGAACGTGATTTGGTCATTGGGGCGCAGAGATATCTGAACACGAGATGCGCGCACCAGGCTAGCATGGGTGTTACAAGAAGATGGACAGTCGCGCCCTCAGGATCGTGCACATTGAGACGGTGCAACAAATAAAGCGTTGATCCTCTGGAATTTTCGTGCTTTTTCAGACCAGAATGCAAACCATCTGGAAGTGTAGGAATGCACCTAGGCGGTTACTTATACAAGTACACTAGGACCCTGTCTGGTGATATAAAGGAGAGTTAGCATTGACTCTGTGAAGGAGTTCAAAGAGAGGCTGTTAGAAATCACCAGACATGTTCAGACTGATGCCTAGGCAGCTAGGGACCAATAGTACAAGACACCATATGAGACTTGTTAGGGATTGCCAGTGCTCAGGCAGATGATCGTTGACTTTGGACAGAACTGTTAGGTTGAGGAGATGGCTGAGGCATTGATCCAGAGACTTTGGCATAAGAAAGACACGTGATGGTCAAGCATGGGTGTGACCTGATAAACATAGACAAATATTGGAGAATGATCAGACAGTTCTCATTGGGACCGAGCATCGGTAATCTTTGCGGTCAGGATCTGCAAGTCCAGAACGTCACCAGGCTGCATGAATCAGCAACCAAAACTATTATTAGACAGGATTCAACTCCTGCCATACAGCAACGTACTTGTAGGTGCAGACGGTGGCACTTGCAATCATGCATATACCAATTATAGACCTAGACAGTCATTCAACATGACCTATCCTACCTTAGATGCTTGCAAATGGCCTCAGCATATTTATTTTGACTCATTTTCCTTTATCTCATCCATCACTGCTCATATGTATAAAAACCCAGTAGAATAGCCATGACGCCAGATTGATCTCGCCTAAGTACCAGTACAGGTTTCTCAGGCTATATGTAGAGATTTTGGCACCCCAAAACTCTGCTTGTATTAGTGTTTATTTGGAATCTGGATATTTGTTTGACTCTGGACTTGGAGTTTGAAAGTTTGTGAGGCCACTCCAGCAACAGAGGCAAGACTGGTCGGATCATGAACTTTGAGCCCAACGGCTAGGAAGTTGTGATTGATCTCAATCCAAGGGCGACCACAGCACCCAGTATATACAGGGTGGGAAACAGAAATTCCAGGGCCAGATGGAATGTCATCTGATTGGAGTGTCGCAGTTGATAATGCATTGAGCATATTCTTGATACTGCTCTCCATGACTTGGCACTCGGCAGGTGGGATGACATCGGAGTACTGAGAGGAGAATTTGAGACCATTGCTCTAGCAGAATATTGAGAAGTTATACCTCATGAATAGCTGCAAGAAGGTGTAAGACACCGCTGTTTTGCTCCTGGAGACGGAGGCAGTCTCTGATTTGGGTATGCAATGCTCCATTCACTTGGTCTCCAAGCTGGAAGAATGCGATATGGATACTCTCCAGGTGAAGAGGAACAAGCTCTGGCTCAGGATCAGCCATGGTAAGAGAGGGGTTTGTCGTCTCGGAGCTGCAATAGCTTGGTAACCTGGTGCTAACCGATTGTTTGAGGGCACATGACTGTCACTGTGATCATCGACGAGAATTTGCATCTGCTACCACCAAAGTGAAGAAATGGCGGTGGTCAAAAGCAAGAGATCACCAGAGTTGAAAACGAAATCAGGATTTGATCAAGCAAGAACAAAGTCCGAACGGAATGAAAACCAAATCATGACATGATCAGCAATCAAAGATTTTCGTTTTCGCTGTTGAGGTTTTCATTTTCACGGCTTGTGTTTTGGTTTTGTTGATCTTGTTTTGGTTTTCGTCTATAGGAATTTCATTTGCGTTGAATGCTGGGTCGGTTTGGTTATAGACAATTTCATTTTCACCCAGGTTTGTACGGCTTTCTCTTCATGTATGATTACGCTGATGATCATTGTGATCATATGCGAAAGCAGGAGATATCTTGACTACAACCAAAACATGGAATAAAGTCTGAAAAGGACACCTATAGTTTGTATTGTGTGTAGTTGTAGTGCAGCAACAAAGTTGATGATTGTAATAATGACTTGCAAGAACCACATGCTCATCTCCTCCTCCAGCATCCAACCTGGCACACAGTCTGCCATTTCAAATGTCTTGGTAAGTACCTGCACTGCCTCCTGGCAGTCCATCTCATCCCCAGAAGCCAGGTGGTGGAGCCAATCTTCATCATCATCTTTGATCAGAGCTGTCTGCCAGTCTGTCCTGAAGTTTAGCTTTGACTTTTTATAATTGAACTTGAGCATCTGCAAGGCTTCCATGAGGCAAGGACCCATTTGATTGCATCATTTTGTATCTGTCTCCACTGACAATGAAGACACATGTTCAGGTGGTACTGCTGTCGCCTGGATTGGTGCATAATCGACAAACATGTAATAGATTGTGGGCCAAATGGTAATTCCGTGATTCTGGTGCAATCCATCTGAATTAGAGACTTGAAAGAATGCACCAAATTCAACTTACCAGTAGCCAATCATGTTCATTGTCTGAGGTGGGGGGATTGGACTCTGAATATGGCTGTTCATTTTGTCCTCCACTTGCCATAAATCCCATGAAGATGAAGCTGTTGGAGCTGAAAAGTCCAATGCTTGCTGAAAATTGCGGTGTTTGCTGCTTGTAGAAGCATTGTTGTGGCAGGAGTGCATGGTTGAAAAGATGGCTGAGAACCTGGCTGACTTTCACAAGCACTGTCGGTAAGGCTGCCAGAACAAGCATGGCTCTCCATTTCTGCTGATCCTGATACAATTGGAGCTTTTCATTTGAGTTAACGGGTGGATCTGAACTTCATAATTATTGCTACTTTGTTTACCATAATTTTCCTTGCATATGCTGCATAAACCTTGTTGGCAACTTCATTGCTGAGACAGACTTGTGGCCACCAGCACTTCTCTTTTCCCTCTCAAGTGAGCTCCTGGAGCTAATCATGACACTGACCTGACTTGTGAATGAATGCACAGGGCAGTCAAACCAATCCGGCCTTGTGCCATGCTCGAACTGCTTGTCTGGAAATTTCATCATCTGACTCTGTTTCTGTGTCAGTTTCAGGATACACAACATGACTGTCATCCTTCTCCATTGCCTTAATGACTGGGTTTGAAATACATCAATGCTGAGATATTGATTTCATGTCCATAGCTGATGTTCTCACTGAAGATAGGTTGAACTCAGATGAAGAGGTCATTGCTCAGAGTTCAGATTGATCTGTACTTGTTACACCACATAAAATCACCTGTTCAAATAGCAATGTATGCTTGTACTGAATATTTTTTGGCATGTAAATGCTTGAAAATACCGATTTTCTGCACTGTGAGAACTCCCCCAGGTTGAGTTCTTTATGGAATGTGCCAGTTCTTGGCCTGGAATGATCATTTTCATTCATTGAATGGCCCCATAACCAATAACTGCCCTGACATATTTCCAAAAAATTCAAAACCACCAAAAAAGATTGGATTTTATTTTAAGCAATAAAATATCCCCATGTTACTGAACACTATGTGCCCTTGAAGATATCTTTTCCATCATTGTCACGGGTTATTCTAGCAGCCCAGATAGCCCAGGCTATGACATGCCAATGAGGATTTGGTGTTTTCTTTGGCTAGTCTGTAATAGTTTATTTTCAGGCTTATTGATAAATTTGGCTTCATAGACCCTTTTAAACATATGTCTAGTTTAAACACATGTCTAGTTTTCATGTATATTTTTTGAAATGCTCTTAAAGGCATGATTGAGGCTGAATTCTGATGGGAAAGCCTCACACCATGGAATTATGGGTGGCTGTGCTGTTGGCTGTGCCTGTCATCTTGCCTCAAGGATTTTTGCAGGCAGGGGTCCCTCATCTGAATTTATTTGGATACCCTTTGATGCATACAACATTCTGAATCATACCTGGGATCAATTCAAGGGCTCATCCTTACTATATAATCCAAATGCTGACAGTATAAGGTGGGAATAAACGACTACAGCATGAAACTGAACTGTTTCTTGCCTGAATATCACTATTTCATACCCAAAGAATTTGCATAGAAAATAGGTCAACTTGAGTTGACTTGACATCGACTCGGAAGTCGGTTGAAGTCAAGCACACAACTCAACTCAACTCAACTCAACTCAAGTTGTCGACCCCGAGTCCACTCGGACAAGTTGAGTCACAAGTCATGGCAACACTAGAGAGAAGCGACAGGCTTGTGCACAGCCAGTGGTCCTCAACAAAGGGAGGTCAGGCCAGCAACCAAGCAAAGGCACGGTGGTGACATCCCGGGATGCGAGGGCAGCCAATGAAAAGCACTAGCAAATAGAGGAATGGATTGCTGTGGTCAAGAAAGACCCAAGAGGAAAGAGGAGGCCACTGATCATTACAGCACCATGGCAGTGGTCTCTGGCCTATCAGCATTGATTCGCCACATGACCTGTCTGCAACCACCACACCTGTACAACCCACATTTCACCACTAATCAGCGCAGGAACTGCACCGCAATCCCCACAATAGTTATTGGCAAAAACAGCAATCTGGGGCTAACTTCGTCTAGGGCTATGCTCAATAACTTTTGATAACTTTGGACTTGTTGTTACTGTGGGTGATCTGTGCTATCAAAAAAGGAAAAAATCTTTATGTTTAAGTAAAATACATGAAAAAATAGCAAAAAGAAATTCACCTTTAAAGCTTACCCAACACCATTAATTAACATGGGGCCAGTTGTATGCTGTACCTATTAATTATCATAATTCTAGATAGACCTTTAAATAAGTTTCAAACAGCTCAGGCCACAAGGCCAAGTCCTAGACTCATTTGGATAACGTTCAATAATTTTGGGACTTGGCAGTGCTCTGCCACACAAAGGCCTACCCAAAAGGAAAATGTAGCTAAAAATAGATCAAAAAACCAAAGTTGTAGAGCCTATTTAGATGAGTTTGCCTGTATAGACAGCTTTGTTATCAGAGGCTTTATTCAGCTACAAGATATCAAACACTTGAAGCTTTTCTCACCAAAAAAGGCAAATGTTCTAAAAATAGACCAAAATCAAAGTTGTAGCCCTCCTTGATATGAATCTAATTGTATAAGAATTTTTCTTATCAGATGCTTTGTCACATCACAAAATGCAAAATACTTGAGCAAACACGAGTTTTTACAACTGTCAAAGTGTATTATAGTGGCTATCATTGTTCCAACTGGCCTTATCTCATTGATCCCTTGCTGAGGTTCACAAGCAAGACCCTATCTGACCAACCAAAAGTGTCAATATGACCTAGTATTAGTGAAAAAACCTCACATTATTATAAGTCAGTTGATCTGACAAATTGTCAATATAAAAAAAGCTTACCTGGTCAATTAAACTGATAACCAGTAAAAAAGCTACTAACTCTAGATCAATCTGACCTAGTGTCTTCACTGACAGCCATGACAAACCCTTACTTTCCTGGCTACAATACCAGTCAGTGAAACTAGTAACATATTATTGACTTCAATTCAGTGAATGCAATCTATGGACTTCAAGTTAGCTATCTATTGACTTCAATCTACTGACCTGAAGTCAGTGAATGACTTCATTGACTCCAATTTAGCAGTCTATCAACTTTGAGTCAGTAGACCACTCACTTCAAGTCGGTGAATCTATTGCCTTTATTGACTTCAATTCAGCAGTCTATTGACACCAAGTCAGTGACTCTATTGACTCTATTGATTTCAATTCTGTAGTGTATTGACTTTATTGACTTCAATTCTGTAGTATATTGACTCATTGATATCACTTCAGTTGTCACGTCCTGTGACGGCCTCCGCGGACTCCGTGAGGTACTTCATCTATGTTCGAGCTGAATGTCCGGCGGAGTACCGCCGGGGTTTGGTTTCTTCAATCGCAGCCTCAGGATTGGACGTTATTGTCCTATGCAACATGTTGTCATGTGTTCCTCGCCTATTGTTCGAACTCCTTCTTCTTCCCCGTATGTTAGACAATTAGCTTATTGTCTTTATTGTTCTCCATCGGACAATTCTCGGAGTTCCTATATTATATAAACCCCACATGTATTCTAGTTACTCAGTTCGAATATCGACTTAGTTGGACCCTATCTCTGTCTGTTCAACCGTCTCTCTCTATTCTGTCTCTCTCCTCGGAAATCGGGCTCCGGGCGTAGCGAAGGGCGCAGCGCACGAGCTGAAGCCAAGCCCGTTCAAGTAGAGCCGGACTCCTGTGGACTCCACCGGGATTCCTTCGGTAGTCCGCCCGGCTCAGTCGGGAATCCGGTACTTGACAGTATATTCGAACTCACCTTCCCTACGCCTCTCTTTTATGTCCGGGAGAGCTTCAAAAGATCCTATAGATCCAGTCCAGGAGCTACAGCGACAGGTGCAACGACAACGAATTGAGCAACAGAACCTAGCTCGAGACATTCGGTTGCAACAACGCACTCTTGAAGCCATTCGTGATTTATCTCCCATTCCCCGTGCTGAAACAGTCATTCCAGTTCCTCTGGACCGTACTGCATACAACCAACAGTTGCGCGACGCAGCCACGCAATCTATTCTTCAGGCCCATAATATTCACCAATCGGCTCACATTTCTGGTATCTCCGTCATGGCTCCTACAACTACCACTACTACAATGCACACCCAAACCTCTGTACAAGAAGGCCGTGCTCCGACTGAGTCCATTTCACAGGCTCGTCGTCCGAGCGGACTTCCGGTGGATGATTATACTCCCGCTGCTTCTCGTTCCCCTGCACGTCCTCGTGCTCCTTCTCGATACTCCCGTTCTCGCTCACCTTCGCGCGGCCGTTCTCGGACAACTCGTCATTCGGTCGGCGAAAGTCATGGTCACTCTGCTCAACAAACTCCCCAGGTTACAGGTGGAGCCGGTGGAGGTGATCATGGTAATGGGGGTTCTAGTCATGGTCATTCACGATCTAGCGGTGAATCTCATCCTTTTATTGGCATCCGCCATGGTTACTACGCTATCCCTCCGGCACATCCAGGAGCTGGTGGTAATGGTGGTGGTAATGGGGGTAATGGTGGTGGCGGTGGCGGAGCTCCTGGTGGAGGTGGTGGTCCTGGAGGTGGTCCTCCCGGCGGACCTGGTGGGCCCGGTGGTCCTGGCGGCCCCGGAGCTCCTGGGAACGATCCTGAGGAGGAAAACATGCGTAGATTCGCCAACATACTCGGTGCAGGAATCACCAACGCCCTTACCAATTTCAATGGTTCTAACGACAAATCCCGCGCTCGTGTCCGGGATCCGGATACTTACGATGGCAAGGACCCCGAGAAACTCCGCACCTTCCTTTTCCAGGGCATTCTTAACTTTAGAGATCGCCCGAATGCATTTCGCCTCGATTCTCAGAAGGTCAACTACATGATCTCCTACCTTACTGGCGATGCCCTTGGTTGGTTCGAACCGTCCCTCGTTAATCCGGACCCAAACAACATTCCGTCGTGGGTCAACGACTATGAAGCCTTCGTTGCGGAACTCCAGCGGAATTTTGGGTCTTATGACCCCCGCCAGGACGCCGAAAACGAGATTGTCTCGCTCCACATGACTGAGGGGCAGACGATTCAGAAGTATCTCGTGCGCTTCAACAAGTTGTCGTTATTAACGGGTTGGGATTCCCTCGCACTCCGCAAGGTCTTTTATGATGGGCTTCCGGAGCGGATTCAGATTAAACTCCGCGATCTTCCGGGTGGTAAGCCTACAAGCTTGGAAGTGTTAAAAGTTTCTGCACAGGCCATCGACGCCTCTCATTGGGAATGGATTAAAGAGAAGAAACTACGCCAGGCTCGGAACCCGGCGGCCGGTAATACCAAAGATTCCCCCAAGACCGATAAACCCGCTACTCAGGCGGCTCCTAACAAATCGGGTCAGACTTCCTCTACGCCTCAGAACAATCCCCAGGGTGGTTCGAAGAAGAAGAAGTCGTCTGGGGGGAACGGTGGGAACACCGGTGGATCCCCCGGACAAAACTCTTCTTCGTCGGAAAAGCCTTGGGCTAAGTTCCTGGGGCCTGACGGGAAGCTTTTGGAGTCAGAACGCAAACGTCGCATGGACAACAACCTCTGCCTTCTGTGTGGAGATGCTGGGCACACCGCTAATAACTGCAGCAAGCGCGGAGGTCGGACTTCCGGCCGCGCCGCCCAGACCACTTCCCCTCCCGCAGCTCCGTCGGCGTCCGCGTCCACCTCGACTTCACCACAGTCGGGAAACTAGTCAGCGGCTCCCGGACTTCCGCGCGACCCGGGGGTCGCACCACTAGTCTGGATCGCGCGGCCGACTTTGTACGACTTAATGCTGCTGCTCTTAATGACCCTAACGCCCTCTTCCTCATGCTACGGACTCCTTCTCTGCACGAACTGTTTCGGGTCCTTGTGGACTCCGGATCTTCCCACTGCTTCATAGATCCTGTCTTCTGTACCACCAATAATCTCACGCGCTATACTATTTCTCCGATCGGCCTCCGTCTGTTTGATGGCTCTGTTGGAGCCCTCATTACTGAGTGCACTCGCCTAGACGTCTACTTCCCTTCTGGTGACTCGATGCTTATCGAATTCTACGTCACACCTCTGGACTCCGCCTGCTCTGCTGTTCTTGGATACAATTGGCTGACCCGCTACAATCCGTTGATTGACTGGGTTTCTGGCCAAATCTCTTTCCGTTCACCTTGCTCTGTTGGATCCGCACCGGTTCCGCCCGGTGTTCCGGCTGTGCCAGTTACTACTAGCAGCCACTCCCCGGCTCCGCCCGGGATTCCGTCTTCGGTTTTACCCGAAGTTTCACCTGTTCCCTCAGTGGAACCTTCAGACGCTCCTCCAATTGACGCTACACCCCCGTCGATCTCCTTCATAGGAGCGGCTGCCTTTGCGCTCGCTTTGCGTGCTGAAGGTAGTACCCTGTACCGCCTACAACTCTCTACGGTCAATGGCCATGCGGCTTCGGTACCAGGAGAACCGCCGGATTTATCCGGACTCCCGCCCGAATACCAAGAATTTGCTGACGTCTTTTCGGCTTCCGAGTCGGAAAAGTTAGCACCGCACCGTCCTTACGATCTCAAAATTGACCTGGAGAACGGCGCTGTACCTCCACCTGGCCCCATATATTCCCTTTCACAGCTCGAGTTGAAGGCCTTGCGAGAATTTCTCGACAAGAATATCAACAACGGTTTTATTCGACAATCCACCTCTCCTCATGGAGCTCCGGTCCTTTTCGTCAAAAAGAAATCTGGGGAACTTCAGCTTTGCGTGGATTTCCGTGCACTCAATCGCATTACGCGTAAAGACCGTTATCCACTGCCCCTTATTGCCGACCTTCTCGATGCCGGTCGACGAGCAAAGGTTTTCACCAAAATTGACTTGAAACATGCTTACCACCTTGTTCGTATAGCTGAAGGCGAGGAATGGAAGACTGCCTTCCGGACCCGCTACGGCTCTTTTGAATGGATGGTTATGCCTGAAGGTCTTACCAATGCTCCGGCCGCTTTCCAGCGTTTCATGAACGACCTCTTTTCCGACTTACTCGACGTCTACGTTGTCGTCTACCTAGACGATATCCTCATCTTCTCCGAAAATGCCGCCGACCACCGAAAGCATGTGCGTGAGGTACTCCGCCGGCTCCGGTCGGCTGGTCTTTATGCTTCGTTGAAGAAGTGTTGCTTCAATGTGGACACCGTGGAGTTCCTGGGCTACATTATTTCGCCCAATGGTCTCTCTATGGACGCTTCCAAGGTTAAAGTCATTCAAGAATGGCCGGTACCCCGGAAGGTCAAGGATATACAATCTTTCCTTGGCTTTGCTAACTTTTATCGACGTTTTATTGCGGACTACTCCGACATTGTGGTTCCTCTCACCCGCTTGACGCGGAAATCCGAACCTTGGAATTGGTCACCCAAGTGCCAAGCGGCCTTTGATGCTCTTAAACAGGCGTTCACGTCTGCTCCGATCCTATCCCATTGGATTCCAAGATGTCAACTTATCGTGGAGTCCGACGCGTCCGACTATGCCATTGCGGCTATCCTTTCCATTGTCTCCCCAGTAGACGGCGAAGTACATCCTATTGCTTTCCATTCACGCATGCTCACTGGTGCAGAATTGAACTACGACACCCATGACAAGGAATTGCTTGCTATTCATGAAGCTTTCCGCGTCTGGCGCCGCTATCTCGAGGGAGCAGATCCGCCAGTCGACGTTGTCACCGATCACAAGAATCTGGAGTACTTTTCGACCACAAAGCTCCTAACTCGCCGGCAAGCCCGGTGGTCCGAATTCCTTTCTGCCTTTAATTTTGTCCTACGCTTCCGCCCCGGACGCCTCGGAGGCAAGCCAGATGCCCTTACTAGACGATGGGACGTCTACCCAAAAGAGGGGGATAGTGGCTACGCCAGTGCAAATCCGCATAATTTCCGTCCGGTGTTCACTCAGCATCAGATAAATTCATCGCTCCGCGCGCATCTACACTCTATTATCCGGTACTCCGCGCAGCCGAGCTGATGGATGTTGAGCAACTCCACTCGGACATCCGAGATGCCCTTCCCTCCGATCCTATTGCCTCTGCACATCTCGATTCTACCTCTGACCCCCGTTGGGTCACCCATGATGGGCTACTCTATCACGACAATCGTATATGGGTACCGGATTCCGGGATTCTCCGGGTTCGCGTTCTTCGTTACAAGCACGATCACCCATTAGCTGGTCATTGGGGACAGAACAAGACTCTCGCCATGGTCCGCCAGGAGTACGTCTGGCCTGGACTCCGGGAGTTTGTGAAGACTTACGTCCGTTCTTGCACCAATTGTCGACGAAACAAGTATATTCACCATCGGCCGTACGGACTTTTACGCCAATTACCAGTCCCAGAACGCCCTTGGGATTCCATATCCATGGACTTCATTGAGAAGCTACCGCTCTCCGAAGGATATACCAGCATCCTCGTTATCGTCGATCGCCTCTCCAAAATGGCACTCTTCATCCCCACAGTTGACGAAATTAATGCCATTGAGTTAGCTCGTCTATTCCTCCTTCATGTTTTCGCCAAACACGGAGTTCCGGGACATGTTACATGCGACCGGGGCACCGAGTTCATCTCTCACTTCTTCCGCTCACTGGGTGAAGCACTTGGAATGCGCCTACACTACACCTCCGGCTGGCATCCGTCGGCCGATGGCCAGACCGAGCGCGTCAACCAGACTCTGGAGCAGTACATCCGGATTTACTGCAATTACCAGCAGGATAACTGGGCTCCTCTTTTGCCGCTAGGGGAATTCGCTTACAACAACACCCCGAATCTTACCACTGGCGTCTCACCATTCTTTGCCAACAAGGGTTATAATCCCTCCATTGCCGTACATCCTGAGCGCGACCTTGTCTCCGCTCGGGCCCGGGACTACGTCACCGATCTGGACGCTCTCCACCAGGAACTCCGGCGGCAAATGGCAGCAGCTCAAACCCGCTACCAAGGTCCTGCGGATTCCCGCCGGCTTCCGGATCCCAAGATTAACATTGGGGACGAAGTCTATGTTAGCAGAGACGCTTTCCGTTCAGCAAATAAACGACCTACCAAGAAGTTTTCAGAAATCTTCTATGGTCCTTACAAAATTATAGCTCAGCCCGGACCCGCCTCGTACACCGTCAAACTCCCATACGACATGCGCCAGATTCACCCAGTTTTCCATATCTCTCATCTCGAACCCGCCACTCTGGACACTATACCGGGTCGCACACAACCTCCACCTCCTCCAGTGGAAATCGAAGGCCAACTCGAGTGGGAAATCGAGGAAATTGTATCAAGTAAGCTCGATTTCCGCCGGAAGCCGCCGCTATTGTACCTTGTTCGCTGGGCTGGCTATGACAGCACAGACGAAAAAAGACAATTGGCTTAAGGCTGATGAACTTGAACATGCTCAAGAATTGGTCGCGGAATTCCACGCTAGATACCCGGACCTTCCTGGTCCACTTCCCTTATAGAGAATCGGGGTTCCGTCAGGGCTCCGGGGGGTTTTCACGCAATGAAGTCTTCTGAGCGTTTCCCCTAAACTCTAATTTCCTTTACTTACTTACTTATCACACCCTTTAATACCCAAGAAAATCATTATTTACATTATTTGGGCCGCGGCCCCGACCGGACAATTGCGCTACTCTATTGTTACAACTAGCTACAGTGTCCATTTCACCCGCTAGTTTCAGTAGGCCCCTCCACGGGCGCATTTTCACCGCTTCCGCCGGCTCCGCCGGCCTCATCATCCTCCTCTGGGCCTGGCATCTCCTGGTCTTCCTGCGGCCTCTCACCGCGGGCCCGCTGCTTTCCCTTCGCCTTCTTGCGCACCTCCGCGGACTCCGCATCTGCACCCTCCTCTCCGTCAGCAGTCCGCTCCGCCTCCTTCCTCGGTTTCTTCGCAGGGCGCTCATCTCCGCCGGATCCGCCGGAATGGGACCTTTTGTGCCCTTCTCCCGCTACTGCCTTGGCCATGACGTTGAAAGACCGCGACATCATGAGGAAGGAGTCCGCGATGTCCTGCAACAGATCGTTCTGCCGGTCCAGGCGCGCCATGTAATCAGCGTGCTGCTCTTCGCGGACGGCCGAGGTGGACTCCGACATATTGGCCAATGCTGACGCAATGTAGGCCATGTCAGTTGAAGAACCAGAGCCGGCGAGCGAAGGAATGGGGAAAGCCGGCGGAAATCCGTATGGGCTTTTGTTGCCCGCATACTCGCACCCACTCTTGCGGACTTTGCATGCCTCGCAGGCTTTCTGGCGAGTCGATCCCTGCGGTGGGACACATTCGGAGCCATGGGTTATGCATTGCATGCACTAACGGCTGTTAAATTCTCCGCGGACTTCCTAGGAGGTGGAAGACTTACCTTTTTCAAGGGAATGGGCTCCCCTTCTTCATCATCATCATCCTCGATAACTTCCGCCGCGGACACCGGCACTTTCCGCTTTCCGCCGGACGACGACCCCTCTCCATCCTTCTTCTTCCGCTTATCCTTCTCCCTCTCCTTCTCCTTCTCCGCCCGCTCCAGTTTGCGTCGCTCTTTCTCTCTCCGCTTCAACTCCGCGGCCTCCGCCTCCCGCTTCTTCCTCTCATCTTCCTCCCGCTTGAGCCTCTCCTCTTCTTCACGTTTGAGTCTCTCCTCCTCCGCTCTCTTCTTGCGCACTAGACATGGTAGGTATTTTGCAAAAGACATGTCAATTAACATGTAGGTCTTTTGCAAAGGAACATGCTAACCACTATCTGTTCCCCAGAAGGACTATCTCTCGCCGTATCTACCAGTCTATGCCGGGGCCATGTCCGGATTTGGACTACAGCCGGGATTTTATTCGATTCGCCTATTTACAACGCCGGGTTTGAATATTTTACGGTATTTTACAAATACATGGGTCAGTCCGATAACGCCGAAACGTCCGAAACGTCCGATAAATGGCCCAAAAATGTCGAAAAAAGCTACAAAAATTCTCAAAAATACAGGAATACCTCCAGGCAGCGTCGCACAAATCATGGAGCTTGAGGTACGGTTTTCAGCAGCTCAGGTAGTTCAAAGAAGCCTGCAAACATGGAGAATTAGCAGCGGTGGCCGCATTAAATGGGGGAAAAAAAGCGAAAAAACACGAAAAAAAAAAAACGCTCACCCTAGATCTCATCGTATGGGGCTGAGGCACCATGGAGGGCAAGCAGCTGCTCCATGTCAGCCCTCCTCCCAGCCGCATCAGCTGCGCTTCCGACGCTTCCTTCCTCGTCGCTGGCGCTGCTCTTCTCATCCTCGGGGACCTCACCACCACCATCCTGCACGTCCTGCATGTCCTCAGCCGCCCTTTCATCCTCCCGCACAGACGGCCCATCAAGATCAGTGCCGCCGTCATTGTCCGAGGCATCGGCGGCAGCCTCGACGTCTTCTTCGTCCCTTCCCGATGATGCCGATGACTCCGGTGTCGCTGGGCCAGCAATGCGGTCAGTGAGGTGCCACCACAGGCGACTAAATCGTGTCGCAAGGGTGCGGCGCACGGCAGCTTGCCTTGCTGCGAATGCCATCGCACCTTGGAGGTGGAGTGCGCCATATACCTTCTTGCCGGTGTAGTGCGCGGCGGTAGCGCGCTGATCCCACACCCCGGCCTGCCACTCGAGAGTGCGCAGGCAGCGCACCATCTCCTCCTGCAAAAGGAGGAACTCTTCCCGCCAGCGCTTGACACGCGCATAGGCCTTACACCACTCCACCTTCACGGCGGCATGTATTTCCTTCTGCAGGACGCCATCGCCCCGGCCCACCGTGATCCAGATCCACGAGATGAGGCGACTTTTTTCGCCCATCCCCGGAACACCCTGCACCTCGCCATTCTCGTTCAGCTCGGCCGCTTTCTTCCGCTTCCCTTTCATCGCCCGCTGCTTTCGCCTCTTTGCCTCTTCCTCGTCCTCAGGAAGGCGAAGATCCGCCTTCTCCAGCTTCTGCCAACCCGAGGGCCCGACTATATCCACAAGCGCCAGGCGCACTGCACGTGCACACCGGTAAGTGCCAGCAGCGAGGTCAATTTTACGCTGTTGGTTGTCGACGAGGCTGCGTGCGCGGGTGTTCTGATGCTGACGGCGGGAGTTCAGCGACTTATAAGTTTGGAGCCTCTTCTTAACGGTGAGGCCGTGGCGGATTTGGTCAAGGCTCTCGCTGCACTGCGCATCGCGTAGCCGTGCCTCTGCCGCCGCGAGCCCGGGAACAGCAGCGGGCGACGTACAGTCCACTGGGGAAAGTGAAGATGGTAAGAAGAGGGGGGCATGCTCCGCCTCGGGGGGATCTACGGGATCAGGATGGGTGGCGAGGCGCTGCAGAGCCCCGGGAGAATATTTGCGCTGGAGCAGCCGCAGTTTCTTAATTTGCCGGGAGATCCTTGTGCGCCGAGTGACAAAGTCGGCGAGATCCTTGGTAGTGGGAGACCTGTTAGAGGCCAGGTCGGCGCGAAGCTGACGTCTGTATGGTGGTGAGCGAAGCCAAAAACAAAAAAGAAAATGGGAACGCACTGCTGCCCCTCAATCTCCAGGCCGAGCATCAAGTACTCAGTCATGGTTCCCTCGGCAACCCCTCGCACCTCGCCAGATCTGCGCTCGCAGTCATGGTCCTCGCCCAGCAACTCCAGCTCTATATCACGTAGCGTTACCCCTGAGAGAGAGAGAGAGAGAGAGAGAGAGAAGGAGCAGGTCAGTATCAGTGAGGTCTCTGACCACAAAAATGCAGACGAGCTTACCAGACTTTGGAAGCTCATATGGATTTTTGGACTCGGGCACGCCGCCTTCGAAATCGTCCACCGCCTTCCGCCAGGCAGGTATGTCCGCTTGCTGCGCCCCCGAAAACAAGTCGAGCGCCGCCTTTTGAGTGGCCAACTCCTTCCTGGCCTTGAGGAACCGCGTCCGAAGAATATCACCTGCAGAAACACGTCAGTATACAGCCAACATCGATCAGAAAAGAGCTCACCCATACCAACCACCTTGTTCCAATTCCAATAATGCCAGAAGTCGTCCAGCGTGTCTTGACGCGACCCTGGGCCCATCTCCCGTGTGCTAGCCCCCATCAGCCCACTCGACGACCAAATTCGCTCAATTCCCTCCATGTCGGCCTGCGCCGCGCCAAGTGTGAACAAGAGCGAAAATGTCTCCTGGCAGATCTTCAGGTGCCCCAGGATATGCAGCTTGGGTATGACAAATTTGACAAAAAACAGCGCCAGCTGCAAACGAACGGCAGGCGGTAAGCTCTTGAGCCGTTCCTTGAGCTTCTTGGACCATTGACACATAATGTCGTAGGAGAGGAGGAAGAATAAAAGGCCCATAAAGTGCCGCCATGCACTGGCGACAACGTAGTCCATGTTCCCGTATCTGTACACAAGATTGAAGATTTAATAACGCCCTCCCTGCCAGGATGATGGAAGGACGTACTTCTCGCCAGCTTGGAGATCTGCAACACCGTTTTTGGCGACGATCTCGTGGCGGCCACATGTAACCATACCACACCCGGTGGCAGCGTAACCTTGTGAGTATTTTGTGTTGGCGTGGTCCAGGGCTGCCAAGCCGGTACAAGTGCTCATCTACAGGCACGAAATCAGCGATAATTCCCTTGGTCTACGCATAAAAATAATATGCACCTCCTTCTGCTCTCCCAAGGTCTTGACAAACTCAAGATAGGGGCCAGAACGAACGAAATATGCCCACCCGTCCTGCAGACTTGGGTCGGCAGCCCAGGTCGAAATCTTCTTCCTCTTGAGGCGGAAGCATGCGTCAATCGCAAGAAAAATCGTATAGAGGAATCTAAAAAAGAATTAACCGCTTGAGCCAGAAGACGAAAACAAAGTCACCTCATCTCTGGCGAAGCATCTCGCCAGCCGTCCGGAAGATTCACCCCAGGTCGGGGGCATGCAATGCATTCGACTGCGAGCTCTCCCTCGCGCGTTTCGGACGCTGTTCGGTCGGGGTCGTTCCCCATACCTCCGCGCTTCAGTGCACGCAAGTTTCTCCATTGACGAACAACGCGGAGGACGAGCTGATACCGACGCTGAGCGGTGGGCATCAGACTGCTGCAGGTATGAAAAACAATAGCACGCACCTTGAAGGCTCTGCTACCGGTGTTGTCTGTGATCTTGGCCAAAGCATTGAAGAAATGATAAACCGTCGTTTTGCCCTGGAGGCTAACGGCGTGGAAGAGCTTGAGGGTAGGGATGGTGATCGCACTCTGGGGGCGGTCGGGCGTGGACGGAAACCAGCCATATAGGAGCAACTGCTCCCAACGCTGGCGGCCATGACTGCGTCGACACTGGCAATAGTCGAGTGCGACGTGGTGAAAGCCATTGTTGGCGATCACGACAAATTTTTCGCGAGCGCAATGTGCGTGCGGGCAGGCTCGGTTGTCGGGGTGGCCGAGCTGAACCCTCAACCCAAGCTGCCGCAACTCTCGTGGTTCGAAAAAAGTACCGTTCCAAGCCTGTGCCCTATGGTCAGTACTCGCGCCATATAAATAAAGGGGAATGACGAGAACGTACCTCGATTCGGCACAGGGGATGAAGGCGATGTTGCTCCACAACACAGTCCCGGCAGAACATGGTACCCCCATAGCACTCACGGCACCGGTATCTCTTGGGGTTGATTCCACAAGAACAACGACCTTCTACTTCGTCGATGGGACCCTCGCGAGTGACGAGCGCACGCAAGTATTCCTCCCGGTAATTTGCGGTCCAATACCGAAGATTATCGTCCTGTGGGTAGAAATTGTAAGTGAGGCAATCAAGGGTACAGATTAAGGCAACTCACCGTACTGGCATACCACTTACGTTTGCGCTGGCCTTTTCTTTTTGTGTGTGTTTCCGGCTCAGTCTCCGAGAGAGGGTCATCCAGCACATCTAGCCACTGGTCATCCTCCGGGATCACATCCGGTACTTTCGTGGGGTGCTCCAGTTGAATTGGAATAGGCCGAAAATTTGCACGTTCTCCATCTGCAGACAAGTGGCCTGCTCGCGCAGACGACAAGGGGCTGCAACAGCGAGTGGCCGAAATCCTTGAGAGAGAAAATGTTCTTCGCGCGCTTTTGCTGGACATGTTTGCTGGTGGTGAGGTGGCTAGACGAGCGTTTCATGAGAGTGCGCGAGAAGAAAGGGAAACACGTGTTCGCTGGGTCATCGGTCGAAAATCAGCCGAAACCGATGTCCTCAAACCAAGTCTTCACCCGAAAATTATAATTATCAGGAAAGCAATCAAGAAAAGCATTCATTGCGCAAGGGAAAACATCTCAGACAAGTAAATTACGCATCATTTGTGCCTCAACTATTCGTCATCAGAATCAGAAATATAGTAAACCTGGAGGGCGGACTCTTGGGCATGCTCGAACGCATCACTGAAGCGCGGGGTGATCTCAAGTTTACGGAAGGAACCGTCAGCCAAGCCGCGCCGGACGGACGTGGAGGCGTGATCCCTAACGCAGAGCTCGTTAATAGGCTTGCCATGTGTGAAATAAAGGCTCACTTACTTGTTGGCATAGATGGTAGTGTTGTCGCTGCTCGAACAAACATACAGCAGCTTCCTCGCGCCGGTGGGGGTGGATGGCGCGGATTGTGGGAGGGAAGAAGCTGCTAGGTGGGAGCTGGCGGGTGCGGGCGTCTTCACGCGTATATCGGGCTCGTTTTTGGCCTGGCACGTCGAGAGAGCAGGGACATCCACATTGACAGTGTGCGTCGAGGGAGCCGCGGCGCGTGCGCGTGGCATCGAGGGAGGCATTAACTGAGGGCAACAAGCGGCATCCCACGCGCTCGTGGCTGCCGCCCACCCCGTATGCTTTTTGTACGCAGCGTTGGGGAATCCGAAGACCAAAGGAGCCACGTCCTCCCTAGCACCATAGTAAGCTCGAGATATCAAACAAAATGCACTTGCCACTCACCAATGTGTGAAAACACCGCAGACGCTTCCAGTAGTAACAACGTAGAATTTATGCGAAGGGGAGCCTTTCAGGTGTTCAAAACCTTGCCTAGGGAAAAACCACTCCTCCTTGTCGGCGAGAACCATGGACTCGAACGCGGCCTCCAGGGGAATCCTCATGGGGTCGTAGCCGGAGAACAAAGAGAAGTGGTAAACAACGCGAGAAGCGATAAATAACGCGTGATTGACGTGACTGACGTAAGTCTCAAAAAGGGAATAGAACGACCCCTAGCTGTTCAACCTTCACCTCTCGCCCAATTGGCAGGCAACCTCGAAATTCGAGACCAAAGTTGAATATTAATGCACTGTACCGGCCCACATGCGTCATTATTTTTCCAATTTGTCCACTGGTTCATAACACGGTGAACGTCGCTGGACTCAATTCGAAGCAAACTGGATCGAAAGCAAAACAACATCTCAAGTTGTGTGGTGTACCGGCTTGGGCATAGATTCACTGCTTATTTATGCTGTTGTTCCTTTCCCTACTTTGGTCTACATAAGTTAGACTCAACTCAACATTCGACTCAAGTTTCAATGTCAAGCAGCACATGCAACACACACACCGTCAATCTTTCGGTGTGCAAGCGGGGTACGGTAAGTCTTTGCGTCGTTTCTGACTCACTTATTGCCTTACTTGTGCTGCAAAATAGCAGACGATCGTTGGATGTCTTGTGCGTTTGTGAGATGCAAGACACTGGGAGCCTGCCAGGACACAGTATTCAAACGAACACCAGGTGCATGACTACAAACTCCCCAATTCGAAGTGCTGTTTAGTCCATTTAATCCACCCCTGTCTCAGTTGAAGGCGGACTGTTAAGACCCTGTGGTAATTCGCATCTGCACACTCTCCAAACTGCTTTCGCCCTCAAGTCGAGTGACAACCACACCGCGCTCTCTTCGGGAACCAACGCCCTCACCCTGTGCTAAGCATTCGCCATTCTTACAATACATTTGAAGAAGACTCGTTTCGACATCTTCCATGACTTGTGCCTCGACTAGGCAAATTTTAGTATCGCATTTTTGGCCTGTACGTGCGGACCTTCTCTCCTCAATCACAGTTGAATGACAAATTTTTGGGCAGCACGCGGAGACTAGCAGAGCAAAATGCAGGGCAAATAGCAAAATTGAGAGCAAATAGTACAGGCAAACTACGAGATAATTAGGGGCGACGTTTTTTTGTCGGCGGTTCCTCTACATCGCTCTCGTCCGTCAGATCGCTAAAATCAGCGACGTCCCCCCCGATCCCACACTTCCACCCTCGCCCGGCCGCTGAAATTCTTCACCTTGACGTCCTTCCATCGCGAAAATTTCTTCAGCGCGGAGGCACACCGGGCCTTGCGCTGCTCCTCGCGGCGCTCGAGGTCTCGAGGCGTTGCAGATGCCTTCCACGCGAGATCAGATTGAAAGCCGTTGTCAACGTATCGGAAAAGAGCGCCGGCAGAGTACTGGAGAAGAGAGAAGCGCTCCTCGTCGTCTGAGATGGGGGTGCTTGAGTGCGTGACCACAGCAGAGGGAATGAAGGCGCTGCGGCCTGGGGGAAAGCGGACCATGAGGTTATAGTCCCAGAGAACGAGGTGGGCACCGTTGTCGGGGTTGAAGCGTCCCAAGGCGCCGATGAGGCACATGCCGTCTGCCTTGTTCACGCCGTCAAGATGAGGTGGGGAAACGGAGAACGGCCCGAGGTTGGCGGTAACGGCGGTAAAGGGGCTCCCGGGAAAGGTGCGGTCGAGGTGAGGGTTGCGTTTGAGAAGGATTTGCTTCGTTTTATGGTAATCGGTGAAGATGTGGTAGCTGAGGGCCTGGAACGCGGCTAAATAAACGGCTGTGAGTGCGTGCGTGGGTCTTGAGAGGGCGGGGCAACGTACGGATGGGGTACATGGCGAATCGCTCGACATCTTCGTCGTTTATGAGCTCGTCCATGGCTGCGTCGTTTGTCTGCGACCGTGCCTTGTAGTTGCCGACGCCCTGCCTGCCACCGCCGAAGGCAAAGCCCCGCGTGCTGGTAGGAAAACCCTGCCCCGCTGCGCGGCGGTGGAAGAACGCGCTATCAGGAAAAGACATCTGCGCGCGTGCGCGGCGGAAGGCTTCGGTAGCACTATCCACAACCCCGTCCCAATCAGCAGGAGGAGCCACGACGTAGCCGATGATCAGGCCCTTGCGATCGAGAATAACGTGAGATTTCCTGGCCAGCATCAGCTACAAAAGGGAGGGAGAATGAAGCAGCAGCACGTACTGTCCGTCCCAATCAAAATAGTTAAGATGTTTCTTCAGGAAATCGGCATCGAACGCGTGCTCCCGTAAGGGGTGGTCGAGCGCCTTGATGGGCCCTGTCCACCTCTGTCGTGTGGTGCGGAAATCCTGGGCAGCGTAGTCAACAGTGATGGGAGTGGCCGCAGCGGCCTTCTCGAGAATGTACGGCGCAGGCACGGGCGGCGTGACGCTGTTCAGAGCAGCCACCTTCCGCTCCCGGCGTTTCAAACGCTCCCGCTCCCGCTTCACCTGCTTTTTCTTCGCCTTTCCTGTGAGATTGGCAGACGCGGGAAGCGAGGAGGCTTTGGGTGCTGTCAGGAGGTGACGTGCCGTGGGCTCCTCTAGCTCAATCTCCTCTTCATCCGAAGCATCGCCGAGGTCTTCACGCACCATGCGTGCCTCATTCTCCTGCTGGAGGGCTTCCTCGAGATCGTAGTCGTAACAGATAATGGGTTCACCAAAGAATTCAGAAGCCATGCCTGAAGAACATTAGATGGATCGTATCAAAAATACTACGGGGCGTAAAGGGGTGCTACGTAGGAAAGAGTGCAATTGCTCAATGCGAGCGCCCTGCTCCGATGTAAGAGTGGGGCGCCGCGATTGACAGTTGTACGTAGAAACGAGGGTGAAATTGCTCAATGCGAGCGCCCTGCTCCGATGTAAGAGTGGGGCGACGCAATTGAGAATCAAGTCGGCTAAATCCTTGCCACCGGTGAGAGTGAGGCAGCAAGGATTCAGGGAATTAAAAGGGAAGGAGGAGGTGCTGGGTGGGAAATGGACCGTTAAGTTCACTCACCGAAGCGCGCGCTGCTGTCTCTTGGGAGTTGAGGAAGGTGGCTGATCGTCAGGTCTAGTGACTCGACGCGTTGTCACAGTCACACTCTCTTTGTTCTCGAATCTTTGCCGAGGCGCACAGCTATCTCTTTTATCAGCGGTCTTCCCTCATGGCTGGTAGCAAGCGCGGGAATAAAGGATTTTTCCACGGCGATCCGCTCGCGCTTCTGCGCGAGCATCTTCCAACTTTCTTGGCCACACCTCGGAATAAAAAACAAAACTTTTGGCAGACTTTCTTCGCCATCTGGGAGGAAAAGTACGCGCAGTTGAGCGCGGAGGAACAGGGGCAGCTGGAACAAGAAGAGACTGCGTACAAAGACGAATTGGAGCGCATCAAGACGCACAACAAAAAACAGCGCGGTCGTCACAAAGGCAACTTCATAAAATTCCCACTTCCCTCAGACCACTTGAAGGTGCTACGAGCTAGGTCGGCAGATGAAAGCGTACGTATTTGAATTTTGCGGGGACTTGCTTCGCTTGCGTCCGTTTGTGCTAACTGACTCGGTATAGAAGCTCAAGGGTTGGTTCAACAACGCGCAAACTAAAGACAAGCGGTGCAAAGTCGAGCCATTTCGCGTGTGGCTTGCGAATCTCACGGCCATGCAGGGCGCTCCCCGGCGCATGCGGCTGCCCTGGGTTTTATGGCAGCATCCTCAGCATGGGGAAGCGCTGCGAGCCCGCTATCGAAAGGAGTACGGGAAGGATGCCGATGCAGAGACGCACGACGTGGACACGGAGGAGGGGCTAGGCGAAGATAAGGAGGGGGACGAAGAGGATGAGCCTGGCGCCGCCGACGATGACTCCGACGCTGCGCGCATTCGAGCGGAGCTGCTTAACCAAAAGTATCGCCTCGCCAAGCAGTACTATGATGAACTCACCCCCGACGAGCGAAAGGAGGTGGAGGAGCTCAGGGAGAGCAGCTACGAGGAGAGGCGTGCGGCATACGAGAAGGCAATGAGCGGTGATACCGAGTGCACCGGTGAGGAACTCAGCGAGTAAGCGCTCTCTTTGCCGCGTTAATCCTTGTTCTGATCTTTTTGGGCTTCTGCCAGTCGTCGCATTCATGCTGAAGCTGTCTCACAGCGCACGCTTGACGCGCTGTGTGCGCAACTGAAATGCAAGGGCATACTTCTGCTCGGGGAGATTGTGGAGGGGGAGGAGGACAGCGTGTTCCTTTCCATGTAAGTCGCCCTTTCTCCCTGTCCCCCCCGCACTGCCTCTAACAGCCAATAGGGTGCATCATGGAAGTCTGCCGAACCACCCCGGCGTCGACTTTGTCAAGTGGGGACCGCTTCGCTCTCAGGCGGTCATCCAGGCCTTTGCCGACTTCCTGGTTGCGTGTAAGAAGGACGGGCTGGGTGCGTCTGTTTTCCTTTTTTCAACAATGTCGCCTCTCACCTTTGGCTGCAGGTATACAGGGTAGCACTACCGAGGGAGGACCTCCCGGGCCTGCGGTTCCTTCCCTCTGCCCCTCGGATATGGGTTCATTGATCTCCCTAGCGCCTGGCGACAGGGAGGCTACGCCTCATCAGCCACCAGCTCCTGCCTACCGCGTTACCGCCACGAGCAAGGACTCACGCCAAAAGCCGAAGGGATCTTGCGACAAAGGGAGGCAGGGCTTGGGCGGCAAAAGGGAAGAGGCGGAAGAGGGGTGATGAGGAAGAGGCGGAGGCAGAGGAGTCGGGGGCGGAGGAGGACGAGGAAGAGGTGGAGGCAGAGGAGTCGGGGGCGGAGGAGGACGAGGATGATTGGCAAGGCGACGGCTTGGACGAGGAGCGGGCGCTCGACCCGTTGGCTGCCGAGGGCGAGGGCAGCGAGGGAGATGAGGACGAGGATGAGGACGGCAACTTCGGCCTCAAGTACCTCCCCAACTCCCCATTGAGGCGGGCTCTTGCCGTGTTGCCGAAGAATGCGCGCGCGCAGAGGATCTGGGCCCTCAACACCATTAGCCCCTACGAGTTTGATCGGGAACGGAACAAGGCAAGGAACGACGAGCTGCTACGCGCGATCCTTCCTGGAGGTGGTGCGGCAGCCTTGGGCATCGCCAGCGCCTCGAAGTCACGCCCTAAGCCGGGCCCTCTGCCTCAGACTTCCCCACGGGTAACCAGGGCCTCTTCCCGCTGCGCAGAAAGCGGCCCGGTCGCCTCCAGCCTGTTCGGCAATGATACTGATTTGCGCAACGATGAGGAACCCACTACCCGCACCGACGCGTCTCCTGCTAGCAGGCCCACCGCCGACGCAAACACGCCCCATGTGCCAGCTGTCGATGCACCCGCCCTGGACGTAAATGGACCACCCGCCACGCCTGCCGCCGACGCTCCCGCCATGGGCGTAGATGGACTGCCCGCCACGCCTGCCACCGACGCTCCCGCCATGGACGTAGATGGACCGCCTGCCATGCCTCCTGCAGACCCTTCTGCCAAGGCCCTGCTCGCGCCTCCCGCCGACCCACCCACCACTGCCAATTCGCCTGCTGTCGAGAGCACCGCGGCAAACCGCACCGAGACCTTCCCAGCGTGCCCCGCTAAGCACGACGTCGTGCTCCAACTATTCCGATCGGAAATCAAACTACCCATCTGGGTAGCTCTTGTACGCCAGTGGTGCCGCCTCGAAGAGTTGACCGTATTTCAGACCACGGGCAAGGCGCTGTCTGCGCAGGGGGCGCCCCGAGGCAGTGGGCTGGTGGATCCAGCGTGCACGCAAGGCTCGAGCTCTACCTCCAGGCCTCGATGAGCCTGACACACGCGAGGACTTCTACGAGTCCGTGGTCCGTTGGTGGATATCGGTGAATCCAGGCTGGAGGAAGGACGGCGTCGCTGGGCTGGGAGATTTTATTGCACACGGGCTCAAACAGCAGGCTGGTGACTTGGATGGACTCCCGGCTGGCTTGAATGGGTTGACCAGCGTTATCGCCTGCCTCTGGTGGTGGTACCGTGCGGCTGGTAGCACGGAAGGTACGCTGCTGTGGAGAAAAATGGTGCAGGACGTCCAATGGGTGCTCCAAGTGAAGGAAAGAGCCCTGGGAAATAAGCGAGAAGCCCACCAATCCTCGGATACTCCTCCTGCGAAGCGCCCCCGCCTTGAGTAGTTTTTTTCATCCTGTAGCTGTCGCTTTTTGAAGCCCGGAATGACACGTTTTGACTGTCCCGAAAAGGCAGTATCTCCGGAAATTACAACACCACCTGGCTGCCGGCTAATAAATACTGTTTTGGAAGGCCCGAGGCGGTCGGAAGAATAAATCGGCCGGTATCTGGGCCGTAAAATAAGAAAGCCCGCTATCTGAGCCCATATAGGGATGTCCGGTGGCTGTACGTTTATTAGCCCGTTCCTTTGCAAAATACCTCCATGTTAGTCAACATAGTGTTTTGTAAAATATGTACCATACCAGCTGTCTTGCGGGCTCGTTCCCGGTCGGGCTTCCACCGCACGATCAAGGGCCTCCAGGTCTTCTCCCTCCAATACGTCTTGCTCATCCTGCGGTAGCTTGAGGAGGCGGCCGTAATATTCGTCGTCGGATTCATTCGGAAGGCGGGGCATCTTGGAGATGGTGGTGGTACGAGTTCAAGAGAGAAATAGCCGAGCGGAGTTCGAATTTCGCTTTTAACAAGCGGACCCCATGATTTCCCGTGATGCGATCAATTCCTTATGGCCTCAAGGGTTCGGCCCTAAGAGGGGGATACTGTCACGTCCTGTGACGGCCTCCGCGGACTCCGTGAGGTACTTCATCTATGTTCGAGCTGAATGTCCGGTGGAGTACCGCCGGGGTTTGGTTTCTTCAATCGCAGCCTCAGGATTGGACGTTATTGTCCTATGCAACATGTTGTCATGTGTTCCTCGCCTATTGTTCGAACTCCTTCTTCTTCCCCGTATGTTAGACAATTAGCTTATTGTCTTTATTGTTCTCCATCGGACAATTCTCGGAGTTCCTATATTATATAAACCCCACATGTATTCTAGTTACTCAGTTCGAATATCGACTTAGTTGGACCCTATCTCTGTCTGTTCAACCGTCTCTCTCTATTCTGTCTCTCTCCTCGGAAATCGGGCTCCGGGCGTAGCGAAGGGCGCAGCGCACGAGCTGAAGCCAAGCCCGTTCAAGTAGAGCCGGACTCCTGTGGACTCCACCGGGATTCCTTCGGTAGTCCGCCCGGCTCAGTCGGGAATCCGGTACTTGACATCAGTAGCGTATTGAGTTTATTTATTTTGCACTTTGTCAGCCAACCAGACCTTGGATGAAAAAATATTGTATATGAATCTTGTAGCCATTGATGAGCTCTACAAGATGAGGTCAGACATCAGATAGATTTCGAGTGTCTTCCTCTTTGGGACACTAACACTTTGCATCCAATAAGGAAATTATGCTGAAATCTTGCTATCTTGCTCAATACCTGACTGTTTTGGACGATCTAACTTCACAGGGCCAATGTTCTACATCTTGTATGAATTTTAAGTGCCTTCCCTGACCTAATACAACAGTGCAATGTGGTGATAAATGCCCAACAACCTGGATAGTCACTCAGCATATAATATGTTGTTTAGTATGTGATATCTATGGATTCCAACCACATCATATTGCTGGGAGCACTACTTAGAAAAGTTCTGACACCCTAGATCAGGTCTGGAAAGCTACAACAGCCTTATCTTAACAAGATCAAAAAATCTAATCTTTCCCTGATTCCAAGAGATCCCAAGGTCTGATAATGGTTCTGGATGATGTCCTAGTATATTCTAGACTATAGTAAACCTTCTAGAGCACATGTACTGCAGGGCCTTCTCGCAGACTCATGATTTACACTGATCAAATATGGAATGTGTGTTAATGATATTCCATCTTGCCCAAGGTCATAAGAGTGTGGCCAAGTGCATAGAAACAATCTTACAGTCCATCCAAAGGATCTGACAACAAAAAGTGCATCAATATGTCACTCCAAACATGAGTTTTGCTAAGTGACATTTTTTGCTTGTTTGAGGAATAGAAGGCCAACCAGACCAGTAAGGGTAAAATGGAGGTTGGAAATGAAAAGAGGCAAGAAAATAATACAAGATACAGCTTTGGTTGAAGTGATTTGGTTGAGATTTGGTCAGTTGGTGTTTTTGAGGGTTCAACCACAGTCATACTCAAAAACACCAACTGGTCTATTTTTAGCTACATTTCCCTTTTGGGTAGGCCTTGGTGTGGCAGAGCACTGCCAAGTCCCAAAATTATTGAAAGTTATCCAAATGAGCCTAGGACTTGGCCTTGTGGCCTGAGCTGTTGAAACTTATTTAAAGGTCTATCTAGAATTATGATAATCAATGGGTACAGCGCACAACTGGCCCCACATTAATTAACGGTGTTGGGTAGGCCTTATAGGTGAACTTTTTTTAGCCATTTTTTCGCTATTTTTTCATGTATTTTACTTAAACATAAAGATTTTTTCCTTTTTTCGTCGCACAGACCACCCACAGTAGCAACAAGTCTAAAGTTATCAAAAGTTATTGAGCATAGCCCTACAGTACTATGTACTCCAAAATATTCAAAGATATCGAAACGTTATCTGGAGAATTATTGAAGTTAGCCCCAGATTGCTGTTTTTGCCAATAACTATTGTGGGAATTGCACTGTGATCCCCACACTAATTAGTGGGGAAATGTGGGTCATATAGGTGAACCACCATCTGCCAAATCTATGCTCTGTGCTCTGCTTGTACTCTGCATCTTGTCACCATCTGCGACCTGAACAGAAGCACTACAATCAATAGTAATCAATGGTGTTTCAATGAAGCCAAAAACAATGGAAACAGGGAGTCCACATACAACACGGTGTCCCACTCATTGAGGGCAAACTGGCTATGAATATCTAACCCTCTCTTCTCCTCTGGTTTCTTTCTGCCACTCCAAGAAGTGGGCAGGCTCTTTCTCAGTACCTTGAAACCAGAAATTCTCATATGCATCAGCCTTTGAGATGGCTGAATTAATGGTGATGGCCAAACAATCTCAAAGACCTTCTTTCTGACTTTCCGATCCACTGGTGCCAGACACTCGGAGACCAAGAAGTCGCAGCAACAGTGCGGCTTAGGCTTAAGCCACATCATTGCCAATGTCAACGTTGCTTTAAGCCAGCTTTAAGCCAACTTTAAGCCAGCTTGAAGCCAGCCCGAACCCAGCTTTAAGACAGCCCGAACCCAGCTTTAAGCCAGCCCAAAGCCAGCCCAAAGCCAGCTTGAAGCCAGCTTAAGCCAGCTTAAGCCAGCCTGAAGCCAGCTTGGAAGCCAGCTTAAGCCAGCTCAAAGTCAGCTTTAAGCCAGTTTTAATCCAGTTTTAAGCCAGCTCAAAGCCAGCTTGAAGCCAGTTTTAAGCCAGCTTGAAGCCAGCTTTACAAGCCATTCTACAGCAGGGGTATTGATTCAACTTTCGCTGAGTCTTAGGGTGTTTTCAGTCCGCCTTTATATGTGCAGAGTACATTCTTTGTATCTTGATCAGATCTCCTGATTTCATGTGTACACGTTTGGCGCTTCCTATTTCAATCCTATGTTGAGTGCGTATTTATATATAGAGGTACATAGAGGTTAGGAAGGACGTTCCATGCACAGTGGAACTCACTGTGCTCCTAGTACAACATGTGAGGCACTACCATCCAGTTATAGTGTCTGTCTCCCAGAGTCTATGAGCTCGGCACCTACACCTCTGTGTCATCAGATGCTGAGGTAGCAAAGATGATGAAAATTCTGCAAGAGCCTGGCAGGGTGCAAAAGAAAGAAGTAGGCACATAGAAACAGTTCATTAGTCTGATTTGCCAAATGGGCGTGGTTAGGTTAATGAGTTGACTTTCTCAAGGCAACAGCATGCTGTCAGACTGATGACCTCATACGGCCATGTCAGCCCTGGCATTGGGGAGTTTTTTTTTGCCACAGATCTAATGGAAGAATGCACCTTCCAACTTGTGAGGAGTTTGCAAATGCAAAATGATTCTTGAGTATGATTAGCAGTGACTCTGCAGCCATAGAATACATATAGAATGCATTGGCATGACAGGTTTGGCACTTCATCCCTGAGTCAATCTTGATTCTGAATTTTATTTACGTCAAGTGAATTGCTCATCGGAGCTGACATTCAATTTTGAACATAGCTGCTCTTGTGATGAATATGGGTCGCTTTCCATTGTAAGCTCCTTGAGCAGGATTATTTCAGCATCCTATCCACTCTCAGATGTAGGGCTCAAGCACCGAATTCGAACTTGGCCCCCAGAAGAGAACCACTATGTGTTCAACTACATGTGGAACATACTTCCTGACTTCTTCCCGACTTATATGCACATTGTGTCACGTTCAAGCGTTTAGTGGTCGAACTCTGGCGAGGCAGAAGGGTTCGGTGGGCACTTTTGGTAAGAGGCTCTAAAGAGATGGAATAAAAGGCTAAAGACTACAGTCGAATAACTACTGTTTAAATACTGTACTACGAGTCGTGAGAAAATATCCTAGAACAATAAGACCGTGCGACTATATGTATGGTCCGATCAAATATCGTTCCGTTAACATGTGTTTTGAATAATAACCACACCATGACAACACGTTTGATATGTGTCATTTAATTAATGTCTGAAACTCTGGCGCTGCCTCCTTGTACTCGCAAGGATAGAGCCACCGCGTGTAATACGCCCTGTTGCCTGCCCTCTGAGGGTTCTGACGTTGACTTATCCTTCATCTACATACATCAAATCCATCTAGCGTCTATCCATGTTATCTTGTCACGTGTTCGGCGCTTAGATAAGATGTCGCGAAAAAGGGCAAAATCGTGACACATTGCCATATAATGTCTAGGTTCCGGTGATGAGGCGTGTTACGAAACACGCATAAAAACCCAAGTTTTTATTCATTTTGACTTGTCTGTATGGGATTAGTGGACGAAGGATGAGAGAGAGTGTGCCCGCCCCAGGCAGCAGGCTACGCCGTCGAAGGCCAAAAGCCATCGCGACACTAGAAATGTTCAAACGGTTTAATAATACAGCTGGTAAAGCTGTAGTGTTTCAGCAGGAGAACATCAGCGGTGGGCTGTGAACAGCGGCAGTAAGCTGAGGTTCTATGAGCCGGAGGTGATCAATAGGTGAGGAATTTAGCATCTAGCAGCAGGGCAAAGCCCTGTCCAAAGAGCGGCTCTATCTAGCAGAAGTGCCGGGAGACACTACTCTCTCGCCGCTGTAGGAAATAGCCACCAGCTAGCCAGGATCTCATCCGGCAGAGCACGGCTGAATGCTGTCGGGGACAGCTCCGAGAAGGGCCTTGATGGCTTGAGCAGCGTGACGTCAGAGGCTGATCTTTGGCTGCGGCACCTCCTGGAAGGAGAGCTGTCCGGTCCAATGCTCTGGCACCACGTGAAAGAATGACAGATAGGGAAGACCTCTCTTGTCTAGACCAGGCTCGAGTAGGGAAGATATTTTTAGAAGAACGGCCTGAGCGGTGTTGTTTCCGAGAAAGGGGAACAATGGCGTTGGCCCGCGAAAGGTGACATGATCGGTGATCGTCTCTTCAATGGGGCGAGGCAACCAGCATGCAATTGATGCGAGAGCATGCAGGATAACTCCAGCGGGGCCAGACTCAGAAATCACAGCAATACTATTGGGCCTTGGCCCACTTGAAGGATCTCGCGACTTGTTCCTAAAAATCCCTGCTTACTCCTTTGCGTCTCTAGGAAAAGTATATAAACCCACTGTAAAATTTTGTGTAACCAGTAAACTGTCTACCTGCGAAATCTAGAGAATATAGTTGTACTCTGTATCTTGAATAGAAGCCTGTGCGCAGCACTCTAGAGAAATAGACTGAGTGATCAGAGATATTTGAAAGGGGTCTCCTGCCGCAATATAAGAGCTGCCGCGCAACCCCTTGAGGTCTGGCCCCTCACCTAAGAGAGCCGCCATCCGAGAGGCTCATTGTAGTCGAGAGAAATCCTCCTCCGGGTACTCAGGGTTCCGCCGCCAGTGAAATAAAGCTTGCCCTTCTCGAGAAGGACCTCTGGTTGTTTGAGTAAGAGCAGTCGTGCCTTGCCTACACCACCGCTTGAGTAAGATCAAAGACGTCTGGTTCCGCCGCTGCCTTTCAAACTGGATGAGCCAAGTAGAATCCCTGTCTGTTGACAGTCTGTGCGGTCCTTCTGACTTCAGTTGGCTAGTCGTCGAAGTTCCGGTTCTCCACAATCACGAACAGTTCTAGGATAGGCAGAACACGCTATTGAACCGTTGAAGCCGCAGTGGTCAGCAGTCCCTGCTCTAGCAATTTGGTCTCCAGACGTCTTGTGCCGTTGCACCCAGAAATCTACCTTGCACACTTCCTGAAGGGTGATACGTACCCTACTACCCCGGACTCACCCCGTTCTTTGTATTGGAGTTGGAGTTGAGATTATATTTGGAGTGTTTGAGTTGAGGCTTTAGTCTTTGACTCTCTTGCCCCACTTGATATTGATTTTAGACACCTGCTCCTCCAGTGCAGGCTCATCACCGGAAGTGAACTGCTCGGCGTAGTTGTCATATCAATGTGGTCTAATGCATTCATTTCTGAATGAGTGAAAACTGACTGTCTTACACTGCTCCAATTCGGATGTAGCACATGAGTACTGAACACTTCTCCAGGGAGGATCACATCGTGCTCCACTGAGGGTGAAACATTTTTCCAACCCTCTACACGCGTATAAAGGTGAAGTGAACAAGTTCTAACCTCCAGCAAAAGTTAAACAAACAAATCAAACGCACAATGTCTGTTCCCTGCACCATCCTGACAACTGGCAGTTTCCTATTCATGGATTTTCAAGGCCTCTGCCTTACCATTGATACCACCGGTGCCAGCCCCTTTGCTCCTGTAATTACCAAGGTGTGCAGCGTCAGGCTCCCCTGCCCTGCCTCAGCAAACAGTTTGTTCAAGTTGGATATGCAGTTCACGTATTTTTGGCATTGTTATATAGTGGTCGCTTGTGCTGGTCAACCATGGCAGTGTCCAAGTCTCAGGCCTGAGCCAGGGGCCTAGTGAAATTGTCCTCCTTGTGAAGTTGAAGGGGGAAGCTATTACTACCAGCTTTGGATTCAATGTTAGCTGTGTCCAGGTCGATGCCAATTGCATATAAAGGTGGAATGAAACACCCTAAGACTCAGCGAAAGTTGAATCAATACCCCTGCCGTATAATGGCTTGTAAAGCTGGCTTCAAGCTGGCTTAAAACTGGCTTCAAGCTGGCTTAAAGTTGGCTTCAAGCTGGCGTAAAACAACGTCGACGTTGGCAACGATGTGGCTTAAGCCTAAGCCACCCTACAGTACTGGTGGCAAGTTGGCATTCCTGCATCCGTTTGTGTTCACTTATATCCCGTAAGGTAAAGTTCCACAAGACACCACGGGGAAGAAATGTACACTTGAGCAGTCTCGAACGTGGGGGAAATCGTTGGAGAGTGGGATGGAAGGTACAGAATACATTGCATTACCCGTGGGGATAATCTTGATAGAGTCTTTCTTTTGTTCCAGAGGTAAATGAGAGCGAGGTTATCATACTCAGTCATCAAACAGTGGTGGATCCGCGGAGGCAGATGATAGAAAAGAACGACATGCGGACGCGCGTTGCGCTAGCACGCATCAGCGCCGCGTTGAAAAAACATGGCCTCATGGAAGACAAGGCTTGGGTCCAGGACAACAAGACTGCGGTGGAATGAGTGCACTAAGATTTGGAATGGCAAATGGCTTCGCTGGAATTGCTGTGACTAGTCATGTAATATTTAACCAGCTTGAGTTGAAATAACCCGTCGTGGTATCTATCCGGGTGCAGAATTTTGTGAAAGACAGTCAGTTTGCGGAAAACCAGCATTGAACAGGTTCGGATACAGGCACCATTTGGGGACACGCAGATCTCGTCGAACTCGAGAGATCTGCGACTGTTGAGCGTATTGTTTGTGGAACGCTCTGGAGAGTCTGAAGAACAAATAAGGAAGATAATGAACGCAAACAACACGTACAGGCAATGTGATCTATGTCGGCGATCAGTCCAGCATCAGCGACAAAATGTTCTCCCATTGCGACCCCAATGTAGGCTTGTGTATGCGGGCCCTAGAATATTATTTGTAATTCGACGGACGTCCTCAGTGGTAGCTTTCATCGGCACAGAAAGCTCTGAACAAAATAAAGATGTTGCGAGCATCGAATGCTGGACAGTGCGCCAACTTCCTCCGAAGATGTACATAGAAAAGAGGGATCAACGAGCTGAGTGGCTTCAAGAAAGGTATTGGACGACGCAGAGACAGGCTTTGAGAAGTCACTGTCGTGGTCAAGTCGCGGCGGGGAGGAATACGTAAAGAGTAATCCGCGTAGCAATGGGGAGCGCAGAACTCGCAGGTGAGCGCAAAACTCGCAGAGAACGAGTCCCGGCGAACGGCGCCTCGCTCGATTCCGTCCCCGTGCCAGGAGCGAGGAGAGTCAGACACAAACAACTCGGAGGCAGAACCTTCGAGAAACGAGGGGAAGGACATCGCTCACAGGTTCGTTTGACACAAAATCACCAGGAGCTAGCTGGATCAATGCATCGTACCGAGGGTAAGAAAGGGGGGGAGGGTGGACGTGGATTGAAGGGGGAGAAAGTGAGACATTCGTGGCTAGTGAGCAGTGAACTGTCAGCGCCGAAAATCTAGCTGTCAGTTGAGGAACACGAAGTATGCACAGTCAGTGGTCGGCGCTTGGAGGGATGCACAGTCGGCGTGCACGTGCGATGCGGCGCCCTCCTCGAGCGTGGACAGAATCCCCGTGGCCGGTCTCGAGCGCGGCGGTGCGCACATGAATCAAATGGTGCGAATGGTGAGAGTGCAAAATCAATAAATGCGGAGCGCACGCAGACAACGATAACGATGGTGCGATGCCGATTGTCGTGCCTGGGAGCAAAAGCTGTGGGTGAGTGCACTCGAGCTAAGGGCGAAGGAACGCTGAGACAGACAGCAGCCAATCGCGATGCGGATATAGGGGTTGGAAGTTGGCGAGGATGAATGTGGGTGAGTGCGCATGGCGAGACGAAGAGACGGGTGAATTCCGAGGGACTGAGAAGGGGATCTGCTGGCAGAGAGATGTCGCGGTCTTGGAAAGCGACATGGGCATGAGCGTTAGAAGGAGATGGGCAGGATCACGCACGTACTATGATGGCATCGGAAAAGAAGGTGGTAGACGCGCAGCGCGCGAGTGGGCAGGACTCGGATTGGAGTGTATATATGAGACGGAGTGATGAGTGGCATGCGGACGCGCGCGCGATGTGAGATGGCTTCTAGTTTTGAGTATTCGAGATAGAGGAGATCAGGTATCCGTATTCCTTGGGTCCCCACGCAAAAGGACGCAGGCGTGGGCGTGTGTTGGAGCCGGTGCGCTGTTAACGCACACGTACTCGCTTGAAAAGCGAAAGGAACATGTTTAGACGCGTACCGCTCCTCGGGGCGACTCGGGGGTGTACAGACCGCCCAGACGCATGTCGGGACTTGGGGCAGTGGTCTACTACCAACGTCGTTGAGCGGAGCGGGTGGTGTGGCAAAAAGACGAGATGACATCGTGGGACACGGACGCAGGTTAGTCGACTCGGATTGCATGCATGGAATTCAGACGCACGGCTGAATATCACAGTGAGGCGCCGAAATGAGATGAGTTCCAACTGACTCGCAGTTGAGGCCAGCGCGAGTCGGTAGCGGGGAGACATCGCGGAATACGAGCTTGGCGTGGACGGTAGGGAGGCGCGCGGTTAGCGAGTAGCATGGCGGACGGATGCACGCGAGACAAGGGACGCGCGCAGCAAGTGAACGAAAACGAAGTGGCAAAACGCCAGCCATCGTGACAGCAAAGACACGGTGATGATGTCGCGGGAAGAGGGCGGCATATCAAAGAATATGTAGCGCCTCTCTTCAGCACCGGCGAATGGATTGCCGTGATGGTCAAGGAAAAAGAATTCGAAGGCGACGATGATTATGGCACCGTGGCGGTGCTCTCGGGCCCGTCGGCATTGATCCGAGACGTGACTTGTCCGCAACCACCTTCTGCCAAATCTATGCTCTGACTCTGCTTGTACTCCGAATCTCGTCACCGTCCAAGACCTGAACAGATAAGGTGAAATAAATTATTATTACTTTACTCGTATATTACAGCTCTTTGCAAAATTGATGACAGCCACCAAAAAAGAGAGAAAAGAAAACAACTTGAACGCCCTGGATTGTTTTGTTCATTTCTCGCTCAATTCTCGACCGATTTTCTTGAGAGCAAGTGCGTTCGAAAGCGGTCGACAAGGGCTTTCATATTGTGCTCAACGCGCTGTCTATCTCACTGAATTCGCTCAGATCAACATTCGGGCCATCCATCCCGATCACAAGATGTATTGCGTCATATCTCAGCGAATACCGCTCCGATTCCAACGATTCTGGGTGCGTTTGGAAGCGAATAGGTCTGCCCCCATAATCAATGGATTCACCGGCGAGTCAACCAGTAAATATTGAATTCTCGATACACAGGGGTAACTTCATTCTCGCGGGTGTGCCTCGTTATTTTTTCATTTCCTGAGGACATTGCTGAGGTTGTCTGCTTTCTCCCTCTCAGAATCACCTGGAATCAACGAAATCGGATCAGTATTGGCTGAGAAATTGTCCTTTCTCCCGGTAGGGTCAAACCAGGTGGTGGGAATTTCGAACGAGCCATTTGGTGCGTTTCCATGGTCATATTAGATACCGTTCGAAAGCCCTTTGTAGCCGCTTTCGAACGCTCCCGGATCCGACCAAATCGGCGCAGAAACGAGCGAGAAATGAGCAAAACAATTTGGGGTGTTCACGTTGTTTTCTTTTCTTTCTTTTTTGACGACTGTCATCAATTTTGCAAAGAGCTGTAAGCAGATGTCCTGATTTCGTATATACATGTTTGGTCCAGCACTGCCCCCGCTGATTCCCGTGGTGGCAGTTGTTTATTCTCGACGGAGCGCTCGCTGGCGTCTACTTTTTAACTTTGGGGTCGCTTCCTTGGTACTAAATTGCCATTTCCGTCTGCCCACATGCCCATGATTGATGCGCACAAGGACCGTTCAAAAGGAACAGCTGTCGGAGCTCATACCCTATCCGTTCTTTCCCTCCCCCATCGTGATCCCGCTTTCAACCATGCCTCTCTGTCTGACTCGGAAGCGGGCCATTATTCCTGGTGCTTTCTTGAGCTTGATGCTTTCCGTAAGGACCTCAACTCCAAGCCCCGAAGGCAGAGACAATATTGTGAAGACAACTCACTGCGTTCAAGGCGTCCCTAGACAGAGGTTCGTCAAGGTTCTCGTAGCTATGTAAAGGCAAGTACACTCATCTAGACACAATTGTGTCAAGGTAGATGTAGCCCCTGTCCAGGCAAGTGTAGCTTGGCTACACAGACGCTGTCCAGCTGATGCGAGGTCTGTATAGATGCGCGTCGGTGACTAGACTCACCTATACTAACCTACCCAGACCTCCTTGTTGTATATTTTTGACCTAGACATGATATCTTGTATCCTTCTGTATTTGTTCTCGATTTGTGCGGTGCCGCATCACCGTCGCATCAATGCCAAGGCCGTAGATCAGCTTTTAACTTCCCGCTAATATGATCTGTCAGCTTTAAACTTTCGCGTTGTCAGCGCGCTTTCTGCCGGTCACGGTTGTCGTTAGGGATGTGCTGGGGTGTCTCTTTCTCTTTCCTCCCACCTTCTCGTCTTCTCCCGCACGCTCACAGCATCAATGTACCGCTCATCTGGTGGCGGTGGCGCTCGCAGTCGTTCTCATTCGTACTTCGACGACAATTTCGGCGACCTGGATCGCCACCGTGGTCCGACGTTGGCTAATGGGGAGCGCACGGACGATTTTCGGTGTGTACTTTTGAATTTTATTCTGTATCATGCTGAAGAATACAGATCCGAGTCTGAGCCCACCAGGCGGGGGTACGGGAGAATGCTGGAGTCCCGCGCAGTGTAGGTGCTCTCAAACGCTCCCGCCGTGACGGCCCCAATGGAGACCATGAGAGGGAGGAAGAGAGGTAGGTTGACCTCAGGTCCTCGTTGACATCTTCGCTCATAACCTCAGATCCCACTCTCGTCACACAGAGAATCCTTACGGCGCGCTAGGCCGCGGACCTGCACCAGGGTATGAACACTTTTAATTCCGTCTTCATTCATTTCATTACATTTCTCCTCGCATAGATTTCGCCCAACTTTGCGTTCATCATCGCTCAACGTCCGTACCTTCGACGGCTCCGGTGAACGGTCCCAGCCGGGCCACCAAGCAGCGGGCGACGAGAGCGAAATGTTGCTCCTCCTTCGCTCGATGTCCCTTAAACAAGACCAGCTAGTAGACGAGGTCCAGCACCTCAAAAATCGCAATGACGAGCTTGAAAATCGCAACGCTGACCTTGAGACGCAGATGGCTGCTTTGTCACGAAACTCTTCGCACCACTCCGCGACCATTCAGGCCGGGCATGGAGATCCATCGTCGCGTGGCACTGTCCGCAAGAAGGCCGGATCGGGGATTGTCAAACGTCGAGCAACAGCTACAGATACAGTTGTGCCAGCTGCCAGTGGAACCGAATCTCAGGCCGTCGGAACCAAGCTCTTCATCGATCTTGCATTACCCATCTCGAAAGAACTCAACGCCCACCAATCTACAATCAAGAAGGCGAGGGCGGCATTGCAGGTATGTCGTTCAACTAGGGTCAATATCACATACCAGGTATCATGATCTCGTACAGGAAGAAGTTTCCCGCATGTTTCGTGAGGTCGTGGGAGTGCCCGGAAACGAGTGGCCCGACCTCAACGCCGTCCGCTCGAACGACGTCACTGGGGAAGTCTATGTAAACCCGGTGTTCGACGCTGACGTCAAACATCCGGATAATCACAAGCTTTTCAAAATGGTAGTGCAGCAAGTCCAGTCTCAATTGATCGTGTGTTTTGAAAGTCTTCATCGCCTCGTCCATTACCCTCACAGCTTCCAGGAAAGTTCCGAATCTTTGCCGTCGGCTCTGAAGCATAAGGAGCTTGAATTCGCATGGGACCACAAACTCTTATACGAGATGGCGAAGACATCGTTTCGTTCGTGCAAAGCCCAGTGGCGGAAGAAAAACGACTCGGACGCCGCCGAGCGAGACGCTGCTAATCAACGGACAAACAGACGGCGCGAACGGCGAATCACGGTATAAATTCTTGGCGACATCTACGTGTCTCGTGCTGATATCAACGCCCAGAAAGCGAAGCAGATCGAGAGAGCGGTGGATGCGTATGCCGCCAAAAAGCGGTGTTCCTGCACGGGTCATTAAAAATGTATTCGTACATGAACAGTACATGTCTGATGAGGCTTCGGGCCCTGAGGATAATGACGAGACTAACACTGCAGTTTGGAAAACCCGCATGGCGATGAAGCGCGGATACGAGCATGATACAGACAAGGAGTTTCTTGAAGTTTTAACCTGCAACTGGCGGTCCGACGAGGTGTGTATCTCTGCCCCTTTAAGTTCGTCGACTCCATCTTGATTTCGTTTCAGATGACTGATGCACTTCACGAGATGCAAAGAATCGCCTTCGATCTCCTTACCCCTCCGCAGCGAAAGAAAATTCACTATGAACGTGTCCGCGGCACGGGCCGCGAGTCCGAACGAGTTCCCGAGCGCGCTCCATACAACTTTGGGATCAATAAGGCGTGGTTCGACAAGTACAAGAACAGTGAAGAGTACGCTACTGCTCTTGAAGATTGGGGCCAATATCCCGATCCCGACGGCCTGGGGACAAGTCAACAAGTTTCGGAAGGTACTGGTGAAGGTGACGTCGAGGGAGGGATTCCTTTCGATGTGGCGGCGGAGGACTGAGAAATTCGAACTAGATTTTTTGTTTCTTGTGTTAGAATACAAACTGCGTTATTCTATATCGTTCTCTACCAAATTGTAAGACTCCACAGCAGTGATTGACGTATGAAACGGTAAGGAAGTAGAGAACTAGATCGTTTCAATCAGCGATGAAAAACAGTGCCGTCATTTTGCTCACTCGATCCATTGTGGTGGTTATCCATAATTTTGGGTCGGTGTGAGAGATAGTTCCGCGGGATATCTGGCACTGGACCTCCTCCAGCGGTATGATAAGCGGTCTGGAACCCTCTGCTTTTGGATCTTCAAATTCCTGGTACTCCCAGGTGTTGATGTCTAGCTCCGGGCTAATTTGAAGCAGTTATGAGCGCATTCTTGAACAACAGCATGAATGATTACAATTTTCTCCAAACAAATCCCTCATCACCCCCGTCGAGCGGACTGTAGTTTGACTCTTTCATCCATGCAACCATAACCAACAACCTGTGCGAGACTCCGGGCTGACGGTGAAATATTATTCCGCGAACCTCGCCTGCAGATGTTTCATTCCCAAACTTGGCTTGAATGAGAGAGGAGCCGGCAGTTGGGCGCAAGGACCGTTCCACTGTTGTGATTTTGCGTCCGTCAAGTAAGGCATGATCGTAAGCATCAGCATGCAATAGAAGGGCTGTTGTATTTGATTCATGGGTTCCTTCTCGAGCAGTCATGGTGACTTGACGGGAATTTCTGTTGTAATAATTCAGGAGGGCGACCTTCATTGTGTCGTCTGTGATCTCTAGCCGGCATTTCTTTGGCTCTCCAAATTGGACTCTGGAGAGCGAAAGTTCTGAGGTATATTTAAGAAGAAAGATGAGTTCCAGAAACGAAATGCACACCAGTGCGTGCAGCGTCTTGAACTGTACCCACAGCTTCAGTATTGGCATTCACTCCGATGAGATCTCGAATAAATTCTGATTCATAATCTGATTCAGAATCTGTCCTTCGAGCCAATATTTGGTATAGCTGCGTTGCACCGTAAGAAGTCTGACTTTAGCTTGCGGCAAGACCATACCTTGGAATCAACTGCTGCATTACGGTGGAATTCGCGCATCATAGAGACTTCAAGCTCGCCACCGGTCCAGTTGTTGCTATTCAAGTTCTTGAGAAGCTTATTCAACCTTTCAGTCAGAAATGCCCAAAAATTGTAAACTGGGCCGAAATCAGTGAGCTGGTCCGGGACGTGAACAGCCCAGTGCTGATTTGGTTTCATCTGGTCTGCACCGTAGATCTGGTAGCTATAGTAAGCGTATCACTGATTGACAAAGTGCTACTCACCTCCTCAAAACCTAACAGATACTCCCGCAATAAGGATTTAATCCTGTGGGGTTGGTCTCGCCGTACTGTGCGGCCAACTATGATCTTTAATGCTGTTGCAAATCGAAGAAAATTTTCGTCCTCTCCGTCCACCATGCGAGGAGATGGTTCTGCATCACCATTTGCCTTTCCCTTTAATCGATAGTATTTCATTTGGTCCTTGTAGTCATTTTGTGCCTCTCCTATAAACCGTTCCCAAGTAATTGGTATCTTCAATGAGATTGAGTACCTGAACAATTTAGGTCATTATTTACGCACAATGATTGCCCATGGCCCAGTGACTGCAAATTTATATTCGTCTGCTGTCAACGACCCACCAGCAGGTTCCCCAACCCGTATCGGAAGCCGCCCTGCCCAAAGAGGAGCCTCATACTTGAATAGGCAAAAATGCTCAACAAAAATGTCTGATACGGAATCAACCGCTCACAGTTTTCATGAAGTCATGAATGAAGGTCAGTTCTCTCGTGTATTGGGCCGTATCTGGCCGAAGAGTGCCTTGTTTGATCCACTGAGTGTACCATTGCGTCTTTGCGACCCCTGATTTCCACCTCTTGTGAAATTGAGACTGATTTTGCGAATATAGCTCACCAAGCAAAAGATTATGCATAGGGTCAATAACTGTCCACTTGACCAGATCGAAGTACTTCAGCCGTGCAAACTCTGTCCAGCGCACTCCGTATTTAGTGAAGAATTTCTTTCTTGCTGCATCTGTTGAGAGCTTATTGTACTCATAACACAAGTTTCGATGTTCTTCTCCATCCCGTGGTGCGAACTCTATAAAGCAGTTCAGTGATGGATAAGACATTGAAGTGAGGTATGGCACCATTGCGAAGAGATTTTTCAGAAAAAAATTCGTCTTGTGTAACTGTGCACTTGGGACATGGGGCAGCATTGTGCTTATGGTCGGCAAACCCGCACAATTTGCATAATGCAGGATGATCTGCAATGATACCCACCAAGGCAACACGAACAAGTACACCTATCTCGGGATTATATGCGACCATGGATTGGCTCAAAATTGTACTTACCCTCTGGATGTTCAGGTGTTTTTATCCAGATACCATGATCATAAAGTGAGATCAGATCATTCACAATGATATGGAGAGGTCGCTGGAGTTGCTCTGCCGTTGGTTCGGCGGGTCCAGGGGGCATACCACTAAGAATCAGGTTCTCAGCACGAAACCTAACACGCATTTGATTTGAATCTGAACAAAGAAAAAGGCATACAGCACACCTTTCAGATTCTAATAAATTCTGGATACAAAATGACATCACCCCTGATGAGTGTGACGGGCCGTAGTTGCTGGTTTTGCGACCGAACCTAAATTTGGTAAGAACCTCGAGACATGATACCATGAGGAAAGACACACCAGTCAAGACTGAACGTGACACCAAGCCTAATTTCATCCTTGCTGCTGTCACTGTAGAAAAAGCTTTTGCCATCGGGACCCTTGATTGTTTGCCAAACGTTGCCATCCTGAATACTGCGGTATTCTCCAGGAACTTTTGGCCGTGACTTCCATTTATTGACAGCAGCAACCATCCCTGGTCGCTGGAAAAAATCCCGCAAGCCATCTGAGAGCACCTGAATAGGTGAAACAAGATTCGGTTTCCGTTTGGGAGAAGTAGCGGCAACACCCAAGAGTGAGTGCAAGAGCTGTTGTCTCGCTGGCTGAAATAATTCAGCCTGGCAGTCTGAGCATAGCTCGACAGTGTTTGGATCAAGATTACGGGCGAACAGCTGGTGGCAAGCAGGACACATGATGTATTCTTTGAATCTGTCGCCGTCCAAGCCGAGATGGGAGAAAACAGTTGGTAATGTTGTCGGCATTGGGTGCAACAAGGGAGCCCCGGGAAGACGACAAAAGATGAACTCGAGGCAGAACAAGATAAGAGCACAAGCTTTGAAGGAGACCCGATGTCGTGTATGAAGGAAGGCAACCAGAAGCATCACACATCGGATATACCATTGTGGATGTAATGTATTGTTCTGTGAAAATGGATTCGGTTCAGTCCACGCAGCAGCATCTTGGGGATGCATCGCCTGGTCTGGAGACGAGCCGAGCGGGGGGTCCATGTCTGGACCGGTGCTGGGCAGAGCATCGTGTTCTGACAAAGTTCTGTGATTTCTAAAAAAGAAGAAAACCAAATGCAGTTCAGCGTTGGCCATGGAAAATATAGTAGGCTTACAAGGAAGGAGTCCGATTGGCTAGCTGTTCTTTGTCAAACCCCAAAACTGAGGCAGACCGCATAACATTTCTTCCGCGTGTTGCGGAGGTTGCCACGGAAGATACTGGATGCCTACCGCGGGCAGAAACTGGATCACTGAGGTCCGATGATTTCCCTCGTCCACGCGTGTATGATCTTCGTGCACCACGTGAACTTTCACTGGGATGAGACTCGGACATGGCGCGACTCGGGGGAATGAAATACTGACTACAGAAGCAACTAGTATATATTCAAATACGGTAGCTAATCAAAACCTTTCCAATGAAAGACGGTACAATATCCGCGGAATGGAACCAATGCATTCGTTCAAAATGAACCATAGTCTCGCATCCCATCGAGGAATAGCCGAAACCGCTGGCAGTGGCGCCACCAATTAATGAACCTTTGATGAAATCCAGTTCAATGAACTTTTAATGAAGTCCAGTTCAATGAACTTTTAATGAAGTTCAGTTCAATGAAGTTCATTAAAGTGAACTTCATTAACCCTGATTTGTGGCGCTGAATCGAACAACAGCGGCACCAATTCAGTTTAATTAACTAGCCGATCGAAAGCATGTGATATTGATCTACTTCCGAACGCCGCATTCGAAAGGACTTGGGTTATATAGTTTCATGAAGAAATATGAGAATTTAATATCATGACATTACCAGAGGCATGTATTCCGAGAACTTGATGTCTGTTGAGGTTGCTAGTTAGACCTAGACTGAGCTACACACACATCAACTGGACTATACAGAGGTACGCAGATATAGACAGACCTATCCAGAGCTATACAGATCATGCCTAGGTACCTCCACAGAGCTGCTCTGCCTAGCTCTGTCTAGCAACCTGGGCTGAGGCTGAGGCTAGGGAGGCCTTGAACGCAGTGACTTGATTTGTGTAATGAAGCCATCGCAAGCTGCCTCAAATCGGTCAATACTTCTCAAGGGACTACTTGAAATCGTCGCAACGAAGCTATTCTTCTGCAAAACCTCCACTGATGACTCTCTCTTGACATGTTTCTCGCCACCATCAATGATGGCCTCCGCAAACTCAAATGCCCTCAAAATTCTGTCTCAATAACTCTGAATACAACAGTATCCATCACCTTCAAGATTTTGTCCTCTCGAATATTTCAACGCACTCGCGAGTTCTCGGTCCCCGTTCACACTTCCGTTTTCAATTGTCCAATGGTGAAATCAATGCGGCTCTACGAATGGGCAGTCTTCCTCATGTGAGTCGTATTCCCTAGCAACATTTCTCGTTTACGTCGATACTCATCTGAACGTTGCTTTCTTTCCCAGAGTTGTCGTGCATCCTTGTTTTGGTTCTTTGAACTCCTTTCAAGTGTAACTTCAACTGATGTATTGTCGGTGCAGTGGGTCAATGACGTACACTTGCCCTCTGTTCGGTGCGTTCATAATCTGTTTGTTTTTTTCAACTCGAGCGCTAACAGGGATATATAGACTGCACTTGACAACCTGCCTGAACCCTCAGCTTTGACTTCGGACAGCCCGGGCAGCGACGTCCACTGGCCTTCCGTTTGAACGATGTCCGTTTACTATCCGTTCAGTGCGTTCATAATCCTTTTATTTCGACTTGAGCGCTCACAGGACTTGTATGTATCTTGCTCAGACGAGTACATATGCGTTATCCAGGGTTACGCTTGAACCTCCGCAAATACTTTGTTCTTGTCAGTCGGATTTCTGGATCTCACAGCCTGCACGGCAGATGAGCTATATCCACGACCGCGCTTGTGACCGAGTGCTATGGTGTTCTCTTCATCACATTAAGAAATTTCTTTTCGGGCATAATCTTCGGGGGATGATCTATATGTGAATTTTTTTTTTTACCCGACTATGTCTAGAGAGATCACTTAGTTGGGAACGAACTCCGTTTTCGGGCGCATATTTTCAACACAGTCCGAATTTTCTCTTGTGAAATTTGAAGCCAAACCGGTAGCGGGCTCTGCCGCTTGTCGGTCCTATCCGCCTTTCTTTATAAAGAGGGCGCCAAGTTATCTCTTTCATTGGCGGGCCCAAGTTAGGTCTTCCCTGGTCTTCCGTACTTGATTAAATTACCCGGTGCGCGTTTCCTCTCAGTATTCGTAAATGTGCACACGCAGTACAGATGATCGTCAACTTGGTACAACGCGTTGTGCCGTGGCATACTTCCTATAATACACCATCTACCGACCCAACACAACGATGCGCATCCGTTTGATCTTCCTGTTCGGACCCGAATATCATTCCCGTCGACGGCGGCCCATCGATGTCACAGACGGGGAGCGCAGAACTCGCAAGTAAGGGCGAGGGCAGAACTGGCAGGTGAGCGAAAAACTCGCAGAGGCGAAACGGCGCCTCGGCTGATTTTGACTTGATTGAGTTAGCGTGCGCAAGGCGAGAGGCGGGGAGAGTCTGTAACAAACAAACGACCCAGAGGACGACTCGGAGGCAGAGTTTTCGCCGTCGAGCAACGACTCAGTTCAGGCTCGTTTGACACGCGCACAGATTCAACAGGGACTGGCTGGATCAACGCACTGCGTCAAGGGGTGGCAGGAAGGAAACAATTTCGATGCAAGATGCAGGATGCAGGGTCGGAAATATCATTCCGAATTAGCGCCGAACCGTCAGAGAATATCGCGCCGAAAATCTAGCTGCCAGGTCAGCAGCGTGCGCGTGCGATGTGGCGCTGTTCTCGAGCGTCTACAGAGGCGTCCTCCTTGGTCTGGACCACGAGTACGCGCGCATGCACAATGAATGTATGCGCAGCGCAGATAACGATATCGACGACGATGGGAACATGGGCAGGTGAGTCGGATCAAGCTCGGGGCCAATGCGTTGCAGGAAGGGAGACGCTGGGCTGGATGTGTGCGCGCGACACCGGATGGCTTGTCAACTGCTGACAGGTCCGAGTGGGATGGACGGATGAGTTCTGAGGGACTGAGAACGCGCCGGTAGCGGGGAGATGTCACGGACACGGAAAGCACGGTGGGCGTGGGCGTTCAAAGGAGGTGGGCAGGATCACGCATGTACTTGCATGAGATTGGGAAAGACGGCACTAGACGCGCAGCGCGCCGGTGGGCAAAGGCAGTGGACTGAAGATTGAGCGGGTGTAAGACCCATGTGCACGCGCGCGATATGGGACGGCTTGCTAGTTGACAACGGGACTTGAGCATCCGAGATTAGGAACCTGTGTCCACAGAACGAGTTCAATGGTAGTGGAGAAGCGGCATGGAAACGGAGGTAGGCGAGGGCACTGTAGCCAGTGCGGTGTCAGACACGCACCGCTCCTCTGCGCTGTACGGACCACCCAGAAGCTTCTCAGGGTGATGGTCCACTACCGACGTCGTGTTGGCGGAGCGGTGGTGTGGCGGCAGGAGATGACGTCGCGAAAGGCAGAAACAGTGACGTCGCCCTGGGAAAAAGAACCGGCGGGTAGGTCGCCTGGATATGAATGCGTGGCATTGAGACGCACCGCTGAATATGCGGACACGTAGACCGGTGACTTGTCTGTCTATCGAAACTGTGGGGTGAGTTGTGTCGATAGACAGACCAGTCGATCTGAGTTTGAATTCTCAATACAAATTTCTTACCAAAAAAGGCTATTCGGACCGAGGTTTTCCGAGCGTGTGGGAATTAGTTTTCGTGATCATCACGCTTACTCACCGCACGGAAACACCGGTCCGGGATAACCTTTTTTGGTAAAAATTTTGTATTCGGATTTCAAACTCAGATCGACCAGCCTGTCTATCGACACAACTTCATCCCACAGTTTCGATACGACAGGCTGGATTCGAGCCTAGCGGACACGCGAGGCGCCGAAATGAGATCGCCAGCGAGTTCTATCCGCAATGCGCATGCGCAGTTGAGGCCAGCGCAAGTCTGCAGCCGGAGCCTCACGCAATGCGAGAATAGCATAGGCCAGTGGGAGGTTCCCGGTTGGCGAGAAGCAGGGCGGACATACGCGCGCGAGAGAAACGGCAGGTTGCGCGTGTAGCGAGTGGTCCTCGACGAAGGGATGTCACGCCAGCAACCGCGCGAAGGCGCAGTGGCGACGTCGCGGGAGGCAATGGCGGCCAATGAAAGAGCACCAGCGAATGGACGAATGCCGTGGTCAAGGAAGAGGGCAGAAGGTGATGATTACGGCACCGTGGCGGTGCTCTCGGGACGCTTAGCATTGATCCGAGACGGAACTTGTCCGCAACCTCCATCTGCGGACGCGTTCCTCGCCGCTGGCCCGCTCTACGTTCCCCGTTTCCTTCAATGTGAGGGCAACGTCATTGCACCGTTGGTGGTCTCAAGCTCACTTCCACATATACGTCGACGGCTCTATGGAATCGAGTCTCTGCCGCTGGGCTTTCCGCGAAATCCGGCCTGCCGCTCACAAGACGCGATGCGGAAATCTTTCCGGATGCCTAGATTGCTGTGATGTTGTAAATTCTGGAGCATGGGGCGTTCAGATCTTGTTTCCATCATCCTTTCCCTCTGTACCGCGCTCTGGCACTGGCATTTGTCCACAACTCTCGATCCCCTGCGTCTCGTCGAATGCCTGCCGCTGGACTGGAGTCCGACTGCACCATTCTCTGTGTGCTTCACGACTCGAGATATCTTCACGGTTGTTCCTCCGCAACTCATGCGTGGATCCAGCTTTCCGCGTCGGTCTGGGGTGTGATTCACGTTCCGCTGTTTCTTCGCCTCTTCCTATCCACTTTCCCATGCCTCTTGACCTATTGTGCCCTTTCTGCTTCCCTCTGCCTAGTAGCTGCTTCGTTTGACCGACTTGCACTTCTATACATAGGTAGCGTAGGTACGTAAATCATTAGCGAGACCACATTGATGCTGATCCTGCGGCTTGTGCGTTGTAGTAGAAGGGAAAGCCTCAAACGAAAAATTCGCCGCCGCTTGTTTCTGTTGCCCAAGCTGGATTTCTTGTTCGGTAATTGTGAATTCGTCCTCCGTGTTCTCTCCCTCCAAGCACCGTGAACCTACCCCGCGCATCCGCATCTTCATCCTCATCCACACATGCTAAATTCTTCCCTCTTCTCCTTTCCGTCTGCGTACTCATCATCACAAAAAGTGACCGGACATTTGACCATTGCAGTGGAATTTTGTAAGATATTTTGGATCTGATGCCCTTGGGAGGCTCTCCTGGATGTATTCGCCCCATCCAGACTGAAACCAATGCCAAGAATCATTCATATACTGTCTCTGGATCAATTGTTTCAGGAAAGCATGATTTTTGCTACATCTGCTGACAATTGGTCTGTATGGCTGAGACTGTGGGCATGGAACACATTTTCTGCTTTTACAATCATTTATTCAGATATGTTGAACATGCCCTATGACCTGGAACTCAAAGCAAGCTGAAGAATCCTTGTAAATAGTTCATTTCCTGTGGTGAGGCATAATTGCCCAGCACCTGCTCTGTCAGCTCTTCAGTTAAGTGCATAAAATAAAACATTGCATGTGATAACTTTGTTTAAAATGTAACAGGGACATGCCCAGGACATCCTTCCATATATCCAGTTTACTTTTCATCTTCAATCACAATTTGACTTGCTCCTTCAACAGAGAGTTGTATAATTCTGCAGATAACACTGCAGCACATTTTTCAGCATGAATTTATTGCCCAATCAAGGACTTGGCTGGTCTGGAGTGTGCCAAAGACATCTATTTTCATATGCAGAGGCATCCCACTTTGAATCTGAGCTCCCAGTAACTTTTTCAGGAAGTTTCTTTCAACAGTCTGATGGAATGTTATAATCTGTACATGGCTTGCTGATCTTTTCTTGGCTCTGGACAGCGATATTGGGTCAATTTTCCTAAAACAAGTTGTGTAGTCTGGAGCTAATATCCATAGGTACTTAGTGTCCAGGTATAGTTGAGCTTAGCCCACGTGATCTGTCATAATCGATCAATGTCCGGTCCAACACGCATCGCTCACCCACCTCGCAGACACATCCCTCAACTGAGTAGGACCGCGGCAAGCGCACGACATGCCACACGCGAGGCGCCGAAATCAGATGAGTTCCATCTGGCACGCAGTCGAGGCCAGCGCGAGTCGGTAGCGGGGAGAAATCGCGAAATACGAGATTGGCGTGGAAGGTAGGGAGGCGCGCGGTTAGCGAGTAGCATGGCGGACTGATGCAGCGAGTGAACAAAAGGGCATAGCGCCAGTCACCATGGCTGGAGGGACAGCAAAGACTCGGTGATGACGTCGCGGGGAGAGGGCAGCAGATCAAAGAATATGTAGTGCCTCTCTTCAGCCCCGGCGAATGGACGAATGGATTGTCGTGGTCAAGAAAAAGGAAGGGAATAGTGGCTACGGCACCGTGGCGGTGCTCTCGGGCCCGTTGGCATTGATCTGAGACACCACTTGTCCGCAACCACCATCTTCGAAGTCTAGGCTCTGCTTGTACTCTGGAACTCCCTATTGTCTGGCTGAACAGGAAATCTACAATCAATAGTGATTCAAACGAAGCAAAAAAAAGTGACAGAGTCTAGAGAATCCACAACAGTACCGTGACTGACTCATTGTTGGTGAACTAGCTACAGATATCTACCTGTCTCTTCTGCTCCGATTTTTCTTTCGCCGCTCCGAAAACTATCAAGGATCATGCTCAGTCCCTTGAAATGTTCCAGAAATTCACATACACGTCAGCCTTTGAGACTGCGACCGAATCAGCGGTGATGGCCGAACGATCTCGCTTCTTTCTGACTTCCACGATCCACAAGCGCCAGACAATCGGAGACCGAGAAGTCGCTTTACTGCCGCTTGGATTGAATACTTACACGGCCCGCAAAACCCACGCGATCTCTTCTTCACCCCCTTCTTCGCAGCCGCCTGGATTCCTCGATACGGCTCTCTCACCCTCTCCTTCACTCTCTTCTCGCTTAGCGGCCACGTCGTGCATCTTCGATAGTGAAAAATGGATAGAGCCATCGATGTACGAAGCAAGATCTCTCACTTTCGGATCTTGATCATCGGGAGGGCGAATGCTGGAAAGACGACGATTCTCAAGAAAGTGTGTAACTCGGTGGAGGATCCAGAGATCTACAATCCAGATGGGAACAAGGTCAACATATGAATTTTTTTCCGCCGGTCTAGTCTGATGATTTGTCGCAGATCGATCCCGAAATTGTCAGAGAGTCAGCTGAAGTAGTTTCCCAATTCTCGTGTCTTTGTCTCCGCTGATTACCTGCAGCGCGGCGAACATAACATCAATAACCAGTTGATATTCAAAAGCAATCCGCAGTTCATATTCCACGACTCACGCGGATTTGAAGGTGGGTCGGCGGACGAAATCGAGAAAGTAACGTATTTCATCGAGGGCCGGGCTCAAACCCGTAAATTGTCCGAGCAACTCCACGCGATCTGGTACGCCCTGATCGATCAGTCAAAAAAAAAACTTACAATGTCACAGGTACTGTTTACCCACGGACGGTAACCGGCCGCTACTAGAGGCTGAAGATCAGTTCTTCAAGATTTCTGGTACTGGCAAAGGTGAGTTCACCCTGTCGAGCAACTGACTACTAACGAGCTCTTCCAGTGCCACTGATTGTTATCTTCACGAAATTCGATGGGCTAGTTACCAAGGCCTTTCAACAGCTTCGAGCAGACGGCAAAAGCATACGCACAGCCAATGCTGGGAAGATCGAATTAGCGCAGCAGATGCTGACCACCAATTACAGAGAGCCACTCAACAACGTGACATTCAAGCCATCTGCCTATGTCCAGCTCGACGGTGGTTCTGCATCTGATCTCACAGTCTGGTATGCTAATTGTCCTTCAAGATATGCGACAGGAACACAGCAATTGTATTAAGCTCATCAACGAGACCGCGAAGACACTCACCGACGATGCACTGCTCTTACTCTTTGTGTCTGTGCAACGAAATAACATCGACCTTTGTATTTCGTCGGCGGTGTACGCGTCAGTATGCTTCAATGTGTTTGATGCACTGTTGCAAACGAGGTCGATAGAGGACTGGTTTATGGAGACGAAGGACCGGAATCAACGGTCAAGTGGACTCTTGCGTATTTCCCTCATGTTTGGGTGAGTCGTGTCAGATAATCACGTCCTACGCATTGAAAGGATTGTATCCAGCGGGTGAGTTCTTCGTCGCCTTGGAAATCATATTCATTGCAATGTGGTTGAATAACCTACGACGTAGGAAGTGAGTTGCGACTCTCGGGTTGGTCTAGTCTGATGCGAACTGATGTGCGCTTGCACAGGAGGTAACGATTCCAGTGTAGATTTCAAGACCAAACTGATGAGAGTATTGCCGCAGGAGGCAAGTTTGATGTTCTAACAAATTTTGTGCTAACCAACAGTCGATCGACAGTATGTGAGTTTCCTTTGTGTGGTACTTCCAAGGATATATTTTACTGATGACCTCCAGGATGTGAGTGCTTCCCCCGTGTGCCCGCTTCAAGTTGAATTTGCTGAGTGAGCCACGGTTGCTGCAGGAAGTATGTGACTGTCGTGCAACCGCTTGCAATTGACGTTACTACTGTGAATCCGCACAGGAAGTGAGTGCTGCTTTGTTCCGTCGACGCCTGCTTGACTTTGCTGACTGGATTGTGATTCCCCGCAGAATGTGAGTGCCGCCTCATTCCGTCCGCTCTGGTTGACCTTTCTGACGCCATGATTACCCGCAGTGGGTGAGTGCGGCTTCACTCTGTCGACTCTGACTCTGCTGACGGCGCTGCAAATATTTATAGGCAGTGAGTGCCGCTTGGTCATGTCCGCCTCTGGTCAGCTTTCTGATGTAATAATTTCCCGCAGCCCGTGAGTACCGCTTCGTTCCGTCGGCCCTGGTTGACTTCCCCGACGCGATCATTGCCCGCAGGGTGTGAGTCCTTCACTCCCGTCTTCCTTGGTTCACTTCAGTGACGCCATGATTCCCCGCAGGGTGTGAGTACTGCTTCGTTCCTTCGACTCTCGGTTGCATTCGTTGATTGCACCGTCATTGCTCGCAGTTTGTCAGCTCCGTTCTATTGCGTCTGGTTGATTTTCCTGACTTTTCCGTCATCCCTCGCAGGGTGTAAGCACTGCCTCGTTACGTCTGCTTGACTTGGCCTGACCGCGTTGCGACCGCAGGAAGTGAGTGCATGTTCCCTGCACTCAAATTGAGTTGATTTGTTTGCCTGCCAACCACCTCGTGGTTTCCGCAGGACGTGAGTGCCCAATCCTTCTGAGTCGCGCACATGTTCTCCTCGTTCTTCACTCCAAATTATCAACCCGTCCAGGCGGTACGTGATTTCTTGCCTCCATAGCCGTAGATTCCCCTCAAATCTGCCGTTTCACGGTATTCAGTTCGTGAGTTTGTACATTCTCCCCGTGTTCCCCAAGTGAGCCATCTCTAGGAGAACAACGTGGCTTTCTGTATCGATGCCTTGAAGAACAAGCTTCCAGTCATGGTACGCGAAACCAAAACTCTATCCGTTCTTGACTGACACATTGACAGGAGGATCTCCTTCAAACCCCGTTGGGACGCGCTCAGATCGTAGCTCGTATGAAACTCGATTTCCCATTCATGCGATACTAACTTTCTTTGCTCAAGTACTATGCATCTGTGCCGAGCACACGTTCACCCAAGGATCACCTTCTGTAGACGGTTTTGGTCCAGCCTTCGTAACAGCGCTGGATGCGTATGTAGGGTCGCCCACCGAGGCTGAGGTCATCAAAGAAATCGGCGAAATGAACCCAGAAGCGAACCGTTACGCTCGACGTGACAAGTTGTGCGACATCGTCAAAGCCCATCTTTTACGTGCGGATTCGAACTTGTTTCTAAAAAAAACATACCTTTGCTCACAGGAAATTTCAGGTACACGAACCGAGCTGGCGTGATATCATCGACCCACCCGCGAAATATAGTCTCCATTTCCGCGAGTCATCCTGTACTATTGTCAACGAAGCCTTGATCGACATGTCTCACCGCCACTACCAGTGAGATAGCTGGGTGTTCGTGCCTAAGTTGGATGCCATGCTTCGTCAAGGAGTTTTAACTCCCGCTTGTATGTATCTTGCTCAGATGACTCTGCTTCGTCCACGGTCACGCTTGAGCCTCCTTGGATACTCCCTTTTTTCAGTCGGATTTCTAAGGATCTCGCAGCTTGCAGCTACCTACGTGTCGCGCCGAATTCATTTGTTTCCTCCGCGTCATTTATTCACTTTTTCCTGCAGACTTGTCAAGTATTCCGTTTTGTTGTCGATTCTGCTTTTAATATTATCATGTACCCATTTCTATCATTCGCGGTTCCGGGTCTTTGATATTTACTTACTCGCTTGAATTACAGTAAGTACATATAAATGTGCACGGATACATCTTCAATCTCAGTTAACTTCGTGCGCGTGTAACGAGCTGTGCAGTGACATACTTACCATAATACATGTAGATGATCCACCAACACGACATCCTACCAGTTGATCTTTCCGCACCCGAATCCCGAATAAGTGTGATTCTCGAGTCGATGCGAAGCTTCTCGACGGCGATGGCACACGATGTCTTGAGCGGCCAGAGGGCCCCCGTTGCTCAATACTTTACAGCGCAGGATACGTCTAGCGATGTGGAGCACAGACCTGACAGACGACGGTGAACGACTCAGAGGGAGGCTTCAAATTCGGTTGACACAAAATCAACAGAAGCTAGCAGGATCGAGGCACCGCGCCGAGGACAGGCGAAAGAGAGGAAGGGAGAGAGAGGGGGGGAGGAAGTGAGATATTCATAGTCAGTGAGCGCCAAACAGTCAGCGCCGAAAATCTCGCTGCCAGTTGAAGCATAGGAAGTACTGTCGGCGGCCGTCGTGCGGAGGGGTGCACACTCGGCGTGCCTAGGGATGCGAATCTCCGGCGTGCGCATGGGCATGCGATGCCGCGCCGTCCTCGAGCGAGAACAGGAGCCCCGTCGGCGGTCTCGAGCGCGGCGGCAGATACTTGAATCGAATGGCGGGTGCGAATGGCGAAAATGGAGAATGAATGAATGAGCGCGGAGTGCATGCAGACTATCATAACGAAGATGCGATGTCGATTTCGTCTCTGGAAGCGAGGGTGGTGGATGAGTTGACTCGAGCTGGGTCAGGGGTGAGCTGAGACACAGAGCATGTCTTGCCAGTTGACACGGACAGCTAATATGGGCGTGAGCGGGATGAGATGAAATGACAGGCGTGATGCACGTACTCGTATGGGTTCGGAAAGACGCGGTCAGGCACGTAAAGGCACGGCGATCCTGCGCACTGGATGATGGCGTCGACATCGCTCATCTGGAAGGAGGACTCGGGATTGAGCTCGCGCAAGTGCCGAGATGCGCCATGCGCACCCGCGCAATGCGGGATCCTTTGCAAGGTAACGACGGGCCCTGCAGTATTCGAGGCCAGCTATTCGGATTCACAGCGCGATTTGGTAGCGGAGAAGCGGTACGGAAAACGAGGTAGGTGTGGGTGCTGGGGTCGGTGCGCGGTCAACGGGCAGGGTCGCGCACAGTCAGACACGCCCTTCCTCTGCGCTCATCGTGTACATGGACCGCCAAGACGCTTGCCGGGGCAATGGTCCGCTACCGACGTCGTGTTAGCCGAGCGGGGGGTGTGGCAAAGAGATACGGTGCACGCAGCAACGTCACCCCTCGAAGTGGAAAGAGGCACCGGCGGGTGAGCCAACTCGACTTTAATGCATGGAACTGAAACGCACCGCTGAATATGCGTACACGCGAGGTGCCGAAATGAGACTGAGGCCAGCACGAGTTGATAGCGGGCAGCCATCTGGAATGGGCGCAGGCGGTAGGGAGGTACGCCCCTAGCCAGCAGCATGGCGGACGTGCGCGCACGAGAGAGGCGACACGCGCAGCGAGTGGACAGAGGGGTGCAGCGCCAGTAACCGAGCAGAGACACGGTGAAGACGTCGCGGGAGGGCGGGCGTGGCTTGGAGCGGGAGACAAAAGAATTCGTAGCGCCTTGAGCGAATGGACGAATGCCGTGGTGGTCAAGGAAGAGGCGCCAGTGATTACGGCACCGTGGCGGTGCTCTCGGGCCCGTTGACATTGATCCGAGACGCAGCTTGTCCGGAACCACGTCGCCTACGCGGTCCTCGCCGCTGGCCCGCTTTACATTCCCTGTTTTCCTTCACTGTGAGGCTCACATCATTTTATCCACCTTGTTTACCTACGTTGACACGCAGTCGCATCACTAAGGGCCACAAGCTCGCTTCCACATTCACGTTGACGACTCTCTCTCGAATATTCTGCTGCTGCGCCTGCCACGGAATCTGGCCTTCCGTTCTATGAGAGATGTCCAGTTTGCTGGGATGTCGTATATTCTGGAGCATTGGGCGTCCTGTTTTCGCCATTCTTGCCCTCTGCACCGTGCTCAGTCACTGGCATTTGCCCGCATCTCTCAATCTCCTGCGCCTCGTCAAATACTGATTCCAGCCTCTGGACCTCTGTGTGCTTCGTGACTCGAGATACATGGATGCCTCATGATTAGCGTTGTTCTTCAGCAGCTCATGTGCGGATCCAGCTTTCCACGCCAGCCTGGTTGTGATTCACGGTCCGCTGTTTTTGCGCTTCAACCTATCTACCTTCACCTGCCTCTTGGCCTGTTGCACCCCTTCTGCTTCTCTCTTCCTTGTGGTTGCTGCGTTTTACCGATGTCAACTACTACGCGTTGGGACGTTTGGCCGGCCACACGACGTCGCTGCTTATCCTGCGGCTTGTGCGATGTAGCAGCTCCCCAGAATGGAAAGACTCAGACGAAAAACTCGCAGCCGCTTGTTGCCGTTCCCCAAGGTGGATTTCTTGTTCGATAATTGTGTATTTGTCGTCCGCGTTCTGTGTCTCTACACACCGTGAACTTATTCTCCGCATCTGCATCCGCATCTTCATTTGCACATGCTGAATTCTTCCCCCTCTTGCTTCTGTCTGCATATGACAGCACGCATTGCCCACCAACCTCGCACGCGCATCTCTCAACTTCGTAACTCTGCGGCAAGCGCACGACATGCCATGCCCCACTTGCGCAGTCATTTTGGGTCGAGTCACCCCAACCGCTGGCTGATGTCTTCGACGCCCGAATTCGACGCCGAGCCACGGGAGCAGCCGCACTCGCGGTTCTCAATATTCTGCGCCTGAGCGAGGTGCTAAATGGTATTTCGACTGATAGCCGGAAGGTCGAAAATATTCAACACTTCAATATCTTACATGCATCGCTCGTTGCGCTTCGGTTCTCCCGGCCCAGCCTTAAAGTCCAACGCGCACAATTGAAATATTACATATACGTGGAACTAACACTGGGACGCGTGTATCTCTCAGTATCTCGTGCTTCTTTCTGCTCAAGTTGCCTTGCATCCGATACTGATTGGCGTGCATCGGTAGGTGTTTGGTTCGAACTCCCCGTCGATCTTCGCGCGCGGACCGCACAAAGGGTTAGTTGTACCATTTGCACGGGATGTGAAAGGTGGGCGCTTTGTGAGCTTTATTCTTTGTCCCCAGTATCCCGCCTGCTGATACCGGCCCAAGTAACCTATAGATTGTTGAAACACGCGGTTCTAGTTGCGGAATGCAGCGATGAAATGAGGACGACTTTGATTTCGCAGTGATACGGTTGACTCGCGACGAATTTCTAGCAGAAATCTACGTGACTCAACGCTTTTCGGCATCATCTCCCTTTCGCCTTAACATACTGCACACATGGCATTTCGCGGTGATCTCAAATTTATCCGAAACGACGATGCTTGGCAGACACGCGTAGCCTGCTACCATTTTGACTACAAGACCGCGTATGTCGCACTCGCGCTTTTCGAGACCTGCAATAATTCTGTAGTTGAACCTGCGGGGGCCCAGTCTTTTTTTTCGTGGCATTGCTGAATTTAATCGTCTCATCCTCATGTACGCTTTTAACTTTTCATTACAGGTCTACCTAACCCAAAACGCGCTGTCTAAAACCAATTCATTGACGACTGTGCGTTTTTGAACTGGGTGAAATCGGATTCCGGTGAACTTACATAGTCCCGTACTCGCGGACCGCATGTGATACTTTCGGCGTGACATCGGACCAGCACAACAACTATACTTATTCCCACCCGTGCCCGCCGGACGTATCGGCTTTCCTGTGCCGCTTTCTTTGGTTGCCGGTCTGGATCATTCGGGTGCTCGACGGCATTCTGAAATTCACAAGCGCTGTCGAGTCGTTCGGCATTCATTTGGGAACCCATTTCGGATGATGACCATTCGCCGAACGTTGCCGGAACAATACAAATTTAGGACTCGAATTGATGCCTCTTGTCCTTGTGGACTTGAACCAATGCCTCTCGTCTTCTTGGGACCTGAATCTATTGAACAAGACCGGCACACAATTCCGACGATTGAATTGTCCTCTCAAAGTTTATTGAGGCCAACGAACTTCCCGAACGAGAGCTTCTCGAAATCCCGCAATTCCAAGGATGCCTTGGTAAAAATTCTAATAATAATTTGACACCTTCATCCGATTGTTTCGGGTACCATATGTAGACACTTCTATCCTTTGTCGTCGGTGCGGTACGTTAGTGCTGATGTTGAGGTTCCCCAAAACCTCCCCTTTTCGCCGGCAATCTTGCGGTATAAAAGCCAAAGATCCCAGCAGTCTCTGTGTTCAAGCTGAAATCCACTCCTTCAGTATAAAGATGTTCTCCAAGGCACTCTCTGCTCTCCTCGTCACTGCTGTGGCTGTCTCTGCGTCCCCTGCTCTCCAGGTATGCATTTCTCCATCTTCGGAGGAATGTCGATATTTAACATTCAAGTACTAAACAGGGCCGCCAGTCATGCTCCCAGACCTACACAGTCGTGAGCGGCGACAGCTGCTCTGCCATCGAGGCCAAGACAGGAGTGTCTGATTCTCAATTGCACGCACTGAATCCTTCAATCAACAGTGGCTGCACCAGTACGATTATTCTACTTCGTTTGGTTTGTCTCAATGTTCATTTTCACTCCAGATCTCGGAATCGGTCAAGTGCTGTGCCTCAGCACTGGTGGATCCTCCGGGGGTGGATGCGCAAGCACCTACACTGTCGTCAGCGGAGACACATGTGCAGCCATCGAGGCCAAGACTGGCGTTTCTGATTCTCAGCTCCATGCCGCGAACCCGTCAATCAACAGCGGCTGCACGAGTATGTTGTATCTCCTGTCCGTGCCAGATGGTTACTGAGTTCTTCCTCCCAGACCTTCAAATTGGCCAAGTCCTGTGCCTTACGGGAAACAGCGGCGGAAACCCTCCTCCCAGCGGGGTCAGCGGAATCGGTAAGTTTTCCATTCTCCCGGTGCAGATCGCGGGAGTTGAATCTTGGTCATGTAGCGAGCTATTATTTCCCTGACGGCGGGATCGGTGCTTGTGGCAATGCTCTACAGAACAGCGATTTCATTGTCGCTCTCGGAACGGATACCTGGGCTGGCGGCGCTCACTGTGGACAGACCATTGATGTTCAGTGTGCGCACCTTTTCCTTTCTCTCAATTGTTGATGCTCATGTTCATTCATCAGACCAAGGCACGAGCATCCAAGTCACTGTCCAGGATCTGTGCGAGGGTTGCGCGGCTCGGGGCGCCAATGGCCTTGACCTCGCGCAAGGAGCCATGGCGGCACTTGACTCGAACTATGTTAATGATGGAGTGATTCCAGTTGTATGGTCCTTTGCTTGATAGTTGTGCCGGGTAAACAGACCTAGATCTTTTAATTACTGTTTAAAGTAGAGCGAATAATGAATATTCCAGAATATTCGGAAATGTCCAACATCGGAGAGTAAATCTCCAAATTTAAACACGAAGCCTTGATCGTGTTGATAAAGGTAAGCGGCGGCCTTCACTCGGGAATAGCAAGAGACCCTCGCAAACGCGTGGGTTGTTCATTCAAACAGGTAGCTACTTATACTAAGTGAACAGGAACAAATATATCTAAGTAGGACAAAATTATTTAAACCAACTGCAATATAAGTAAGCAATGAGAGACAAATTCAGGAGAAATACGACAGGGAACAAAATAAATGCAGTAGAAGGAACGGGAACAATTACCAACGGCAGCAGCGGTGACAGCGAGTTACCAACGAGAATTCCAACAGATCGATATGTCACCGCCACGTACCAGTGGGACAGCTGGGTGTCTGTACTTCAGTTGGATGCCATGCTTCGTTAAGGAGCCTTAACTCACACTTGCATGTACAAAGTAGCTTTTCCATCTGTCTTGTCACGCCAAGCTTAATGGGAGGCAGAAAAGAAGGGAGGAAGTGCTTCCAGAAACGAGGAAGTGGATGCACGGTGGAAGATAACATCGCGAATTCTTCGTCTTAGGGTGAATGTGTTGCAGGACGGGCTCTTGCTTTCCATACGAGATGCAGGGCTGGATTTGCGCGCACGCGTGCGCGATACCGAATGTCTTGCCAGCTGATATGAGCGGGATCAGCCGCAACGACTAGCATAAGTTGCGATGAGCGACTGACAACGCGATCCGGTAGCGGAGAGCTGCCACGCTCACGGTAAGCAAGGCGGCCGTAGGCGGTACAACAAGATGGGGAGGATCACGCGCACGCAGTCGCATCACATTAGAAAACATGGTGGAAGACGCACAGCAAGCGAGTGGGCAAAGAGGGGCCGCTCTCATGCGTACTCGATAATGATGTCGAGATCCCTCTCGACAGCGGACTCGGGATTGAGATCTTGCAAGTGAGAGGCCATGTGCATGCGCGCGATGTGGGATGTCTTGAAAGTTGACGATAGAACCTACAGTATTCGAGGACAGGTATCCGTATCCACAGCCACAGCGCAACTTGGTAGCGGAGAAACGGCACGCAAAACGAGGTAGATGTGGGTGCTGGAGCCATTGCACGGTTACGGGGCAGCGTCGCGCACGTACTCGCATGAAAAGCGACAGAAACACGGTTAGACGCGTAACGCTCCTCTGCGTTCATCGTGGCTTCACGAATCGCTGAGACACTTGCGGGCGGTGGTCAACTACCGTCGCCGAAAGATGACGTCGTGGGAGGCGGATGCAGTGACGTCGTCCCTGGAAAGAAGCACCGGTGGGTAGATCAACTGGTATTGGATGCGTGGAATTGGGACGCACCGCTGAATATGCGCACACGAGAGGCGCCGAAATGAGATCAACAGCACTGGGTTGTATCCACAAGCGCAATTGAGCCCAGCGTGAGTTGGTGGCGAGGAGACTCACGAGATGCGAGATTGGCGCAGGTGGTGGGGAGGTGCGCAACTAGCGAGTAGCATGGCGGACGTACGCGCGCGAGAAGGGCCATCCGAGTGCTCAGCGAGTGGACGAAGGGCCTCGCCAGCAATCATTCGGGCCCGAAGGGACAGCGAAGACGCGGTGATGACGTCGCGGGAGGTGAGCGGAGCTTCGATAAAAGAATATACAGCGCCTTCAGGACCAGCGCATAGACGAAAGGATTATCGACAGTCGTGGTCAAGGAAGACTTAGTGGTTCCGGCACCGTGGCGGTGCTCTCAGGCCCGGTGGCATTGATCCGACACGCGAATCAAAACGACTTGTCAGCAACCACCCGCACCGTGCGACTGCTCAGAGGATGAGAAGTGCGAAACCTACACTCTGCATGTACTCTAGATTCCGTTACCGTCTGCGACTTGAAAACAAGATTCACGATCAATATCACTCAGCAGTGATTCGAACAAGTGACAGAGTCCATGGAGTACACGTACAGTAATATGGTGTCTACCTGATTGAAGACGTTCTTTTCTGGCGAAGTGGCTACTGATATCTTGCAAGCTCTTCTCTATCGGTTTGGCTTTCGACGCTCCAAGAACAACCCAGAGTCGTCTTTGGTCCCTTGGAAACTTTCAGCAAATCAGCGATACACATCAACCCTTGAGAGAACGCTGGGCCGGGACTCTATCGAAAGACCCGGTATCGGGAATTTTTGCTACAACAAATCGCGATGCTGAATAGATATCCAAGTCTGCCATCCGAATCTTTCCTTTGTATTATCATTGATTCCGCCTCGTGGACGGGGTCCTTGTTTGACTTTCTTCCTTTCCGCAAACTTCCATCCGAGTCAGGTTGGGCACACACCGGCTCTACAAATCTGGTATTTACGCATAACGCTGGGATCTCATAACGACAGGACAGGTGCGGTGCCTCATCTCTTTCTTCCTCTCTCTTCCTTCATCTAGTGCCCGCGCCCATTCCGACACTCCACACCGACGATCTTTTCAATCGTCGTCATCGGAAAAGAATCAAGAACAAGCACAAAGGCCCCAGATCGTCCTGCTGGGTGGAACGATACAGACCTTGATTGGTCTGTGCGCCAATGTTTGTCAATTGACAATCCTTTCCCAGTATCGCCTTTTCTCGTACAGGGACAAAAATCGACCCCTATCGATGGCTCACCGGGTTCAATAGTACCAGACGCAACACTAGTACGCCCGAAAACGTTCCCTTCATCTATGAATGATATATTCCACACACACACACGCCAGGGCACAACAGATGTGTGGGCAGGACGACATCCCGTCGTTCATCGATGCATCCCGAAGCTTTCTAGGACGCTGTTAGGAATTCGCTTGATCAGCCGAGACAGAGGTAGGTAGCAGGGACAGTGCTCCATCTCAACGCATTCGTACCACTGTCCAAAAACCTAGATCCTTCAGATCCTTGGGGGAGCCATATGCGTTTTAGTGCAGCGAGTTTGCCCTGGCAGAAGCCGAAGGGCGCCGTGGGCATGGTGGCCGTTTCTCATTCAGAGACCGAGTTTGTTTTCCACGACTATTCATTCCCTTGTGCATGCATCCGTATGATCTCACCACAAAGACAAAGAAAAATGGTTATCAGCGAGTATACAGGAGCATAAACGAAGTATCTGGGCAAGAAAGGGCTGAAGTAGTAGGCTCATTTCGCGCGATATTCCTTAATCAACTCCTTCACTTTCTCCTCCGCCTTCGTGGAGTGACAAATCTCCGCAACAGTAGCTTTATTCGCGTATTCTCGAATTTTATTGTGCACAGTAGCCGTGTTGGACATCCTGTAGTGCTTTACCGCCAAGTCGATGTCGTCTGTGGTCAGACGGCGGGCTGGTCTCTGGTCGAGCGTTATCAAGAAGAGTTGGTCCAAGACGAGTGTCAAGTCGATCATATAGGCCATGAGGAAACGGAGGACTTCGGGGCTGAATATGCGAGCGTGAGGACAAATATTAGGATAGAATGCTCACGCACGTATTCATGTAGATGTTGGCGATCTATCGCGTAAACGCAATTGATAGCCCGATGACTCCGAGTGCGGGAACCGCGACACCAACTAAGGCTGATCCGGCCAAGCCAAGGAGAGTGTAAAGACCTTCTTGATCAGAACTGGATTATGACTGATCAGTCGTCAGTAGGCTCCTCGGCATAGTGCACGTACAACCACGACTTCGCTTCGGACTCTGGCGGCGTTACCAGCTGTGCAAACGATTTGATTTGGTTCATGAATTCATCACTCTCGAGCAACTGGACTCAGAGAAAGTAATTTTAGCGAATATTTGGAGATGAAGAGAGAAATACTTTGTCGTCGTCAAAGTTCCAGCTCGCAGTGATATCATAATGAAGCAGCTTCATGCACATCTCGAGCTTCAAACCTAAGAGTTCGGTGCTGGAGCCGAGGCTAAGCCAATATCCTAGAAATAAAATGATTTCAGATATAAATTGCGGACAAGAAAACAGAAATACGCTTCATCCCAACTCTGGATACGCAGACGAACATTAGCGAGAGAAGGCACATAAATGAGACCATATACTCGATGGATGCATTGATCTTTTCCATCGCGCTGGCACGCTGAGCCATCGCGGAGATGTACCACACCGTTCCTTGGACCAAATTTTGGGTGATACCGATGAGGTTTTGCAACGCTCCTTGGTCTCTCCTAGGAGAGTTGCTGGCTAACCCTGAACATTTCAAACGTCAGCCTCAAGTACGACTGCAATGCTACAAACTCGTCACTCAACCGGAAGTTCGTGCGTACTGAACTGAACCATTGATCGCTGTTAAGGGACCAACACAAATCTCCTTGAATTCTTTGTCCGCGCGTTGCAAGCAAAGCTCATAAATTTCTTCATCCAACAATTCACACTCCTCCTCTGTGAGTTGTTCTTCCATGCGGCTGTACAGGGTGTCGAACTGCGTGAAAACAACGATAACGGGCACTACATAAAGGATTGAGCATATCACTGGCGCTAATTAACAAAGAAAGTACTGTTCTCTGTGCCCAGTTGGAGGAACTCCTCGTCTCCGGTCTCGAAAACTCGGCCACCTGCATGAGGGATTTGTATGCAGAGCCTAAAGCATGTCGATACAATCATCAACGTCAAAAGGAAGCAACCAAACCCACCAGATGGCGTGAACTCGGTCCTTCAAAGGGACCTCTGCTCCATGCGACTCGAGAAATTGTTTTGCGGCCACCAAATTTTGGGTTTGACCTGGCTCGAAACCCATTGAGTCATGGAGCACAAAACGCTCGTTGTGCTTGGAGATGATTTCATCCTCAATTCTGCATATTCCCCGAGCTTGGTCCGATGACGTCTGAGTGAAGCCCGAGGTCATCGATGGGAGACAAACAAAAAAGATCGAAACCCACCGCCAGATTGATACCAAACGCATGGTTAATGAGAGACGACTTTCCGACCCCGGACTACGACTCGCCTCTGTTAGCGTTCCACGGTCAAGGGAGTGCAGAGGCCCTGCGCAAGCCTTTACCTTCCCGACCACCAAAATTCGAAATCTATCAAAGTCAATACGCATAGACTGAGCACAGATGGCGCAGATCGCACCGCGGGCATTCCTTCAGTATCTCTTCCGTCGTCGGGCGAGGGTCCTGGGTACCAGCCATAGCGATCGATAATGTGGAAGATGGGCTCGGTTATGGTGTTTGTTGGTGCCAAAAAGAACTGCAAAAAAATGTGCCAAAAAAAGGAAAGAGGAAAAGGGAAGGGAAGAGAGAGAAAGAAAGATTTCAGGCCTCATTTACTGACTGAAATTCTGAAAAAAATTTCTATGATGCCAAAAATTTTCGGCACTGCATGGCCATCATTTCTTACAGAGATTTCAGATCTTTAACTCACTTAAATTCCATTTCTCAGGTCATTTGAAGCACACAAAAATGTGCTCATTTGTCCATGTGATTATATGAAACCAGAAGTTGATGCCTGAAGAATCATTGCAGCAACAAAAAGCTCAAATGTTTCAAACTCACGGCCAACTCGTTCAAATGCCAGATTGGACATAACAGTCTGATGGAATAAATGATTTGAGCTCGTAGTGCATTAGAAGAAACTAATATCTTACCACTTCAACTTGAACCTAAGGAAAATATGCAAAATTGAGTGAGAACGAGCCAAAACAATTTTTGAGGTTGATTTGATCAGGTTGCCACGTGAATTATTTCCCTTGATCGTCTTCACTCAGACAGCTCACGTGAAAGATTTCCCTATTTGGTTAAATATAACTGAGCAGACTATTCTCTTCCTTTATGCCAGATTTTGATGTATGAATGAGATATGAATTACAACACAATATAGCTATGAATTTTATCTCTGCACAGCAGCTTTAACTGGAGGAAAACATTCAGAATTGACCGAGAACAAAATAAAACAATGTTCAAGAGCTCAAATCAAACGTGATGTAAGGCGAGGAACACGTGAATAATTTCCTAAAAGGCTCGCAACCAAAATGGGTTTACCCCATAGGATCGCAACCATATATGGATTAACCCCATAGGATCGCAACCATATATAGGTTTAACCCCATAGGCTCGCAAACATATAAGGAAATTTGATCCAACTAACACCAGAACCGCGCCGGAAGATGGTGCTCGATGAGATGATGGGTCCGACACACGTCTGCTACCGGACATGTGAAATGAAGCTAATTTGAGAACTCTGGGTGAATGACCATCTGCGCTCGCACGCATAATTTCCGAAGGCCAGGCCGATGGTGGAATGACACCTGCTGTACCGAGACTCGCACGTACACCCCACCAGGTTTAGGATTCCTTCATGCAGGCTACACCGTTGCTCTGACAAATTGAGATGGGATGAGAGTGGGAGAAAACGAGACCTTCGTCGGATCTGCGGCCGAATCAGCGATCAAAAGCCGTAACTCCGACAGCGTGGTGGCCGAACAATCTCCAAGAGCTTCCTTTTCACTTCCACGGTCCAAGAGCGCCAGACAATCGAAGACTGAGAAGTCGCTTTACCGCCGCTCGTATTAACGACTTACACGGTCCCCAAAACCCACGCAGCCTCTTTGGTATCGAAAAATGGATGAAGCCATCCATTTGCGAAGCAAAATCAGTCATTTTCAGGATCTTGATCATCGGGAGGACGAATGCTGGAAAGCCGACGATTCTCAAGAAAGTCTGCAATTCAGTGGAGGATCCGGAGATATACGACCCACGGGGGCAAAGGGTACTCAGAGTGTTTTCATGATTTGGACTAATGGCTCATCCCAGCTGGATCCCGAAATCGTCAAGGAGTCAGCTCAAGTGGAGTCTCTCATCTCTCAAATTGTCAGCGCTGAATCGGCTGCAGCGAGGTGAGCATGAGATTGAAAACCAGCTGATATTCAAGAGTAATCCGCAATTCATATTTCACGACTCGCGCGGATTTGAAGGTGGATCAGCGCACGAAAACCAGAGTGTAACAATTTTTGACACAAAATGAACAGAAGCCGAATGAACGCGCGACGTCAAGGGGTGGGAGAAAGGAAGGAAGGAGGGAAGGAAGTGTATTAAAGAAGGAGGAAGTGGATTGAAGGTCTAAGATTTTCGCGGTCAGCGAGCGGCGAACGGCCAGAGAACGTCGCGCCGAAATTTTGGTTGGCGGTCGAAGTAGCGTGCGTGTGCAATGCGGCGCCGTCCTCGAATGTGGACATAGCCGTCCCGGCTCGTCTCAACGGCGGCGGCAAGCACACGAATCGAATGACGCGAATGGCGAGGATGAATGAATGCGAAGCGCGCGCAGATTATCGTAACGATGATGCGATGAGGATGACAATGTCATGCCTGGGAGCGAGAACGATGGGTGAGTTGACTCGCGGGCGAAGTGAATACGGGAACGACGCTGAGGCGCAGCGCTGCAATCTGCGAGATGTTATAAGCTTGGAAGTTGCAAGTGACGACGGGTCCGAGTAGGGTGTCCATGGCGAGACGAAGTGACAGGTGTGAGTTCTGAGGGACAGACAACGCGATTTGGTGGCGGCGACGGAAAACGCGGTGGGCGTCGGCGTTGAAGGGGACCGGTAGGATCGCGCACGTGCTCGCATGGGATTGGGAAACGGCTAGTAGGCGCGCAGCGAGCGATTGGGCCAAGTGGCGCTGCTCTCGTGCGTACTCGATAACGGCGTCGGAGCGGGCAGGTCGGGACACTGGGGTTTGAGTTCGTGTAATGGACATGCACGCGCGATGTGCAAGTCGGCGACGGGACCACAGTGTTCGGTATTTGAATTCACAGCACGACTTGGTAGCCGAGAAGCGGCAAAGAAAACGGAGTAGGCATGGGCGTTGGAGCCAGCGCGCGGTTCATGCGCACGTAGTCGATTGAGAAGCGAAAGAAACAAGGTTAGACGCGTACCGCTCTCCGGGGCGACTCGGAGATGTACAGACTGCCAGGACGCTTGTCAGGAGTCGGGGCAGGGGTCTACTAGCGACGTCGTTGAGCGGAGCTGGGGGGCGTGGCAAAGAGCCGAGATGACGTCGTGGGAGGCGGACGCAGGTTAGTCAACTCGAATTGCATGCATGGAATTGAGACATACCGCTGAATATCACACGCGAGGCGCCGGAATCAGATGAGTTCCATCCGACACGCAGCTGCAGCCAGCGCGAGTCGGTAGCCGGGAGATATCGCAAAATACGAGATTGGCGTGGAAGGTAGCGAGTAGCATGGCGGACGGACGCAGCGAGTGAACGAAAGGGCACAGCGCTGGCAACCGTGGCTGAAGTGCTGAAGGGACAGCAAAGACTCGATGATGACGTCACGGGAAGAGGGCGGCAGATCAAAGAATATGTAGTGCCTCTTTTCAGCACCAGGGAATGGATGAATGGATTGTCGTGGTCGAGAAGGAAGAGAAGGGCGACGATAGTTACGGCACCGTGGCGATGCTGTCGGACCTGTTGGCACTGATCCGACAAGCGTCTTGCCCGCAACCACCATCTTCCAAATCTGCGCTATGCCTGTACTCTGGAACTCGCTATTGTACAAATCTACAATCAACAGTGATTCAAACGAAGCAAAAACAAGTGACAGAGTCCAGGGAATCCACGGCAGTACAGTGTGACTCATTGTTGACGAACTGGCTACAGATATCTATCTGTCTCTTCTCCTATGGTTTTTCTTTCGCCGCTCCGAAAACTACCAAGGATCGTGCTCAGTTCCTTGAAATGTTCCAGAAATTCTCACACACGTCAGCCATTGAGACTGCGACCGAATTAGCTGTGATGGCCGAACAATCTCGATTCTCGAAGAGCTTCTGGATCTTTCAGACTTCCACGATCCACTAGCGCCAGACACTCGGAGACCGAGAAGTCGCTCTACTGCCGCTCCGATTGAGTACTTACACGGCCCGCAAAACCCACGCTGCCTCTTCTTCGCACCCGCCTGGATTCCTCAGTACGGCTCCCTCACATTCGCTCTCTTCTCGCTTAGTGGCCACGTCGTGCATTTTCGGTAGTGAAATATGGATAAAGCCATCGATGTGCGAAGCAAAATCAGTCACTTTCGGATCTTGATAATCGGGAGGGCGAATGCTGGCAAGACAACAATTCTCAAGAAAGTGTGCAATTCTGTGGAGGATCCAGAGATCTACAATACGCGAGGGCGAAGGGTAGCACTTGGATTTTTACCATGATTTGGACTGATGGTCTGGCGCAGATCGATCCCGAAATCGTCAAGGAGTCAGCTGAAGTAGTCTCAAAGCTCTCACAACTTCATCGCCGTTGATTTGCCTGCAGCGCGGTCTCCATGACATCAATTACCAGTTGATATTCAAGAGCAATCCTCAGTTTATCTTCCATGATTCGCGCGGATTTGAAGGCGGATCAGCAAACGAAATTCAAAAAGTAACGGATTTCATCAAGGACCGGGCGGAAACAACGGAGCTGTCCGAGCAACTCCACGCTATTTGGTATGCCTCAACAGACCAGTCGAAGAATGTTGACAAGGCAACAGGTACTGTTTACCGACGGACGGGAATAGGCCGCTACTGGAAAGTGAAGACCGGTTCTTTGAAATTTCTGGTACTGGAAAAGGTGAGTGCTAGTCAGTTTTTTCTAGGAGCCGCGGTACTGACTGTCCTTTGAAGTACCATTGATTGTGATCTTCACGAAATTCGATGGCCTAGTTACCAAGGCTTTTCAACAGCTACGAGCAGAAGGCAAAAACATACGCATGGCCAATGCTGGGAAGGTCGAATTAGCGCAGCAGATGCTGACCATGAATTACAGAGACCCGCTCAAAGACGCTACTTTCGAGCCGTCTGCTTATGTTCAACTCGACGGTGGTTCTGGTTCTGATCTCACAGTTCGGTATGTTAATCATCCTATCAGATATGCGAATGGAGCACAGCAACTGTATTGAGCTCATCAACGAGACCGCGAAGACACTCACCGACGACGCACTGCTCCTACTCTTTGTGTCTGTGCAGCGAAATAACATCGACCTTTGTATTTTCTGGGCGGTGTACCAGTCAGTATGCTGCAACGTGTTTGATGCACACTGTTGCCGACCAGATTGATAGCGGACTGCGCTACGGAGGCAAAGGACTGATATCAGTGGTCCAGTGGACTCTGGCGTACTTCCCTCATGTTTGGGTGAGTCACGTCAGATAATCCTGTCCCACCAATTGAAAGGATTGTACGTAGCGGGTGAGCTCTTCTTTGCCCTGGAAATCAGATCCATTGCAACTTAATTGAAAATGCTACGGCATAGGAAGTGAGTTGGGGTTGGCCTAGTCTGATCCGCACTAATGCGTGCTCGCACAGGAGGTAGCGAATCCGGCGTAGATCTCAAGACGAAACTGATGAGTATTGCCGCAGGAGGCAAGTTTGATGTTCTAACAAGCTTCGTACTAACCAGGAGTCGATCTCGTAGTATGTGAGTTTCCTTTGAGCGGTACTTCGAGAGACATCTTTTACTGAATGTCTTCAAGGATGTGAGTGCTTCTTTCAAGTCGAATTTACTGAGTGTGCCACGGTTGCTGCAGCAAGTATGTGCCTGTCTTGTGCGGCTGCTTGCAGTTGACGTTGCTGTTACTGACTGCGTTGTGATTCCCCGCAGATTGTGAGTCTCGCTTCGTTGTGTCCGCATATGGTTGAATTTCCTCACCGCGCCGTCATTTCCAGCAGATTGTGAGTGCCGCTTCGTTCCGTCGGCCCTGGTTGAGTTTCCTGACTCCATTATTTCCCGCAGCACGTGAGTGTAGCTTCATTTCGGCCCCGGTTGACTTCTCTGACGATATATCTCCTGCAGAACGTGAGTGCTGCTTCGCTCCCCCAGCCGTGGTTATTTTCTTTTTCTGACGCCACGATTCCCTGCAGTCTGTGAGTGCCGCTTCAGTCCGTCGGCCCTGGTTGACTATACTGGCGCCACGATTCCGCGCAGGGTGTGAGTGCTGCTTCGTTCCGTTCGCTCTCAGTTGCGTTCGCTGATGGCACCGTTATTGCCCACAGTTTGTCAGTGCCGTTGTATTGCGTCTCGTGAACTTTCTTGATTGTATCGTCATTCCTCGCAGGGTGTGAGTACTGCCTCATTACGTCTGCCTGACCTGGCTTGACCGCCCTGAAACCGCAGAAAGTGAGTGCACGTTCCCTGCACTCGCCTTGAGTTGATTTGTCTGCCCGCTAACCACATCGTGATTTATGCAGGATGTGAGTACTCAATCCTTCTGAGCCGTGCACATGTTCTCCCCATTTTTCACTCCACACTATAAACCCATCCAGGGGGTACGTGTTTTCCTGCCTCCATAGTCGTATATTCCCCTCAAATTTGCCGTTTCATGGTATCCAGTTTGTGAGTCCGCACACTCTCCCTGTGTTCACCAAGTCATTCCTCAATAGGACAAAAATGTGGCTTTCTGCGTCGATGCCTTGAAAAATAAGCTTCCAGTGGTGGTACGTGAAACCGAAGATTTATCTGTTCTTGAGTGATACATTCCCAGGAGGATCTCATCCAGACTTCGCCGGGACTCTCTCAGATCATAGCCCGTATGGCACGAGATTACCCATTGACCCAATACTAAATTTGCTCAAGTAATATGCATCTGTGCTGAGCACACATTCACTGAAGAATCCGCATTTGCGGAGGGTTTTGGTCCAGCATTTACAACAGCGCTGGGTGCGTATGTAGGGTCGCCGACGGAGGCCGAGGTCATCAAGGAAATCGGCGAAATGGACCCAGAAGCGGACGATGAAGCCCGAACGGACAAGTTGTCCAACATCGTCAAAGCCCATCTTCTACGTGCGGATTCGAACATAATCCTAAAAAATACCTCTGCTCACAGCAAATTTCAGGTGCACGAACTGACGTGGCCTGATATCATCGATCCTGCTCCCGAAATATAGTCTCCATTTCCGCTACTCATCCTGTACTACTGTCAACGAGCCCTTGATCGATATGTCTCACCACCACGTACCAGAGAGATAGCTGGGTGTCCGTACTTCAGTTGGATGCCATTCTTCGTTAAGGAGCCTCAACTTCCACTTGCATATATCTTGCTCAAACCACTATGCTTCGTCCAGGGTTACACCTGAATTTTTGTAGATACTCCCTGCCGTCAGTCAGCTCTCTGAGGATCTCGCAGCCTGCAGCTACTTAGGCGTCACGGTGAATTCATTTTCATCCTCGTTTATTAAGTGTTTTGTTCCAGACTTATCAAATATTTCGTTTTGTTGGCGATCCCACATTTAATATTTTGTGCACTCATCTCTTTCATTCGCAGGTGTCTTTCGTACTTGATCAAATCAACCAGTGCGCGCTCTTCAAGGAGTCCATGCAGTAAGTGTATCTGTCATTGTGCATGGAAGGATTCGGAGGTAAAGCTCGAAGAACGACTCGAAGGTACAGTCTTTGCCATCGAGGAACGACTAGGAGGTAGGGTGTTCGCCGTCAGGAACAACTCGGGAGAAGAGTCTTCGAAAGATGACTCGGCAGTAGACGTTCACTGTCGAGGAACGATTCGAAGGTGGAGTTCGAGGAACGACTCAGAGGTAGTCTTCGAGGAATGACTCCGAGGTAGAGTCTGTGACAAACAAACGACTCGGAGGCGGGAACCACTGGCCTTCGCCGTCAGAAACGACTCGCAGACAAAGCACAGTTCGTTTGACACTTGAGACAAAATCGCCAGGAGCTAGCTGGATCGACGCACCACGCCGAGTGGAGGCAGAAAGAAAGGAAAGAAGGAAGGAAGTGGATTGAAGAGATCCAAGATATTCCTGGCGAGCGAGCGCCGAATCGTCAGAATGTATCGCACCGAAAATTTCGCTGGCAGTTCAAGAACACGAAGTACTGTCGGCGGTCGGCGTGCATAGCGACGCACAGTCAGCGTGCGCGCTGTCCTCGAGCGTGGAGAAGGCTATCGTCGCCGGTCTTGAGCGCGCGGCGAATACACAAATCGAATGGCGCGAATGGCGAGGATATAAGATGAATGAAAGAATGCGGAGCGCACGCCGATTATTATAATGAGGTCGTGCCTGGGAGCGATAGCGATGGGTGAGTCCACTCGCGCTCGGGGTGGATGTATCGTCGGAACGGAGACGCAGCGCTGAGTGTCTTGCCAGTTGACATGGACAGCTGATACGAGCGGTATGAGACGAAGTAGCGAGAGTGAGGGACTGAGAACGCATTGGATCTGGTAGCGAGGGAGATGCGAAGTCACAGAAAGCGAGGTTGGCGTGGGCGTTGGCAGGGGATGAGCGGAATCGCGCATGTACTCGCATGGCATTAGAAAACACGGTGGTAGACATGGAGCGAGTGGGGAAAGGGGGCGTCGCTCTCCTGCATACTCGAAGACGGCCTCAGGAACTAGGTGCGGGCGGGCGGGTCAGAGGACTCCGGATTGAATTCGTGTGAGTGAGACGCGCGGTATCCTGCCATACACGCACTCGTAATGTGGGATGGTCCGCAAGTTGACGACGGGATTTGAGTGTTCGAGATAAGGTGTTCGTATTCACAGCATTATTTGGCAGCGGAGAAGCGACAGGGAAAACGACGTAGGCGTGGGAGCTGGAGCCAGTCCGCGGGCGACGGGCAGCGTCGCGTACGGACTCCCATGAGAAGCGACAGAACGCGCCCCGCTCCTTTGAGCTTATCCTGACTGTACGGACTGCCAAGACGCTTAGTGGGGCGGTGGTCCACTCCGGACATTGTGTGAGCGGAGCGGGTGGTGTGGCGACAGGAGATGATACGATGACGCCGCGGGAGGCCGACGCAGGTTAGTCGAGTGGAATTGAAACGCACCGTCAAATATGCGCACACGCGACGCGCCGAAATGCGCAACAGCAACGAGTTCTATCCACAAGGCGCAATTGAGGCCAGCGCGAGTTGGTAGCGGGAGATGCACGGAATTCGAGATGGCGTGGGCGGTAGCGAGGTGCACGGTTGGCGAGCAGCATGGCGGACATGCGCGCGCGCCGAGAAGGGACGCGCGCAGTGAGTGGACGGATGGGTGCAGCGCCAGTAACCGAGCAGAGATGCGGTGAAGACGTCGCGGAAGGGCAGGCGTAGCTTGGAGGTCAATAAAATGCCTTGAGCGAATGGTTACGGCGAATAGACGAATGGATTGTGGTGGTGGTAAAGAAAGAGGAAGAAGTGATTACGGCACCGTGGCGGTGCTCTCGGACGCTTCGCATTGATCCGAGACGCAACTTGTCCGCAACCTCCGTCTGCCGACGCGTTCCTCGCCGCTGGCCCGCTTTACGTTCCACGTTCGCCTTCACTGGGAGGGCCACGCCATTCTATCCCCTAGTTTGAGGCACCGACGCATCGCTGGCGGGCCCGCATTTACGTCACCGGCTCCCTCGAATCGAATCTCCGCCGCTGCGCCTGCCACGAAATCTGGCCTTCCGCTCTAAGAGACGTGATGCGGAAACCTTTCCGGATGCCCAGTTTGCCGTGATGTTCTTCATTCTGGGACACGAGGCGTCCTGTTTTCGGCCATTGTTGCCCTCTGCACCGTGTTCTGCCACTGGCATTTGTCCACATCTCGCAATCTCCTGCGCCTCGTCTCATGCTGTTTCCAGCCGCTTGACTAGGGTACATTTCGCCGCATTGACTCCACCTCTGTGTGCTTCGCGACTCGATGCCTCACCGTTCTTCCTCCGCAACTCATGTGCGGATCCAACTTTCCAGCCTGGGTTGCGATTCATGTTCCGCTGTTTTTGCGCGTCACCCTATCTACCTTCGCCTACCTCTTTACCTGTTGCGCCCCTTTTGCTTCCCTCGGTCTCATGGATGCTTCGTTTGACCGTTCACTTCTACGCACAGGGAGCGTAGGTACGTATACAATTGTGCATTCATCCTCCGCGTTCTGTCTCAGCGTGCGTGAACGTACTCTCCGCATCCGCATCCTGATCCGTACATGCCAAGTTCTTCCCTCCTCTCGCTTTACTTTCTCCCTTTCGCTTGCGTACAGCACGCATCGCTCACCCACCTAGCACGCACATTCTTCGATCCCATAGCGCTGCGGCAAGCGCACGACATGCCACGCACCACTTGCGCAGCGTATCTCTTGCATCTCAGAGAGCGAGATTTTACGAGATCAGCCTACTACGCGACGCGAGCCCTGAGACGCCACTGACGCTTTGATTTGGTGCTCGTTCGGCGCTCGCGAGGAGAACTCGACGCTTGTCGCGTTTTGGTCGAGTCACCTCAGCAGCTGGCTGATGTTCGAGGCCTGAATTCGAAGCCGAACCGCGGGCGAGAGCGAGCACTCGCACTCGCCGTCCCCAATACTTATTCTGCTCCAGCAAAATAAGCGAGGTGATGAATGGCATTTCGACAGATAGCGGGAAGGTCGAAGATATTCAGTACTCTAATACTTTATCGCCCACATGCACCGCTCGTTGCGCTTCGGTTCGCATGGCTCAGCCTCAAAGTCCAACGCGCACAATTGAAATATTATACGTGGAACTAGCGGTATGTCGCCGTATCCCGTGGCTGTTTCTGTTCAAGTTTGTTTCACACGATATTGATTTGTCTACATAGGTAGGTGTGGGCTTCGAGCTCCTTGTCGATCGTCGTGTACGGGCCGCTCATGGGTTGTGAAATGTGGGCCCCTTGTGAATTTTGTGCTTTGTCCCAAGTATCTCGCCCGCTGATAATGGCTCAAGTAACTTGCAGATTGTTGAGACACGCGGTTGTAGTTGCGGAGCGCAACCATAATAGGAAGACGAGTTTGCTTTCGCGGTGGTACAATGGATTCGCAGTGAAATCTGTTTCAAGTGCACGCGGAAAATAGTTGAGGTAATGTCTTTTGCTCGTCGTTGTTCATCAAGATCTGACTACGGTCTATCCAAAGATCGCTGAATCCTTACAATGATTTGTCCCGCTCACGGTGACCTTCGACACTGCCCTCTTCGAGCCAGAATTAATCAAGTGCGTGCTTCCGCAGTATGTTTGCAGTCTGGTAAAGTCTTCCGTCCATTGAATCGGTGCTTTGGTCCCGGCCCATATCCAGGGAATGTCCAGACCGCACGCAGGGGCGCTGCGAAATTATTCTATTATTACTGATGATAGAATCCGCTAATTAATAGAAGACACTGCCTCGCAGCGTCAACATTTTGCACATCCAGGAGGCAGGCTGAATATCTGACGTTCCAGCTTCTCCAAATACTACGCAGCTCGTCCACTCGCCTATGCTGTCATGAAGAATAAATGAAGAGAAGCGCAGTGGGGTCCCAGCGGTGCAGCGGCCGCCGCACATGGGAAGCAGCCAGGAGAGTTGCTTCTATGCTGATGGCATTTTCATCAAGTGTTTCAGACTGGGATGCTGAGAAGTTTTCAAGTTATTCATCTGATCAATCATGAGGTCTATCCAAAGAGCGCTGCGCTCTCAAGCATGATGTTTCGAGCCGACGGCGCAGCGGCACAGGAGCATAATTAGTCACGGTGCGATGGATGAACTCCCGTCGATTTGGTTGGTGGTTGCTGAGGACGCTGTTCTGCAACCAGGAGCGCACGATCACCAAACTTCCGAATGCCAGCCTCCTCCCAATTCAGTTCCGTTTGGTCTTTTCTCCCTGCGCTGTTGAGCTCAGATCCAAATAATATCTACCTCGGCATCAGCTAAGGCGATATTTTGGGGGTGATGTCCTGGATGTATCGTGCCAGATATGCTATCTCCGCGATCGTAGCTGCTGATTTGCAGTTTGTTAGATGTCTTCCGTCCTCTGAATCGGTTTCTTTGATCCCGCTCGCGGTGACCACCTACGCTGGCTTCTTCAGTCAGAACGTTCCGGAGTTTCTTCGAATCTCATTTGTTTCTTCGATACAGTGATGCTGTGGGGTTGTCCCCCATCCCCCCTCTTCCTTGCTCTGCACCTTCATGAAGCGAATTTTCAACGAAATTAAATCTTTCCGACTTGGATATGCCGAGGAGCGCCGTGCGTCACCCAGTTTCTTCTTGCACGGCACATTTGTCGACGCCATTACATGTGATCAGCATATCCATGGAGGTAGACTACCCCGATCGTGCTATGCGCGTTTCTCCTCATTTCACCCTTTCTCGCTGTTTTGAATTGTTTGTTTGCTCTGCCTGGACGTCTTTAAGGTTCTAACTTCGAACACTTCACAGTCCCACTCTCTGCGTACAACATCGTTCAAGAATTCACCTATCAGCCCAACAACACGCTTCCGACTGTCTTCCTGGGCAACCTCGTCCCCTCGGTCCTCCACAATCTAACGGACAACTTCACTCCACAGCTTTTGAGTGTCGGAGAAACGATTGTGCTTGATGATAACATCTTCAACTATGTGATAGCTCAAGCATTTGGTGGTGTCGATACCAGCAAGCCAGTCTCGACCTTCCCGTACTACAACAACCCACTCTCTGATGGCTGCGATGTCGCAAGTCTGTCCGTTTTTTTCGTCGAACACCGGGGCTCCTAAACCATCCATACAGGCAAATATCACAGTTCAGATGCAACTGGTCAAAGATATCGAGTATAACTTCTGGTTCTCGGAGATACAAGTTAGTGTGAGTACGTCAATGATTCCTCCAAATCACGAATGCCTAAACTGCACCTAGGGAACCGTCGTGTGTTGTCTGCCAAGCTTGTTTTATTTGACATGGAGTGGATTCCCATTGGATGCATCTGGTGGAGGGATATCTACTCAAGATCCTCGAGATCTGCCGTCTCCGATGAGCTACGACCTCGTGAGACATGATTTATTCATTGGGCCTCTCACACTCTCACAAGTGAGTCCCATTCCGTACAGGCGGACTTTTTTATCGGATGGTAAGATATTTTGTTGTGTTCCTACTTCATTCAATGTTTGCCGACCAATCAGGAGTGGGGCAGAACCGGAGAATGTTACGCAAGTTGAGATCGGTTTTACCGTCCATCCATGCTGTGACTGTGATGCGGTTCTGGCTGGCGCCCCGCTCGAACGTGGCGCATCTCTACTCGAGTCACCTTGTTCTTCGAACCCTTCGAATTTTGTTGTGGTTCAGGTCCAACAATTCGCGTTTACTTCTGAATCAGACGGAGGTTGGAGTCTGCCACCAACCTCTCTACCCATGCAGATCGCCGACCCATTGGCGCAAAGTTCATTTGGAAATATCTCTATCTCCACTCTCAACATTGCATATGCAAATCTGTTCCAGACATTCTACCATCTCATCCGCCTCGATCTTGGAGTAATCGTAGACAATCAGATATACAACTCTCCAGAGATGTTCAACCGCATGATCGGGTGAAAAGACACGGTCAGTTGGGCAAGGGCCGCCAGGAATTTGACCTCCAATGCGACGTTGATGGCGCAGTGGCACAAGGCCGTGGAGTTCTTCCAGAATAGCACCCGAGTGCCGCCCTTGGAGTACCTCCGATCCGTCCCACGTCTCAAGCCCGTGGGCTCAGCAGTCACGAGCGTCTTTGTTTCAACATTTGCTATGCTGTCCATTATGTGGACGGTGTTTTCGCTCGTGGCAGGAGCGCTTGCGGGGGCACATCGTGGTAAGTTGGTATTCCCCAACCCTTTTGTGTTCGCTGACCCTCATTTCACAAGGTCAAACTCCGAACGACACCACGGGAAAGAAACATCCACTTGAGCAGTCTCGAACGTGGGATAAATGGTTGGAGAGCAGGATGGGAGGTACGGAACACATTGCATTACGAGTGGGGATAATCTTGATAGAGTCTTTCTTTTGTTTCAGAGGTAGATGAGAGCGAGGTTATCCTACTTGGTCATCCAACAGCGGTGGATCCGTGGAGGGAGATGATGGAAAAGAACGACATGCGAATGCGCGTTGCCCTCGCACGCATGAGCGCCGCGTTAAAAAAGCATGGTATCATAGAGGACGAGGCTTGGATCGAGGACGACGAAACTGCGGTGGAATGAGTGCATTAAAACTTAGAGTGGACGATAGTCTGACTGGAATCGCTGTGACCAGTCATGTAATATTTAACCAGTTTGAGTTGAAGTAACATGTCGTGATATCTATCCGGGTGCAGAATTTTGTGATTGACGGTCAGTTCGTGGAGACCAGCATTGAACAGGTTCGGATACAGGCGCCAATTTGCGGACATGCAAATCTCGTCGAGCTCGAGAGATTTGCGACGGTTGAACGTATCGTTTGTCGAACGCTCTGGAGAGTTTGAGGATCAAATAAGGACGATAATGAACGCAAAGAGCATGTACAGGCAATGTGCTTTGGGCGTGAGTTGCCACAACGCTGGATCACTCGCGGTTATTCGCCGGCACGGACCTATTGTTCAAACTTCAAGCTCGTTGAGTGGGAAAGGTGTGATGCCTGAGAGCATGAGATGGATTCGGAGAGTCTTAGGGTGCATCTTCAATATCGGCTGAACACGCCGGCGGCAGAGCCTGGTCTTCAGGAATTTCCGTGGTCACGACGAGGGCTGCCAGTAAGTGGGATCTGAAGATGACATCGATGCCAGAAAGCAAAGGACAAGAAACTAAAATTAAAATTAGGGATCCAGCGGCTTCTGGGTCGGGAGTTCGCAATTTCCATCAGACAGATGAGCACTCGGGAACAAATTGGTCTGGGACCTGAACGTGGGAGGAGGGAAGCAGTACTAGATTCAAGATATCTATTTTGGCGATCAGTCTAGATAACGGTATCAGCGACAAGATGTTCTCCGATTGTGACCCCAAAGCAGGCTTGTGTATGCGAGCCCTAAAACACTCTCTTTGTAGGTGGCAGCTTTCATCGGCGCAGAAAGCACTGAACGGAAATTAAAATCTTGCGCGCATCGAATCCCGGACGGCGCGCCAACTATCGCCGAGAATGTACATTGAGAACGGGGATTAACAAGCTGAGGCTAAGTGGCTCCAAGAGAGGTATTGGACCACGCAGAGACTGGCTTTGAGAAGTCACTGGCGTGGTCAAGTCGTGGTGAGAAGGAAGACGTAAAGAGTGATCGATGAGAAGCGCAAAAGTGGCAGCTGAGCACCGAATTGGCGGGGAATGCGTCCGGTAAAACGACGTATCTCTCGATTTGAATTTGGTTTTGATTCGTCGTACAGCGCGGATTTTGAGCTACGGTACCGTGCGAGAGGCGAGGAGAGTCCGTGCGAAACAAACGACTCGGAAGTAGAGCGTTCAAGAAACGAAAGAAGACTGGCTTCAGATTCGCTTGGTATAAAATCAACAGAAGCTGAATGAACGCGCGAGCGTCGTCGCGTCAAAGGGAAGAAGAAAGAAAGAGGCAAGGAAGTGTATTGAAGAGCAAGCGGCGAACGGCCACAGAATGTCGCGCCGAAATTTTGGTTGGCGGTCGAAGTAGCGTGCGCGTGCAATGCGGCGCCGTCCTCAAATGTGGACATGGCCGTCCCGGCCCAAACGGCGGCGGCGAGCATACGAATCGAATGACGCGAATGGCGAGGATGAATGAATGCGGAGCGCACGCAGATTATCGTAACGATGATGCGATGACGATGACGATGTCGTGCCTGGGAGCGAGGGCGGTGGGTGAGTTGGGGCGCGGGCGAATTGAAGACGCCAACGACGCTGAGACGAGCACTGCGAACCGCGAGATGTTATAAGGTTGAAAGTTGCAAGTCACGACGGGTCCGAGTAGGATACGCATGGCGAGACGAAGTGATAGGTGTGGGTTCTGAAGGACTAACAACCCGATTTGGTGGCGGTGACGGAAAACGCGTTGGGCATAGGCGTTGGAAGAGGAGCGGCAGGATCACGCACGTGCTCGCATGGGATTGGAAAGCGGCTAGTAGGCACGAAGCGAGCGAGTGGGCCAAGTGGCGCTGCCCTCATGCATACTCGATGACGGCGTCGGGGCGGGCAGGTCGGCGCACTGGGGTTAGAGTTCGTGTAATGGACACGCACGCGCGATGTGGGACGCCGCGCAAGTCGACGACGGGACCTAGTGTTCGAACCTATGTATTTGAATTCACAGGGCGACTTGATAGCCGAGAAGCGGCAAAGAAAACGGAGTAGGCGTGGGCGTTGGAGCCAGCGCGCGCACGTACTCGCTTGAGAAGCGAAGAAAACAGAGTTAGACGCCTAGCGCTCTTCGGCGCGATTTGGGGGTGTACAGACCGCCAAGATCTTTGTCGAGACTCGGGGCAGTGGTCAACTACCGACGTCGTTGAGCGGAGCAGGTGGCGTGGCAAAGAGACGAGATGAAGTCGTGGGAGGCGGACAGAGGTTAGTCGACTCGAATTGCATGCATGGAATTGAGACGCACCGCCAAATATCACACGCGAGGCGCCGAAATCAGATGAGTTCTATCCGACACGCAGCTGAGGCCAGCACGAGTCGGTAGCGGGGAGACAACGCGGAATACGAGATTGGGGTGGAAGGTGGGGAGGCGCGAGGTTGCAAAGACGCGGCGATGACGTCACGGGAAGAGGGCGGGAGATGAAGAATATGTAGCGCCTTGAGCACCAGTCAATGGAAGAATGGATTGTCGTGGTGGTCCAGGAAAAGGGGTCCAAGAGCCGATCAGCTGGGTGTTATCTGCCATGTGGCTGTGATGTTATCTGCCACATTCGTATTTCAGGCCTTTTAAGCTCTCGACAATTTGTAGAAATAATCAGGGAGCCTCAATAAACAAATTAGGTCTGTTCTAGCATCTTAAAACCGGTCAAATTGTCCAGTGGAAGATGAGGTCGAGTGAATGTCAGATAACATCGTGACTGGCAGATAACATGACGTCACAGTGTTATCTGCCAGCGTTTCCTCCCTTCACCTCAACTACGTCGCCCCGCTCGTACATCTGCACGGAACGAGTCAGGACTTCAGCTTCAGTGTCTGGCAACTCTCTGGATCCTTCAAATCCCAACCAAAAGGCCCATTTCCCGAGGTTTATGCAATTTACTTGGACGACGCGTGCCTTTCACTTCTGGCGGATATCCTCCTATTGTCTTGCAAAATCTAGAGTATCTGAGCACAAAAGAACAACCCTTGTCCACAGCCAAGGAACCTGCTGTAATACAGTTCTCTGTAGCTGTCTTTTGGCTGTTGAGTTGTGGCTTTTCACTCTGCATCTCAAGTTCACTGCGGGCAAGGCCACGGGTACGACTGGATTCAGGCATGGAATCGAGAAATATGCGATCTCAGAGTTAGGGAACTCCAGATGCATGTTTTCAGGCTTTTCTTGTTGAGATTATCTTCTAATTCGCGTATATTTCTCTGAAGTAGCTGGAGCCCTACACTGTCAAAGTACAAGCTCAAGGATGCTCAATTAACCTTCTTGGTACAGTGCCGTGCCCTATCTCCTTCTCGGTACAATTGACTGACGACTATCACACAAATTTTCTATCACTTGCCACAAACTTTATTCAAAGCTCCAGCTAGCACATGCACAACTCTCTGCCCAAACTATAAAATTGTTTCCTCCTTCCCTGTACACCTTGATATCCAATATTTTTGCTGGCATGGCTCAAGTGACCGCACAGTGCCGCCATCACGTTCAAATCATTGTGATGTCATTTCCGACTTTGTTGCGTCTCTAATTGACTTGACAGCAAAAGCGAGAGGCGGGATCCATGAGTAGCAAAAAACAGCCTCGGAGAGGCTCATGATTAGGATTCGACGGCGGTGCAAGAAGCCGGATAGCTCGATTCATATCCCTGTAAAGCTTTGGATAATTCAACTATGCTTTTTGAGAACCAATTCTTGATTTGAATAAGTTTGCCTCAAGCTTCTTTGAGCTCTCTTGAATCCTCCCTCTTTCTTTCCTTTTCCGATTTCTTTTTCGCGTTTTCTCGTCACGGGACCCAGTACATCCAAAAAAAAACCGGAAAAGGAGGAGAGTGTGATTACGGCACCGTAGCGGTGCTCGGACGCTTGGCATATTGATCCGAGATACCACTTGTCCGCAACCGCCATCTTCCAAATCTGTGCTATGCCTGTACTCTGGAACTCGCTATTGTACAAATCTACAATCAACAGTGATTCAAACGAAGCAAAAACAAGTGACAGAGTCCAGGGAATCCACGATAGTACAGTGACTGACTCATTGTTGGTGAACTGGCTACAGATATCTACCTGTCTCTTCTGCTCCGGTTTTTCTTTCGCCGCTCCGAAAACTATCAAGGATCGTGCTCAGTCCCTTGAAATGTTCCAGAAATTCACATACACGTCAGCCTTTGAGACTGCGACCGAATTAGCGGTGATGGCCGAACAATCTCGCTCCTTTCTGACTTCCACGATCCACTAGCACCAGACACTCGGAGACCGAGAAGTCGCTCTACTTCCGCTCGGATTGAGTACTTACACGGCCCGTAAAACCCACGCGGCCTCTTCTTCGCCCCCCTTCCTCACAGGCGCCCGGATTCCGCAATACGCCTCTCTCGCCTTCTCCTTCACTCCGCTTAGCGGCCACGTAGTGCATTTTCGATAGTGAACAATGGATAAAGCCATCGATGTGCGAAGCAAGATCTCTCACTTTCGGATCTTGATCATCGGGAGGGCAAATGCTGGAAAGACGACGATTCTCAAGAAAGTGTGTAACTCGGTGGAGGATCCAGAGATCTACGATCCAGATGGGAACAAGGTCAACATATGAATTTTTTTCCGCCGGTCTGGTCTGATGATTTGTCGCAGATCGATCCCGAAATTGTCAGAGAGTCAGCTGAAGTAGTCTCCCAATTCTCGTGTCTTTGTCTCCGCTGATTACCTGCAGCGCGGCGAGCATAACATCGATAACCAGTTGATATTCAAAAGCAATCCGCAGTTCATATTCCACGACTCACGCGGATTTGAAGGCGGGTCGGCGGACGAAATCGAGAAAGTAACGTATTTCATCCGAAAACGGGCGGCAACTCGCGAATTGTCAAAGCAACTCCACGCGATCTGGTACGCCCTGATCGATCAGTCAAAAAAACTTACAATGTCACAGGTACTGTTTACCCACCGACGGCAATCGGCCTCTACTGGAGGCTGAAGATCGGTTCTTTGAGATTTCTGGTACTGGCAAAGGTGAGTACACCTTGCCGAGCAACTGACTACTAACGAGCTCTTCCAGTGCCATTGATTGTGATCTTCACAAAGTTCGATGGCCTAGTCACCAAGGCATTTCAACAGCTACGAGCAGAAGGCAAAAGCATACGCACAGCCAATGCTGGGAAGATCGAATTGGCACAGAGGATGCTGATCACGAACTATAGAGACCCACTCAACGACGCGACATTCAAGCCATCTGCCTATGTCCAGCTCGACGGTGGTTTTGGACCCATATCACAGTCTGATTGCTAATTAATCTGTCAGACATGCGACTGGAATGGAGCAGCTGTATTGAGCTCATCAACGAGACCGCGAAGACACTCACCGATGACGCACTTCTCCTACTCTTTGTGTCTGTGCAACGGAATAACATCGCCCTTTGTATTTGGTGCGCAGTGAACCAGTCAGTATGCTGCAACGTGTTTGATGCGCATCATTCCTGACGAGATTGGTAGCGCACTGAATGGAGGAGGATTGACATCAGTGGTCGAGTACACCCTTGTGTACTTTCCACATGTTTGGGTGAGTCGTGTCAGATAATTGTGTCCTACGTATTGATGGGATCATGTACACCCCCAATTTGCTGAGATGTGATGGAAGGGTCGGATCAAGGACGTCTGGGGACATCTTCCAAAACATCTTGGGGAGCTTTCGCGGATCATTTGAGAATGTTTTATTTGGGGTGGTTCTCGGATACCAGCTTGTCTGCTGCTAAACTCTGATATGGAAGTGACATGGCAATCCGAGGACCGCTATATAAGCTATAGTTGTCAATTTTACATCTCTGGGCAATGATTTCTCTTATTGGCTGGAGGTGGTCCGTGCGTAGAACACGTGAAGTTGATCAACCAAACATGTCATAATGCCGCCGACCTTCCTTCCTTCCTCTTCCTTGCGCCCCGTCGTTGTGCAGACCTTCAAGACCAAGTCAGCTTCATTTGGTTGGCACCCACACCTTTACACCAAGTCATCAAAGCCTTCTCCAGCCTGACCAAGGCCCTTGAGAGCAAGTCTCGTTTGGGCCCCGCACTGATCTACCAAGTCCGCCAAATCTTCTCCAGCCTGGTCAAGAGCCCTCAGATATCTCGGTTTAATGAAATCAGTCAAAGACCATTCTTCCCAAGCCTTCTTCAGTCTCAATGAATCAAGGCCCTCAACAGCAAATTGACTTCGTCAAAACTATTTTCAAGTTTTTTTTGCTGCAAATATTTCGCTCCGTTTTCTGCTTGTTCTCCGCCCAACTTTCCAAGTCTCAAAATGAAGTCAAGTCTCCTCTTCAAGTTTCCCTTTAACTGGGGTCAGTTTTCTGTATTGTCCTGCCTCTGCAATTTATCCTTCGTTGTACTTGGATTACTTTTCTGAATATATTACTTTGCAAATATTTTCGCATTTATTACAAATTTATGAGAGCCTCAGGTCAAGCAGGTCTAGAAGGGCTGCTGTCAGGAGCTCTGACGGATATCGGATCCCAGAATTATTGTCGGATTCTACGTTTTGATATCCTGGGGACCTCCTCCCGGATCTCCTCGCTTACAACTTCCGATATGGCATTTCAGACGTCCGTGGGAGCTCCGACCAAATTGGCGGTGTATAGCGGGTGAGCTCTTCTTTGCCCTGGAAATCAGATCCATTGCAACTTGATTGAAAATGCTACGGCGTAGGAAGTGAGTTGTGATTCTCGGACTGGCCTAGTCTGATGTGCACTGATGCGCGCTTGCATAGGAGGTAGCGACTCAGATGTCAATCTCAAGACCAAACTGATGAGAGTATTGCTGCAGGAGGCAAGTTTGATATTCTATCAAGTTTTGTGCTAACCGGGAGTCGATCTCGTAGTATGTGAGTTTCCTCTAAGTGGTACGTTGACAAACATATTTTACTAAACGTCCCCTAAGGATGTGAGTGCTTGTTCGGCGAGCCGGCTGAAGTTGAAATGCTGAGCATGCCACGATCACTGCAGAAAGTATGTGCCTGTCCTGTGCGGCCGCTTGCAATTGACGTTGCTGACCGCGCCGCCATTCCTCGCAGGTTGTGAGTGCCACTTTGTTGCGCTGACGCCTGGTCAACTTTTCTGATGTCATAATTCCCCATAGCGCGTGAGTGCCGCTTCGTTCTGCCGGCCCTGGTTGATTTTCCTGACGCCATGTCTCCCTGCAGGGCGTGAGTGCTGCTTCATTCCGTCGGCCCTGGTTGACCTGACACGATAATCCCCGGCAGCCTGTGAGTCCTGCTTCGCTCCGTCGGCCCTGGTTGACCTTTCTGACGCCGCGATTCCCCGCAGATTGTGAGTCCCGCTTCATTCCGTCAGCCCTGGTTGACTATTCTGACGCCATGATTCCCCGCAGGGTGTGAGTGCTGCTTCGTGCTATTTGCTCTCGGTCGCCTTCATTAATGGCACCGTCATTGCTCACAGATTGTCAGCCCCGTTCCATTGCGCCTGATTGATTCTTCTAACTGTTCCGCCATCCCCTGCAGGGTGTGAGTACTGCTTTGTTATGTCTTCTTGACTCTTCCTGACCGCGCTGCGATCACAGAATGTGAGTGCGGGTTCCCTGCGCTAGCCTCTAGTTGATTATTTGCTTGCTGACCACAACGCGGCTTCTGCAGAATGTGAGCACTCAATCCCTACGAGTTATATTCCCTTCTTTTTTCAAGTCAATAATCATCTCTACCAGATAGTACGTGTCTCAACAATCCGATGTTCCTGTCAAATTTGCTGTTTCCTGGTATTCAGTTCGTGAGCTTGCACATTCTCCCCGTGTTACCCAAGTGATCCCTCGCAAGGAAAAAAATACCGCTCTCTGCGTCGATGCCTTGAAGACCAAGCTTCCAGCAGTGGTACGCGAAACCAGAACTCTATCCGTTCTCGAGTAATACATTGCCAGGAGGATCTCATCCAGACCCTGTCGGGACCTGCTCAGATCATAGCTCGTATGGCGCAAGATTACCCATTAACCCGATACTAAATTTGCTCAAGTACTATGCATCTGCGCTGAACACACGTTCACCGAAGAGTCAGCGTTTGCGGAGGGTTTTGGTCCAGCCTTCGTAACAGCGCTGGATGCGTATGTAGGATCGCCCACGGAAGCCGAGGTCATCAAAGAAACCGACGGAATGGACCCAGAAGAGAACAATTTCGATCGAGCAGAAAGGTTGCGCGACATCGTCAAAGCCCATCTTTTACGTGCGGATTCGAACATGTTTCTCAAAAGATACCTCTGCTCACAGAAAATTTCAGGTACACCGACCGAGGTGGCCTGATCCGACCCCCGAAATATAATCTCCATTTCCGCGACTCAACCTGTACTACTGTCAATGAAGCTTTGATTGATATGTCTCACATACCAGCGGCATGGCTGGGTGTTGGTACTTCAGTCGGATGCGATGCTTCGCCAAAGAGCGTTGGTCTTGACTTGCCAGTCTGCGTCTCAGGCTGCAAGATCCTTAGAGAACCGACTGAGAAAAGGGAGTATCTACTGTACAAAGCATAGTTGTCTGACCACATGTGGAAGTGAAGCGCCGAGCGGCGCTTGATTCTAGAGTTGACACGAAGCTCCTCGGTCGCGAAGGCGCATGATGTCCTGAGCAATCAAAGCACCCCCGGTGTTCGAGACTTCAGGCTACAGGATACACTTCACGCTACAGGATACAAGTAGCCATGGTGAACGCAGAACTCAGAGAGAGCGCATTCAGCAAAACGGCATTGAACGCGCCCTGTGAAACGGCGCCTTTGCTAGTTTTGTGGTGATTTTGAGTGAAGCTGGGAGAGGCGAGCAGGGTCTGTGATAAATTCAAACGACTCGGAGGTAGACTTCGAGGAACGACTCGAAGATATAGTCTTTTTCATCGAGGAACGACTCGGAGTTAGAGTCTTGGAGGGACGATTCGGAGGTAGAGTCTTCGCTGTCGAGGAACGATTCGGAGGTGGAGTTCGAGGAACGACTCAGAGGTAGTCTTCGAGGAACGACTTCGAGATAGAGTCTGGGACAAACAGACGACTCGGAAGCGGGAACGACTCGTCTTTGCCGTCAGAAACGACTCGCAGCCAAAGCACAGTTCGTTTGACACTTGAGACAAAATCGCCAGGAGCTAGCTGGATCGACGCAACACGCCGAGTGGAGGCAGAAAGGAAGGAAGGGAGGAAGTGGATTGAAGAGATCCAAGATATTCGTGGCGAGCGAGCGCCGAATCGTCAGAATGTATCGCACCGAAAATTTCGCTGGCAGTTAAAGAACACGAAGTACTGTCGGCGGTCGGGGCGTGCATAGCGACGCACAGTCAGCGTGCGCGCTGTCCTGGAGCATGGAGAAGGCTATCGTCGCCGGTCTTGAGCGCGCGGCGAATACACAAATCGAATGGCGCGAATGGCGAGGATATAAGATGAATGAAAGAATGCGGAGCGCACGCCGATTATTATAATGCGGTCGTGCCCGGGAGCGATAGCGATGGGTGAGTCCACTCGCGCTCGGGGTGGATGTATCGTCGGAACGGAGACGCAGCGCTGAGTGTCTTGCCAGTTGACATGGACAGCTGATACGAGCGGTATGAGACGAAGTAGCGGGAGTGAGTTCTGCTAAGGGAGTGAGAATGCATCGGATCCGGTAGCGAGGGAGATGTGAGGTCACAGAAAGCGAGGTTGCCGTGGGCATTGGAAGGGGATGAGCGGGATCGCCCACGTACTCGCATGGCATTAGAAAACACGGTGGTAGACGTGCAGCGAGTGGGGAAAGGGGCGCCGTTCTCCTGCATACTCGAAGACGGTCTCGGGAACAAGGTGCGGGCGGGCGAGTCAGAGGACTCCGGATTGAATTCGTGTGAGTGAGACACGCGGTATTCTGCCCTTCGCGCACGCGTGATGCGGGATGGTTCGCAGGTTGACGATGGGATTTGTGTTCGTATTCACAAGCATGATTTGGCAGCGGGGAAGCGGCACGGAAACCGAGGTAGGCGTGGGCGCTGGAGCCAGTGCGCGGTTGACGGGCAGCGTCGTGCACGCACTCGCGTGAGGAGCAACAGAAACACGATGGGTACCGCTCTTCGGCGCGAGTCAGAGAGTACAGGCGCCGCCAAGATGCTTGTCGGGCGGTGGTCAACTACCGACGTCGTGTGAGCGGAGGGGGCGGTGTGGAAAAAGAGACAAGATGACGTTTCGGGAGGCGCACGCAGCGACGTCGTCCCTGGAAAGAAGCGCCGGCGGGTGAGCCGACTCGAATTTAATGCGCGGAATTGAGACGCACTGCTGAATATGCGCATACGCGAGGCGCCGAAATGAGATTGAAGCCAGCGCGAGTTGGTGGCGGGCAGACATCGAGAATGGGTGTGGGCGGTAGGGAGGTGCGCCCCTAGCCAGCAGCATGGCGGACGTGCGCGCGAGAGAGAAGGCACGCGCAGCGAGTGGACGGAAGGTCGCAGCGCCAGTAGCCGAGCAGAGATGCGGTGAAGATGTCGCGGGAGGGCGGGCGTGGCTTGGCGGCCGATAAAACACCTTGAGCGAATAGTTAGGGCGAATAGACGAATGGATTGTCGTGGTGGTCAAGGGAGAAAAAGCCGTTGATCATTATGGCACCATGGCGATCTGTGGCGATGCTCTCGGGACCGACGGCATTGATCCGAGATGCAACTTGTCCGCAACCTCCATCTGCCGACGCGTTCCTCGCCGCTGGCCCGCTCTACGCTCCCCGTTTTCTTTCAGTGTGAGGCTCATGCGGTTGTATCAACCTCGTTCACCTACTTTGTCGCGCCGACGCGTCGCGGGCGGCCTCAAGCTCGCTTCCACATTTATGTCGACGGCTCTTCCGGAAACAATTTCCGCCGCTGCGCCGACCACGAAATCCGGCCTTCCGCTCTATGAGACGTGGCGCGGAGATCTTTCCGGATGCCAGTTTGCTGTGATCATGCATGGGGCGTCTTGTTTCCGCTATTCCTGGCCTCTGCACCGTGCTCTGACACCGGCACCTGCCCACATCTCCCAGTCTCCTGCGCCTGGTCAAATGCTGATTCAGCCGCTTGACTAGACTCCATTTCGCCGTATTCATTCCACCATCCTCTGTGTGCTTCGCGACTCGAGATATATCGATGACTCACCGCTGTTCCTCCGCAACTCGTGCCCGGATCCAGCTTGGCGTGCGATTCACGTTCAGCTGTTTTTGTGCGTCCTATCCACCTTCGCCTGCCTCTTCACCTGTTGCGCCCCTTGTGCTTCCCTATTCCTGGCGGCTGCTTTGTTATACCGATGCACTGCTATGCGTTGGGATGTATCCGGTTGGCCACACGACGTCGATACTCATCCTGCGGCTTGTGCGATGTAGCAGCTCCCCAGAATGGGAAGACTCAAACAAAAAACTTGCAGCCGCCTGCTGCCGTTCCCCAAGGTGGATTTCTTGTTCGATAATTGTGTATTTGTCGTCCGCGTTCTGTGTCTCTACGCACCGTGAACTTACTCTCCGCATCTGCATCCGCATCTTCATTTGCACATGCTGAATTCTTCCCTCCTCTTGCTTCTGTCTGCATATGACAACACGCATTGCCCACCCACCTCGCACGCGCATCTCTCAACTTCGTAACTCTGCGGCAAGCGCACGACATGCCACGCACCACTTGCGCAGCGTATCTCCTGCATCTCAGACAGCGAGATTTTGCGACGTGGGCGGACCACGTGCGACGCGGTCCCCGAGATGCCACTGACACTAGCTCCTTGACATCGTGCGGATTGATTCGGTGCTCGTCCGGCGCTCGCGAGGAGATCTCGACAATTGTCGCGTTTGGGTTGAGTCACCTCAGCAGCTGGTTGATGTGTTCGAGGCCCGAATTCGAAGCCGAACCGCGCGCGGGGGCGAGCACTCGCAGTCGCGGTCCCTTGTGTGTTTCATTCAGCCTCATTTCGTGCCCCGCACATTTAATCCATCCTCCCACCAGCAACAGGGAACGGCGGAGACAATATTGCCTAGGGACTGGGGATACCGCTGCCCACTTCCAGCTCCGGACACGCAACCTTGACGATAATGCACAATACTCTCCTTCATTCGTCGACCGCAGAGGCAGAGCACGTTCTCCGTCCGTACGTTTCAAGTGCGCACGGCGCGGCTGCTGGCGTCCCCACGAACATTAAAATGTTCAATTCTCACTCCAATGTTCGGGCGCCTCGATGTTCTCCCCGCAGCTGCTGCCCAACATAGACCTCATTTCAATTGAAGCATGTCGAGCGTTATCACTTCATTTGTGTACGTTGTTAATTTTATCGCTGTGAGCGCCATCACTAACAATCTGAATTATTGTCCTTTTAGTCTGTGCTTGATGGCGCCAAGCACAACTGTATACTCCCCTGCACCCAATATTAAAGTACGCTTCGCTGACAATAGAGGTAGTCATCGGATTTGCGTTGAGTTCGACGTGAGCATGTTGATTCATCGCGATTCGCATCAGAGTCGATCCCCTGACCATATTTTCTTCGGCAGGTAACCTTTATTCAGCACCGATCAGAATCTGCCACTGATGCGGAAAGGAGTAATGCTTCGTAAAATAGACCGCGACGCTACCATCTTTGCCTCCAGCGGTGAGTTCTCATGTATTGCTCATATATCTGGGACCCATCAGCTCTTTGATCGTGGAGAGAGACTCGACCACCAGGGCACCAACATTCTGGTCAACGAGGGGATGAAGGCTGGATGATCATATCTTCAACTATATCATTACCCAAGCACTTGAGGGGGCCGGCACGAGAAAGCCCAGTCTCAGCATTTCCGTAGCAACCCGCTCTCTAACGGCTGCAATGTCGTGAGTCCGTCCCTTATTTTCGTCAAACGAGAGCTCCTGAGCCGTCCATACAGGTAAATATCCCAGTTCAATTGTTACTGGGTCATAATTCATCCACATATGCCCCAGAGGCTAGAGCACGATTTTTGCGTGAGCAAGGAATGAATGTATTTATAAACTTCTTCAATGTTCTCTGACGACCATCAGGTTTTCCGTCTCCCACTGTCAGATGGTTGCCTTGTACTCCATTTCCTGTTGCGCTGTGGCTTGTTTCGCACTGCTTGGAAAGCCGCGTTCGCACGTAGGCAATCGATCGCTAACACGCGCCCTGGAGAATGTACAAGTCTGCATAAGTCTGTGCGATCTCTGCACCCGTCGATCTTTATTTTCAGTGTCGCGGGTATATCGCACCCACTGAAACCTATTGAATTGTTTCCTCCTTGCCGTCTGCAGTGCACTCTCACGACCTCGACATTGCAGATATCCGGACCTGCATGGGGGTTCTTTACGAGTACTTATGTAATTGTTCTCTAATCTTCGTACACACACAAATTTTTGACCTCATTTTTTACGGTCGTCTTTGAACGTGTAACAAAATTTAGTGGCTGTGCAGCATTTTCATTAGATTTTTGGTCGAGACTACATTGATTCTAATGGGAATAGTGGCTGTGTTTTCTGAGTCGCAGATGTCGTGTGTTCGAACCTCAGTCATGTACCCTTTTGGTCTCGACATTATTTTTACTGCTTCTCACATTCCTTGCCCTCTCTCTGTATGGTATTGCCACTCACCTGGCATGAACCCCATCCAGAATTCATTAGCCACCAGAGCGACCGCGGTTAGGGATTGATTCTGATGTTGAGGTCGTCCCACAAATCCCACCACCATCTATTGGTACACTTTTTTTTATGTCGTTTCATCGACATCCATGTCCAAACGTCGACCCCTTGCGATCACCGCATTGTCCTACCTCCACCTGATCTCGATTGAGTTTCACACCGTGCCAAGCTCAGCTCTTCCCTCCCTTCGACCCGGTATCTCATTTATTTTTTTTGTATTGGTCCAACTCAAGTTGACTTTACGAGTACCATAAGGTTTGCGCATCTGCCAGCTTTCCATATAGTTCTGACTTGATTCTCAGCTTATCGGTGCCCTCCATCATTCCTGAAATTTGCCATACTATTACTCCTATCTGCTATTAAACTCGCATGTACATTCTGCTGTTCCTATAGTAATGTGTGGTTTTTTCCCCCTATCTCTTGCGTGCCTATATATCTTGGCACCAGTTTCAGGGAGCGATCATTGGAGTTCCTGCTGGTTCATGTGATAACCTCAATGTTCGATCCAGCACTGCCTGCTGGCGGGAACTCGGAGCGAGATTGGGTACCAAATTTGAGTTTTAAAAAAAGCCAGAGTAAATACGAGATAACTTAGAGGAGCTCAGAGAGGACGGTGATGGCAGATGAAACATTGTTTGACGGCGGTGACCAACCAGACTGCAAATGGAATCGTCCAAAGTTTACCGCGAGAAAACGATCGGCATTGTGTCGAGACAATTGAGCAAGTTTTATATTATTGGCGTTCTCAAGAGCAAAAAAAATAGTATGCACGAGATCGAATGGGTGGCCTGCTAAACGGGCATTCAAAAAACTGGAAAAGGGATCTAGTTGCGAGGAGGAGCGAAATCGTAGCACCAAAGAACCTGAGGCAAGGCAGTAACTTCAAGAAAGCTAAGCAAGTTGAGCGGCAGACGATGTGCCTGGACCGGAAGACCATTGAGCCAAAGCCAGTGTTGTGCACGTGTACACGCTACAGCCGGAATCTCATTCACAACGACTTCGAGAATGGGTAGCGCGAGCCTCGCTCGACTTCCCCACTGGGTGTTCAAGGTTCCCATGACCAAAGGGAGATACCAGCATCCCGAGTCGAGTTTCGATTCGAGCTTCTCGATCACGATTTGACTGCCGATCAAATGGTCAGCTAGCAAGTTTGCCGAATGCGCGAACTCGTATTCTTCGCGCAATTCAGGTCCTCTACGCGGCATTCAGCCTGAGTTACACGCTATTTTCTCTATTCAACAAGACCACATGAAAAGACGCGTAGCTTTTGCGTCTTATTTACTGTCATTGGATAATTCGAGGGTTGGAGCCCTGTATTTTTAGTCCTTCGCTCTCGTGCTGAATTTGATCAAGTTTCGAGGTGTCACGCAAAAATTTTGCTGATACCGAAATGTCAAATTGCTAAACTGGGTCACGCGTCACCCCCCATGTCGATTCGAAGGGAAAAATACAGTAACCTTGTTCTGTCATTGTCCTTTCTCTACCGTGACTGATTCATTGTCCAGAGCCGATGGGGCTTGACACAGTTTGCGCAACAGGTCCACAAGACTGTGCACAGAGGTAGTGGTCTGGTCTCTCAATTAGTGAAATAAAAATAGCTCAATAACGTCTCAAGTACTCGTCAACGCCGCGCGCAGCGACGGCCCATACCCACCAAGTCGAATATAGGCCGTTCACAGGATACTCTGATCATCTCCCGCTTCCGAGAATTCTTACCGTTGGAGCCGCGCTGGCGGCGCGTCTCCGCGGCGATCACCTGTCATGTCGTACTCTACACCCAGCACATTCTTACCTTCTACCACATCTATGCTATAGCTTGGCTTGCCTGCTTTCTGCCCCACCACCGCCAGGACCTCTCCACCGTCGCATTTCTTTTTCTCCCCAATCTTCCATGAGCATGGCCTCAATTTTCAGAGAGATGAAATCCTTCCGACTGGGATATAGCGAGGAGCGTCGTGCGTCGCCTAGTGTCTTCTTACACGCCACTTTGTCGACAACATTGAATAGCATATCCGTGGAGATGGACCACCCCGGTAGTGCTGTGCGCATTCTTTCTCATTTCCCCTTTTCTCGCCCTTGTGAATAGTTCGTGTTCGTGAACTCATGCATAGGACCAAGTCTAATCACACTCCATCTAGTTCCACTCTCCGCGTACAACATCGTTCAAGAATTCACCTATCAGCCCAACAACACGCTTCCGACGATCTTCCTGGGCAATCTCGTCCCCTCGGTCCTCCAGAATCCCACGGACAACTTCACTCCGCAGCTTTTTAGTGTCGGAGAAACGATCGTGCTTGATGATAACATCTTCAATTATACAATATCTCAAGCATTTGATGGTGTCGATACCAGCAAGCCTGTCTCGACCTTCCCGTACTACAACAACCCACTCTCTGATGGCTGCGACGTGGTGAGTCTGTCCGTTTTTCGTCGAGCACCGGGGCTCCTGAACCATCCATACAGGCAAATATCACAATTCAAGTGCAACTGACCGAAGATACCGTGGAAAGTGGCTGGCTTTCCGAGGTACAAGCCAGCGTGAGTAGGTCAATGACTCCTCCAATTCACTAATGTCTAAACTGCACCTAGGGAATCGTGGTATGCTACGTGCCAACCCTCTTCTATTTGACGTGGAGTGGACTGCCATTGGGTGCAGAAATATCTACGGATATTCGAGATATGCCATCTTTGATGAGCATGGACATCGTGAGACATGATTTGTTCATTGCGCCTCTCACACTCACACGAATACGTCCCATTTCGTACAGGCAAACATTTTCTACCGATGGTAAGAGATTTGTTGAGCTCCTACTTCATTCAATGTTTACCGAGCACCGTATCAGGAGTGGCCCAGACCTTGGATTTCGGGTGAATACTACGCAAGTTGAGATTGCTTTCACCGTCCATCCATGCTGTGACTGTGATGCGGTTCTGGCTGGGGCCCCGCTCGAAAGTGGCGCATCTCTACTCGAGTCATCTTGTTCTTCGAACACTCCGGATTTCGTCGTGGTTGAGGTCCAACTATCCATGTTTACTTCTGCATTAACAGAAGGTTTGCCTCTGTTACCTCTCTCTCGACCCAGGCAGCTTGCCGACCTATTAGCGGAAAGTTTTTTGCGGAATATGTCTATCTCAACTCTCAGCAATGCATATACAAATCTGTTGCAGACATTCTACCATCTCATCCGTCTCGATCTTGGAGTAATCGTAGACAATCAGATATACAACTCTCCGGAGATGTTCAACAGCACGATCACGCCGATAGACATACCGGGGGACTTCGATAATTGGGAAAACGGGGCCAGGGCTTTAATTTCTAATGCGACATTGAAGGCACAGTGGCAAGAGGAAGTGGAGTTCTACCAAAATAATGAACGAGTCACAACGCTGGAGTATCTTCGATTCGTCCCACGCCTCAAGCCCATGGGCTCAGCTATCACCAGCGTTTTTGTTTCAATGTTTGCCATGCTCTCGGTTATGTGGACGGTGTTCTCGCTAGTTGCGGGAGCGCTTGCGAGGGCGCATCGTGGTAAGTTGGTATTTCTCAATCCTTTTGCGTTCGCTGACCCTCATTTCACAAGGTCAAACTCCGAACGACACCACGGGAAAGAAACATACACTTGAGCAGTCTCGAACGTGGGACAAATGGTTGGAGAGCAGGATGGAAGGTACAGAATACATTGCACTACGAGCGGGGATAATCCTGATAGAGTCTTTCTTTTGTTTCAGACGTAGATGAGAGATCTCGTCGAGCCCGAGAGAACTGCCACTGTTGAGTGTATCGTTTAAGGAACACTCTGGAGAGTCCAAAGATCAAATAAGGACGATAATGAACACAATGAGCACGTACGAGCAATGTGCTTTGGGCGTGAGTTGCCACAACGCTGGATCACTCGCGGTTATTCGCCGTCACGGACCTATCGTTCAAACTTCAAGCTCGTCGAGTGGGAAAGGTGCGAGAACTGGAAGCATGAGGTGGATCTGACGAGGTTCAGGGAGCATCTTCAACATCGGCTGAACGCGCCGGCGGTAGAGATTGCTCTTCAGGAATTTCCGTGGTCACGGCGAAGGCTGCGGGTGGATAGGGTCTGAAGATGACATCGGTGGCAGAAAGCAAAGGACAAGAAACTAAAATTAAAATTAGGGATCCAGCGGCTTCTAGGTCGGAGGTTCGCAATTTTCATCAGGCGGATGAGCACTCGGGAAAATATTCGGTCTGGAACCTGAACGTGCAAGGGAAAGAAACAGCAGTAGATTCAGGGTATCTGTTTTTACGATCAATCCAGCAGAGCGGTATCAGCTACAAGATGTTCTCTTGATGTTCTCCGATTGCGACTCTAAAGTAGCTTGTGGATGCGAGCCCTAGAGTATGCTCTTGGTAGTTCGATGGAAGCCCGTCCCCAGTGGTAGCTTTCATCGGCGCAGAAAGCGCTGAACACAAATTCAGATCTTGCGAGCATCGAATCCCGCCCAGCGCGCTAAGTACCGCCGAAGATGTACATTGAGAAGGGGGATTAACGAGTTGAGCGGGGCTAAGTGGCGCCAAGAAAGGTATTGGACGACGCAGAGACAGGCTTTGAGAAATCACTGGCGTGGTCAAGTCATGGTGAGAAGGAAGATGTAAAGAGTGATCGATGAGAAGCGCAAAAGTGGCAACTGAGCGCCGAATTGGCGGGGAATGCGTCCGGCAAAACGGCGCATCTCTCGATTTAAATTTGGTTTTGATTTGTCGTACAGTGCGGATTTTGAGCTACGGTACCGTGCGAGAGGCGAGGAAAGTCCGTGCGAAACAAACGACTCGGAGGTGGAGTCTTCGAGGAACGAAAGAAGACTGGCTTCAGATTCGCTTGATATAAAAACAACTGAAGCTGAATGAATGCGCGAGCGTCGTCGCGTCAAGGGGAGGAAGAAAGAAGGGGGCAAGGAAGTGTATTGAAGAGCGAGCGGCGAACGGCCACAGAATGTCGCGCCGAGATTTTGGTTGGCGGTCGAGGTAGCGTGCGCGTGCAATGCGGCACCGTCCTCGAATGTGGACATAGCCGTTCCGCCCGTCTCCACAGCGGTGGCGAGCACACGAAACGAATAACGCAAATGGCGAGGATGAATGAATGCGGAGCGCACGCAGATTGTCGTAACGATGATGCGATGACGATGACGATGTCGTGCCTGGGAGCGAGGGCGGTGGGTGGGTTGACTCGAGGGCGGAGTGAATACGCGAACGACGCTGAGATGAGTACTAGTGATGTTCTGGCCTTGGCTTGGCCTGAAAGCCATGGCTTTGGCCCGGCTTGAGCTGGCTTTGGCCTGACTAAATGTCAAGCCAGGCCACCGCTCCCGGCTTTGGCCTGGCCTGGCCTGGCTTTGGCCTGAGCCATGGCTTTTACGTACAATTTTGTGTTCGAATTTCCTGAGTTCGCGCTTCTTTTTACTGATATATCTGACTCACAATGTTCAGGTGTATCGTCCAGAAAGCAATCCCACCCTTCTCCCGAGCTTGATTGATCAAATCAGGCGCATCCCTTGAGTGCACTTTGCTGGAGGGTTTGCGAGAGCAGCTTCCCTCCAGCATGAGGCGAGGATCTGGGACATCCTGAGGAGCTATTCTGCATTCTCCCCATACTTTATGTTTATTCTATGCAAATTCTTATCGAGTACAGCGCCGCAATTGGACCTGAATTAACGAAGCACGGAGTAAAAGGCAAGGAAAAAATGTCTGGTGTCTGACGACTCCTGACTCCTGAGTAGCAAGGTGAAGTTAACAAATGGGTAGTGGGAAAGAGAAAACAATCGAATAATGTCACAGCAGCATCAGGAGCAGGGGCGGAGAATACATAGCTGCTGTCGGCTGTCGAAGTTGGACGTGTTACTGGCTTGCGCACTGGGAATCATCGGCCGATTTTGACAGCTCTCATCGGCCGAAAAGCCATGGCTTTTTGGCCTGGCCCTGGCTTGGGGAACTGCCAGGCCAGGCCAAAAGCCAGCTAGGACGAAGGCTTTGGCCTGGCCTTGGCCCTGGTACCAAAGCCAAAAAGCCATGGCTTTTTGGCCTGAGGCCAAAGCCAGAACATCACTAAATGAGTACTGCAATCCCTGCAATCCGCGAGATGTTATAAGCTTGGAAGTTGCAAGTGACGATGGGCCCGAGTAGGATGCGCATGGCGAGACGAAGTGATAGGGGTGGGTTCTGAAGGACTAACCCGATTTGGTGGCGGTGACGGAAAACGCGGTGAGCGTGAGCGTTGGAAGGGGACCGGCAGGATCGCGCACGTGCTCGTATGGGATTCGAAAGCGGCTAGTAGACGCGCAGCGAGCGAGTGGGCCAAGTGGCGCTGCTCTCGTGCGTACTCGATGACGGCGTTGGGAAGCATGTGTGGCGGGTCGGTGCACTAGGGTCTGAGTTCGAGTAATGGACACGCACGCGCGATGTGGGATGCCGCGCAAGTTGACGATGGGACCCACAGTGTTCGAACCTAGGTATTTGAATTCACAGCGCGACTTGGTAGCCGAGAAGCGGCCAAGAAAACGGGGTAGGCGTGAGCGTTGGAGCCAGCGCGCGCACGTGCTCGCTTGAGAAGCGAGAGAAACAGGGTTAAACACGTACCGCTCTTCGGGGCGACTCAGGGATGTACAGACCGCCAAGACGCTTATCGGGACTCGGGGCAGTGGTCTACTGCCGACGTCGGTGAGAGGAGCTGGCGGCGTGGCAAAGAGAGGAGATGACGTTGTGGGAGGCGGACCCAGCCTAGTCGATTCGAATTGCATGCATGGAATTGAGACGCACCGCTGAATATCACACGCGAGCCGCCGAACTCAGATGAGCTCCATCCGACACGCAGTCGGACGCATCAGGAAAAACTCTCACGGGATTAGCGGCCCGCTTAGATACGTTGCCGTATATAGTGCACCATAGATCCGGGCCGATGCAATCTAGCTTTGATAGTTGGCATAGCTCGGATAGCAACGCACCAAACCGATGTAGCACTCCATCGCCGCGACTGAAAGTATGGATTGCTTTACAGTTCCGACGGGTTGATACCCTGGACTGTATTGCCGTGTGCCAAGGCGATCAAGCGCTACCAGGCTTGCCGTTTTGAGATCAGGGCGGCAAGACGTGCTTGAGGATCAAATAGTCGCAAAATGTTTGTGCACTGGTTGGAAAATACCTCAGCTCACTCAGAACAATCCGGCATTTTCTGGCACTCAACAGCGACACGGTGAGACTCGCAAAAATTCACAAGTCTTTTGCCAAGGCCGAAACGTCGGCGGCATCAAAAGCTGAAACCATCACGTGTATTGAAAGGTGGTTCGTTTTGATGGTTGCCGTTATTTCTTTCTCTTGCCCTCTCCCACCACCCACTTCCCCCCGTTCCCCTCCTGCTCATGTTTTTCGCTCCTGGAACATGTCGCAGTCAAATCTGAGTGTCAGACTTCAAGACTTCAAATCTCCGGTGCTTTTGAGGTTGCATGTGCGAATTTTTGGGTGACAACGGTGCGGTCTGCCTACTTCGTCTGGAGCCCTGCATGAGTTCACAAGAATACTATTCAAGATAGGCTGGTCCATAAATTCTCAATCATCTTTCCACTTTGTATGTTGTTTTATTTACAGCTTTTCTTTTTTTTTTCCGCAACTGCAGCTGATGTCTTGTTGGATAGATTTCGACCGGTCCTTTGATCCCATATATACCTTGAATATTGCGGCCCATTACCTCGACAATGGGATAGTCTTCATATTGCCCTCGCAACCGGCCACGGTGACGTGCCGTTCCAAGTCGGCATGCACACATCTCCAGGTACGTCAACGCGCATGATCTGGTTGGCAGCCGCGAACACGCACTGCACCCTGCTCGGCATGGGTACGTCGAATATCCCCATTTTAAAATACATACTCACCTTGCGACAGATCGCATCGCAATCCGGGCGCGCGTTAACATCGGTGCCGCACTAGCTGTCCACCGACACTTCTGGCTCGCTCGCAAAGACTGAGAGGCTGAGTATTGTTGTCTGGGCATTCATCTGTATTCACTTGTATTTATTTGAGCTATCAATATTATAATCCTTTCGATAATTACTGCTATGAACAAGCATCAAAGTATCTTGCACTATCTAATGCTACATACCTTCATAGTGAAATAGTCGCCTAGCGCTATGTGGTGCTATTTTAGGGATGGCGTACAGCTATCGACTGCTAAAATAGCGATCCATAGCAGTGGCTCCAAGCTATGGAGCACTACAAATTAGGGGGAAGTCTAATTTGCTATGCGAGCTATGGCAGCTATGTTGCACTCCCTAGCCATCGGTTTTTTTCCTGATGAGTCGAGGCCAGCGCAAGTCGGTAGCGGGGAGACATCGTGGAATACGAGATTGGCGTGGACGGTTCAGCAACATGGCGGACGGACGCAGGCGTGGTGATGACGTTGCGGGAAGGGGGCGGCAGGTCAAAGAATATGTAGCGCCTCTCTTCAGCGCCGGCATATGCCGTTCCAAATGCACTTTTATTATTTCCCAACACACATCACTTTTTCCAAACACACATAGCAAATTTCATTTTTTCCCAATACACATAGACCTTTTTTTCAGCTGAGTATGAGATGGGATTTTGAGCTGCTTTTCCCAACATTCATTCAAAAATTTCCCAATATATATTCAACAGTTCAAAAATTCCCAACACATTCAAGGTTGAAAAAATTTCCCAACACACATTCAGGGTCAAAAATTTTTATTGCACCAATCAAAGCCTATATCCAAATACAGCCAGGGAATAGCCCTGGCGAAGGCCAAAAGGCCGTAGTTATGTTGAACGAACACAAAGAAGATAATGATGAACTTCCAAAAATGGAAATCCCACGCCAAGAACGTACCGCGTATGCTGTCAATATGTTTGAATGAATGTTGGGAAAAGCAGCTCAAAATCCCATCTCATACTCAGCTGAAAAAAAGGTCTATGTGTATTGGGAAAAAATGAAATTTGCTATGTGTGTTTGGAAAAAGTGATGTGTGTTGGGAAATAATAAAAGTGCATTTGGAACGGCATACCGGCAAATGGACGAATGGATTGCCGTGGTCAGTGTTGTAGTTAAGACCTTAAGGGCTTAGTCTTAATAAGGGCTTAACCCTTATTAAGCTAAGGCCTTAATATGCAAATGAATTCATCTTAAGCCCTTATCAACCCTTAACATCCTTATCTAACCGAGCGCCGAGCGATAACGATGTGTAGCGATTAGATTGGATACATCCGACGTTTCAGCTTTGAAAAAATAAATTGGCTCGGTTGAAAAATCGGCTCCAGTGAAAAAATCGGCTCCGCTCCGCATTCATCCTCAATGCCTCCCAAGCAGGCTGAAATTTGGGGTGCATTCCATGCCAGCGACGACAAGCCCAATGAGAGTCATCACCGAACGACCCGAAGAGTCCGATGCCTGTGCTCAGACTACGACAGGTAATTATGCTTGTAATATCTATTCTTTCAACGATTTTATGGTGGCCGCGAGCTTTACCTTTTTGGGAAATAACCCTTAATAAAGACCCTTAATATGGTCGCCCTTAATAAGCCTTAATTGAAATTAAGGCCTTAATCTTGGGAAGAACCCTTATTAAGACCCTTAACTGCAACACTGGCCGTGGTGGTGAAGGAAGAAGGCGAGCATGATTACGGCACTGTGGCGATGCTGTCGGACAGGCTGTTGGCACTGATCCGAGACTTGTCCGCAACCGCCATCTTCGAAATCTATGCTCTGCTTGTACTCTGGATTCCGTTACCGCCTTCAACCTGAACACAAGATCTACAATCAATAGTGATTCAAACGAAGCGAAAACAAGTGACAGAGTCCAGGGAATCCACGACAGTACAGTGTCTGACTCATTGTTGGCGAAGTGGCTACAGCTTTCTATCTGTCTCTTCTCCTCCGAAAACAATCAAGGATCGTGCTCAGTCCCTTGAAGTGTTCCAGAAATTCTCATACACATCAGCCTTTGAGACTGCGACCGAATTAGCCGTGATGGCCGAACAATCTCGCTTCTTTGTGACTTCCACGATCCCCTAGCGCCAAGCACTCGGAGACCGAGAAGTCGCTCTACTGCCGCTCCGATTGAGTACTTACACGGCTCGCAAAACCCACGCGGCCTCTTCGCCCCCTTCTTCACACCCGCCTGGATTCCTCAGTACGGCTCCCTCACGTTCGCTTAGTGGCCACGTCGTGCATTTTCGGTAGTGAAATATGGACAAAGCCATCGATGTGCGAAGCAAGATCTCTCACTTTCGGATCTTGATAATCGGGAGGGCAAATGCTGGCAAAACGACCATCCTCAAGAAAGTGTGCAACTCGGTGGAGGATCCGGAGATCTACGACCAGTATGGGGATAAGGTCACTGTCTGAACTTGGTTTCCTGCAGCCTGGGCTGATGATTTGTCGCAGATCGATCCCGAGATTGTCAGAGAGTCAGCTGAAGTATTCTCACAATTCTCGTAGCTTTGTCGCCGCTGATTTTCCTACAGCGCGGTCTCCATGACATCGATAACCAGTTGATATTCAAGAGCAATCCGCAGTTTATATTTCATGACTCGCGAGGATTTGAAGGCGGGTCGGCAGACGAAATACAGAAAGTAACAACCTTCATCGAGGAACGGGCGAGAACCTTGGAATTGTCAGAGCAACTCCACGCGATCTGGTATGCCCTGATCGTTCAGTCGAAAAAAACTTACAATGTCACAGGTACTGTTTACCCACTGACGGCAATCGGCCTCTACTGGAGGCCGAAGATCGGTTCTTTAAGATTTCTGGTACCGGAAAAGGCAAAGTTCACTTTTTCCTACCAGCAGCGGTACTGACCATCCTTTGAAGTGCCACTGATTGTGATCTTCACAAAGTTCGACGGCCTGGTAACCAAGGCATTTCAACAGCTACGAGCAGAAGGCAAAAACATTCGCACGGCTAACGCTGGGAAGGTCGAATTGGCGCATAGGATGCTCACTATGAACTACAGAGACCCGTTCACAGACGCTACTTTCAAGCCATCTGCTTATGTCCAGCTCGACGGTGGTTTTAGACCCATATCACAGTCCGAAATGCCAATTGATCTGTCAGATATGCGACTGGAACGGAGCAGCTGTACTGAACTTACCAACGAGACCGCGAAGACACTCACCGACGACGCATTGCTCCTGCTGTTTGTGTCTGTGCAACGAAATAACATTGACCTTTGTATTCGGTATGCGGCGGACACGTCAGTATGCTGCAACGTATTTGATGGGCACTATTCTCAACGAGATTGATAGCGGCCTGTATCAAGAGGGATTGACATCAGTCGTCAAATGGAGGCTTGTGTACTTCCCTCATGTTTGGGTGAGTCGCATCAGATAATCGCGTCCTACTCAGTGATAGGATCGTATGTAGCGGGTGAGCTCTTCTTTGCCCTGGAAATCAGATCCATTGCAACTTGATTGAAAATGCTACGATGTAGGAAGTGAGTTTTGACTCTTGGGTTGGCCTAGTCTGATGCGCACTGATGCGCACTTGCACAGGAGGTAGCAAATCCGGTGTAGATCTCAAGACCGAACTGATGGGAGTATTGCCACAGGAGGCAAGTTTGATGTTCTAACAAGTTTCGTACTAACCAGGAGTCGATCGGATAGTATGTGAGTTTCCTCTGAGTGGTACTTCGAAGGACATGTTTTACTGAATGTACTCAAGGATGTGAGTGCTTCATCCGTGTGCCCACTTCAAGTTGGATTTCCTGAGTGTGCCCCGGTTACTGCAGCAAGTATGTGCCTGTCCTGTGCGCCCGCTTGCAGTTGACTTTCCTGCCGCCATAACTCCCCACAGCGTGTGAGTGCTGCTTCGTTCGGTCGGCCCTGGTCAACTTTCCTGACGCCGTGATTCCGCGCAGACTGTGAGTGACGCTTCGTTTCGTCGGCCCTGGTTGACTTTTCTGACACCATAATTCCACGCAGCCCGTGAGTGCCGCTTCGTTCCGTACGCTCTGGTTGATTTTCTCAACGCGCCGTCATTCCCCGCAGCTTGTGAGATCTCCTCCATTGCGTCGGCCCTGATTGACTTTTCTGATGCCACAATCCCCTGCAGAACGTGAGTGCTGCTTCCTTCCGTTCGCCTCTACTGACTGCGCCGTCAATTCCCGTAGGGTGTCAGTGCTACTTCGTTGCGCCCGCCTCTGGTTGAACTCACTAACCACACCGTCAATCCCACAGTTTGTTAGTGCCGTTGTATTGCTCCAGGTTAATTTTCCTGACTGTTCCGCCATTACCTGCAGGGTGTGAGTATTGCCTTGTTATGTCCGACCGGCTCTTCCTGACCGCGCTGTGATTACAGAATGTAAGTGCACGTTCCCTGCGCTCGGCTTGAGTTGACTTGTCTGCGTACTAACCACACTGTAATTTCCGCAGGATGTGAGTGCTCAATCCTTCGGAGTCGTGTTCTTCTCATTTTTTCACTCCAAATTATCAACCCGGCCAGGTGGTACGTGTTTTCCTGCCTCCATAGTCATATATTTCCCTCAAATCCGTTGCTCCCCACTATCCAGTTCGTGAGTCCGCACATTCTCCCTGTTCTTCCCAAGTCATTCCTCTCCAGAAAAACAATGCGGCTTTCTGCACCGATGCCTTGAAGAACAAGCTTCCAGCAGTGGTACATGAAACCAAAATTCTATCTGTTCTCGAGTGATACATTACCAGGAGGATCTCATCCAGACTTGGCCGGGACGCGCTCAAATCGTAGCTCGTATGGCGAGATTACCCGTTGACCCGATACTAAATTTACTCAAGTACTATGCATCTGTGTTGAGCACACATTCACTGAAGAATCCGCATTTGCGGAGGGTTTTGGTCCAGCCTTCGTAACAGCACTGGATGCGTATGTAGGGTCGCCTACCGAGGCTGCGGTTATCAAAGAAATCGGCGGAATGGACCACGAAGAGGGCGATGACAATCGAAAGCGGAAATTGTACAAAATCGTCAAAGCCCATCTCTTGCGTGCGGACTCGAACATCGCTGTAAAAAGACACCTCTGCTCACAGCAAATTTTCAGGTGCAACAAACGAGGTGGCCTGATATCATTGATCCTACCCCCGAAATATAATCTCCATTTCCGCGACTCATCTTGTACTACTGTCAATGAAGGCTTGATCAATTTGTCTCACCACGTACCAGTGTGATAGCTGGGTGTCCGTACTTCGGTTGGATGCCAGGGTTTGTTAAAGAGCCTTAACTTCCGCTTGCATGTAACTTGCTCAGATGACCGTGTTTCGTCCAGGATTACGCTTGAGCCTCCGTAAATACATTATTCTCGTCAGTCGAATGCTAAGTATCTCACAGCCTGCACGACAGCCGCTGCATTTACGACCGTGCTTGTGGCTTAAGGACAGGCTTCACATCAGCTAAGGTTGCTCGCATTCACCAAGATGTGCGAATGAACGCTGGAGTGGCAGGCAACCCCAGATAACATCACAGATTGCCATTCGCTTCGGTACTGATAAGATGGTGAGAAGGTACTCTTGTCTTATCCTCATACACCATCCCATCTACCCAAATATTAATTCCGTCGACGGCAGTGGCAGAGCGGCGATTGGAAAGGCACGCGATGTCCTGAGCAATCCTCGGTGCTCGATACTCCATGGCACAGAATCGCATAACTCGCAGAACGAACCCGTCCAGCAAAACGGTGGCTCTTATTTGATTTGATTTGATTTGATTTTTGAGTTATCGTCCGAGAGGTGCGGAGACTGTTCGCCGTCAGGAATGACTCGGGAGTGGAGTCCTCGAGGAACGCCTCAGAGGGAAAGCACATCGTTCACAGGTTCAATTGAAACACAGAAAATCACCAAAGGAGGGAGGAAGTGGATTGAAGAGGGAGGAAGGGCCAAAGATATCATTCCGAATTCGTGGCCAGCGAGCGCTAGACCTTCAGCGCCGAAAATTTAGCTGCCAGTTGAAGAACGCAGAGCACTGTCGGCGGTCGGCGTGCGTAGGGATGTCAATAGCCGGTGTGAACCTACGATGCGGCGCCCTACTCGGGCGTGGACAGGGTCCCCATCGGCGGTCCCGAGGGCGGCGACCAGTACACGAATCGAATGGCACGAATGATGATATCTAGGATGAATAAATGAATGCGGAGCGGACGCAGATGACCGAGGGCGGCGGGTGAGTTGACTCGCGCTCTGGGTTGAATACGCGAATGATGCTGACGCCGAGGCGGACCGCTGCAAACCGCGATGCAAGTCATAGGAGTTGGAAGCAATGATGGGGCCGAGTGGGATGCGCATGGCGAGACGAAGTGACGGAGGCGAGTTCTGGGGGACTGAGAATGCGATTTGGCCATTGGGGCGGAGAGATGGCGGAACACGAGAGGGGCGAGCCAGGCTGGCGTGGGCGTTACAAGAAGATGGGCAGTCGCGCTCCCAGGATCACGCACGTGCTCGCATGAGATTAGAGAAGATGGTGGTAGATGCGCAGCGTGCGAGTGGGAAGAGGGACGCGCACTCGATGACGGTGTCGACGTTGCACCTGGAAGCAGGTGTGGGCGGGCGGATAGGCGAGCCTCGAGTTAGGATCGAGTTCGTATGAATGAGACGCACGCACGCACGATGTGGGATGCCTTGGAACTTGACAATTGGACGTTCAGTATTCGAGGTCCGTATCCATATTCGCAGCGCGACTTGGCAGCAGAGAAGCGGCACGGAAAAAGAGGTAGGCGTAGACGCTGGAGCCATTACATGGGTAACGGACAGTATAACGTATCGCGTTAGCAGCGACAGAAACAGGATTAGACGCAGACCGCTTTCGGCGCAATTCGAGGAGTGTAGGCCTCACTAATACGCTTGTCGGTCTCGGTCTGTTGTCCCCTACCGACATCGTGTGAGCGCAGCGAATGGTGTGGCCAAAAGATGAGATGACGTCACGGGAGGCGGACCCTGGAATGAGGTACTGGCGGGTGAATCGCCTCGGATGGGTTGCATGGGACTGAGACGCACCGCTGAATATACGCACACGCGAGGCGCCGAAGTCAGATCAACAGTAGTGAGTTCCGTCAACAAGGCGCATCAAGGTGGCGGGGAGAAATTATAAAATGCGAGAGGGAGGTTCCCGGTTAGCGAGAAGCAGGGCGGACGTACGCGCGCGAGAGCAGCGAGTGGTCCTCGACAAAGGGGCGTCACGCCAGCAACAAAGCAAAGGCGCAGTGGTGATATCGCGGGACGCGAGGGCGGCCTATGAAGAGCACCAGCGAATGGACGAATGGACTGTCGTCGTGGTGAAGGAAGAGGAAGGCGTTGATCATTACGGCACCGTGCATCACCAAAAGTGGGAGTTCTTTGTAAGCCTATGCGAACTCCATATGTCTGATGACCATCTGCAAGGGTATGCAAACCTTCAAAAAGGTATACATTGTGGCTGGCCAGGATCCAAGATATTTGCAAACCAACAAAAGGCTTTTTGAAGCATTGCGATGTTTTGTATTCCTGGTGTGGCCTCTGCATTTATTGTATCACCGTTTTGTCTGCTTTGTATTGCCTTGTACCTCGCATAGTAACCTTTTGAACTTTTTACAGAGTGGTTGCAAAACTCATATCCGGACTCAACGTTCAACTTCTGAACTATTCCGGCTCTTTACTGATGATCTAAAAAACAGTGAATGCAGGGCAAATTCGAGTCGTCGATGTGCGCTTCCAAACTGTTAACGAAGTCCTTTGCCGAAGTGCGATCACTGCGATCGTGCGGATCAGACGATGAAACCATCACGTGAATGGCCATCAAGGTGGTTGGTGACTCATGAGCCACTGATTGACAGCCGTCCCTTCTTTGTTTTCGCCCACCATCTCCCTCTTGATTCCCTCCGTCTCTCCCGACAACGACGCCATGAAGACCACCGATCAAATACCGTAGACTCTTCACTGCGGTCTCAATTGCTGTCCTTATCAAGCTCATATCTCTCGCTACCTGCTGTGTGCGCCGACTTCAAAGTCTTCTCTAGACATTGGGTGCAAGCCCCAAGCTTCTCACAAGCCCCAAGTCTTTTCAAGTAGCATCAAACACCTCAAGGCTCAAGTGCTGAGCTCAAGCTTATTACATTCGCTCGCGCAACTCGGGACTTCAAGCTGCAATGTGTACTCAAGTGCGCTAAAGAAGATTTCAAGTCTCAGGTTCTTTCTGTGTCACTCGTCTCAGGGTCTGCTTTCTCTTCAAGCTCTGCTCAAGATCATGACGACTGGCTTCCAGCCTCATCGGCACGCACTACGGCGCAGAGCCGTGTACTTCGCCCACCATATCTCCCCTTCCCATCGCAGCCCACCATCTCGTCCACCGTCGCTACGGCGCCTCATAGTGGTCCCGAGGTATTGCACACGCATGCGTGTGTGTCCCTTGCCGACCTGGATCCTTGCGCGGTTACTGGCTGGTACGCGATGCATTCAATATTACATGTATTTCTAGCGCAATGCAATTTATTTCTATATTATGGTTTTCGTGGCCTTGTAATCAAGTACAGACCTTGCTATGAAATTCACAATATGGCAACTGACTGGCCGAAGTTGAGAAGCTACATGGAAATACACATACCAGATGAAAGGTCTGCGAAGCTTTTCGGCATCTTTGCAAAAAAATAGTTCCTATATAAGCCAGTTTGAGCGGCCACAAAGCAGACGTACCTTTACGAAGCTTTTATTGAATTGTATTGAATTGTGGACGTTTGCGAGGCCTTATAAGGCCTCGCATATTTCTCCCACTTTTGGTGATGCCGTGGCGGTGCTACCGGATGCTTCGCATTGATCCGACACGCAACTTGTCCGCAACCTCCATCTGCCGACGCGTTCCTCACCGCTGGCCAACTCCACGTTCCCCGTTTCCTTCGCTGTGAGGCCCAGGTCATTGTATCCACCTACTTGGACGCCGATCCATCGCTGGCGGCCTCCATATTTACGTCGCCGACTCTCTCGAATCGAATCTTTGCGGATGCGCCTACCGCGAATCCAGCCTTCCGCTCTACGAGACGAGGCGCGGGAATCTTTCCGGATGCCTAGTTTGCTGTGATGTTGCCTATTGTGGACTCTGGGGCATGGGGCGTCCTGTTTTCGCCATTCTTGCCCTCTGCACCGTGCTCAGTCACTGGCATTCATCCACGTCTCTCGATCTCCTGTGCCTCTTCGAATGCTGGTTCTAGCCACTAGACTGAATCAATTTCCCCGCATTGACTCTACCATGCTTTGTGTGCTTCGCCACTCGAGATACATGGATGCCTCATGATTAGCGTTGTTCCTCCGCAGCTCGTGTGCGGATCCAGTTTTCCATGTCGGCCTCGGGTGTGATTCATGGTCCGCTGTGTTGGCACCTCCTATCTATCTTCGCCTGCCTCTTCACCTGTTGCGCTTCTTCTGCTTCTCTTCGTGGCGGCTGCTTCGTTTTACTCACATACACTACTTCGCATCGGGATGGTTCCGGTTGGCCATACGATGTCGATGCTCATCCTGCCGCTCATGCGTTGCAGCAGAAGGGAAAGTCATAGAGGAAGGAAAAACTCGCAGTCACTTAATGTCTTGTCCAATGTGCAGTTCTCGTTCGATATTTGTGGATTCATCCTCCGCGTTCTGTCTCTGCCTGCATGAACCTTCTCTCCGCATCCGCATCCTCATCCGCACATGCCAAATTCTTCCCTTGCTCTTCCGCTTGCGTACGACAACATGTATCGCTCACCCACCTCGTAAACACATCCCTCAACTTCATAGGGCTGCGGCAAGCACACGACATCCCACTTGCCCAGCGTATCTCTTGCATCCCAGACAGCGAGACTTTGCGAGATCAGCCCACCACGCGCGCCGCTGTCCCCGAGATGCCATTGACGTTCGGTCGCTGGCGTCGTGCGGATTGCGTTGCTGCTCTTTCGGCGCTCTCAAGGAGAACTCGACAACTGTCGCGTTTTAGTCGAGTCACCTCAGCAGCTGGCTTATGTGTAGGCCCGCATTTGAAGCCCAGCCATGGCCGAGCACTCGGACTCAGACTCGCGGTCCCTAATATTCTGTTCCAGCAAAATGAGCGAGGTGATGAATGGCATTTCGAGTGATAGCCGAAAGGTCGAAAATATTCAACACTTTAGGTAATACTTTATCGCCTACATGAGCCGCTCGTTGCGGTTCAGCTCGCGCGGCCCTGCCTCCAAGTCCGACGCGCACAATTAAAATATTATACGTGGACCTAGCGGGTATGTCACCGTACCCCGTGACTCTTTGTCAAGTTGCGTTGCACACGATGTTGATTTGCGTGCATAGGTAGGTGTGGGGTTCGAGCTCCCTGTCGACCTTCGCGTGCGGGCCGCACAAAGGGTTAGTTGTGATATTTGCACGGGATGTGAAAAGGTGAGCGCAACTTTGTTCTTTGTGCTTTGTCTCGAGTATCTCGCCTGCTGATACTGGCTCAAGTAACTTGCAGATTGTTGAGACACGCGGTTGTAGTTGCGGAGCGCAACCATAATAGGAAGACGAGTTTGCTTTCGCGGTGGTACAATGGATTCGCAGTGAAATTTGTTTCAAGTGCACGCGAAAAATGGTTGAGGTAATGTCTTTTGCTCGTCGTTGTTCATCAAGATCTGACTACGGTCTTATGCCATTCCAAATGCACTTTTATTATTTCCCCATACACATCACTTTTTCCCCACACACATAGCACATTTCATTTTTTCCCAACACACATAGACCTTTTTTTCAGTTGAATATGAGATGGGAATTTGAGTTGGTTTTCCCAACATTCATTCAAAAATTTTTCAACATACATTCAGTTGATCAAAATTCCCAATACACATTCGCACTTTCCCAATACATTCAATATGGCGGTCCAAATGCACATTTAATAAATCGCGAAACTTTTGATTGATCCGCGATACAAATAGCCGTTTTGGCATGTTCCCCGCGAAAAAGACAGCTCTTTGTCAGCGTGTGTATATTTCGGGGAAATCATTGATTTCCGCAACATAAAGACAGGACCGCGAAACATAAAGTCGAACGACCGCGAAACATAAAGTCGCCATCGCGAAACTTATAGTCAGCATCCCGCGAAACTTTTGGGCACTCCCGAGACTTTTCTGTGAACTTTTCTACAACATTTACAGACAAGTTTGCGGACTGGTAAGGAGACTTGAACAAGCATTAGATTCAATATAAGGTACGAGTAACAAGTTGGTGTGGTGCGGGGAAGGAGTGTGATGTGCAGGTTCTGTGGCATTGTGGGTAATAGATTGGGTGTAAGGTACTGTGTGGAACGAGAGGAACAGAGGCATGCAGGGTGTAATGATCAAACAGCAAGTATGGAGAGCAGGATGGACTGTCAAACAGGGTATAAGGTCTAGGTAGCCAACGACCAGGCGAGGTGCGATGTGTGGAAGGAGTACGTAAGGATCAGAGTAACGAGGGACTGAACTCGATCAAGCGAGGCAGCGAGGTATGTCTATGGAAAATAACAGATGTTGAAAAAGTAGAGATGCTCTAATTGAACTTGCCCCCACTGTTGGATGTCAATTCCCGGATGTGGAGGCCTTTGTGAATGGGAATCTCACTGAAACGCTTCGAACCTGCCTCGGAGCATGGTACAATGATTGATATAGCCGTCGCAGTTGCGGTTGAAGTCGAAGTCGAAGCTGGAGCAATTGATGTGGATGATGTGGTCGGAGTGGCGACAGTCGAGGGCGCATGGGCAGCTGGATCGTACATGAAGGATGATGTGACTGGTCAGAGATGAGGCAAATATTCATCATCACTGATCTCAACTTTGATCGTTGGTTGGCAAGGGGAGGTAACAGAACAGATAATTGACCCTGACTCAAGCCCTCTTCTATCTGTTTTTCTCTTGGGACGGGGAACCGCTGTGCTTGCGCGAGACTGGAAGGATTGAATTTCAGTTGAAACTCAAAAGGAAGTTCAAGTACTTACCGGCATCGAAGTCCATCTCCGTTATCTCTTCAATATCCTGATCTGAATCCACACCCGAAACGAAAAGCGAAGTAGTCCGCAAGCTCGGACTGTGTGGGACAGAAACATTGTCATTCGGATTTCTTGGTTTCTGTTTTGAAACTCTCCACATTCTTTCAAATCAAGGACAGAATCTCCCATGTGATCCGCGCATTCGAGCTCAAAGGAGACCGGTTTGATGCTGCTCTGCAGTTCGAACTCGCGCGGCCTTACCGAGTCGATACATGGGCTGACCCCGTGTTCCGTAAATTGATGAAATTGCGTCTGACAGACCTCGACCTGGCTCTCATGGATCGTATCGGCCCAGTGGGATATTTTTGGTTGGTCAAAGCCAAGGCGGAAATTGAACAACATCGCGGCAATTCACTTTCGCTGCCCCACCAATTATTAACCATCCCGACTGCGCTGACAAACCAATCTGCGCTGTTGCATGGAAGCCGGAGTGAGCTAGGACGATACCGATGAGCATCCATCGCCCAAATGTCCATATGAGCCTCACTGGTTTGCTGTTCTTGCTGGAGAGCTCCAAGATCACGAACATTTGCGATGGGTGTCGGAAGCGCATGGTTTCCTGGATATGGGGGACCGGCTATACTACAGCTGAAAACGATATTGTCACTGGTGCTTTGACAGCATTGACTGCATTACAGACTGACGAACCGATCCGCGTGGAACTTCGGAAGGTGTCATCCGGCGATGAACGACCACCAGCCAATGAAGCTCTTCGTGAGTGATCTAGATCATTCCCGGACTATTATACAAACTCCCTACCATTTCTGCTCGTTTGATCATCGCTGACAGGCCTCTGTCGCTGATCCACCTGGCGCTGCTCTCTGCTTTTCTTTATTACCTTACATCTCACTTGAATCCTAGTCCTGGTGCATGCACATGAAATCTGTCTGCTATTCCCTTGCCACATAGTACTACCTTACATCCAATTTAATGGTTGCTTGAGTCTTACCAGCCCGCGAACATGTCCGTAAATAGGGCTGCACGCCATCCCGTCGACGGACACGGCCGTCGTTTTGACGGGTCCTAGACGGGAACGGTCCGTCACGCGACGGCCGTCATTTTGCTCATCAGAACTACCGAGTATGTTCAAAGTTGTGGCCTAAAATGTGTGTTATGCTTACATTTGCGTGAAACATGCCTTCCCAAACGCCATCATATCGTATTTGACGGTTTATGGCGTGTTTTTAGGACCCGTCTACCCGTCGACGGCCGTTCTTGACGGGAACGGCCGTCAAAAGTACAGTCGAAGGGCCCGACGGGACGGGTCGGGATACCCGTCGAACCGTCGCAACGGGCACGGGTGTGCAGCCCTATCTGTAAATGTTGTGGAAAAGTTCACAGAAAAGTTTCAGGAGTGACCAAAGTTTCGCAGGGATGCTCACTATAAGTTTCGCGATGGTAACTTTATGTTTCGCGGTCGTTCGACTTTATGTTTCGCGGTCCTGTCTTTATGTTGCGGAAATCAATGATTTCCCCGAAATATAAACACCCTGACAAAGAGCTGTCTTTTTCGCGGGGAACATGTCAAAATGGCTATTTGTATCGCGGATCAATCAAATGTTTCGCGATTTATTAAATGTGCATTTGGACCGCCATAATTCAAGGCCGAAAAAATTTCCCCATACACATTCGGGGTCAAAAATTTTTATTGGTCCAATCGAAGCCTATATCCAAATACAGTCAGGGAATAGCCTTGGCAAAGGCCAAAAGGCTGTAGTTATGTTGAACGAACACAAAGAAGACAATTGATGAACTTCCAAAAGCGGATCCAGGCCGTGTATGCACGGTCCACTTGCAGTACGGAGAAGCGGCGCACAGCGTACGGAGAAGCGGTGCAGTGCCTGCCACTGTTCCCGCTTAGTTGACGTATTGATCAGCATATGCGGTATGGCGTCGGCTCCTCTGTTCTTGGTGCAGGATTCCGCTTTTGGAAGTTCATCAATTGTCTTCTTTGTGTTCGTTCAACATAACTACAGCCTTTTGGCCTTTGCCAAGGCTATTCCCTGACTGTATTTGGATATAGGCTTCGATTGGACCAATAAAAACTTTTGACCCCGAATGTGTATGGGGAAATTTTTCAGCCTTGAATGTATTGGGAAAGTGCGAATGTGTATTGGGAATTTTGATCAACTGAATGTATGTTGAGAAATTTTTGAATGAATGTTGGGAAAACCAACTCAAATTCCCATCTCATACTCAGCTGAAAAAAAAGGTCTATGTGTGTTGGGAAAAATTGAAATGTGCTATGTGTGTGGGGAAAAAGTGATGTGTATGGGGAAATAATAAAAGTGCATTTGGAACGGCATACGGTCTATCCAAAGATCGCTGGATCCTTACAATGATTTGTCCCGCTCACGGTGACCGCCCTCTTCGAGCCAGAATCAATCAAGTGCGTGCTTCCGCGCTATGCGTGCAGTCTGCAGGATGCAGGCCGAGTATCTGACATTCCAGCTTCTCTCAATACGACGCGCCTCGTCCACTCGCCCATGCCGTCGATGAAAAATAAGAGGCGCAGGGCTTTCCCAGCGGTGCAGCCGCCGCACGTGGGGAAGCTGGGAGAGTTGCTTCTATGCTGCTGGCATTTTCATCCAGTGTTTCAAACTGGGATGTTGATAAGTTGTCAAGTTATTCATCTGATCAATCATGATCGTCTATCCAAAGAGCGCTGGACTCCCAAGCATGATTATTCGAGCCGACGGCGCAGCAGCACAGGAGTATGGGTGATATACTGTCAAAAAATAAATTGCAAGGGGGTCAGGGAATCCGAATACAACTTTCTGTTTTGGTGACAACTTTTCTGTTTTAGCTACCACTTTCAACGTGATCAGAAATGTGAGACAACCTCTACCTGCGACAACTTTAACTTGCAGTATCTCTGACTGTAGACAACTCTTTCAGAACCAAGCTCCTGTGCAACATTTTTGTCTAGGCAGTTCCTTTTGATGCCACAATTCTTTGGGTTTACAGGTTGATCTTTTGCCTTCAACTCACCCTTATTCATGTGTTTCCTGTCTGCCGCTTGATGCGTGCTCGGTGATCACTCCTCGGCACTGATCGCCGATTCCCTCAAGTGCACCAGATGTTATTTATTTATTACCACTCTTTGCTTCCGATTTCTCATGCTCGAGGGGAATAGTTTTCATCTTGCTCTGCACAAAACAACATACAGTGAACTGTAAAGTCCGGTCTGCTGAGATGCCGAATCAAGACCAATCAAGCCATCATGACCATATTGCTGGGACCGTGTTCAGTGGAGTCAAGAGTCGTACCCATTCAACCTTCTGAACTCAGAGTTGTGAATTGTTACCCGACAGTTGTTACCGAGGATATCTTCAGTTGCATCCGATAAAGTTGTGTCTGAGACAAAGTTGCTGTTACAGGAAGTTGTCCCTTTGCTGGTTCAACTTACCAAAAGTTGCATATTCTCAAAGTTGTAGGTAAAATTCCACCAAATCATCGAAGTTGTCACTCCATGCGCCCCCAAATAACAAAGTTGTATGAAATCAATTTTTTGGACAGTATATGTGCCATGCAGGAGCATAATTAATCACGGTGCGATGGATGAACTGCCGTCGATTTGGTTGGTGGTTGCTGGAGATGCTGTCCCGCAACCAGGAGCGCTCCATCCGAGTGCCAACCTCGTCCCAATTCAGTTCCGTTCGGTTCTTTCTCACTGCGCTGTTGAGCTCAGATCTAAATAATATCCCTACTTTTTCGCATCAGCTGAGGCGATATTTTGGAGGTGATGTGCTGGAAGTATCGTGCCAGATATGCTGTCTCCGCGATCGTAGTTGCTGATTTACAGTTTGTTAGATGTCTTCTGTCCCCTGAATCGGTTTCGTTGATCCCGCTCGCGGTGACCATCCACGCTGGCCTCTTCAGTCAGAACGTTCCGGAGCTTCTTCGAATCTCATTCGTTTCCTGGATACAGTGATGCCGTGCAGTTGTCCCCCCATCTCACCTCCTCCTTGCTCTGCACTTTCATGAAGCGAATTTTGAATGGAATTAAATCTTTTCGACTTGGATATGCCGAGGAGCACCGTGTGTCACCCAGTCTCTTCTTGCACGGCAAATTTGTCGACGCCATTGCATGTGATCAGCATATCCATGGAGGTGGACTACCCCAATCGTGCTGTGCGCATTTCTCCTCATTTCTCCCCTCCTCGCTGTTGTGAATGGTTCGTTTGCTCTGCCTGGACGTCTTTAAGGTTCTAACTCCTACCAGCCCAACGACACGCTTCCGACCGTCTTCCTGGGCGGCCTCGTCCCCTCGGTCCTCCAGAATCCAACGGACAGCTTCACTCCACAGCTTTTTAGTGTCGGAGAAACGATTGTGCTTGATGATAACATCTTCAATTATACAATATCTCAAGCATTTGATGGTGTCGATACCAGCAAGCCTGTCTCGACCTTCCCGTACTACAACAACCCACTCTCTGATGCCTGCGATGTCGTAAGTCTGTCCGTTGCTTTCGTCGAACACCGGGGGTCCTGAACCATCCATACAGGCAAATATCACAGTTCAGATGCAACTGGTCAAAGATATCGAGCATAACTTATGGTTCTCGGAGATACAAGTTAGTGTTAGTACGTCAATGATTCCTCCAAATCACGAATGCCTAAACCGCACCTAGGGAACCGTCGTGGGTTGTCTGCCAAGCTTGTTTTATTTGACATGGAGTGGATTCCCATTGGATGCATCTGGTGGAGGGATATCTACTCAAAATCCTCGAGATCTGCCGTCTGCGATGAGCTACGACCTCGTGAGACATGATTTATTCATTGCGCCTCTCACACTCACATTCCGTATAGGGAACCGTTTTCATGATATGGTAACATTTTTTGTTGAATTCCTGCTGCATTCAATGTTTGCCGACAACCGTATCAGGAGTGGACCAGACATACCTTGGCTAAATATGACGCAGGTTGAGATCGCTTTCACCGTCCATCCATGCTGTGATTGTGATGCGGTTCTGGCTGGCGCCTCGCTCGAACGTGGCGAATCTCTACTCGAGTCACCTTGTTCTTCGAACCCTCCGAATTTCATCGTGGTTCAGGTCCAACAATTCGCGTTTACTTCTGAATCAGACGAAAGCTGGATTCTGCCACCAAACTCTCTACGAATGCGGATCGCCGACCTATTAGCGCAAAGTTCATTGGGGAATATATCTCGTGCTACTCTCGACATTGCGTATGAAAATCTGTTTCAGAAATTCTACCATCTCATCCGCCTCGATCTTGGAGTAATTGTAAACAATCAGATATACAACTCTCCGCAGATGTTCAACCGAACGATCGGGTCGATAGACACGGAGTTCTACAGTCAGTCAAACGCGGCCAGGAATTCGACCTCCAATGCGACGTTGATGGAACAATGGCAGCAGGAGGTAGAGTTCTTCCACAATAATACCTGGGTTCCACCCCTGGAGTACCTCCGATCCGTCCCACGTCTCAAGCCCGTGGGCTCAGCAGTGACCGGCGTCTTTGTTTCAACGTTTGCCATGCTCTCTGTCATGTGGACGGTGTTCTCGCTGGTTGCGGGAGCGCTTGCGAGGGCGCATCGTGAGTTGGTCTTTTCCAATCCTTTTGCGCTCGCTAACGCTCATTTCGCACGCAAGGTAAAGCTCCACACGACACCACGGGAAAGAAACATATACTTGAGGAGTCTCGAACGTGGGATAATTGGCTGGAGAGCGGGACCGAAGGTACGAATACATCTTATTGGGATTCAGTTCACTCAGCTTCATCTTAGGCTCGGAGCTGGATGGCAGCCAGGTTACTCTACTCGGTCGACAAGAACACGAATCAATGGAGCAGTTGAGGCAGAGGATGGACAGGAACGACATACAGATAACTGGCATGTGCGCGGCATTGAAACAACATGGTCTCACACAGGGGGCAAGGACCTCCGCATCCAATCCAGGATGCGTTCGACGCATCCACACGGCATCCTGTGTGACATGTAACAATGAGTCTTTGTTGAACTTGCACAAAGTACTAAATAAATTCTGGTGAGATAGCATTGATCTATGACTTTGTTTAAACATAATTAATCAGAAGCTTCTGGTGATTCTCTGAGTATCTGGGCATCTTTCCGCGTCAAGCCATGAGCCAGCCGTGGCTGATGCCAAGGGATGGCATGATTCTGCCGCAGAATACCGATTGGACACGTATGACCTCGTGATAAGATAAAGTAACGTTTGTTCTCAATCCAGTATCTGTTATCTACTGCACGTCCCTGTCATACATGTGACACGCCACTCGGCACCTCTCGCTCAGTGCCGAGTACGTTTGTCAGGCTGGCGCCACTCATGTACATTCCCTCTGTCAAAGGGGAAGTTTGTTCATGCATCACATCTATCTGACATCCTCGTTACCTTTGTCGGTGTACAACATCACCCGCACACCTCCTTCGTCAGTATGTATCTATTTTGGTGGCTCAATGATGCGCTACCCCTGCCTCTATACATACACACCTGCAGTTTGCCTTTATGAAGAAATCGATAAAATTACGATTATCTCTGTAGGTCACCTTTGTCAGCGCCGAGCAACACCTCCCCCTCACCTTTGTTGGCACAGAACCCCGGTTGAACATCATGTTTGACAGTGTACGGGCCCCATGCAAACATTGCCTCGAATCACACCTTTATTTTTTTAAGGGCGGCCTGAGCTCTCTTTTGTGTGACCTGGACAGCATGTCGCTGGTGGCGCATCAACTAATTGTCAGAAAAAAAATGAGGAACAGAGAATCAGATTGACTCTGATTTGACAGTGTGGCAGTGCCGAGGCGGCGTTATGACATCACACACTTTCCCTTCCACGACTGATGCATTACTTTCTTTTTCCTAAACCACCACCATGCCTCTGACTGAACCCAAGAAATATTGATCAATTCATCTCCTCTGGCAATAAATCCAAGGGGTATCAGTCTGGCAGGGACTCCTCATCATGCTCGCTAAGTCCAGAATTGCGGGAAATCCTTCCCACCCATGAGCTGTCAGGTCGAACCCTCCCTCACGGTAAAATTATCTAACATCTGACAATGCATGTGAGGGGGAGGTGTTGCTCGGCGCTGACAAAGGTGACCTACAGATGTAATCATAATTTTATTGATTTCTTCATAAAGGCAAACTGCAGGTGTGTATGTATAGAGGCGGGGGTAGCGCATCATTGAGCCACCAAAATAGATACTGACGAAGGAGGTGTGTGGGTGATGTTGTACACCGACAAAGGTAACAAGGGTGTCAGATAGATGTGATGCATGAACAAACTTCCCCTTTGACAGAGGGAATGTACATGAGTGGCGCCAACCTGACAAACGTACTCGGCACTGAGCGAGAGAAAGCTTCGGCAAGTGGTGCCGAGTGGCATTTCACATGTATGACAGGCTAGTAGACGTGCAGTGGATAACAGATACCAAACGTTACTTTATCTTATCACGAGGTCATACGTGTCCAATCGGTATTCTGTGGCAGAATCATGCCGTCCCTTGGCATCAGCCACGGCTGGCTCATGGCTTGACACGGAAAGACGCCCAGATACTCGGAGAATCACCAGAAGCTTCTGATTAATTATGTTTAAACAAAGTCATAGATCAATGCTATCTCACCAGAATTTATTTAGTACTTTGTGCAAGTTCAACAAAGACTCATTGTTACATGTCACACAGGATGCCGTGTGGATGCGTCAAACGCATCCTGGATTGGATGCGGAGGTCCTTGCCCCCTGTGTCATGCAGGATGTGAATTGGGAGGACGACATGGCGGTGGACTGAGTGCATTAAAACTTGGAGTGGGCGATAGCTTCACTGGAATGTCTGTGACTAGTCATGTGGGTTTTAACCAGCTTGAAGTGTTGAAGTAATTGCGATATGCACATTATATTCATTTTGAGAGACCCGAGCGAGTGGATGAGTCGATCATCGTGCATTCGCGGCCTTACATATATATGTCGTAATTTCCTTGGGGGTGCAGAATTTGAACGCCGAATTTGTGAGAAGCGCTATTTGTGCGAATTCAATATTGGCATCGGACGAGTTCGAGTACAGGTGCCCTTTTTGCTTCTGCACAAGCACACGAATCTCTTCGAGCTCGAGATAGCGCTGACGGTATCGTTTGTCGAAGCTCAGAAGATCAAATAAAGAAGATGAAGAACGCAAAAAGTGCGTACAGGCCATGTGCTAAAGAGCCAGATTACTTGCAGTTATTCGCCGTCGCAGAATTATCTGCCTTGATTTGGAATGATTCACCTCGTGGTGTTGTCGGTTAAGTTTAATGCAGGGTGCCTTGCATTTTAATATCGGCTGAACGCGCCGGCGGTAGAGCTTGCTCTTTCGAAATTTCTGCGGCCACAGAGAGGGCTGCCAGTAAGTGGAATCTGAAGATGACATCGATGGCAGAAAGCAAAGGACAAGAAACTAAAATTAAAATTAGGGATCCAGCACCTTCTGGGTCGGGAGTGCGCAATTTACATCAGGGGGATGAGAACTCAGGAAAGAATTGGTCTGGGACTTGAAAATGCAAAGAAGCAAAACAACACTAGAGTCAAGGAATCATCTTTGGCGATCAGCCCAGCATGGCGGTATTAGCGACAGGATGTTCTCCGATTGCGACCCCAATGTAGGCTTCTGTATGCGAGCCCTAGAACATGCTCTTAGTAGTTCAACGGACGTTGGAGACCGTCCCCAGTGGTAGCTTTCATCGGCGCAGAAAGCACTGAACAGAAATTCAGATCTTGCGAATATCGAATCCCGCCCAGTGCGCCAAGTACCGCCGAAGATGGACATCGAGAAGGAGGATTAACAAGCTGAGCAAGGCTAAGTGGCTTCAAGAAAGGTATTGGACGGCGCAGAGGCAGGCTTTGAGAAGTCAGTGCCGTGGTGGTCAAGTCGTGGTGGGAAGGAAAACGTAAAGAGTGATCTATGAGAAGCGCAAAAGTGGCAGCTGAGCACCGAATTGGCAGGGAATGCGTCCGGCAAAACGGCGCATCTCTCGATTTGAATTTGGTTTTGATTTGTCGTACAGTGCGGATTTTGAGCTACGATACCGTGCGAGGCGAGGAGAGTCCGTGCAAAACAAACGACTCGGAGGTGGGGTCTTCGAAGAACGAAAGAAGCCTGGCTTCACATTCGCTTGATATAAAATCAACAGAAGCTGGATGAATGCGCGACGTCAAGGGAGGAACGAAGGAAGGAGGGAAGGAAGTGTATTGAAGAAGGAGGAAGTGGATTGCCAGAGAACGTATACGAGGAGGATGCGCATGGCGAGAAGAAGTGACAGGGGTGAATTCTGAGGGACTGACAACCCGATTTGGTGGCGGTGACGGAAAACGCGGTGAGCGTGAGCGTTGGAAAGGGACCGGCAGGATCACGCACGTGCTCGTATGGGATTGGAAAGCGGCTAGTAGACGCGCAGCGAGCGAGTGGGCCAAGTGGCGCTGCTCTCGTGCGTACTCGATGACGGCGTCGGGAAGCGTGTGCGGGCGGGCGGGTCGACACACTGGGGTTGGAGTTCGTGTAATGGACACGCACGGGCGGTATGAGATGCCTTGCAAGTCGACGACGAGACCTACAGTGTTCGAACCTAGGTATTTGAATTCACAGCGCGACTTGGTAGCCGAAAACCGACAAAGAAAACGGGGTAGGTGTGGGCGTTGGAGCCTGCGCGCGGTTAACGCCCACGTACACGCTTGAGAAGCGAAAGAAACAGCGTTAGACGTGTAGCGCTCTTCGGGGCGACTCAGGGGTGTACAGACCGCCAAGACGCTTGTCGAGACTCGGGGCCGTGGTCTACTACCCCGACGTCGTTGGGGGAGCGGGTGGTGTGGCAAAGAGACGACGTCGTGGGAGGCGGATGCAGGCTAGTCGACTCGAGGTGCATGCATGGAATTGAGACGCACCGCTGAAGATCACACCCGAAGCGCCGAAATCGGATGAGTTCCATCCGACACGCAGTTGAGGCCAAGCGTGAGTCGTTAGAGGGGAAACATCGCGGAATACGAGGTTGGCGTGGACGGTAGGGAAGCGCCAGGCTAGCGAGCAGCATGGCGGACGGACGCACGCGAGAGAAGGGACACGCGCAGCGAGTGGACAAAGGGACGGCAAAGACTCGGTGATGACGTCGCGGGAAGAGAGCAGCAGATCAAAGGATATGTAGCGCCTCTCTTCAGCACCGGCGAATGGACGAATGGATTGTCGTGGTGGTGAAGGAAGAAGGCGAGCATGATTACGGCACCGTGGCGATGCTGTCGGACCTGTTGGCACTGATCCGAGACGCGACTTGTCCGCAACCGCCATCTTCGAAATCTATGTTCTGCCTGTACTCTGGAGCTCGCTATTGTCTGCGTGAACAGAAAATCTACAATCAATAGTGATTCAAACGAAGCAAAAACAAGTGACAGAGTCCAGGGAATCCACGACAGTACAGTGTCTGACCCATTGTTGGCGAACTGGCTACAGATATCTATCTGTCTCTTCTCCTCCGGTTTTTCTTTCGCCGGTCCGAAAACTACCAAGGATCGTGCTCAGTCCCTTGAAATGTTCCAGAAATTCTCATACACATCGGGCTTTGAGACTGCGACCGAATTGTCGATGATGACCGAACAATCTCGCTTCTTTCTGACTTCCACGATCCACTAGCGCCAGGCACTCTGAGACCGAGAAGTCGCTCTACTGCCGCTCGGATTGAGTACTTTGTTGGAATACGAGTTCGCCGCTCGCTATCTCCGATGTCATTTGTTGTCATATCAAGCCACAGGTACTCCCCTCGCCCCTGGTTGTCGTCATTAATATTTCATTTACACTAATTAGGCGTGTTAACTTTGTATAAGTAGTCTGTGGTTTGGAATAATTCCCCGTGCGTTTGCAACGGGTTCACTGCTGATCTGGAATTGATCTCTTTCATTCCAACATACTTACACGGCCCGCAAAACCCACGCGGCCTCTTCTTCGCCCCCTTCCTCACAGCCGCCCGGACTCTTCGATACGACTCTCGCCTTCTCCTTCACTCTCAGAACATTACTTCTCGCTTGGTGGCGACGTCGAGCCTTTTCGATAGTAAAAAATGGATAAAGCCATCGATGTGCGAAGCAAAATCAGTCACTTTCGGATCTTGATAATCGGGCGGGCGAATGCTGGAAAGACGACGATTCTCAAGAGAGTGTGCAACTCGGTGGAGGATCCAGAGATCTATGATCCAGATGGGAACAAGGTCACCATCCAAATTTTTTTCCGCTGCGGCCTGGACTGATCATTTGTCGCAGATCGATCACGAAATCGTCAGAGAGTCAGCTGAAGTAGTCTCACAACTCTCACAACTTTGTCGCCGCTGATTTGCCTGCAGCGCGGCGAGCATAACATCGATAACCAGTTGATATTCAAAAGCAATCCGCAGTTTATATTCCACGACTCCCGCGGATTTGAAGGCGGGTCGGCGGACGAAATTGAGAAAGTAACGTATTTCATCGAGGGCCGGGCTCAAACCCGTAAATTGTCCGAGCAACTCCACGCGATCTGGTACGCCCTGATCGATCAGTCAAAAAAAAACTTACAATGTCACAGGTACTGTTTACCCACGGACGGTAACCGGCCTCTATTGGAGGTTGAAGATCGGTTCTTCAAGATTTCTGGTACTGGAAAAGGCAAAGTTCACTTTTCCCTAGCAGCAGCGGTACTGACCGTCCTTTGAAGTGCCGCTGATTGTGATCTTCACAAAGTTCGACGGCCTGGTAACCAAGGCTTTTCAACAGCTACGAGCAGAAGGCAAAAACATTCGCACCGCGAACGCTGCGAAGGTAGAATTGGCACAAAGGATGCTGATCACGAACTACAGAGACCCACTCAACGGCGTGTCGTTCAAGCCATCTGCTTATGTCCAGCTCGACGGTGGCTTTGGACCCATATTGCAGTCTGATACACTAATTGATCTGTCAGATATGCGACTGGAACGGAGCACCTGTACTGAGCTTATCACCCACACAGCGAACACACTCACCGATGCCGCACTGCACCTACTCTTTGTGTCTGTGCAACGAAATAACATTGACCTTTGTATTCAGTGCGCGGTGAACAGGTCAGTATGCTTCAATGCGTTTGATGGGCACTATTTCCAACAAGATTGATAGCGGACTGCGTCTCGGAGACGCAGGACCGGAATCAATAGTCAAGCGGACTCTTGCATACTTCCCTCATGTTTGGGTGAGTCGCGTCAGATAATCGTGTCCCACCTATTGAAAGGATCGTATCCAGCAGGTGAGCTCTTCCTTGCCCTGGAAATGAGATCCATTGCAACTTGACTGAAAATGCTACGGCATAGGAAGTGAGTTGGGGTTGGCCTAGTCTGATCTGCACTGATGCGCACTCGCACAGGAGGTATCGATTTCGGTGCAGACTTCAAGATCAAACTGATGAGAGTGTTGCCACAGGAGGCAAGTTCGATGTTCTCACAAGTTTGGTACTAACCTGAGTCGATCCCGTAGTATGTGAGTGTCCATTGAGTAATACATCGAAGCATATAATTTACTGAATGTCCTCAAGGATGTGAGTGCTTCCTCCGTGTGGCCGGTTCAAGTTGAATTGCTGAGTGTGCCACGGTTGCTGCAGCAAGTATGTGCCTGTCCTGTGCGGGCGCTTGCAATTGACGTTGCTGACTGCGCCGCCATTCCGCGCAGTATGTGAGTGCCATTTGGTTGCATCGACGCCTCGTCAACTTTGCTGACTGTGTTGTGATTCCCGGCAGGCTGTGAGTACCGCTTCGTGGCATCCACATTTGGCTAAATTTCCTCACCGCGCCGTCATTCACCGCAGCTTGTGAGTGCCGCTTCGTTCCGTCGGCCCTGGTTGAGTTTCCTGACGCCATAATTTCCCGCAGGACGTAAGTGCTGCTTCCTTCCGTCGGCCCTGGTTGACTTCTCTGACGACATATTTCCCGCAGCGCGTGAGTGCTGCTTCGCTTCGTCGGCCCTGGCTGACTCTTCTGACGCCAAAACCCCCTGCAGTATGTGAGTACTACTTTGTTTCGTCGGCTCTGGTTGACTTTGCTGATTGCGCCGCCAATTTGCGTAGGGTGTGAGTGACGCTGTCATATTAGAGACCTTGCGGTGAGCCACCGGTAGCCACCCGGTGGCTCCCGAGGCATGCGGTACCAAGTGGCTCCACCGGCATTATGCAGGGACGACGTCATCTGGTGGCTGACCCAATCTCGTCCGGTGGCAGCTGGTGGCTCATTTTGAGTGGGTTATACGTCATTTGGGGGTGCCACCAGTATCGCATGCCTCGGGAGCCACCGGGTGGCTACCAGTGGCTCACCGCAAGGTCTCTATTCACCTCTCATTGACTTCATTGACCGCGTCGTCATTTTCTACAGTTTGTCAGTGCCATTCTATTACGTCTGGTTGACTTCACTGGCTGAGCCACCATTCCTCACAGGGTGTGAGTGCTGCTTCGCTAGGTCCACCTGACTTTGCCGGACCATGCTGCAACCGCAGGAAGTGAGTGCACGTTCCCTGCACTCACCTTAAGTTTCCTGCTAACCTCATCGTGATTCCTGCAGGACGTGAGTACTCAATCCTTCTGAGTCGTGCACATGTTCTCCTTTTTCACTCCACATTATCAACCTGTCCAGGTGGTACGTGTTTTCCTGCTTCCATAGTCATATATTCCCCTTCAAATCTGCCGTTTCCCGGTATCCAGTTTGTGAGTCTGCACATTCTCCGCGTGTTCGCCAAGTGATCCCTCTCCAGCAAAAAAATATTGATTTCTGCGTCGATGCCTTGAAGAACAAGCTTCCAGCAGTGGTACGCGAAACCAAAACTCTTCCATTCTCAAGTAATACATTCCCAGGAGGAGGTCCTTCAGACTTCGCCGGGACACACTCAGATCTCAGCTCGTATGACACTCGATTTCCCATTCACGCGATACTAACCTTGTTTGCTCAAGTACTATGCATCTGCGCTGAACACACATTCACAGAAGGATCCGCAGTTGCGGAGGGCTTTGGTCCAGCCTTCGTAACAGCCCTGGATGTGTATGTAGGGTCGCCTATCGAGGCTGAGGTCATCAAAGAAATCAACGAAATAGGCCCAGAAGCGGGTCGTTTCGCTCAACAGGACAAGTTGTACAACATTGTCAAAGCCCATCCTTTACGTGCGGATTCGAACATCGTTGTAAAAAGATACCTCTGCTCACAGTAGATTTCAGGTACACGAACCGAGGAGGCTTGATATCATCGATCCTGCCCCCGAAATATAATCTCCATTTCTGCGAGCCATCCTGTACTGCCGTCAACAAAGCTTTGATGAATTTGTCTCACCCCGTACCAGTGTGATAGCTGGGTGTCCGTACTTTGGTTGGATGCGATGCTTTGTCAAGGGGCCTTAACTTTCACTTGCATGTAACTACCTCAGACGACTATGCTTTGTCCAGGATTACGCTTGAGCCTGGTGAATACTTCATTCTCGTCAGTCGAATTCTAAGTATCTCACAGCCTGCACGACAGACGCTGCATATACGACCACACTTGTGGCCTAAGAAGGACAGGCTTCTAAGGTTGCTCGCATTCACTGAACGCTGGAGTGGCAGGCAACCCCAGATCTAATAATCCCACAGATTGCCATTTGCTTCGGTAATGATAAGATGGTGAGAAGATACTCTTGTCTCATGAGTCCTCATACACCATCTACCCAAATATTATTTCCGTCGACAGCAGTGGCAGAGCGGCGATTGGAAAAGCACATGATGTCCTGAGCAATCAAAGCGCCTCGGTGCTAGGATCGCAATGGGGAGCGCAAGACTCGCAGCTGAGCGCATAACTCGCAGAACGGACTTGTCCAGCGAAACGGTGGCTCTTCCTATTTGGTTTGATTTGATTTGATTTTTTGAGTTATCGTCCGAGAGGTGCGGAGGCTTTGCCGTCGGGAATGACTGTACCGTAGGGTGGCTTGAGCTTAAGCCACAACGTTGCCAATGTTGACGTGGCTTTAAGCCAGCTGAAGCCAGCTGAAGCCAACTTAAGCCAGCTTAAGCCAGCTGAAGCCAGCTGAAGCCAACTTAAGCCAGCTTAAGCCAGCTGAAGCCAACTTAAGCCAACTTAAGCCAGCTTAAGCCAGCCAACTTAAGCCAGCTTAAGCCAGCCAGCTTAAGCCAACTTAAGCCAACATGTCAGCCATTTTTGAACCAAAACAAAAAAAAAATTCAAGAAAGTTAAATTTGCTTGAGTTCCTTGGTCAGAAATTTTGATTGAAATAAACAAGTACATTTAGTCATCCTGTTCTACATCAGCTCTCCAGTCGATACTGGGATCTGGATGCTCAGACTTGATATGTTGCACCAGGCTGGCTCCATCCTTGGGCCAAGTGCCACCAACCTTTTCAAACTGTTGCTGCATATTCTTCTCCATCTGTTCATACATGCTTGCCACCTTTGATGCATAAGCCTTCCTTCCCAGGTCATTTTCATGGTCATGAGCAAGTGCAGTCCACAATGAGTGCATTTTATTGAATCCGTGTACTGCACAGCGAAACTCCTGCCCAACAATTTCAAGCTCTTCTTGCCATTGCTCCATATCTGCCCGAGCACGGTGCCACTGTACTTTTGCAGTTATATAACAGTGACATTGAATGGTTGAATAGTGAGACAGGGAAACTTACGATCTTGGACATATTTGGCTTCTTCTGCATTTGTCAAGTTTCCATAATAACCCTGTCGCCAAATCCAACCTTCTGTCTTTGCACCATTTCCCACGTTGTGTGGCTCATCAACTCTTTTTGTGTAGAGATCTTCATCGTTGAGTTCAGGAAACCCAAACTTGGGGTCTTGTGGTTCACATCCAAGTGCAGTCATTGCACTGTGAGCATGTCAATATTTTTTGACATAGTTATTGATTCTTGTTTGAACATCTCTGATTTTTTTCACTGCACGTGTGTTTTTTAGCTTGACCCCAAACAGCATTGTTGCGAGCATTTTTATGCTGTCTGAGAGCCTGGCTATGCTGGATGTGCTCACACAAGCTACGAAGAGCATCATTTGCTTGACCTTGCCGCAGTTTGAGTTCCTCTGCTCCCAAGGCCTCTAGTCCTAGTCTAGCTTGCTCTGCACTGGTAAAGTCAGATGGCAAGAAAAGTTTATCAAGAGTTCTGGAGATGTATAGGGTTCTGCCACAACAAGTGGGATGACTTGAGGACAAATATCCTGTTGTTGCTGATGCCATTTCTTGATATCTCCTGCTAGCCGCTTTCTATCACCTGCATTGTCTTGCTCCTCATCATCCCTATCTTTATCAACAGTGCCTTGCTTTTGAAAAGCCTGTCTAAGTAGTTTTTAATTCAATTATTTGAAACCTGTACTGCAAAAATAAAAAAAAACCTGCTGTCTTGCCTGGAGTTTCAATCCAATATTGATGAACACAGCAACAGGAGTACTAGCACGTGCTTGAGCCCCTTCCTCAACTCTTTGCTCACTAGCAATCATCACCCTATTTAAAAAATAACATGTGTCTGTCTGTCTGAAGCTTTTTAAGTTCTGCACTAATCTCTGCTACACATTACTCTTTTGACTCTCCACTTTCCAATCAGCCCGATGCCATCAACAATGCCGATTCCTTGGCTGATGTCTGCCATACCGGATGTTTTGCATCGCCTTTCCAACAAGCTTTGACAGACACTGCCTCGGCGTCAATACTGACAACAATGGGAAAGAATGCACCAATAAGCCTACCCCTCTCACTGCGTTACCGACTTGCCTCTAAAATTTAAATCAAACATTTCATAAAATTTTCGCAAGTCTCTACTTTCCTTTTCCGGAGTTGCAAGCAGGATTACAACCATCAGCCTTATTCAGGGATGTGATGAAAAAGGGGGAGGTGGCCAAAGGCTGCTGACCACCATGTTTCCTTTAAAATTGCTGCTTGGCTCGGAGCTTTGGATACATTAGCATCTGTATATCAATCACCTATTTGCTCTCACCTTTTTTGTCTTCAAGGCTATATACACTATGCCACTCATTATTTTTATAGACTGGTTTGGTCTTCTCATTCCACCACTGGGCCACTTGCTCACAACCATGGAGCACTGAACTTGCATCGAAAGCATGCGCGCCACGACGGACCGGCTTTCCACATGTCAATCAGTGGTTGTGTCACAGCTCGCTTGGTCCTTTTCTCCTCGCACCTCGTCTTCTCTTTGGCTCTCTTTGGAGCAACGACACTCGGATACCACTCGGGTATGACATAAGCCATGGTGGCTTAAGCTGGCTTTAAGCTGGCTTAAGCCGCTTAAGCCGCTTAAGCCGCTTAAGCCGCTTGAAGCCAGTAAGCCAGCTTAAGCCGCTTAAAGCCAGCTTAAGCCGCTTAAGCCGCTTAAAGCCGCTTAAAGCCGGCTTAAGCCGGCTTAAAGCCACGTCAACGTTGGCAACGTTGTGGCTTAAGCTTAAGCCGCACTGTTGCTGAATGACTCGGGAGAGGAGTCTTTGAAAAACGCCTCGGAGGGAAAGCACATCGTTCACAGGTTCAATTAAAACACAGAAAATCACCACATCGGTGCACCACGCCGAGGGGAAGGAGACAGGAGGGGGAAGGAAGGGAGGAAATGGATTGAAGAGGGAGGAAGTAGATGCAGGGCCTAAGATATCATTCCGAATTCGCGGTCAGCGAGTGCTAGACCGTCAGCGCCGAAAATTTAGCTGCCAGTTGAAGAACACAGAGCACTGTCAACGGTCGGCGTGCGTAGGGATATGAATAGCCGGTGTGAATGTACGATGCAGCGCCGTACTTGAGCGTAGACAGGGTCCTCCTCGGCGGTCCCAAGGGTGGCGGCCAGTACACAAATCGAATGGCGCGAATGATGGGGATGTAGGATAAATAAATGAATGCGGAGCGGACGCAGATGACCGAGGGCGGCGGGTGAGTCGACTCGCGCTCGGGGTTGAATACGCGAATGACGCTGATGCCGAGGCGGACCGCTGGAAACCGCGATGCAAGTCATAGGAGTTGGAAGTGATGATGGGGCCGAGTGGGATGCGCATGGCGAGACGAAGTGACGGAGGCGAGTTCTGGGGGACTGAGAACGCGATTTGGGCATTGGGGCGGAGAGATGTCGGAACACGAGATGGGCGCGCCAGGCTGGCGTGGGCGTTACAAGAAGATGGGCAGTCGCGTTCTCAGGATCGCGCACGTACTCGCATGAGATTAGAGACGACGGTGGTAGACGCGCAGCGAGCGAATGGGCAGAGGGACGCGCACTCGATGACGGCGTCGACATCGCACCTGGAAGCAGGTGTGGGCGGGGGGATAGGCAAGCCCCGAGTTAGGACCGACTTCGTATGAATGAGACGCACGCGTGATGTGGGATGCCTTGCAACTTGACGACGGGACGTCCAGTATTCGAGGACCGTATCCATATTCGCAGCGCGACTTGGCAGCGGAGAAGCGGCACGGAAAAAGAGGTAGGCGTAGGCGCTGGAGCTAGTGGTAACAGACAGCATCGCGTACGTACTCGCATTAGCAGCGACAGAAACACGGTTGGACGCAGACCGCTTTTCGGCGCGATTCGAGGAGTATAGGCGCCACCAATACGCTTGTTGGTTTCGGTCCGACGTCGTGTGAGCGCAGGGAGTGGTGTGGCCAAAAGATGAGACAACGTCGCGGGAGGCGGACCCTGGAATGAGGCACCGACGGGTGAAGCGTGTCGAACTGAATGCGTTAAATTGAGACGTACCGCTGAGTATGCGCACACGTGAGGCGGCGAAACGAGATTGACAGCCGTGAGTTCTACCACAAGGCTCAATTGAAACCAGTGCGAGTTGGTAGCGTGGGGCTCGTGGAATGTGAGATGGGCGCAAACGGTAGGGGAGTGCGCGGTTAGCGAGTAGCATGGCGGACGCGAGAGAAGGGACAGGGTTCGACGCGAGCACCGAGCGGACGAAGGGGCACAGCACCAGCAATTGTGGGCGAAGGAACAGCGAAAACGCAGTGACGACGTCGTGGGAGGCGGGCGGGGCTTGGACCGGGCGACAAAGAGCACCACCGAGTGGACGAATGGGTTGTCGTGGTGGTCAAGGAAGAGCAAAGGAAAGCGATCATTACGGCACCGTGGCGATGCTCTCGGGCCCGTTGGCATTGATCCGACACTTGTCCGACACGCGACTTGTCTGCAAACCATCTCCCAAATCTATGCTCTGCTTGTACTCTGGTTCTCGTGGCCGTCTGCGTCCTGAACAGAGGAGCTACAATCAATATTGCTCACCAGCGATTCGGACCAACCAAAAACAAGTAACAGACCCACCATGTACGGTGTCGGGCAAGTGTCGGGCGGTCTTTTCTGGCGAAGTGGCTTTGGATATCTTTCTGTCTCTTCTGCTCCGGTTTTCTTCTACGCCTTCGCCTCCCATCTTCAAATGTTTCTCCAATCATTCATTGTGATCGCTTGAGACAACCTCTGTCCAACTCACGGAGCCAACTCTTCTCCGCCAGGGCATACTCCAATGTCCTCCTCTTTCATAACTCATTCCTCAGTTTCTCGTCACTATCTTGGTTTGTCTTGTATACGCAGGTCGTGTGTGCTTCAGCAGTCCACCCCTTCTGGCTTATTCCTGGCGCTTACCCCGAAGGTGTGCTCTCAAGCTTCCTGCTCCCAGTCGCACGCTGTACCGCTCGTGCGTTATCTTGCTGACAATCGCGGAGCGATTAATGAGCCGCCGCTGCTCCAAGCAGGCGTGTCTGCGGCTCGTACTCATCCTCTTGTTCGACAACTTCTTGACATCCAGCCTCGGACTCTGACATCCGACAAGCTATGCAGTGCGGCAAGCCCAGTGCCAGACGCCTGCGAATGACGCGACAACTTTGCAGAAGGTGCATGCTGTATCAATGTTCTCTTCGAATTTCATTCCGTTTACTCCCTTAACTATTTCCTCGAAGCCACTATTGCTTGTACGATCAAAAAAGATGCTCGAGCCGTCTAGCATATCCGGTCATTCAAACATGGTCAGCGCTCATTTTCCCCAATATTTGGTTCGCCCTGTACCGTTTCCAGTTTTTCGGTATCTCCCGGCGTATTTATGTTCTCGATCCGACATTCTCTAAACGACTCAGGGACTGGTGCACATTCTGGCTTTTTTATCTGCAGATGGGATTCTTCCCGTTAACCGGGAATTCTGTGATGGAGATGGCCCAGCTCGCGGCGTTACTTGGTATTGGGTTTATTGCGGTATTCCGAAGTGGGAGACGGATTTCCTAGCCATGCACGACCGCGTTGATTCTCCTGCATCTACACATGATACACACGAACACCAACCTCTACTTGATCTATCACAAAGCGCATAGCAAGCCAGCCGGTTCATATGTGATTTGGGTTGGGGAAGATTTCATAAATCACTGCGGGGGAATGCTAATTATTCGCAGGGGAGGTAGGCATATGTATCCGTCGCGCGAAGGGCAGCGAATGTCTGCTGGTAGCACATTCTTCTGCATTTCGCCTTGAAATTACATCATTTTATTTTTCTTTTATGCTCGTGTCTGGTACAAGCGGTATTATGGAATAAATTTGCGAATTCGACACACAAACAAGCGAAGTTTCATGTTGAGGTTTCATATATTTGATGGACCCTCCGCTTCCAAGTACAGCATCCAAAATCCGTCCACTACGTTCCACGGTCTGTTTGTTTTGAGGTAGAGATGTTTTCGATCCATAATGATTAGAAAATGCGACACTGACTTACAAGGAACGAAGTAGCGGTCAATGCGAATGCGAAAAAAGCTCCGCTCGTCGGGAACAAGCTCGACCAGGAAATCGATGAGCTCCTGCAGCAGTGGTCGCCCGACATCAGCAGATCTGTGATATTTCACCGCTACCGTCACAAGCACCCATGAGTTCAGCGTAAGGCTCCAACTGTTTGTGTTTTAAACTTTTTCAACCAGTTACAACTGGTTTTATTTTAGTTTTATTTGCCCGGGTCGACAAACCTGAGTAAACAAACTGTCTAAAACAGCTCAAACAGTTTTGCCGTGGCCGCAAGTGGCGGCGGAGTCGTGGCAGCAGGTTCATTCGGCTTCCAGTGACCTGAAAATTCTGGACCACTCTCAGCAAACTCTCTGCAAGCCTTCTGCTTCGTCCCGATCATCAAAGATTGGCAGAAACTTCGTCGATCACCACACCGACCCTCCCATCATTCCCATCAGCGCCATCAGCCCGCCGCGCCGCTCAAGTTGCACTTGAGACAAAGAAAAACTTTCAAATCCACAACATGTTTACCCATGCGTTTGGGATATATATTCCACCATGGCACTATTGCAACACCCCTGATCAGTTGGAAGGAGAATTGTTGAGCCTCGCCAATGTGGCAAGAGGCGACCCAATCCGAAACGCGCTGTCTAAAACCACTTCATTAACGGCAGTGCGTTTTTGAACTGGGTAAAATCGGATTCCGGTGAACTTACATAGTCCCGGTCGCTGTATTTACTCGCAGACTGCATGTGATGCTTTCGGCGTGACATCGGACCAGCACAACAACTATACTTATTCCCACCCGTGCCCGCCGGACGTGTCGGCTTTCCTGTGCCGCTTTCTTTGGTTGCCGTTCTGGATCATTCGGGTGCTCGACGACGGCATTCTGAAATTCACAAGCGCTGTCGAGTCGTTCGGCGTCCATTTGGGAACCCATTTCGGATGATGACCATTCGCCGAACGTTGCCGGAACAGTACAAATTTAGGACTCGAATTGATGCCTCTTGTTCTTGTAGACTTAAACCAATGCCTCTCGTCCTCTTGGGACCTGAATCTATTGAACAAGACCGGCACACAATTCCGACGATTGAATTGTCCTCTCAAAATTTATTGTGACCCACGAACTTCCCGAGCGCGAGCTCCTCGAAATCCTGCAATTCCAAGGATGTCTTGGCAAAAATCCTAATAATAATTGGACACCTTCGTCCGATTGTTTCGGGTACCATATGTAGAGAATTCCATCCTTTCTCGTCGGTGCGGTACGCTGGTGGCGATGTTGAAGTTCCCCAAAACCTCCCTTTTCGCCGGCAATCTTGCGTTATAAAAGCCAGAGATCCCAGCAGTCTGTCTTCAAGCTGAAATCCACTCCTTCAGTCCAAAGATGTTCTCCAAGGCTCTGTCTGCTCTCTTCGTCACTGCCGTGGCCGTCTCCGCGTCCCCGGCTCTTCAGGTATGCATTTCTCCATCTCTGGAGGAGTGTTGATATTTAAGATTCGGGTACAACAGGGCCGCCAGTCATGCTCGAAAACCTACACCGTCGTGAGCGGCGATACCTGCTCTGCCATCGAGGCCAAGACCGGAGTGTCTGATTCCCAACTGCATGCCCTGAATCCTTCAATCAACAGTGGCTGCACCAGTACGATTATTTTGCTTTGCTCGGATTGTTTCAATGTTCAATTTTTTTCTAGATCTCGGAATCGGTCAAGTTCTATGCCTCAGTTCTAGCGGATCATCCGGCGGTGGATGCACAAGCACCTACACTGTTGTCAGCGGAGACACCTGTGCAACCATCGAGGCCAAGACTGGCGTTTCTGATTCTCAGCTCCATGCTGCGAACCCGTCAATTAACAGCAGCTGCACGAGTACGTGGTATATCTATCTGTGTCAAATATTTACTGAGTTTTTAATGCCAGATCTCCAAATTGGCCAAGTTCTATGCATTACAGGCGGCAGCTCTCCTCCCAGCGGAGGGGTCACCGGAATCGGTAAGTTTTCCATCCTCCCAGTGCATATCGAAGGAGTTAAATACTGCTCGCATAGCGAGCTACTACTTCCCTGACGGCGGGATCGGTGCTTGTGGCAATGCTCTACAGAACAGCGATTTCATTGTCGCTCTCGGAACGGATACCTGGGCTGGCGGTGCTCACTGTGGACAGACCATTGATGTTCAGTGTGCGCATCTTTTCCTTTCTCTCAATTGTTGATGCTCATGTTCATTCGTCAGACCAAGGCACGAGCATCCAGGTTACTGTCCAGGATTTGTGCGAGGGTTGCGCGGCCCGGGGCGCAAATGGCCTTGACCTCTCGCAAGGAGCCATGGTCGCACTTGACCCGAACTACGTTAACGATGGAGTGATTTCGGTTGTCTGGTCCTTTGTTTGATGATGTTGCGCGGGGGAAACAGAGCTAGATCTTTTAATCGGTGGAAGTAGAGCGAATAATAAATATTCCAGAATATTCGGAAATGTTCAACGTCGGAGCGTAAATGCCCACATTCAAACCGTCCCCTCACGGAGCACAGGTCCGGCTAGAGATTTGGGAATTTTTCCCACTGAGGCCGTATGAGTTTGTTTGCACGTTCGCCGAGAACTGTTATCCACCGCGGGAAGGCAGCGTTCCAGCGGGCCTCCAGGGGACGGACGAACAAGAAAATCCTGAAAAGTGGGAACGTGAGCGAGGGATTCGGGAACCATATTTTAGGCGCAATAAAGGCCACAAAAGCTTAAGCTAGGGGCGATTCGGACGTTGCGGAGGTGGATGAGGATAGGTGATAAGCATTGAGCTTCGTACCGGTGGAATTTTTCTTTATTGATCTCCCTGATTAGTTCTACGAACTATTGAGAGCTGAAAGGGCGTGACAATCTCAAGAAAATGTGACAGTGGCAGATAAACATCACAACCACATGGCAGGAACCTGAGGGTGAAGACTGTCGAATCCGCGATCAAAAGCCGTGACTCCGACAGCGGTGATGGCCGAACAATCTCGAAGAGCTTCTTTCTGACTCACTCGGAGACCGAGAAGTCGCTCGGATTGAGTACTTATACGGCCCGCAAAACCCACGCGGCTTCTTCTTCACCACCCTTCTTCACAGCCGCCCGGATTCCTCGATACGGCTCTCTCGCCTTCTCCTTCACTCTCAGAACCTTACTTCTCGTTTTCGCGGCTAGCTCGTACATTTTTGGTGGTAACGAATGGATAAAGCCATCGATGTCCGAAGGAAAATCAGTCATTTTCGGATCTTGATAATCGGGAGGGCGAATGCTGGCAAGACGACGATTCTCAAGAAAGTGTGCAACTCGGTGGAGGATCCAGAGATCTACGATCCAGATGGGAACAAGGTTCGTGTCTGAACTTTTTCGCGGAGCCTGGAATGATGATTCGTCGCAGATCGATCCCGAAATCGTCAACGAGTCAGCTGAAGTAGTCTCACAACTCTCGCAGCTTCGTCGCCGCTGATTTTCCTGCAGCGCGGTCTCCATGACATCGATAACCAGTTGATATTCATGAGCAATCCGCAGTTCATATTTCACGACTCGCGCGGATTTGAAGGCGGGTCAGCGGACGAAATACAGAAAGTAATAGCTTTCATCAGAGAACGGGGGGAAACCACGGAATTGTCCGAGCAACTACATGCTATCTGGTAGATCCCCCTTGACGGTCTGCTGGTAAAGACATGCTGACAAGGAAACAGGTACTGTTTACCCACCGACGGCAACCGGCCGCTATTAGAGGCTGAAGATCGGTTCTTTGAGATTTCTGGTACTGGGCAAGGCAAGTTCACATCATCGACCAACTGGCTACTAACGAACTCTTTCAGTGCCGTTGATTGTGATCTTCACGAAATTCGATGGCCTAGTTACCAAGGCATTTCAACAGCTTCGAGGAGAGGGCAAAAACATACGCATGGCCAATGCTGGGAAGATTGAATTGGCACAGAGGATGCTAACCACGAACTATAGAGACCAACTCAACGGCGTGGCATTCAAGCCATCTGCCTATGTCCAGCTCGATGGTGGTTTTGGACCCATATCATAGTCTGATTGCTAATTAATCTGTCAGATATGCGACTGGAATGGAGCAGCTGTACTGAACTTATCAACCAGACAGCGAACACACTCACGGACGACGCACTGCTCCTACTCTTCGTTTCTGTGCAACGAAATAACATCGATCTTTGCATTTGGTGGGCGGTGCGCGAGTCCGTGTGCTTCAATGTGTTTGATGCGCTGTTGCCGACAAGATTGATAGGGCATTGGATGATAAAGAGCTGACATCAGTGATCAAGTGGACGCTTGCGTACTTCCCTCATGTTTGGGTGAGTCGTGTCAGATAGTCGTGTCCTACCCATTGAAAGGCTCGTATCCAGCGGGTGAGCTCTTCTTTGCCCTGGAAATCAGATCCATCGCAACTAGATTGAAAATGTTACAACGTAGGAAGTGAGTTGCAACTCTCGGGTTGGTCTATTCTGATGCGCACTGATGCGCGCTTGCGCAGGAGGTAGCGATTCTCGTGCAAATCTCGAGACCAAACTGATGAAAATATTGCTGTAGGAGGCAAGTCTGATGTTATGTCAGTTCAAACAGATTTTATGCTAACTGACAGTCGATCCGACAGTATGTGAGTTTCCTTTGAGTGGCTCTTCAAAGGACATATTTCGCTGAATGCTCTCTAAGGATGTGAGTGCCTGTTCTGCGTGTCGGCTGCACGTTGAATTTCCTGAGTGTGCCACGGTTGCTGCAGCAAGTATGTGCCTGCTTTCTGCACCGCTTGCAGCTGACGCTGCTGACTGCGCCGCCATTCCACTCAGTATGTGAGTGCCACTTGGTTGCGTTGACGCCTGGTTAACTTTGCTGACTGCGTTGCGATTCCTCGTAGGCTGTGAGTACCGCTTCGTTGCATTTACATATGGTTGAATTTCCTCACCGCGTCGTCATTCCCCGCAGCTTGTGAGTGCCGCTTCATTCCGTCCTCCCTGGATGCCTTTTTTGACGCCATGACTCCCCGCAGCGCGTGAGTGCCGTTTCGTTCTGTGGGCCCTAGTTGACATATCTGACGCCACGATTTCCCGCAGCATGTGAGTGCCGCTTTGTTCCGTCGACCTTGGGTGGCTTTCCTGACGCCATGATTCCCCGCAGGCTGTGAGTCCTGCTTCGTTCCGTCGGCCCTGGTCGACTATCTTGACGCCATGATTCCCCACAGGGTGTGAGTGCTGCTCCGTTCCGTGTGCTCTCGGTTGCCTTCGCTGATGGCACCGCCCGCCATTGCCCACAGTTTGTCAGTGCCGTTCTATTGCGTCTGGTTGATATTGCTGACTGTTCCGCTATTCCTCGCAGGATGTGAGTACTGCTCTGTTACGTCTGCCTGACTTGGCCTGACCGCGCTGTAACTGCAGAAAGTGAGTCCACGTTCCCGGCACTCGAATTTGGTTGATTTGTCTGCCCGCCAACCACATCGTGATTTCCCCAGGACGTGAGTGCTCAATACTTCTGAATCGTACACATGTTCTCCTCGTTTTTCACGCCACATCATCAACCCCATCCAGGTGGTACGTGTTTTCTTGCCCCATACTCCTATATTCCCCTCAAATTTGGGGTTTCCCGGTATTCAGTTTGTGAGTTAACACATTCTCCGCGTGTTCCCCAAGTGATCCGTCTCTAGGACAAAAATGTGGCTTTCTGTATCGATGCCTTGAAGAACAAGCTTCCAGCAGTGGTACGCGAAACCAAAACTCTGTCTGTTCTTGACTGATACATTACCAGGAATACCTCATCGAGACCCCGTTGGGACTCGCTCAGCTCGTGGCTCGTATGAAACCCAATTTCCCAGTCGCGCGATACTAACTTTCTTTGCTCAAGTGCTATGCATCTGCGCTGAACACACGTTCACCGAAGGGTCAGTGTTTGAGGAGGGTTTTGGTACAGCCTTCGTAATAGCGCTGGATGCGTATGTAGGGTCGCCTACCGAGGCTGCAGTGACCACAGAAATCAGCGAAATGGACCCAGAAGCGGACTTCGAGACTCGACGTGACAAGTTATGCGACATCATCAAAGCCCATCGTTTACGTGCGGATTCAAACATGTTTCCAAAAAAGGTGCTTCTGCTCACAGCAAATTTCAGATACACGAACCGACATGGCATGATAATCGATGCTACCACCGAAATATTCATATAATCTCCATTTCCACGACTCATCCTCCAACGAAGCCTTGATCAATATGCCTCACCTGTGAGATAGCTGGGTGTCCGTACTTCAGTTGGATGCCATGCTTTGTTGAGCAGCCTCAACTTCCACTTGCAAGTATCTTGGTCAGATAACTATGCTTCGTCCAGGGTTACGCTTGAACCTCCGGATACTGCCTTCCGTCGGTCGGCTTTTCAAGGATCTCGCGGTCTGCAGCTACTTATGCGTCACGGCGAATTTCATTTTGATCCTCATTCATTCATTTTTTCGTGCAGACTTATCAATCATTCTGTTTTGTTGGCGATCCTACTTTGAATATTCTCATGTACCATACAGACTTTGAACTCATACATATGGGGGTAATACTGTTCCATAATTGTGGTCCGTTTTCGAGAAGAAATTCGCTGTTTTGGCAGAAATTTCACTGCCCTGGTGCATTGAAAAATTCACAACCTCATGGACAGTAGAAAAATATTCACCACCTTACAAATTGCGCTGCTCTTTGATGTGATCGACAAGACTTTGGTGATTAGAACACTGATCGGGTACCAAGCCGAAATCCACAAACACGAGTGGAAATATTGCTGATGCTGGAGCACTATTGCATTACAATGTGAGCATGAGACTATAGCTCTCATACTATGGCCGTGTTCTGATGGAAGTTTCATCATATTTGTCCACCCAACAAGCAAGAATCAGGAAGATACACCCGCAATGAGTGGATCAAGTAATGGGCTGATTTTGGAGTGCTGGCTTCGCCATGATTCATATCCTACCTGTCGAAAGTATATTTGAAGTTTATGAATCGAGCTCAGGGCTGGCTGAGTTCAAACTGATCTGATCTGTTGATAGATCAGATGCATAGACCGGCAATGTTGTTGGCCAAGTCCAGATGTGGCGAATTTGTATACTGAGGCAAGGGGTGGTGAATTTTATGTAGAAACCCAATTGGTGTGTCTTTGGTGAAGCAGCACAAGGGTGTGAATTCTTTAGCCAAACTTATCCAGGTGGTGAATATTTTTGTTGAAACGAGTGATTATATGGTTGTAATAGTGTAACAATATTATTTGCAGCACAACTTCCCTCGTTTAGCTGGAAATAACGCCAATTGAGTGGAACATACTCTAAAAATGCACAACTTGACATTTGGCAAATTTTGTGATGCCACCTATTACAGTGAAAGGGAAAAAGCACAGGCTCTTCAACGCACCAAATGCACAGGTAGAAAATAACTACTACTCATCTTTCTGGCAGCAAAAAAACCACCACTTTTGTGGGTTGGAAATCACACAAGTTATGTCTCGGAATCGGAGTCACATTGTGACAATGTTGGCGGCTGTCGGACTTTGAATTCGGCATGCAGCAGATTACATGGCAGGAGAGAATCTCGAGTTAAGGACTTCAGAGAAATGGCCCAGCACTGATAACAAGCAAGCGTTTATGGAATCCACAACCACGAGCATAAGCACTGCACAGATCTTGAAATTGGAAAAGGATAGCCATATCTGTATGAAACGGAGTTTCTCACATCAAGAAGTCGACTGAGCACAGCAATGAGCTTGATTCCTTCAAGAAAGGGTGTTAGATGGTACTCAGAAGGCGCCCGAATGGAACAGAAACATGTATGAGATTGTACTAATAGGTAAATTTTTAGGACTGAAGTTGCCGTGTCCGGGGATCATTTGATCTGTCGATGGCAACTCGGCAAATGTCACGCTGGTCAACCAGGTGTTGCTTTTTTGTCTCTGAACACTCACAAGGGACTTTTCCTCCGTGAACACCCGTGTATTTTTCAATACCTCAGCACCTGTGTATTTTCTCAAACCTTCAAATTGTGTTTACTTTATGGCTGTAATACTGTTTCATAATTATTTGATGCACACCTTTCACTGTTTTTTCACCTGCTCACTTGTTTCAACAAAAATATTGACCACCTAGACAAGTTTGGCTAAAAAATTCACACCCTTGTGCTGCTTCACAAACGACACATCACTGGGTTCCTACATAAAATTCACCACTCCCAGCCTCATATATGAATTCACCACATCTGGACTCGGCCAACAACATTGCCGATCTATGCATCTGATCTATGAACAGATCAGATCAGTTTGAACTCGGCAAGCCCTAAGCTCAATTCATAAACTTCAAATATACTTTTGGTAGATGGGATATAAATCTTGGGAGTTTTCAAACTTATACACCCTGTTTGGGGTAAAGCTAGCGCTCCCAAAATCAGTGCATTGCTTGATGCACTCATTGCGGGTGTATCTTCTTGATCTTCGCTTGTTGGGTGCACAAATATCATGGAACTTCCATCAGAACATGTCCACAGCATAAGAGCTGTGGTCTCATGCTCACATTGTAATGCAGTAGCGCTCCAGCATCGGCAATATTCCCACTTGTGTTCATGGATTTCGGCTTGATACCCTGATCAGTGTTCTAATCACCAAAGTCCTGTTGTCACATCAAAGAGCAGTGCAATTTGTACTTGGCCCCAAGGTGGTGAATATTTTTCTACCTTCCATGAGGTAGTGAATTTTTCAGTGCACCAGGGCAGTGAAATTTCTGTTGAAGCAGTGAATTTATTCTTGAAAACAGACCATAATTATGGAACAGTATTACCCCCATATTACTTTCCAGACTAGTAAATCAGCATGATGTTGTGTGTTTTTCTCCCAACAAAGGTGTGCAAATTTCGATCAGATTGCAATAATACTGTTACACTGTTACTGCCATATGATTAGGTGAAAAAATGGTGAAAGGTGTACATCAAATAATTATGAAACAGTATTACAGCCATACATACACCATCTAGAGGATAGACAATGCGGCAGCACCATCTACGTACCGACCCGACCCAACGATGTGCTACCATTTGGTCTTCTCCCCGCACGCCTCTCTTTGGCACACAAATTTCGGGTCCCTGCCAGCGGCCGTCTATCCATCGATATCCTGCTGCATTTGATTCTAGAGTTGATACAAGGCTCCTCGACTGCGACGGTACATGTTGTCTTGAGGGATGAAAGCGTCCCCTGGTGCTCTATACTTTACGCCGCTTGATACTTGACGACGTAATAAGGCGCAGGATAGCGATGGGAACGCAGAACTTGCAGGTAAACGTAGAACTCGCAGGTGAGCACCGAACTCGCAGAGAAACGGCGCCTCTCTTGGTTTGATCTGATTTTGAGTCAGCGTGCGAGAGGCGAGGGGAGTCTGTGACAAACGACTCGGAGGTGGAGTCCTTGAGGAACGACTCGGAAGCTGAGGATTCGAGAAATGGGGAACGCACATCGGTCACAAGTTCGCTCAACACAAAATCAACAGAAGCTAGCTGAATCAGCGCACCACGCTGATGGGAGGCGGAAAGGAAGGATGGGGGGAGGGAGTGAAGCGAAGAGGGAGGTAGTGGAAGCATGGTGGAAGATTAGAGTTAGGTAGGGAGACTTGAATCGACAACTTATCTATGCATATCGCTTGACTCAATAACAATCAACAAACCAAAATCTCAAGACTTCAAGATTTCTAGTGTCTTGTCTCGCTTCCATTACACTCAGAAGTAGGCGGCTTCACAAGGGCCTTACGAAGTATTCACACCAAAAAAGGAAATGTTCTTGGTTGTGTAGAAACCATCTGTGGAACTCGTAGAATCATTTAAGTTCTTAACCTAGCTAAAACTACAAGTATCATGTGGAATATAAAGTGAAATTGAAGAAGCAAGTGCCATAATCCCTTTCAGTGGCATGGAAAGACACAGTTTCTTTGCACAATGAGTTTGATTGCACTCTCCTCAAATGCTGAAGGAATCAGTTTCACAAACAAAGAAAGGTATGTTGACAGACACTTATTCAGAGTTCCTTCCAAAAATACTGCAAGAATGAGTTTCATGGCCACAGCATTTTGCCATTGGTCCGGAAAATGCTGGCAAAAATAGCGCAACATTGAAACTTGTTGTTTCAGGGATAGTAGAAAGCAGTGCCAAAAGTGGTTCTTTCAGTGTGGCTCTCTTTTTATGCGAAACTGGCTCTTTCAGTGTTCATGAAAGGTGCAATGAAACTGCAAGAAGTGAAGGCAAATCCTGTACGATGTATTGAGTACATGTCTATATTTGTGCTGAATTTGTGCTTAATTTGACCTCGATTTATGAGGCATCGCATCACCGCATCCAACCCAATGCCGTAAATCATTGTCGTCTTTGCTGAGTTCAAAAGAGCTCGGATATGGTTGCATGAAGAGATATATGAGAATAACGAGGATGGAATGCTATGAAATTGGCAGAACACCATATTATGAGAAATGGGGATCTGCTGAGGTTCCTAGTCAGTCCTAGAGTCAGCTGCACACACCTCGGCTGGACTACACACACACTGCGTTTAAGGGCCGGTTAGACATGCCCGTTGGCTAGGCGGCTAGACATCGGCAGTTTAGCCGATGGCTGTCTTGACACTTCTAGGTGGTGATTGGTTCGCAATTCGATTCAGGACGCCAAAATTGTGTGAAATTCAGATTACTCACCCATACCTGAGCATAATGATATAAAAAAGTGGCCTCAACTTCGGATAGAGAGCCAACCATAGCACAAGTGATGGAAGGGTCCACCTAGCCTGCTCTGTGTCGAGGCGCATCACGGTATGTAAAATTCCCACAGTCTAGGCGGTCGCCATAGCGCCTCAGTGGGCCTATGGTGCGCATCGGCAAAACACCACCAAACTGGAACGATCAATGATGCCATCAATGATGTCTCAATTCGGGGCCGAGAAAATTTTCAAATTACATACTGGCTCTGTGGACGTCTCTCACTCGACAATGGGTCGCAAGAAGCGCTCTCAGTACGAAGCTGCTGCACGGGCTCGAGAGGGAAGACATCGATCATCAATCACTGTCGAATACGAGCCCGAGGAACCGCGCTTCCAAGAAGAAACCCGGTGGACAGGTGGTGTGAATCATCATCTGTCGGATTCCCAAGACGACTGGGAAACGGATCGTGTGGAACTCGACTCTGGGCTGTCGCCAGCACCCTTCCCTGGGGAGCAAGAACCTCCGGACACAGATCTCGAGCTTGAGCCCCTCAACCTGGATGACGCCGCACTCGCAGACTGTATTGCTCGGGAGGAAAACCGGCAAACTTCACTCTGGAATCTTTCGGGCCTGCGGATGGATTTGGGCATGAAAGAGTGGAAGAAGGCCGAGGCGAATCGGAGCCTTGGATACAATAGGCAGGCGACGTCGACGAAGTATAAACACGCACAGAAGGAGCGGCTGAGGGAAGCGCAGTCAGCTGTGACCAGAGAAAGGTGCGCTGGGGTCTTTCTTTGCAATCTCAACTGTGCACTCACTGTTACCGCCATAGTGCCCAAGCAAAGAGCTTCGTCAGTTACTTCCAGGCTCGCCGTCCCTCCCCTCCCATGCCTGCTCCCGCAACTGAGCCCTTGGCATCTGGGGCTGCACCTTCTTCCATACCACCTTCGTCGTCGGCGTCGCCACCTTCCGCTCCACCCCCCGCCGTTGTTCGCCTTGTCACATGCACCCTGTCCTGTTGCTTCCCAATTTGTCCCCGAGTCCGTACCGTGTCAGTCGTTACCATCTGTTAATGAAGTGCCGCTGTATGGTTTTCTATCCGATGAACCGTCCGAATCCGATCTCAGTGATGAGGGCGATGGCAGCAGTGACGAAGACGAGGAACAGTCGGGTCCAAAGAAACGACGGAAACTTGACATTTCCGTGCGAGAACAGAAGCGCCTGAAAAAAGAGCAACGGCATAAGGAACTCGATGATGCCTTGACGGCCATCGAAAAGGTCCTCGGTCTCAAGCGCACACAATATCAGAGTCCGTTACAAGCCAAACGTGCACGCGTTATCCAAAGCACCTTGTATCTCGTCGTTCGGAGATCGCGGAAGTTGATGGAGGCGTCTGCAATGGCAGCTGAGACACACGGCTTCGCTCCAGCATGGGGCTCACGTCTTGCTCGCCGGTGGACAGCGAGATGGGTCAAAACACGCGACCTTCCTGACTCCAATCGAGGCCGTCATGCAAAAACTTGGTCTTTGCTCAATGACCCTGCCGTGAAGGAGGAATTAGTGACATACCTTCGAAGTAACAAGTGGTCCATGAACCCAGCAAAACTTGTCGAATACTCGAAGGCGACATTGATCACGGATGAGATGAAGAAGTTTGTGCAAAATGCGGTTAACGAGGAAATGCCGCGAAGCCTGAAGCAATACCTGGAGCTGGAGCTGTTCCCTCGGATCGGTTACAAAGTGGTTCATGGGATTTCGGTGGCTACAGCACGGAGATGGCTCCATGAGCAAGGCTTCGAGTATACCGAGGTGAAGAAAGGGCTTTTTTATGATGGACATGAGCGGCCAGACAATGTCGATTACCGGCAAAACGAGTTCATTCCAGCCTTTGATGCATTACGGCCGTACTTTTTGGAGTATCAAGTGGAGAATCTGGAGCTCCTTGTCAAGAAACCACCGCTTCCACCTGGCAAATTTTGGCTTGTGCTGACTGCTCATGATGAGATGACAGCACAAGCAAACGATGCCGACAAATGGGTCTGGATTATGAAGGGAGAGATGCCCATTCGTAAAAAAGGTGTTGGACGAGGGATTCATCGAAGTGACATTCTTTGCTCCACTTTTGGACACGTTGTCGATGCGGGACAAGGTATTGAATACGGCAAAAATTATGATGGTTATTGGGATGGCGCCCAATTCATCAAACAGGTATGCATCTTCTGATATCAGTTTCCCAAAAAATCTCACGTCTTTGCAGCTGGAAGAGCGAATAATCCCGGCTTTTGAACAACTGCATGATCGCAACATATACCGGGCATGCTTTCTCATTGACAATTCCCAGGGGCATTGCGCATATGCTGAGAATGCCCTTATTGTCTCTCGGATGAATTGGCGTTCGGGTGGGAAACAAGCCATCATGCGTGATGGCTGGTTCTGGTGTAATGGGCAGAAGGTCGTGCAACGGATGGTATTGCCTGATGGTCAGCCAAAGGGTATGAAGCTTGTGCTTGAAGAGCGTGGCCTCCTCCGACCATCCCTCAAAATGAAATGTGACACTGGCACCTGCGATGGATCTCATCTTTGTTGTGGCCGTGCAATCCTTTCGCATCAACCTGATTTTCTGGAGCAAAAGTCACTCGTTCAAGAAACAATTGAGCGGCTTGGTCATCAGTGCCTCTTCCTTCCAAAATATCATTGCGAGCTCAATTTTATCGAATTCTTCTGGGGCGCAGTCAAACGATATCTTCGGGAACACTGCGATTACACTTTCGAAGGCCTCCGTGCACGGATGGATGATGCATTACGGTCTGTTGACCTGATGACCATCCGAAAATGGGAACGACGAACATACAGGTGGCTGGATGCATATCGCCAGGGCTTGGACTGCAAAGATGCTCAGTTCCAGGTCAGGAAGTTCAGTTCTCGCCAGTTCAAATCACACCGACGGGTTGGAGAACGTATGGGACAGGTTATGGACAAGTAGAGCGGGCAATAGGGGTGCTTCGTAATACACACGTGACTGATTGATTGATGGGATCACTGATGTCTCAATTTGCCCTCGAGAAAAAAGTATTTATTGTGAGTTTTGATTCAATCCAAAATCCCTCTTGGGGGATTAAACTAGTATCTAATCGGAGTGTTTTGGCTAGAGGATCAGAAGTAGGAGGGTTGTACCGAGGAGTTATAAATTTCGTTCCTGTTTGGTGGTGTTTTGCCGATGCGCACCATAAACGGCAATCCGGCTTGGCAGCTAGATATGGCCACGGCTTGACATGTCTTGACGTAAAGCAGTGCCTAGACATGTCAAGCCGGCGCCTGGATGCGCCTAGATTTTGGCTCGTCTCGGGTCGGGTTTAACGCAGTGACAGGTACGCAGATATAGACGGGCCTAAACAGAGCTATACAGATCATGTGTAGGTGCCTCTGTGAGGCGGGAGACAACAAAAGTAATTGTCCTCTGATGTCTTAGACTCTGCCTTGACATTGTGCGCAAGTTGAGGTTCACTCTAGGGCAAAATATACTACTTATGCATGGTCGAACGTCATCGGTACTGAACCGTGGGTCGAGTTGGACACACGCGTTGACGGCCGGGTTGCATCCTGGATCGACATGCTATGCGTTCCTGTGGCGCCTCACCTCCGTGAACACCATAAAGCCGCGAGACGGCTCCTGGAACGCACATACACGTATGTTGCGGGCTTGCTTGTGCTCGACCGTGGTCTGTGAGCTCAGTATGGCTTGGTAAATTTGCCTTTTGGCAGCAGCAAACAAAGGCCGCACGGATAGACTTCACACAAGGCAGGCTATTTCTAACAGATCTTCCCAGAGTCAAGATCCTCGGAGGTCTCTGTCACGAGCGTTTTATAGTTGTGAGAGAGAGCGGGAGAAGCACAGTAAAAGGACGGGCGTTGGACGGGCCGCTGATATCTGTCAAAAGATTGATGTTTCCACGGCCCGCTTGAGCTTGGCTTGGCGCGGAATTCACAATTTTGCGAAGCTCAAGGTTCCCTTCATTCTTTTTGTAATTGACACTGTTTTATATCCTGAACCATGATCCCATTTGTTTCTTTAGCCTTCTAATGCACTTTCACATTACAGTGGAAAGGTTCGTTACTGACAGATGGGCTGAGCCCGAGATAAGGAAATTGATGGTAGCGCGCCGTGGAATGATCATTATGATACGAAATCAGCACAGGATTGTGCGAACCCGAGCAGAATGGGGGAGCAAGCTCCCCCATGAACATTCTTGTCGATTTCCTTGGTGTTTGGTGGTGGCTTTCACCCAGCCGTAGCGGCATTCATCTGCATCTTCTCCTTCGCTGTGGTGGCCGATTTTACTCCCATCAACTGAGGCGGTAGTTCCGGGGCGATCGCTTGGCTATATGTGAGACAGTGAGACTGCGCTAGTATGTTATCTCCGTAAAGGAACCTGTTGATTTGCGTGCTCCCAGATGTTGCTTCCGTGTTCAATATGAAGTGACAATGATAGTGATAATGCTTGGGTAATGCGGATGCGACTCGAGTTTTTGTTGGATAGCTCATTAGTAGATCTGGACCATAGGCCAAGAAACTCTCCCAACAGGGATGTGGCACATGGAACCTGATAATCAATCACACCTGCCAGCCCCTCGCCTCTGAGAGGCGGAATCCCATGTCACAAATAGGGTGGTAAATATCCACATTCTGCCTTTCGAGTTTCTCCGCCTTTCTGCATAACCCACACGCCCTTTCTCACGCCTCCACATAACCAAACAAATAAACTTGTCTTGAACACAATGCGCCTCTTCACCGTCTACGCACTCGCCTCCTTCGCCGTCGTGCAATCCTCAGGCTCCCTCAACAGCATCAAGAGCGCCTTCTCATCGGCTTCGAGCAAGGCGAGCGCCGCCCTCGCGAGCGCAAGTGCTTCTCTTTCGCCGTGTGCTCTGGTTTGCATTGTCGATGCGGCGGCCGCCAGCCCTTGTCTTACCCCGTGCGTGCCTGCCTTTTTGGCGCTTATCCTTTCAGAGCGCGATGGGATTTATGCTAACGCCGTTGTCGCATATAGGACGAACCTGACCTGCGTGTGCACGGACCCCAACTTCCAGGCCATGTCCAATTCGTGCATGAACGCCGAGTGCCTCCCTAGTGATATCGACATCGCCCTCGGCCTTCAGGCTGCCCAGTGTGGTGCTTGTGAGTCGCGTTCCTTCTTTGCCTTCGCGTCTCTCTCTCCTGCTTTGTCGTATTGCCGGATCCGCCTCGCATTTGGGTGTTCTCCGCATGTACTCGATCATCTTTTCTTTCACCTTTATGTTTCCGCGCATAGCTGACCACGCGTTTTCAGTCTCCGCCACCGCCGCACCCACCGCCACCGCCCCCTTCACCCCCGCCAATTCCTTTGCTGACATCTCCTCCGGCTCTTCCTCCTCCGCCGCCTCCGGCTTAGCGTCTCATTCTGGCCCTTCCTCCACTGCATCCAGCTCATCGTCTGGCTCCGGATCTTCCTCCGGCTTCGCTGCTTCTGGCTCGGCGTCTGGCTCCGGATCTTCCTCCGGCTCCAACGCCTCTGGCTCGGCGTCTGGCTCTGGCTCTTCCTCCTCCTCAACTGCTGGCGCCACTGTTGCCCTCTTGAGTCCGCAGAGTACGATGGGGTTGATGTTAGCGGTGGGTATCGCTGTGGTGGGTGGCCTTGTGGGTGGAATCATCATCTAATCTCTCGCATGCATGAGGAGGTCGCGGGGTTGACAGCAAGGGAGAGAATGGAAAAGAAAACTATTACTCAGATGCGATCTGTAGTTTTCGTTCAAATCGACATGGGGTGTGTTGCGGGCTGGCTTGTGCTCGACCGTCAGCTCTATGGCGTTACATCCCGTTGCGGATCCGTCCTCGACCTCAGTATCCGGTTCGCATCTCGCGGCTGGCTCAAGCGGCTCTGGACACTCCCGGCCGTCGCTGCCGAAGGAGGGAAGTTGTACATCGAGATGTCGGATGGCGTCACGGCCCGCGCAATTGGATGCACGCATCGGAAAAACACCACATTTGCCTTCTCCTCGAAATGTGGGGGTTCAAGTTTCTCGTTTACTTACCATATCGGCACGTAGGACTCCCCTCTCGTAGGAAGGTTCAACACTTATACCCGGGCGTTCACGAGTTCATTCTACAAGAGTTGGTCCAGCACGAGCGTCAGGCCAACTATATATATATATAGGTCATGAGGAAACGGAGAACTTCAGGGCCGAACGTGCCAGCGTGAGGGCGGGAGTAGTAAGAGAAAATGGTGGCGCACGTATTCACCTTCGTGTGAACGCAATGGATAGTCTGATAGCTCCGAGTGTTGGAACCACAATGCCTATCAACGCTGCGTCCGCAAGACCAAGAGCGTATAAAGACCTCCTTAATCTGGACTGGGTTACGAACGGTCATTGTGCAGCTCGCTCCGCACGCACAACCACGACTTTGCTTCGGACTCTGACGGAGGCGAACGGTTTAATTTGCTCGATAAAGTCATCGCTGTTGAGCAGCTGGAATTCGCCGACGGAGAGGTTATTCCCGCGAATGCTTGGAAGTGGATGAAAGAATACTTTGTCATCGTCGAACTTCCAGCTCGCCGGGATATCGGAATGAAGCAGTCGCATGCACATTTCGGCTTCAAGCACAAGAGCTCGGTGCTTGCGCAGGAGGGCGATAAAACGCGGAACTAGAGCTCACAGATGCGCGCCGAACTCACAGAGAACGAACGCGTCCGGAGAAATGGCGCCTGTTTGGATTTGATTTGATCCCGAGTTAGCGCGCGAAATAGAGGTAGAGTCTTTGTCGTCGAGAACCGAATCGGAGGTATAGTCTTCGAGGAACGACTCGGAGGGGGGCTTCAAATTCGATTGACACACACAGAATCACCAGGAGCTAGCTGGATAAACGCACCACGCCGAGGAGAGGTGGAAAGGAAGGGAGGAATTTCGATACTGGATTGAGGATTTAAGATATCACCCCGAAATCGTGCCCAGCCGACACCGAACCGTCAGAGAATATCGCACCGAAAATCTAACTGCTAGTTAAAGAACACAGAGCACTGTCGGCGGTCGGCGTGCGGAGGGATGCGGTGCCGTCCTAGAGCCGAGCGTGAACAGGGTCCCCGTCGTCGGTCCCGAGCGCGGCGGCGAGCACACGAATCGAATGGCGCGAATGGCGAGAATGCAAAATTAATGAATGAATGCGGAGCGCGCAGATAACGATGACAATGCCGCGCCCGTGAGCGAGTCCAGCGAGTCCACTCGAGCAGGGTTGAATGCGCAAATGATGCTGAGACGCACAGCAACGAACCGCGATGCGGATAGAGGGGTTGGAAATTGACGATGCATCCGAGGGGGGTGTGCATGGCGAGACGGGGTGACAGGTGAGTTCTGATGAGGGACGTACGACGCGACTTGGTGGCAGAGAGATGTGACGGGCTCGGAAAGCGAGGTTGGCGTGGGCGTGCGCAGGAAGGAGATGGGCTGTCGGACTCTCAGGATTACGCACGTACCCGTATGAGATTTGTAAAACATGGTGGTAGACGCGTAGCGAGTGGGCAAAGGGGCGGTACGCACTCGATGACCGCGTCGACAGCGGATTTGGGATTGAGTTCGTGAAAGTGCCAAGATACGCCATGCGCGCACGCGCGATGCGGGATGGCTTGCAAGTCGACGGCGGGATCGAAGGATTCGAGATCACGTATTCGTATTCACTACGCGACTTGGAAACGGAAAAGCGGCGCGGAAAACACAGTAGGCGTGTGCGCTGAGCGAGTGCGGGGTTAACTAGTACGCACGTACCGCTCCTTTGCGTTCATCGTGGCCATACGGACCGCCGAGACGCTCGTCGCGGGGTGATCCACTACCGATGTCATGTGAGCGAAGCGGGTGTGGCGACGGGAGATGACATCGCGGGAGGCGCACCCAGGGACGTCCCCCTGAAATTGAAGGGAAGAGCGGGCGGGTCAGTTGACTAGAGCTCAGACTGAGTGCGCGGGACAGACGCACTGCTAAATTTCGTAATGCCTCGCAAGTTGAGAATGCCATTGACAGCAATGAGTTCTACCCAAAAGGCGCAATTCAGGCCAACACCACTGTTACACCAGTTGGTAGCGGGCAGGCATCGCGGACGATAGCGAGGTGAACGGTTAGCGAGCAGCATGGAAGACGTACGCGCTCGACACTGGTGACGACGTCGCGGGAGGCAGGATTGGAGCACCTTTAGCACCAGCGGATGGACGAATAGCTTGTCGTGGTGGTCAAGGAAAAGGAAGGCGAAAACGATTACGGCACCGTGGCAGTGCTCTCGGGCCCGACGACACTGATCCGACAAGCGTCTTGCCCGCAACCACCATCTTCCAAGTCTAAGCTCTGCCTGTACGCTGTTTCTGGTTGTCGTCTGCCACCTGAACTGCAGATCTACGCTCAATATCACTCAGCAGTGATTCAAACAAATCAAAAACAAGTAACAGAGTCCAGAGGATCCGCGTACGGTCTTGGGTGTTCTTTTCTGGCGAAGTGGCTTTGGATATATTTCTGTCTCTTCTACTTTGATTTTTCTTTCGCCGCCACAAGAACTACCAAGGATCTTGCTCGGTTCCTTGAAAAGTTCCAGAAAATCAGCGAGACACGCCACCCTTTAAGAGAACGCTATGCTGGGACTGCATCGGCGGCCTTACGGCTGATTGGACTCGTCTGTGCTGCGAAGATCCGTGGTCGGACATCGGCTGGAATTCTTCTTTCAACAATTTGTGAGGCGGAGTATACACTAAGGTCCGCTATCCGAGTCTTGTCTTTGAATGATCATCGCTATTCTGCCTCGTAGACCGGGTTTTTACTTGACGTTCCTCCTCCCTCGAACTTCAATGCGGGTCGCGTTGGACACACGCCTTCCAGTTTTTACGTCTAACGCCGGGCCCGTGCGAATCCGATAACGCCAGGTGCCCGCGCCCATTCCACCATTCCACACTGACGATTTCATCCATCTTCGTCATCGGAAAGAATCGAGAACAAGCTATTCCACACACACAGGCCGGAGCATAAACAGATGTGCCGAGCCCAGGATGACCTCCTGAAGTTCATCCCGAAGCTCGCTAGGACAAGACGCTGCCCGCGAATAATTCTCACTCGAACCTAAACCACCACCCCGACCTTCTCCGACGCGTGCATTGCCGCCTCTTCGCTGCGCAACGCCGACATCCCGCGTTTGTTTCCTCACCACGTTGACCACGAGAATTCCCGAAGCTTGCCGATTCGCGCTAGGAGTCCTTCGCCGTTACTCTGTTTTGCGCAGTCTATCTTTTTCCTTGTATCCGTTAATTTATGAGCACTGATTCTGTTCTCTCTTTTTGCGCCCCGCGGAAATTCATTGTGTCAGTGTCGTTTTTGGTTCTATGTCATCTGCTGGTTCTTCGATTGCAATCGAGATACAAAATTTTCGTGCTCGGGCTTGAGCCCAAGCCCCCTGGATCCAACCCAAGTCCGGCCTTTCAAACCCGACCTGACTCGTTAGAGTAATATTCGTCACAACGACCACAGGGACATGTATGCGGTTGCACTTGCGCGACATATTTTTGCACACCGAGTCTGCGCTCGGCTTTATTTATTCATGGCCAGGCGAGACTATTGGCCGTGAACAGTCTCGCCGCAGTACACTTCATGTGATGGCGCTTCGCCACATAGCCGAATTTAAATTGTCACTGTTTCCAGATCCCCTGCTGCGACGGTTGCATAAAAGCTGTACCGAAACTAATTTATTGACCGTTGTCGGTCATCTTGTCGGCGACCGGGGGATATCGGATTCCGGTGAACTTGCCCAATGCCAGTCCGGATATTTGCAGACGTGATGTGTAGAATACTTTTCTTAGCGCAAGGGCTGCACTTATTTTCCGCCCTCGCCGGCCAGATGCCAGTTGCAGCTTCCTAGTATCACTTTTTGGTTGCCGGTGTGGATCCTTTGGGCGCTCGAAGACGGCATGCATCCACAAGACTGTCGGGCCATTGGGCATCCATTTAGAAACCCATATTCCATGAGGGCCCCTCGCCGAACGTTGGCGGAACAAGGAAAACTGGCCTGCACACTGCACCCATGCCTCTTGCCTTGTGCAACTGGAACCTTTCCATCGCATTTACCTCAGTTGCATAATTCCGTCAATATGATCTACTTCCCGAGTTGCATTGCGACACGCGAAGTTCTCGCAACCCCGCAATTACAAGAAAGCATTGACAAAAACTCTAATAATAGTGCGACCCCTTCAGATAATTGTTTCGAGTACCCCATGCGAACAACTACATCTTTTCTCTTTGGGCTGGTACAGTGGTCGCCGTGCTCAAGCTCACTAAATCTCCCTTTTTGCCGGACAATTTTGTGGTATAAAAAGTCAGACATTCTCCCAGTTCTTCCTCAAGCTGAATTTTCCAGTCCTCCTTCGATTCAAAAATGTTCTCCAAGACTTTCTCTGCGCTTCTCCTTACTGCGCTGGCTAGTGCTGCGTCGCCGGCCCTTCAGGTATATATGTTTGTATTGAAAGAGAGCCATCATTAACCATTGGATTGCAACAGGCTCGCCAGGGTTCCGGCCTCGGTAAGTTTTCCTATCTCTCAGCGCAGCTCGAAGAATTCATTGGCTCTTGGGTCACGCAGCGAGCTACTACTTCCCTGACGGCGGGATCGGTTCTTGCGGTAATGCTCTGCAGAACGGCGATTTCATTGTCGCACTCGGAACGGACACCTGGGATGGCGGCGCTCACTGTGGACAGACCGTCGATGTTCAGTGTGCGCATCATTTCCTTTCTCTCAATTGTTGATACTCATCTACATCCGTCCCGCGTCAGACCAAGGCACGAGCATCCAGGTCACCGTCCAGGATTTGTGCGAGGGTTGTGCGTCCCGGGGCGCTAATGGCCTTGACCTCTCGCAAGGAGCCATGGCAGCACTTGACCCGAACTACGTTAACGATGGGATGATTTCAGTTGTCTGGTCCTTCGCTTGATGGTTTTGCACGGGGGAAATCAAACTAGATCTTTTAATCAGTATTTGAAGTAGCGCGAATAATGAATATTCCAGAATATTCGGAAATGTCCAACGTCGGAGAGTAAATTCACACATTCCAACCGCCCCCTCAAGGAACGCATGTCCGGCTAGAGACTTGACAATGATTCCCACTGAGGCCGTATGAATTTGTGTGCACGTTCGGGGAGAACTGTTGTCAACCGCGGGAGGGTAGCGTTACTCCAGGGACAAGGAGATCCTGGAAAGCAGAAAGGTGGGCAAGGGATTTCTGAACCAGATTTTATGCGCAATAAAGGTCATAAGAGCTGGGGGCGATTCGGACGTTGCGGAGATGGCGGAGGACAGGTGATGAGCACTGAGGTTTTTGCCGGTGGAATTTTCTTTTGTCTTTTTGTTCATTTGTCCATTTGATTCTTATCGAACCACATGTTCGATAGAGCCGATGAACCGCAAAGTAAGGACCGGCGCTTGCCGCTACTACAGATATTGATTCAGAGTCTCGTAGATGTCTTCGCTTTACAGAATCAGTTGGTTTCCTTGTTCTAGTTTGATGCCTTTGTCCCGCAGCAAGTCATGATGTCAATTCCCAAGTGATGCAGGAATCCAGTCGCCTACCACTAAGTCCGAAAACTATCAATACCAATCAACCAGGAACGGTGCATCGCGCACCACGGACATTCTCTCAACAGGTCGTCCGTTGTAGGGCAGGGTGTTGGGTATTAGCCATCGCAATCGATGGAGTTGAAAAAGGAGTGGTGCGCTGGATGAGATGATGGGTCTGGATAAGGTGACAGAGAGTGGACGTTGACATGTTGAGTGAACCTCAGGTTATTTTGAGAACATTGAGAGAATGTCTACCTTCTTCGCTCGTACGCATAATCTCTGAGAGGCATGCCGATGGTGAATGATACATGCCGGACTGAGACTCACATGCCGAAGTGGCTAAGGGCTAAGGTGAGCTCACAGGTAATGCGGAGCAAGTCGTAGCTCAGTACAGGGCACGTAGATGAAGTGGGGGAAAGATCAAGAGATTAATTAATTGTCCAGCTGTGACAGTGTGTCCTCTACGCTGTCCTTCCGGTTCATACCCACATGGAACATTCCACCTTCAAAGGACACATTAACGACTCCCAGTTTCGGAAGGGTGGGAAAACATATCCTCCACATGAGCAATAGAAGAACGTTGACTTCCACAAGTTTGCACAGTTTTGGAACACCCTTGTTCGTGGTCAATCTCGCACAACGATCGAATCGAATCAACGGCTTTATTACAAACTTCCCCTCCACGGGCTCCACCTGGAAACTCGTCACAAGAAAACTATCTTGTGGAAGTGGAAGTCTGAAGTTTCTATCCTTGCCAGTGGTGCCAATTTTACCTTCCGCGTGCCACTACTTGCGATGCTTACTCCGAAGAACTTTGCCCACGCCCCTCCAGCAGTCGCATTACCAGATGGCTCTCAATATCAGATCTAGTTTTGTGAATTTTATTTTCTGGAATTCTGCAGCATGTACTCACCCACTGTTTCAAAGATTGTGTAGACCCCAAGTCATCCCATCCGATGGCCACTTCTCCAGTCCCTGATGAGCGCAGCGACTCGGATTTTGTTGATGGAGAACTTGTCTCCGAGTCAACTTTCGTCAATACAGTCCCACATGCAAACCTCGACGAGTTAGATAAAGATGGAGGTACGGACGCAATGGCAACCACTCCCCCACCGGTTGTTCTCCATCAGACGTTGCTTCCGAGAGTGACTCCGGGTGCACCTGTCAAAACAAAGGCATCCAATGCCGACCACTGTGCAGTCTACGTGTATAGTTATTGTGTCAAACGACCTGATTGCCAAGGAAATGGGAACCACACATTTTGTGTTCACAGGCATCGGCAAAAGTATGTATTCCTGAAGCTAGAATTCTTGCATGGTTGGAGGGGCAGAAAAGCCGGGTAGCAAAGACATAGAATGTCATTATTCACCAAATAGTTTACCTTATCATCTGTGAACTTGAACAGCCTCAAGAGAGACAAGACACAGTGTGCATAATATTGGGACAGAACAGCAGTAGATTTAAAGGTGCACACAGGAAAAAAAAAAAAAACCAAGAGAAAATCATGCAATGCGCGCCATGTCGAATCGTGGTGCCACTGGTTGTCAAATCCCCAAGGTAAGTACTGCGGCGGGGTATGGAACGAATTATTTCTCTGAAAGTAATCGTGTAATGCGTTGGTTTTCCCGGTCGCGCGCTCTCTAGTCGAGTTTATTGAGAACCGGGTTGGACGGAGACGCCCGAGATGAGGCAGTGTAAGATTGATATGATCCCCAGATATGACCTCGACTGCCGATTGGCCAGCCTTAGCCCATATTTGGTTCGGTTAGGGCTAAGGCACTTTACATCACCGATTGATCGAATGCAGGCTAGGGACCGGCAAAAATCCAAGCGTTATATTTACCGCCGATGCATTCACATCGGGATTAGCTGAATTTCCACCCACAATAAATTGTCTCGAATACTTCAAGTTTCAGATCAAGTATCGATTGACCAGATATTTTGCGTTTTCTCCGCGCCGAAGTACTTCGGGCTTCCCATATATGGTAAGCCCGAGGCATTTTTACGCCATATACTTGTAACTTCTTGTCTAATTTCCTGTCAATTGATACTTGATTTGAAATTTCAAGTATTCAAGTCAATTTAATGTGGGTGGAAATTCAGCTAATCCCGAAATATTTGGGGCCACTACAACTGTTGGAAAGTGTTCAGCTATAATTAGCGCTGCAGCCATTGGAGCCATCCAATGGCTACTTTACGCAAGTTGATGGCTCCACACGCCAAAAGTGACCTCATATGGCTGTTGGAGCCATTGGACGTCAATTTTGGCGTGTGGGGCCACCATTTCGCGCGACATAATACAGCCATTGGATGGCTCCAATGGCTGCAGCGCAAACACTCTATTTAGACAGTGTCTTGAACTTCCTCTCTTTTCTTCCCTTTTTCCTTCCAGCAATTTTTTTTTTTGTTTCCTCAACCGACATACGCCATAGACCCCGTCCCATGCCTCAAACCCATGGGCTCAACTGTAACCATGCCACAAAGCAAAACCTCGAGGCCACGATTTGATGCTGAAAGTTAATAGCGAGTGTGCCGAAAACAGTTGCATCTCGGGAATGGGCACGACGTAAGAGAAAAGAAGGAGAATGTAAACAGCGTCCAAATGAAATCGGGACATCTGCTTAAGATACGGCTAATAAGACGGCCGGGTATCCATGCACACAATTCCCTGGTAGCATCCAAGTAGGCCGAGCCCCAAATGAACCCACGGTCTCTATTATCATTTTCATTCATTCTCTGACGCGTGAGGGCTGTCATCCGTAGTCGTGATTTGGGCTTGCAAACTGGGATCTTGCACGTGAACCGAGTGCGAGAAGCCGCTGAATACAGTTTTCATTTCATAGTTCAAGCCATCTTGCATCTGCACATGCTGAGAGCTGAATTGCAAAGGTGATGACTCCGAAAAGAAGGGAGTAGGACCCTGAAAGAAAGCTAAGTCACGTTCTGCCGTGTGAGTTGATCGCCGAAATTTGAAGTAAGGCTTCCTCACTGGTAAGGTAATTAATGAAGCGGTGACAGCTGAGTTTAAAAAGGCCTCGGACCTAGAGATGGAGTAATTTTATAAATAGACTGATGATTCAGTATGAAAGTGGCGGTTAGCGAGCGAATATCTACTTATGATCCCCGCGCACCACAAGGCACTGGAGTGCAGTTGGGATCATATCGAAGCACCGGAAAGCCAAGACGTATCCGAAAATTGTGGTTGATGGAGGGAACGATCCCGAGATCGCTCACTCTTGGCCCGGACCCTGGGTGGCAAATTTCGAGGTGACGCCCCGTGACAGCTGTGAGTGCATGTCGGCAGTTCGTCCTACCTTTATAACGTGCACTCGTTCCGCTACTTTTCCTGGATTCTTCTCGCCATGGACGCTACTACAGGGTACGTTTGCCTTACCCAAGTACCTGAAGCGCAAGTTCATTCACAATTTCAGAGCACTCTTGATTGGCACGTGGGCAAGCTCTGTCAGTGGTACTGTTTCTGCGTGCTTGCGAAGAGTGTTAACCCTGGACGTTAGCTCCTATACACGGCCGAGCTGTATCAGGCCTTGCGTTATTACCGGTATTTCAAGAATGATGATTGGAGGTTGAAGGTATGGCTATCTTTCCACTGGCACCCAGCCTAAGTCGCTGTCTTTCAAGATGCTGGTGTCAGTCACCTTCTCTATTGACACCATTGCTCTGCTGAACGACTACGCGTCTGTATATCTGGTGAGCATCTTGCATCTGCTCTTCGCCCTCATATGGTGCATCATCCATTCTCCCGCAGTACACGATAACACATGCTGGTATGCCAGAACGCAGCATCGTCGCTCGCCCATTATTTATTCGTCTACAGGTGACACGGCGTACTTAGCTAACCAAAATTGGGTGGGTCTCTTGCCAACCAGTCATACAACTGACAGGTTCAGACATTTAATCATGTGGTGTTACACTGACAGACAATTCCGTTCTACGTTTTTACCACCGCCATTGTGGCTACACCCGTTCAAATATTTCTGCTTACCCGCTACTGGAAATTGTGTGTCCTTCATTTCATTTACTGTGTCGTCTACCACACATCTTACTGATAATTACCAGCACTCGAAAACATGTTATCACGTTGTTCTTAGGCTTCTTGATTCTCGCTGGGGTACGCAGACGATTCTTTCAAATCGTGACAGTTCCAACAATCGAACTTATCTCTCGCTCAGTTTGGCGGCTCCGTCACATGTGGCCTGATGGTGGCCCTCTTCCCCGCATTCAAAGACCGTTTCAAGTTGAAAATCCCCGCGATGTGCGTCCTGTCCCATTCACTTGGAATAATCCTTGGCTTCGGAATCTGATTTATCTTTTTTTCGGGTTCACTGTTGCTTGTAGTCTTTGGCTCGTAACAGAGGCCGCAGCGGATCTCGGCATCGCTGTGGCGTTGGTCTGGGAGTTCCTGGGAGCGAGATCGACTTCGACCGAAACGCGGAAGTGCGTAGCGCATCATCATAGATGTGCACAGCTCGGCTAACGATGCTACAACAGCGTGGTTAGCAGACTAGCCACGATGACGATTCAAACCGGCACGGCCACGGCGGCGCTTGCGGTTGCCGCTTTGTTTGGGTGAGTCTTTGTCGTGGTCTCCACCATACTTATCCAACCTGCAGTCAGATATCTTATGAACGAGGAAAGCAACAGTACGTTCTCACCGTCATAGGCCCACTCTATCTATGCTTAAGCTTATCATCAATTTTCGACTTGTTGCCCGTGCTTCTACCTTGTTGACTTGCCTGTAGTCTGCGTCGGGTTTGCGTGGTGCCTCGGGAGGACGTATGTTCTCACCATGGTTCGTTCCTTCCCCTTCTCTTCTCTTCACTTCTCTTTTGGTATTAGTTCCCCTCCCCATGAGATGTATATCTTGTACAGAAACTAACTCGCAACTCACTTTGTCTCTCAAAGTTGTCAAACCTTAATATACGTAAATCGCGGCGTGTATGGACCCCCTCGACATCAGAAGCGGCCACCTCGACGACACGCGGTACAAGCATTGTCTTCGCACAGCCTAACACGGGGATTAATACGAATCTCAGTGGACTTTGTGCGTTCCGCGTTTGCTAGTTCTGCGGCATTTCTCATCCTTGTTAGATGCACATCGTCCAACCGTGGTCACGGTACGCCTCCATTTTCTCCAATCTACACAGGACGCTCGAATTTACTTTAATTTTTGCGGTCTTCAGGTACACATTGAGAGCCAGCAGGACCCGTATCCTGCGCCAATAACGATCAAGAACAGCGTACGTAGCATACTTTTAAATATTGTTTTTTTTTCCTTTCGCTGACCCGACGACTCAGATACACGGTACAGAACACACAACGTTCATCGAGATGGGCCCCCTGTACTGGAAGGAGGAAGAAGAGGAATCCCATTCCAATACAGAACGAGCGGTTGAAAGATGAGCTCGGAACAAATCGGTACGGAGGCGAACTCGCGTGCAGGCCGTCTGTCGGGAAAATTTCTTACACATATTTACATCGCGTACACGCAATGCTCTTCGTTCCACCCCATCCATAGCAAAGCGAGGAGCACTAATCATTGACTTCTTGACACTTGTTGTTATCACCAAGCTATCACCCGTCCTATCGTAGTTAAATTTTCCTGTGTATCAAACGCTCTTGGTTTAGAATGCCCATCAGTCCGTTTATCGATTGGCGGCATGAATCTAGGTACGCTCTGCGCACGAACAACTCTGCGCTAGGTTGTGCATTTGGCCCATGCGGATCTGATAAAGTCAGGCGTGACAAGGCAGATTCGTTCCTTTCTTCTTGCCCTTGAATAGTTTTGGAGCACGCCACTTAAATTTCAAACTCCTGATCCGCCCTTTTGCGCGCCGCGAGATGTCCCACCCTGCCTAGAACAACCGCGTTCGCCACAATGGTTGGAATTCCGTAGGCCGGCTGATCACGAGCCTACCTTTCAATCGCATTGACTCCGGTCGCGCAATTCCATCTATTTGATTTGCTTCCGGAGTCTCATTCCGACCAGCGAAGTTCTCGCAACCCAGCAATACAAGAAAGCATTGACAAAGACCCTAATAATAGTTTGACCCCTTCAGATAATTGTTTCGATTACCGCATGCGGACAACTACATCCTTTCTCCTTAGTATGGTACAGTGGTCGCCATGTTAAAGCTCACTAAACCTCCCTTTTCGCCGGACAAATTTGCAGTATAAAACCCAGACATTCTCCCAGTTCTTCTTCAAGCTGAATTTTACAGTTATCCTTCAATTCAAGAATCTTCTGCAAGACTTTCTCTGCTCTTCCCTTCACTGCGCTGGCTAGCGCTGTCTCGGCGTTGCCGGCTCTTCAGGTTTGCATTTTTGTATTCACAAAGAGCCATTATCAACTATTGAATCACAACAGACCCGCCAAGGTTCCGGTATCAGATAACTGACTGTACGGAGCAAACTGAGAAATCAAGATAGAATCGCTAACTGATATGGCATGGATTGCGGTCGCTCAGACGAGGAGCGAGCTTTGACGGGCCAGGATCAAGCACCACCCTTTAACAATGAATCGTACTTTGCTGATGGAAAGGCGCCTGAGGGATTGTAAACAAAGCTGGCAGTCTACGCTGGTAGGGAAAGTGCCGCTAAGCACAAGCCGCTCCACCCGAGTTATCGTCGACAGAATGACCTCCAGGGGAGCGGGAATGCCCGCAATTGCGAGAGATAAAGTCCTGACGTATCGGCCGGGATGAGGCGATTTGGTGAAGATCTCAGCCACTTGTACTGTATCTTTTCCTTCAATTCGACATGGGGGGTGACGCGTGACACGTTTTACCTATTCGACATTTCGGCAGCCACCAAATTTTTACGTGACACCTCGAAAATTTCGGCAATGGAAACGAAAAATTTCGAAAATTTGCCTTTTTGGCAATTTGCGGGCAATTTTAGGCGCTGCGTGACGGTCTGGAAGTTCGACAGAAGGCTGAGTGACGCGTGACTTCGACCAAAGTTCGTGATCGACATAGGGGTGCGTGACGCGTGACCACCGATTTGAAGGAAAAGATACAGTAGTGATCCATAGCGTGTGGAAGAGGCGACGCTGCCTGACGATGTCGCGATCAATGCACATTGGGGAACAAGCTCAACGATGAAATTGATGAGGTCCTGCGGCAGTGGTCGCGGTACAGAGCAAAGAGCGGAAAAGCTATGCCCGACATCAACGGATCTATGATATTGCACCGCCACATCCAACCTCGTCACAAACATCCATGAGCTGAGCTCGAATCCTCGGTTTGCTACAGTACTGGTTCTCAATAGTGTTTCTGAAAAATTTTGCGTGATTGTATTCTAGCTGTATCGTCACCGATCCTCGAACTTGTTGCAGAAATCCACATGACTCGGCACCATCTGCCTCTCATCGCAGCCTTAGCTCCTCGCCCTAATGCACATGTGGTATTTCTCGGCGATCTCCAACTTTTCAGGAAGGACGATGCTTGGCAAACACACATAATTTCCTACGCAAGACCGTGTATTTCGCACTCGCGATCTGCCAGACCCGACATATTTTTGCACGCCGTCTCCGCCCGGGTTTATTTTGTGGCGTTGCCGAATTTAAACCTTCCTCATCTTTATGTATGGCTTTGATTTTTAATTGCAGTCAGAAACGAGCTACCCTGAAACCGACTTGGAAATCGTATTCCGGTGAACTTTCACAATCCCGGTCACTGTATTTACACGCGGACCGCATGGAATACTTTCGGCATGACATCGGACCAGCACAAAAACTACACTTGTTCCTGCCCGTGTCCGCCGGACTCATGTGTTGACTTTGCTGTGCCACTTTGTTTGGTTACCGCGGGGCGCTTGACGGCGGCATTTACAGGCGCTGTCGTGCCCAAGTCGTTCGGCATCCATTTGAAAACCGATCTCCGACCTCTCGCCGGACGTTGCCGGAGCACGACAAATTTGGATTGGAGCCTAGGACCAATCGCCCTCGTCCTCTTGTAATTTGGGGCTCTAGATAGCATGGCTCGTCGTCTCCGATGACACGATTCTGTAGAATGAATTATCCAGTCCAAAGTAATTTTACATTGCTAACTCCTCGAAACTCCGCACTCCCAAGAATGCTTTGACAAAGACCCTAATAATACTTTGACCCCTTCATCTGATTGTTTCCGAACACCATATGCGGAGAACTCTATCCTTTCTCGTCAGCACGGTACGGTGGTCCCGCTGTTGAAGTTCAGTAAACCTCCCGTTTTGCCGGAAAATCTTGTGGTATAAAAGCCAGAGATCCCTGCAGTCTGTGTCGGAAATTTCCTTTTAGTCTTATAAGACCGTCACATTATAAGGCTCTGATAAGATACCAATGAATCTTGTCAGAGCCAATCAGAGTGCCCTTGACCTTATTTTGGCCTTATAATACTAAATAGTAGTTTATGTCCGTCTTATCAGGGTCTTATCATGATCTTATCAGCCCAGTCTTCTATCGGATCAGGCCTTATAATGCTTGCTGTCATTACGGCTTTATAGCGCCTGATGGGGCCTTGTCATGTAAATTACAAATTTCCGACATTGTCTTCAAGCTGAAATCCACTCCTTCAGTTCAAAGATGTTCTCCAAGGCTCTCTCTGCTGTCCTCGTCACTGCTCTGGCTGTCTCCGTGTCTCCAGCTCTCCAGGCATGCATTTCTCCCTTTCTGGAGTGTTTATATTTAACATTCGAGTACAACAGGGCCGCCAGTCATGCTCCCAGACTTACACCGTCGTGAGCGGCGATACCTGCTCTGCCATCGAGGCCAAGACAGGAGTGTCTGATTCCCAACTGCACGCACTGAATCATTCAATCAACAGTGGCTGCGCCAGTATGATTATTCTGCTTCGTTTGGTTTGTCTGAAAGTTCATTCTCACTCTAGATCTCGGAATCGGTCAAATTCTATGCCTCAGTTCGAGCGGATCATCCGGCGGTGGATGCACAAGCACCTACACTGTCGTCAGCGGAGACACCTGTGCAGCCATCGAGGCCAAGACTGGCGTTTCCGATTCTCAGCTCTATGCTGCAAACCCGTTGATTAACAGTGGCTGCACGAGTATGTTGTATCTCTTGTCCGTGCCAGATGGTTACTGAGTTTTTAATCCCAGATCTCCAAATTGGTCAAGTCCTGAAACCCATCTCCCAGCGGAGGAGTCAGCGGAATCGGTAAGTTTTCCAACCTCCCGGTGCAGATCGAAAGAGTTAAATACTGCTCATGTAGCGAGCTGCTACTTCCCTGACGGCGGGATCGGTGCTTGTGGAAATGCTCTGCAGAACAGTGATTTCATTGTTGCTCTTGGAACAGACACCTGGGATGGCGGCGCTCACTGTGGACAGACCATTGATGTTGAGCATGGGCATCTTCTCCTTCCTCTCAATTGTTAATGCTCATGTTGCACCAGACCATGGCACGAGCATCCAGGTCACCGTCCAGGATTTGTGTGAGGGTTGCGCGGCCCGGGGCGCTAATGGCCTTGACCTCTCGCAAGGGGCTATGGCCGCACTTGACTCGAACTATGTTAACGATGGAGTGATTTCGGTTATCTGGTCCTTTGCTTAATGACCTTGCGCAGGGATCAAAAGATAGATGTTGCAAAAATCAGATCTGGGAGATACATACGTATATGCTCCTATCTGGTTCTATAAGCCTGTAAGATTGGGAGGGGGCCTGTAAAGTCGAAACTGCGATGTGTTCATATAACTCCCTGCATTCACATGTCTTTTACAACCCATTATAGCCTTGACAGGGCATTATAGCCCCATATAACTTAACCCGGTCGAAGAGACCAAAAAAAAAAAAATATTCGCCGCCGGTCAACTACGCAACAAGGATCATATTATGCTGGATAATACATCGAGATCCTCAAAGCCAACACATGGCGGCGCCAACTATCCGCACCTGTATGCATGCAGTACCTGAACTCTGTCAACAAATTGTCAGTTGAAGGTTTGAGTTGAAATGAAATGCGAGACACACTGTATTCCGAAATGCCGTCTCGGCGTCGCTTCAATAGTTGACTGCGCAAATGTGGTCAAGAATGGCAAGCATCAAAAGTTCTATGTTCACGTACCGATTAACACTCCAGTCGAACCTGAGCTCATGGCAGATCTGAAAGTGGAACCAATAAGGCAAAAGAATCAACATTAGTGAACACCAACTCCCATCCTGGTGGCAAAAGAACTTTGAAAGACACACCAGAAAAGGAAAAATTATATAATGCACTGAAAGTCTACCTGAAAATGTGAATTTCATTTTATATTTCAGATCTACAGAAATTAGGGATATCTTTGTGTCTGAAAGGTGAAATGAAAATACGTATTTCATATTCTATTTCAGACTCACTGAAAAAAGGACTTTCAGTGCTTATGAAATGTGTTCTGAAAGGACCACTTTAGGCACACCTTTCAGAAGTGCTGAAAAGCCTATTTTCAGAAACAAAGAAAGTTGTGCTGAAAGTTCAAATTTCAGTACACCTTTCAGGAGCATTGAAAGTTCTATTTTCAGACGATTGTCTTTGTTTTATCTGAAAATAGCTTTGTTTTATCTGAAAATAGATCTTTCAGTGCTTCTGAAAGGTGCATTGAAATTTGAACTTTCAGCATGACTTTCTTTGTTTTTGAAAATAGGTCTTTCAGTGCTTCTGAAAGGCATGCTGAAAGTGGTGCTTTCAGAGCACATTTCATAAGCACTGAAAGTCCTGTTTTCAGTGAGTCTAAAATGGAATATGAAATAGGTATTTTCATTTCACCTTTCAGACACAAAGATATTCCTAATTTCTGTAGATCTGAAATGTAAAATGAAATTCGCATTTTCAGGTAGACTTTCAGTGCATTATATAATTTTTCCTTTTCCAGTGTGAGAAGGCTGGCTAAGGGCTTGGATGAAGGATGGTGGTGGTTGACGAGAGAGTGGTGCAGTCACGGCGTCACGGTGACGAGCCTCATATAGCCGAAGGTGGAGAGAGGTGGAGCTTGACATCATTGGTCACTTGACCACTCATGTTCCATGCTACGTCAATTGGAGTCCAATACCACACCCGTGTATCTCAAAGCTCTCCCCGGTAGACTCAGAGAGTCCGGGACTGTCTCTCAAAGCTGAACTCCATCACAAAGTCCAATTCCAGCTCCAAGTTGTGCTCCACCATCTCGAATGCCCAGCAACGACTGCAGTATTGTCTCTCTGTCATAGACAAGCAGCCCACAGAGATCGAGCAGGAGGTGTGAGACTTGAGGAGTGAGTTTAATGAAGTTGCTGGCTCCCTCAGTACATGTGTATATTCACTTCAAGTTCGTCCTTATTCTCCAACCAAAAGAATGCCGCATTCTCGCTCCCTGTCTTCCTGTCTTCCCTTCCGTGTACACCCCGCCGCAAGTGCTGCTGCATGAAGAGCACCGGCATCGGCCGGGATACTCTTCTAGGCCGACTTTCCTCAACCCTCATCCATTGCAGCTCGCTTCGGCTCCACATACAGGAGGCGTTATTGCAAGAGTTAGATGAGAATAACTTGGTATTATCGTCGCCGATCCGTGTAACGAATCTGGGTTTAATGAAACAGGTACCTTCACATGCATAGTTAAGTTGATATTCACTCCCTCGACCTTTGGAATCCATGTTCTATTCAATGAGAAATTTCATCTGTTTGCATGTGAAGAGAATACATTTCAATGTCTTTATGCGTCTTCATCAGCTTCAGTCGTGTGCGCGTTCAAGGCATCCAGTGCTACGTTCTGACTAGCCTCTGTTTCGGTACCGCTGTTGCCAGCACCACTCTCATCGATATCTGAGTTCGGTAAATATTCCAGTTTCTCCTCCAACTGGAGTGGGGGCTACAATGCTCTGAAAGGTCCTATAAGTACCCGGGAGGCTATATTCCGAAATAAGGTGATGTAAGGTAGCTGTAAGGACAATGTACTTAGACTGTAAGGTACCTGTAAGGGGTCTATATGCCTGTAACCATCTGTAATGACTTATAACCCAAAAGCGATTTTTGCGACAGAGACTAGATTTTAATCTAGTTCTCGTCGTTTAGGTGCTTCTTTTGACTCTTCATTTAGTATAAAATGTGTTTTCAATGGCTTTAATCTGTGTTTGGAGTAGAGTTCAGAAATATTAGTGGTTTTGCGTGAATTTGGAGGAGAGAGACAGGGTTCAAAGAACAATACTGCTCGAGCTTGACTTCTGCACCAAGATTGCATGACAGCGCATAATTCAAGTATCCGCGAGACGTCGAATAGCAGCCGTGGTGCTTTCCGTGCCAACGTGGAAGTTGGTTATTGTCAATGTATCTACTCCTCCCCACTTGATATACACTGGTGAGCACTAATTCAGACTCATCAGGTTCGCTGACTTTCTCTGGCTGTGTGCTTTTGAGCCAACAGATATGGACAGAGTGTGCAGGCAATGTGCAAGACCGGATCGCTCCCAAATTTCAACGAACGCAATGTGCGGGCATTCCAACACAAATCGTGGGTGGGCCGTGCACCCAATGTCAAGCTCCTATAGATGCAGCAAGGTGAAGCCTGCGAACGCGTCATTCAGCACGGAAGGCATCTGGTGAGATGCTTGCATAGTTATGCACTCGAGAAAGGCAATGGACCAGGTGATGAGCGCATAGGGGGGACTACTCCAGAGACATTTAATTCTTTCGAACAGGCCACCTGTGAATGTTGATTCCAATGTAAGCATGTGATGCAGCAAAAAGCTGAGGCAGCACATGAATAGTGTCCGCGAACTCGAGATCTACGATGTGGATGGGAACAAGGTCGCTCTCTGAACTTTTTCACTGTAGTGTCAGCAACGGCTCCTAGGCCGGCCTGACAGTGAATAACCTGATGCAGTACCCCAACCGGGATAAACCACAGAACCCTAGTAACTGGTATGTTCCCCAAGCAATAGGACTAATCGTACCGACTCCGGGTTAGGAGGCGGTATATAGTAGGGTAGGATGCGAGGAGGAACCTGGAACGAGTCAAAAACAGAATGATATCCGCAGAGGATTAGAACCCAAGGTCTAGTTACAACCCGGATGATGGTGGAAAGGAATGGTTCCAGGGCGGAGATACAACCCAAGCATAGGCCAAGGTAGGGCCTGTGTATAGACGAGGTAGAATCTACTGTACATGAGATTCTACCGAGTTTATATACTAATAGTCTAATTTAATAGTGATCGCGATCGTGTCCCTGTAGCTAACATAAAGGAGTCTATATAATAAAATACCTGCTCCCCTCTGTGTTGAAATTAAGCGTTTGGGGTTTTAAGGAACCCGATCCCCAGGGACATGGTTCCCTATGTGTTATCCCCTGGTGATTCATTGACCAGTAACGGGTTTCAACTGTGGGATTACTGGATCCCATGTTGCATGTGACGATGATGCATCAGTATGCGTCATCGGGTTGTTCATGAAAAAAGGCTCATGAAAAAGGACGTGTTGGTCCAATTCATGACATGTAGCCTAGATTGATGATTCATCGCAGATCGATCCCGAAATTGTCAAGGAGTCAGCTGAAGTAGTCGCACGACTGTCACAATTTCGTCGCCACTGATTTGCCTGCAGCACGGCAAGCATGCCATCGAGAACCAGCTGATATGCAAAAGCAATCCTCAGTTCATTTTCTATGACTTGCGCGGATTTGAAGGCGGATCGGCGGACGAGATACAGAAAGTAACGACTTTCATCAAGGAACACGCGGAAACCACGGAATTGTCCGAGCAACTCCATGCTATCTGGTATGCCTTAACAGACCAGTCGAAAAATGCTGACAACGCAACAGGTACTGTTTGCCCGCAGATGGCAACAGGCCGCTACTGGAGGCTGAAGACCGGTTCTTTGAAATTTCTGGTACTGCCAAAGGTGAGTTCACCTTGTTGAGCAACTGGCTACTAACGACCTCTTCCAGTGCCGTTGATTGTGATCTTCACGAAATTCGATGGCCTAATAGTCTATGGCTGTAATACCATTTCATAATTATTTGATGCACTCCTTTCACTGTTTTTTCCTTGTGTCAACAAAAATATTCACCACCTAGATAAGTTTGGCTAAAAGATTCACACCTTTGTGCTGCTTCACAAAAGACAACACCACTTGGGTTCCTACACAAAGTTCACCACTCCTGGCCCCAGTATATAAATTCACCACATCCGGACTTGGCCAACAACATTGCCGGTTTATACATCTGATATATCAGTGGATCAGATCAGTTTGAACTCAGCAAGTCCTGAGCTCAATCCATAAACTTCAAATGAGCTCTCAGCAGGTGGGATATGAATCTTGGCTGTTTTCAACCTACCCTGCCTCCTTGTTGCAAAAGTGCTCCAAAATCAGCCCATTGCTTGATACACCCATTGCGGATGTATCTTCCTGATTTTCGCTTGTTGGGTAGATAAATATCATGTTAGAACACAACTACAGCATGAGAGCCATGGTCTGCTCACATTGTAATGCAGTAGCACTCCAGCATCAGCAATATTCCCAGTTGTGTTTATGGATTTCGGCTTGATACCCGATCAATGTTCTAATCACCAAAATCTTGTTAATCATATCAAAGAGCAGTGAAATTTGTACTTGGCCCCAGGGTGGTGAATATTTTCTACCTTCCATGAGATTGTCAAAGCAGCGAATTTCTTCTCAAAAAACAGACCACAATTTTGGGATAGTATTACCACCATACTAGTTACCAAGCCATTTCAACAGCTTCGAGCAGCGCGCAAAATATACGCACAACCAAAACCAGCAAGGTTGAATTGGCACAGAGGCTGCGGAACACAAACTACACAAACCAACTCAACAGGGTGGCGTTTTAAGCCCTCTGCTTACACCCAATTGGACAGTAATTCTGCACCTGATATCAGGCAAATATTGTTAGTACCGTAGGGTGGCTTGAGCTTAAGCCACAACGTTGCCAACGTTGACGTGGCTTAAGCTGGCTTAAGCCAGAGCCACAGGCACACCTATAAGAAACTGGCTTAAGCCAGCTTAAGCCAGCTGAAGCCAACTTAAGCCAACTTGAGCCAGCCAGCTCAAGCCAGCTTAAGCCAACTTAAGCCAGCCAACTCAAGCCAGCTTAAGCCAACTTAAGCCAGCCAACTTAAGCCAGCTTAAGCCAACTTAAGCCAGCCAACTTAAGCCAGCTTAAGCCAACTTAAGCCAGCCAACTTAAGCCAGCTTAAGCCAACTTAAGCCAGCCAACTTAAGCCAGCTTAAGCCAGCTGAAGCCAACTTAAGCCAACTTGAGCCAGCCAGCTTAAGCCAGCTTAAGCCAACTTAAGCCAGCCAGCTTAAGCCAACTTAAGCCAACATGTAAGCCATGTTTGAACCAAAACAAAAAAAAATTCAAGAAAGTTAAATTTGCTTGAGTTCCTTGGTCAGAAATTTTGATTGAAATAAACAAGTACATTTAGTCATCCTGTTCTACATCAGCTGTCCAATCGATACTGGGATCTGGACGCTCAGACTTGATATGTTGCACCAGACTGGCTCCATCCTTGGGCCAAGTGCCACCAACCTTTTCAAACTGTTGCTGCATATTCTTCTCCATCTGTTCATACATGCTTGCCACCTTTGATGCATAAGCCTTCCTTCCCAGGTCATTTTCATGGTCATGAGCAAGTGCAGTCCACACTGAGTGCATTTTATTGAATCCGTGTACTGCATGGCGAAACTCCTGCCCAACAATTTCAAGCTCTTCTTGCCATCGCTCCATATTTGCCCGAGCATGGTGCCACTGTACTTTTGCAGCTATATAACAGTGAAATTGAATGGTTGAATAGTGAGACAGGGAAACTTACAATCTTGGACATATTTGGCTTCTTCTTCATTTGTCAAGTTTCCATAATAACCCTGTCGCCAAATCCAACCTTCTGTCTTTGCACTATCTCCCACGTTGTGTGGCTCATCAACTCTTTTTGTGTAGAGATCTTCATCGTTGAGTTCAGGAAACCCAAACTTGGGGTCTTGTGGGTCACATCCAAGTGCAATCATTGCACTGTGAGCATGTCAATATTTTTTGACATAGTTATTGATTCTTGTTTGAACATCTCTGATTTTTTTCACTGCACGTGTGTTTTTAGCTTGACGCCAAACAGCATTGTTGCGAGCATTTTTATGCTGTCTGAGAGCCTGGCTATGCTGGATGTGCTCACACAAGCTACGAAGAGCATCATTTGCTTGACCTTGCCGCAGTTTGAGTTCCTCTGCTCCCAAGGCCTCTAGTCCTAGTCTAGCTCGCTCTGCACTGGTAAAGTCAGATGGCAAGAAAAGTTTATCAAGAGTTCTGGAGATGTATAGGGCTCTGCCACAACAAGTGGGATGACTTGAGGACAAATATCCCGTTGTTGCTGATGCCATTTCTTGATATCTCCTGCTAGCCGCTTTCTATCACCTGCATTGTCTTGCTCCTCATCACTATCTTTATCAACAGTGCCTTGCTTTTGAAAAGCCTGTCTAAGTAGTTTTTAATTCAATTATTTGAAACCTGTACTGCAAAAATAAAAAAAAAACCTACTGTCTTGCCTGGAGTTTCAATCCAATATTGATGAACACAGCAACAGGAGTACTAGCATGTGCTTGAGCCCCTTCCTCAACTCTTTGCTCGCTAGCAATCATCACCCTATTTATAAAATAATGTGTGTCTGTCTGTCTGAAGCTTTTCAAGTTCTGCACTAATCTCTGCTACACATTACTCTTTTGACTCTCCACTTTCCGATCGGCCTGATGCCATCAACAATGCCGATTACTTGGCTGATGTCTGCCGTACCGGATGCTTTGCATTGCCTTTCCAACAAGCTTTGACAGACACTGCCTCGGCGTCAATACTGACAACAATGGGAAAAAATGCGCCGATAAGCCTACCCCTCTCACTGTGTTACCGACTTGCCTCTAAAATTTAAATCAAACATTTCATAAAATTTTCGCAAGTCTCTACTTTCCTTTTCCGGAGTTGCAAGCAGGATTACAACCATCAGCCTTATTCAGGGATGTGATGAAAAAAGGGGGAGGTGGCCAAAGGCTGCTGACCACCATGTTTCCGTTAAAATTGCTGCTTGGCTCGGAGCTTTGGATACATTAGCATCTGTATATCAATCACCTATTTGCTCTCACCTTTTTTGTCTTCAAGGCTATATACACTATGCCACTCATTATTTTTATAGACTGGTTTGGTCTTCTCATTCCACCACTGGGCCACTTGCTCACAACCATGGAGCACTGAACTTGTATCAAAAGCATGTGCGCCGCGACGGACCGGCTTTCCACATGTCAATCAGTGGCTGTGTCACAGTTCGCTTGGTCCTTTTCTCCTCGCACCTCATCTTCTCTTTGGCTCTCTTTGGAGCAATGACACTCGGATACCACTTGGGTATAACATAAGCCATGGTGGCTTAAGCTGGCTTTAAGCCGGCTTAAGCCGCTTAAAGCCAGTAAGCCGGCTTAAGCCGCTTAAGCCACTTAAAGCCAGTAAGCCGGCTTAAGCTGCTTAAAGCCGGCTTAAGCCAGCTTAAAGCCACGTCAATGTTGGCAACGTTGTGGCTTAAGCTTAAGCTGCACTGTTGCTGATTGTTAATTGTCCTTAAAGATATGCGACAGGAACACAGCAGCTGCACTGAGCTTATTAACCACCCAGCGAACAAGCTCATTGATGATGCACTGATCCTACTCTTTGTGTCTGTGCAACGAGATAACATTGACCTTTGTATTCACCGCACGGTGAACAAGTCGGTATGCTTCAACGTGTTTGATGGGCACTATTCTCAGTGAGATTGAGAGCGGCCTGAGTGAAGGCAATCTGGAGTCAACAGTCGAGTGGATTCTGGCTTTCTTCCCACATGTTTGGGTGAGTCGCGCCGGATACTCATGTCATTCTCATTCAACAGATCACATACAGCAGGTGAGCCCTTTTATCCCTCGTGATCATATCCATTGCAACGTGATTGAACACGGTACGACCAGGAAGTGGGTTGTGATTGATTTAATACGCACTAATATGCACTTTCACAGGAGGTAGCGATTCTGCTGCACATCTCGGGACCAAACTGATGAGAGTATTGCTGCAGGAGGCAAGTCCGATGCTATGCCATTTCTAACAGGTTTTGTGCTTCCCAGCAGTGGAACTGGTAGTATGTGAGTTCCTTTTAGGCCCTACTTCGAAGGACATGGTTTACTGAATGTCCCCCCAGGATGTGAGTGCCTGTTCCACGTGCCGGTTGAAGTTGAATTTGCCGAGGGTGCCACGGTTGCTGCAGCAAGTGTGTGCCTGTACTGTGCGACAGCTTGCAGTTGACGTTGCGAACCGCACCATTCCCGCAGGACGTGAGTGGCGCTTCTTTGCAACTCTCTGTGGCTGATTTTCCTGACGCCATGATTCCCCGAAGCACGTGAGTGCCGCTCCGTTCTGACTCGCAAGTGAGCGCAGAACTCGCGGAGAACGAACGCGTCCGGCGAGACTGCGGCTCTCTCGATTCAATTTGATTTGATTTTGAGTTACCATACGAGGGGCGAGAGGCAAGGAAAGTCTGAGATCCTTGGAGGCAGAGTCTTCGGAATACGAAGGGAAGCACATGGCTCACAAGTTCGTTTGACACAAAATCGACGGCAGCTAGCCACACCACGCAGAGAGGAGGCAGGAAGGAAGGGGGATGGAAATGTATTGAAGAGGGAGGAAGTGGATTGAAGGTCGAAGATATTCGTGGCCGGCGAGCGGCGAACCGTCAGTGAATATCGCGCTGCTAGTTTTAGCTAAAAGTACTGCCGGTGTGTCGGAAAAATGTATTTTTAGCTATAAGGCGTTGCAACGGCCTTATGATGCCATAATGTTCTGGGCCCTTACAATTGCAAGAGCTTACAAGAAAAGTGATACTTTATAATATCTTATTCGTTTCTCGCCATCCAGGCCATGGACAGCAAGCTGAGGGATGTCAAAAGGAAGCCTAGGGTATCTTAAGTTGAATCTATGTAGCACATTAGGATGCAGCAGTCGGTACGGTTCTCCTCGTTCAAAATGAAAATTGGGACCTACATGCTGTAAGCCCTTGGCAACCACTATCTTATCAGGGCTGTGTAAGGGCCTTATAATTGACATCGCTTATAAGCCAAGAGATAAATTTCCGACATGGTCGGTGTTCCTCGGCGTGCGCGATGCAATACCGCGCCGTCCTCGAGCGTGAACAGGGTCTCCGCCGGCGGTCTCGAGCGCGGGGCGAGCACACTAATCGAATGACGCGAATGGAGCGCATGCAAGCTTAATGAAAGAATGCGGAGCGCACGCAAATGACGATATCGCCGACAATGGAAACACGGGCAGGTGAGCTCGGGTTGGATGTATGGCAGGAACAGAGGCGCCCCGCCATCCGGATAAGGCTTGGAAGCTGACGACGGATGCGCATGGCGAGACGAAGAGACAGGTGTGAGTTCTCATGGGGGACTGAGAATACGATTTGGTGGGGAGATAGCGGAAAGTGAGGTGGGCAGTCGGACTCTCAGGGACTGGCATGAGTGTCTCAAAGAGACGAGATGACGTTGCGGGAGGCGGACGCAGTGACGTCGTCCCTGGAAAGAAGTACCAGCGGGTTAGTCGACTCGAATTGAATGAATGGAATTGAGACGCACTGCTGAATAAGTGCACACGCGAGGTGCAGAAATGCGATGGACAGCAGTGAGGTCTATCCAAAGGCGCAATTGAGGCCAGCACGGAATGCGAGATTGGTGCGGGCCCTCAGGCGGTGCGCGATTAGCGAGCAGCATGGCGGACGCACGAGCATGAAGAACAAGGTTAGACGCGCAGCGAGTGGACGAAGGCGCGGCGCCAGCAACCGTGGCCAAGAAACAGCGAAGACACGATGACACCGCTGGAGGCAGGAGCGGCCTATGAAAACACATTTAGCGCTCTCCTTCAGGACCAGCGAATGGACGAATGGATTGTCGTGGTCAAGTCGTGGTCGAAGAAGAGGAAGGCGATGATGATTACGGCACCGTGGCGATGCTCTCTGGCAGGTTGACATTGCTCCGACACCAATCCGACACATGACTTGTCCACAACCACCATTCTTGTACTCTGCAATATGTTATCGTCTGCGACCTGAATAGAAGATCTACGCCAAGTATTCCTCGGTAGTGACCAAAGACAAGCAACAGAGTCGAGGGAATCCGCGTATGGTGTCTGAGAGTCATCGGCGTTCTTTTCTGGCGAAGTGGCTACGGATATGTTTCGGACTCTTCTCCTCCGGTTTTTTCTTTCACCACTCAAAGAACCACACGGATTTTTCTTCGTTCCCTCGAGAAGTGCCAGAAAATCGGAAATCTGCGAAGCGTGTCAGCCTTCGAGAGAACGTGGCGCTGAGACTCGATCGATCGTGAAAGCTTGGGGGGCTAGTTTCAGCGGAGGAAATCCGTGGTCGAAATCCCAGGAATTAAGGCTGGAATTCTTTTCTCAACAATTCATGATGCTGAGCGCCGCTTCATTCGACCTCACCTTCCAAGGCAGGAGAAGCGCCCGGCTGGGGAACACTGCGAGTTCGCGCTATTCTTGGCTTTTCTCCGCGCAGAATTAGTTGTCTTGCTTGGCTCAGGATCCTCTTTGTTCACCATCACCACTGCACGCTACGTCGGCGGATATTCTGGCCAGCGTAGGGGTGGAACCGCTCTTGTCATTCCCGTTGTCTCTGCCGTCATCACGTCGTGGTTGGCCTAGGCAATTTCCCGCACCTGATTCTGCTGCCTCCACACCTCAATATTTACTCGATCCATAATGGACTGGAGAGCGGCCCAGCCATTTTCCCGTACACCACCGCATAAATATCTTGTAGCATCCAATGATCAAAGACTTTGCAGCTGAGCTGGCTGATGTGGGTGGTTTTGACTTTCTATGCACGCCAGCCAACTCGTGGTGCTTGCGGTAATATTCGTCCGAACGACCACAGGGATATGTATACGGTTTCACTTCCCCGACTTATTTTTACCCACCGAGCCTGCAACTCGGCTTTATGTTTTTATAGCCGGGCTGTCAATGGTCTCGACCTTGCCTCGCCACATAGCCGAATTTAAATCGTCTCTGTTTCGAGACCCAATTTTAGCCCCTGCTGCGACGGTCGCATACGAGTAGTGCCGAAACTAATTTATTATCGCCCATTTTGTTCGCAACCGGGGAATTCAGGATGTCGGGACTCACTCAATACCTGCCATCCCGGATATTTATAGGCGCAACGTCTAGAATACTTTGCTAGCACAAGAGCTGCACTTATTTCCGCCCGTGCCGGATGCAAGTTTCGCCTTCTTTGTAGTTTGGTTGCCGGTGTGGATCCTTCGGGCGCTCGACGACGGCATCCACAGGACTTTCAGGTCATTCGGCATCCATTTCAAAACCCATATCCGATGAGGAGTCCCCCCCGAACGTCGACCGAACACGGAAAATCGGCTCGGGCACTCTCATGCCTCTTGCCTCGAGAACTGAGTCTGGAGCCTTCCAGTCGCGTTGGCTTCGGTGGCATAATTCAGTCCATTTGATTTACTTCCCGAATTGCATTGCGACCCGCGAAGAAGTTTTCGCAACCCCGCAATTACGAGAAGGCATTGACAAGACTCCCAATAATAGTCTGACCCTTTCAGATAATTGTTTCGAGCACCACATGCAGACCACTACATCCTTTCTCCCTGGTGAGGTAAGGTGGTTGCACATGTTCAAGCTCACTAAACCTCCCCTTTTGCCGGACAATTTTGGGATATAAAAGCCAGACTTTCTTCCGGTTCTTCCTCAAGCTGAATTCTCCAGTACTCCTTCAGTTCAAGAATGTTCTCCAAGACTGTCTCTGCTCTTCTCCTCACCGCACTGGCTAGCGCTGTCTCCGCGTCGCCGGCTCTTCAGGTATACATACTTTTTGTACTCACAGAGAGCCATTTTTAACCACCGAATTACAACAGGCTCGCCAGGGTTCCGGCCTGGGTAAGTTTTCCAATCTCTCAGCGCAGCTCGAAGGATTTATTCACTGGTGGGTCACGTAGCAAGCTACTACTTCCCTGACGGCGGGATCGGTGCTTGCGGCAACGCTCTGCAGAACAGCGATTTCATTGTCGCTCTCGGAACGGACACCTGGGATGGCGGCGCTCACTGTGGACAGACCGTCGATGTTCAGTGTGCGCATCATTCCCTTTCTCTCAATTGTTGATGCTCATCTACATCCGTCCCGCGTCAGACCAAGGCACGAGCATCCAGGTCACCGTCCAGGATTTGTGCGAGGGTTGTGCGTCCCGGGGCGCTAATGGCCTTGACCTCTCGCAAGGAGCCATGGCAGCACTTGACCCGAACTACGTTAACGATGGAGTGATTTCAGTTGTCTGGTCCTTCGCTTGATGATGTTGCGCTGGGGAAATCAAACTAGATCTTTTAATCAGTGTTTGAAGTAGCGCGAATAGTCAATATTCCAGAATATCCGGAAATGTCCAACGTCGAAGAGTAAATCCCCACACTCAAACCGCCGCCTCACGGAGCTCAGATCCCGCTGGAGACTTGACAATTCTTCCGACTACGGCCGTACGAGTTGTATCTGGCCTGTCAGTTTTTTTAGAAAGAAACAAGGTGGTCGGCGGCCTGCGGCCGCCTCCCCCGCAATCAAACTGAAATAATAGTTTACAGTCCAACACTGCTGACCCGACGCTGCCGAGCAAGTGCCGAGACGTTCCGACAAGGTTATCAGCGATGGCATCTCGGCATCAAGATCAACTTGCCTTGCCTACATTTCAAATCCAATCGTGAAGATTGTGATTCACAGAAATTCAATTGTTGATCGACCTTGCAGAGACTTTGCTGCTCACTGTGTATGCAGGGAGGTTGCCATCACGAGTGCAATGTACATTGCGCTATCAAAGTAAAGTCAGTGGAAGTGGTTTGGAATGGAGTGCGATCAATTTCAAATGAGGATGAAAAGATGAAACAGACAACCGGAAATAATGCTTGCACCCTCCGAAAAAGGAAAGCCGAAGACGCCAAGATTTTATAAAGAGTTTGATTTTCTGTAAGAGGCATGGTTGAGTTCAAGTCCAACAGCAAGAACAGTGAGATCTCTCTCACTTGGTCAAAGAGTGTTTCATAAAAAGCATAGGGACCTGAAGAACACAGTAAATTGCGTGGGATATGTACAAACTGCGATCTTGGCCTAAATTCCTGCAAATTCAGTGCTTGTTTTCAAATTTTCGGGATAGTTTGAGCACCTTCGAAGATCATTTTCGTTGGATGGACACATTGACCTCCCATGCATTGATTTAACTTCACAAGCCAGATGGCTTGCGGAAGGAACATAAGTGAGACTGTCATTTGCTGTGATGGTGAGAGGTATTTGCGGTAATATCAACATTGCGCGAGAAACAGTGCCGCCCGAACCTTGAGGGAATGGAATACAAGACATCTACTATATATACAAACGATGTCGCCAAGGGCCTATACAAGCCGTTTAAAGTGCAAACCACATTTTATTTTTGGCTGTTACCTAGGCGACAAAGTGGCTTGCGCAAGCTGACAAAATGGCTCGCAAGCCAATTTGTTGGGCTTGGGCGGGTGATCACTTTCAAATCCAAGCCCAAGCCAAAAAAAAGCCATTCAGCGCAAGCGCAAGCCATGTTGGCAAGCCAAAAACGTTACTCTCACACTGAAGGCATCCAACAAAATAGTGCTTAAACCCTGGTTAGCGTTGAGACGCTGGTTGTTTAAACAAACTTAGCAGGGTTTTATTTTTGTGCAAACCAGTGAAAGAGAGCCTTCAAGATGGTATCATGTGAACCATGATAGTATGCGTCGGATGTCGAGACTCCACGAGCGTCGATTTTTCCTTTTGACAGTCCCTTATTGATACAGTGTATGGCTGACCTATACAAGGCGTGCATTTTCTTCAGAATCTTCTCCTCTTCAACCTGTAGGCGAGCCTGGAGTTGTGAACCACATTCCATGTGCGTCGAAACCGATGTACAAATTGTATTGCATATAAGTACAGTTTGATAACACATATCGACCCTGTAAGTCTCTATTCTTTGAGTGCAAGTAATGAGATTACCGCCAACTGCCGCCACTTGCGGCAAATTTCCTTTGGCCATAATCCACCGGTGCGGAGTCGATCAAGACGGCGGCGGCGAGGAGCCACGTCTTGATCGGCATGATCGGTACCGTTCAGCTTTGGCGATATAGATGCGAACCGTGGGAGCGATGCTGGTGTGGCGGTGACATTGATGCGCATGGTGGCGCGCCAAGCACGACGGAGATGAACAAATTAAATATCAACAACCTCCGAGCCAAACAACACGTCCACTCTCTTCCCCCCCCACTTACCTCCAATGCGCCGCCTCCCCCTCGTCCCTAGTGCTCGTCGCCGGCGCCTAACCAAGCTCCGAGCATTTCACCAATCGTCTACATCCCTCTCTGTCAATATTCTGTTCAACCAAGGTCCCCGCTGACTCAATATTACTCTCTATGACTAGGACTGCGTCATATAGTTTCCCCTATACTTTCATTGAACTAATACTTATAGATTTCAATCGTACTCTTCGGTTCCTTCTCGCTTTCCTCTCATTTCCTTGCCCCATTCATTTAGTTCAAAATTTGTATAAATACATAGGTTTCTTTCTAATAAATCAACTTCATTGCCCGCAGTTTACCTTTGAAGCCAACTCGCCCTCGCCGTCGCCTACGCTCTCGTCTACGTCCTCGCTCGCTATACTCGCTCTCGCCTTCGTTCCCACCGTTTTCCTCGCTCTTTAAACTCGTCTTATTTCGCCCATTGCTGCCTGGAGACTTGCCATGGCACTGGTCTCATCTTGAAACACTCACCACACCGTCTCTTCCTTCCTCCCTTGTGCACTTCTTATATTTAGGTTTTGCTCGCGCCTGGGTGGTCGGCAAGCGCATCAACATGTAACTGCGGAATAAAATATGCGATGACTCTGGTCCTCACAAAATCGGAATTCATACGCAAGTTTTTATAGGTGGCTTATTTGATATTTTCGTTCGCCGTGCACACACTGCATTCCGAGGGTCCGTCAACGAAGTTTTGCGGACCCATCGTCCACAGACATCAACGAACCTGGTGTCAAGCCAGGTATTCACTGTGTTCAAGGCTTCCCTAGCCTCAGCCTCAGCCCAGGTTGCTAGCCAGAGCAGCTCCGTGGAGGTACCTAGGCATGATCTGTATAGCTCTGGATAGCTGTGTTTATATCTGCGTACCTCTGTATAGTCCAGTTGAGGTGTGTGTAGCTCACTTTAGGTTTAACTAGCAAGCTCAACAGACATTAATTTCTCAGAATACGCGCTTCTGGTAACTTCATCGTATTCAATTCTCGTATCTCTTCATGAAATTATATAAACCAAGTCTTTTAAATGCAGTGTTCGGACCCCTAACCCCTGCCCGGTGGGCTCAATCCCGAATCTGTATTCTTCAGCATTTTACAGACTCAATAGCACACACCGGAAATCATCCGGCCAAAGTCGGACTACGGTGGCGATCTAGGTCGCCGAAATCGTCGTCGAAGTACGAATGAGAACCACTGCAAGCGCCACTGTCACCAGATGAGTGGTAGTGTGCGGGAGAGAACAAGAAGATGGGAGGAAAAAGAAAGAGATACCTCAGCACATCCCTAACGACAACCCTGAGCGGCAGAAAGCGCGCTGACAAGTTTAAAAATGATGGATCATATTAGCGGAAAGTTGACAGCTGATTACGGCCTTGGCATTGATGCGGCGGTGATGCGATACCGCACAAATCGTGAACAAACACAGAAGTATTCAAGACATCATGTCTGGGTTAAAAATCTACGACAAAGAGGTCTAGGTAGGTTGTTATAGGTGAGTCTAGTCACCTATGTGCATCTATACAAACCTTGCATCATCTGGACAGTGTCTGTGTAGCCAAGCTACACTTGCCTGGACAGGGGCTACATCTACCTAAACACAATTGTATCTAGATGTGTGTAGTTAGACTATACAGGGCCTTTGTAGCAACCTACACTTGCCTTTACATGGCTACAAAAATTTGGACAGACCTCTGTTCAGCGACGCCTTGAATGCAGTGAATATTCTGAGGCTGGTATTCACATTGACTTTGCCATAGCACCTTCGCAATAGGTGTTAGTCGCGCACCATGAGGACCTGCCAGCACCGTCGCCGCCCGCTGATCCACTCGGTTGATGTTTCGGCATCATGACTGGCGGGCTGCTATAATCGCCGCCCCTCGCCGCTTGCATCTGCTGTACTGTGTTGAAGTGCAATGAATTGATTCTGGCTGTTTTCTAGCTCGACATGAAACCGTGATGCAAGTGGTGCATGCGGCGGTACCTAGTGCTGTTAAGCTTTTACTGGATGCCGCTTGGTTGCCGCCGGCTCGGCAAAGGCCTGTAAAATACCTATTAATATAAGCCATTGCAACGATGTTGCAAGTATGGTCATGGCCGAGCCCACTCGAGTGAACCTCTCTGCAAGCACAGGCATGTCTGTAGCATTGGTGGAGGCAAGGTCCACGAATGTCAACGAAGCGTCGGCGCTTCTCAGCCAGATTTGGCTGACATGACGTCCACAAACTTCGCTGACGGGGATCCAAGAAGGTCCACGGATGTCAACGCTCCTCGGCAACCTTCGTTGACAGGGGCTGGGAATGCAGTGACATGCAATAATCAATATTGTTCCGTCGACGGGTACGGTATAGGGTTTTCAATGACGAAGACCTTGCATTTGGGAGTATGAGACAGCAAAGAACGTAGATAAACGACACTAGACCAAAGAAACGGTGAGGATCAGCACAGGACCACTTTTGCCTTTGGCGTCTTGGCCAACCTACAACACAACGAGGTAAGAATTGATATGTATTGTAGCGTCTGTTTATAGGAGACTATGGCCAACCCGATGAAATTACACCCGTGGCATTTCTCCGCCCAAGCTCAGACTGGTCCAGTCTATGTAGGCACACACGTGAACGTCTGGACATAATCCACGTCAGCCACTGTTCAATGGAAAGCTATAAAGAGGAATCTTACCACCTCAGCCACTGACCCGTGCTCTCCATCATGCTGTCGCACCCCGTCAACGTCGCCCGTGAGTGCCAAGTGCCGCTGAACATCTTCATCCACAGTCATTCAGTTGTTCAGAAACATCGCAAAAAAGGGGCCCACCGTACAAGCTGTTCTCATACAGGACGATGGTCGTCTCAGGCTCGTCACCGTCCTGAGGGTTGATCCACTGCGCGGTGAGGGCTTGCGTCGCCGGGTTGTAGCACCAAATAGAGCTCTCGAGGTACGACCGCTGGCGTTCTCCCGCAGGGGCGCGCGCGCTGTGCGAGTTCTGCTCGCTGAAGACACGCGGTGTTCCGGATGGCGGGGTGGCACATGTAAGACCGAGCGGGACAGTTCTGGTGCGCGGTGAGCCTGGATATTCGAGTACTCGACTGGAACACGCACGTGTAACTGGGCCGGCAGAGTATAAGGTTTTCGTTCCCAAGGACAACTAACGTGGCGGCATCGTCAGTGCGAGGCAGCAAAAATTATAGGGAATATGTATTCACTGCCACCCAGGAATGGGGACACCTTGGGGGCGTCCGATACCTTCAAGTTGAGCCGACTGCATACGGTCGCCGGGGACGAGAATGACACAGCGAGGGCACCCGCCTTGGCCGGCTGGAAGTTTGCGTAAAACCCGTCAGCGTTGAGCACGGGGCTGATGTAACCGTACTCGGTCCCATCCGCGCCGCTTACGAGGATGTTATAGGTGACATAGGTAGACATCTCTTCAATGTAGAGAGGATGGGGTTCACGCTCATTAATCCCTCAATACTTATAGGATGTACATTGGGAGGTAACATAATATGTGACTTAAACAGGTCTCTCGAGGTTCTTCTCGTTTCCCCCTTTCGCCCGGCTTATCGTGCGGGCGAAGAGAGGGCTGCGGCGGGGCACCGAACATGCGGTCCTACGATTCTACGTATGCCAGGGCTCAAATTACATCGTAGCTTGGGCGGACTTCATTTCAATCTAGGGACAGATTGACCTTGTTTGGTGTGTCTTGGCAACCTTTGTTTTTATAAATATTTGACGGTAAGAGCCGTATTTGCTGAAGGGTCTGTTATAAGAGCCTATGTCGGAGGCAGCTACATTGAAATCCGATTCGCATGAGCTTGCGCACAAGATGCGGCTACCTGTACGTAAACTACCCCCTTGGCGCCCGTGCGCTCACACACGATCTCGTAATCTATACAGCGAAGCTTTCTGGAAAGATAAGCCCTAGCATGGCAATAATAAGCCCTAGCATGGCAACAAATTGCAAAGACGCACGTTGACCTTCAAAGAGTTTACGCAGACGTTCTCGGTCCGCTGCCCGCATCACCCCTTCCTCATGGCGCTGAAAAGGTGCGCCAGGTGGAATGGAAGTACCTGTCAACATCACGTCTCGTCCACGTCGATGCAGATGAGGCCGCACCGCGATAAGTAACCGAAAAAGATGGACTGTTCCCAAGCATAATCTGTGCATACATTCGAGGATCCTATTTTTTAGGATGACACCCTGATATTCAACGGCGCTGTTTGAAGGAGGAGGACTGGAGAATGGAAGAGTCATCCAGAATCAATGGCGTGATCCTCCCTAGGGCATGTGCATTTCATCAGGCGTGTATAATGGAAGTCGGGGATTCGAAGTTTCGTCATTTCTCTGGCTGCGACTGTTCGACACGTTGAGTAAGTACGTGAACAGCGCTTCAGGGTTTAGGCTCGCTCCTGATGGCGGTGGACAAAATTAAAAATGTTGGGGTTTGAGTCACCTCGGGCAACCCTGCATCATGGCCAAGATAACGAGTCAGTTGGAGTCAGTGAGAGAACGTGAAAGAACCTAGTAGAACAATGAGGAAACTTCTAGTTATACTGGACAATTAGTTATAAGTGGCATAGATTCACTAAATGTTTGCAGAGCTCAGTCAATCACTAATATTATCTTGGATTCTACCTGAAATTATTGGTCTGATTCCACACGAAACTACAACAAAAAAAAATAAAGAAATGAAAATATTGCAGCCATTTGACAGGTGTCTCGGGCATCTCGACAACAGGTGATGTTCGCCCTTTCGGTTCGGCTTTTTCGGCCATTGCTTTCTTTGGACTTTGCCGCATGATACCAAGCTGCCGGCAGCTTGGTTCAGATACTGAAATTCCCGCTACCTTTAGGTAAGGGTTTTGGGGCGCTCTATTTTTAATGCCCAGTGAACATCACATTTTCATCATTTCCCCTCGGATAAGCATTGATTCCTCCACCAAAATTGTTCGACTCACGGGATTGGCAAATATGTCAACAAAGATCCAATAATCAAGCTGAGGTTCTATCTAATCCTGAATCCTCAACCAAACACTTTCCATTCATGTATATCCACTGCATTCAGGGTCAATACATGTTTGCCATCTGCAAACTTAGTGGCCCTCAAGTTTCAGTACCGAAATTATGATAATGTGCAGGAAATAAGGCTATACCTAAACCCTGCAGATTTTGCACATTTTAGGTCTCATTTCTCAGCACTATCTCTTACTTATGTCAACATATAGTCTCTGTGCATTTGACTAGGCAATGATCATGAAGTAACAGGTACAATGAGTAGGGAAACTACTTAACAGACTGGCAGGTGCCTGCTCTGAAACACATAGGGGATGTGTAGCCTATAAATACTCAAAAAGGGACTATTCCATACTTGCACCTCTTGGAGGAATAAGAACAGGATATCTATTTCCACATGTGGGGTTGTTGGGTCTTGTTTCTGGTGATGGCATGACCCTGTCTAGAGCATGTGATGTCTTGGGAAGGTCAAACACTTCCTTCTGACAATGTTCCAGGTTACCATTAGTGTTGCTGCGACTCGAAAAGTCAAGTCACGACTCGGCAAGTCGACTTGATTTTGTGTTTGACTTGACTTGGCTGGGCCGAAGTCACTCGGAGTGACTCCTAGTTGACTCAGGTCGGTCAAGTCGGGGTATTCTTAACAAATCATTTGAATGCCTACTACATTATGTAGGAAGACTTTGGAAGACTGTCAGACCACCATCAAATTCAGAACTTCCTGCACAGGAAGTGTGAAAATGTGGCTTAAATATATTCACACAACATGCCCGGGGTGATTTCATAAGTCAGATCAATTAAAAACATCCTGAGTAACATTCTTCATTTTTTTTTTAGTATTTTCCAGTTTTAATTCAGGCTCAGAATTGGCTCCATTTACATCTGTGTGACCAAAACGTGACATCATCACAATGTGTCATGACTGTGACAATCAGTTCCAGAAAAATCACAAGCTGTTCCAAAATTATTCCAATCGCATCTACAGACAATAACACACATTTTCCAAAATTACCTTGACTCAAGTCACTCAAGTTGGTCCAAGTCAACTTGTACCTGACTTAGAAGTTGCTCGAAGTCACCAAACAACCCGACTTAACTCGGTCTAAGTCAGCGGTCCAAAGTCGACTTGGTGAGCCCAAGTCGCGAGTCGCGGCAACACTAGTTACCATAAAGGGAACAGTCATCCTTGATGGGATTGATTGTTAACCAGATTAGTACTATCTTATGGAACAAGGGAGCTGCTTTGTGAAAGGCATAGTGTTGGGTATTATTGGAAAGCTACAGAGCTCAGCAATATTTCCCGATAGTCTAGGAAGACGGGAAAGTGTGTGCAGGAGAAGATGTAACAAGAGGAAGCAAGGCATCAGTTTCAATCAGACAGGATTTCCAATTCTTGGGTTGTGGGTTGACCGGACGATTGGTTCTCCCTGCAAGCTACCCAATTGCATAGGCATGCACTGAATCCTTCAATTAGCAGTGGCTGCACCAGTACAATTATTTTGCTTCACTTGAATTGTTTCAATATTGAATTTTTCTCTAGATCTCGGAATCGGACAAGTTCTGTGCCTCAGTACTGGTGGATCCTCCAGCAGTGGATGCACAAGCACCTACACTGTTGTCAGTGGAGACACCTGTGCAGCTGCTAGCCATCGAGGCCAAGACTAGCATTTCCAATTCTCAGCTCCATGCTGCGAACCTGTCAATTAACAGTGGCTACACGGATATGTTGTGACTTCTGTCCTTTTGAAATGGTTACTGAGTTTTTGATCCCAGATCTCCAAATTGGCCAAGTTCTGTGCCTTATGGACAGCAGTGGCGGAGGCCCTTCTCCCAGCAGAGGAATCGGTAAGTTTTCCATCCTCCCATTGCAGATTGAAGGAGTTAAGTGCTGCTCATGTAGTGAGCTACTACTTCCCTGACTTTGTTGGCAACAAAACTTGTCAAACACCAAGATTGGCAAAAAAATATAAGCCTCGGGGATGGGCAAGGGAAGGAGATGATTGGACCTAGATCCTACTTGGCAAGATATTCAATCGGAAGAATACACAGCATAGGAGGAACAAGATATGCTGGAGCAAAGCTCTGGCCGAGTTGTTTGAATCCAACAAATCACTATCTTCGTGTTGGCTGGTTGAGAAATGTCAAAGTACTTCCACGGAGTGTCCATGTTGGATTGGAACTCTCAAGTATGATCAACAAACTGGAGGCCGAATAAAAGCTCCTGAGATGCATGAAGAATGATCACACACGGCCTACATGGAGCCCCAAAATTGCATGTCAATGTTTGGTTCATTACAATCAGTATAGCGAACATACTTACACAAATATATTTTGGTTGCTGCGATTTTTAGATGTCGCGAGCTAGCGAAGCACTGACAGCCAAGATTAGTATGATGGCGTGGGAGCTATAAAGGAGTGTCACCAGTTTTTGACATCTATTCTTCTCGAAGTTGAAGTCCACAATCCTTGATATCTCACTCTCCTTCTCAAAAATATAGTCTTTAAAACATAGACCATCTCGAGTGGAAATGACCCTCACACTTGCTAGAGATTCAGCTTTGGAATTCACACAATATGACTGCAAGTATTCACTGTGCAGAATTGTTCTACATGGCTTTTGTGCTCCAAACTTGTGCCATGCCAGTGCCATAGCAAACCTTTAGCCTGGATTTTCTGACAGGTTTACAGATTAATCCCTTGGCATGGTTTCACCCTAGTTATTCAAGGTCTTTGTGCTTCATGTGGGAGAGTGGAAGTAGTGGCTTTTCAATCAATGGGTGGACGAAGCAGCACAGTTGTGCACTTGAGCAATGCTTGCATTGTCCAGTGGTTATTTCATTCTGTAAAATTCCGCAGCTATACAAAGGTCTGAGGTTCTAATCCCCAGAGTGCCAATTCATTTTGAATTTTCCATGATTAAACTGTGGTGAAACACTTTTGAACATCAATTAATCTATGATTAATCAAATTTTGAACATACACCCGGTTTAAACACTGTTTAACCCTTGGGCATGCCTGCATCTCACCCACCTACTACTATAAGGCAGCACTAAAGGCATTAAGTAAAACAGTGCTTAAACCCTGTTTAGCATTGAGATGCTGATTGTTTAAACAAACTTGGTAGGGTTTTATTCTAGAGCTGATCAGCTCACGACATTGTTTAGCCACATGGAATTAAGACACACAGCTTTTCATATAGTAAGCTTCCCACATTTCCTCGGAGCATTGAGGTTAGTTGAGATGTTCAGACTAGCATTGAAAGTAGAACTGGGAACCATCCACAGATGGGACACTGAAAATGGAAATGTTTCTGGTAGGATGGAAACCCTCCCCAAAACTGGTGGTTTCTGTTCATGTTCCTATTTGAGCAGAAACTACAGATAACAATAACTTGGAAACCACAACTGAAATACATAGTTTCAGAATCACTTTCAGGGTCAGTGAAAGAGGATGTTTCTTTGTGTGATGAAAGCAACCCAGAAACTTCAAGTTTGTCCATGCCTTTCAGCCTCACAGAAAGGGAGCATTTCATGAAAAATCCACAGAAATGACCAGTTTCATGTGATTTTTCATGAAACTCTTTCTTTGTGTAGAGTTGAAAGGGACAAAGAAACCCAGAGTTCCTGGGTTGCTTTCATCACATAGAGAAACTCTTTTGTTCTGTGGCAATAAAAATACTCATGAAACTATGTATTTCAGTTTTGATGTCTGACTTATTTTCCTTGTAGTCTCTCCTAGAATAGAAACATACAAAGAAACTATGAGGGTTTCTAGCTTACCAGAAACATTTCCATTTTTGGTGTGTGGGATAATGGGTCAGGAAGAAAAGGAACACTGGACGGATCTGGACAGAACAGCCCTTGAGTGCTGCAAATTGTGGCCATGTAGATGACTTAGAAAGGGAATGAGGTCATGATAAGGAAGCCTATGAGGCTGAGATTTGATGCTGAAGGTTAAAGTTGAGTGTTAAGTGAGCTCTCCATTGAAAACAAACAGTTGCATCCTCGGGATTCAGCGCGATGTGGGAGAAAAAGGAAGAATGTAATCAGGACATCTGCTTAAGATATGAGTAATCGAAAATTGACAGCCCTCCACCACATAGGGTAGGTGGGATGGTCAAGGTTGATTTTGTGCTTTGGTGACATGAGTTCCGATGATTGACATAACCACATTGCCTGATGATGAGCCTGGCACTGAGCCACCCTAGCAATTTTTCATTTTGCTAGCTAAGGACAACCATTCAATAATGAAGTTGTGTGTAAATGGCTTATTGTTTCAATATGAGAGCTATTACCGGCCTGGGTAGTTAGCTATATGGGATATAATGTAGAGCAGACCTCTACTAGTGTATTCTGGGTGCGACGGCTCTGGTAAAGAGTCAGAGTCCTTCAAGAAACACAAGAGAGACTTTTTGCGAAAGGTGTATTCAACCATCTGGACAGATTGGGTATGCTGCACGTCCCACAAACCAAGGGCATGATGGAATTAACATTACGAGGTGGGTATCCAACATGATTAGCACTGGAGGAATGTACCAGTTGGACCAGAAGAGGTGAACCAAGCCATCAAGGGAGTTTGGGTCAGCCTGGTTCTATTGTTCAACCAAGTCCTGGTGTACAAACAGCATGGTTGCTGCACAAATACATGAATAATGAGGAATGATAGCTGAGAGTGTGCCAAGGACTGTTGTGCCCGCTCAGGAAGCTATTATCAGCTACCAGGGTTTGGCTTCCAAAGTTCCATGACTCAAGCAAGAATCGCATCATATATTGATGTTGGCTAGAGGATTAGTGACGTCAAAGGTCATTAACTTATTTGCGAGTTCAAATAGGCTTGTGCAGGAAAGCATGAAGGTGTGTTGATTGTGGATCTTTTCTGTCTTACTCATTGTTTGTTCTATTTATTGAGCAGTATTTATGATTCAAAAGTTGTTTATCTATTTGTACAATATTCTGTATGTAGAAGTCCAGGTAGTGTATATAAAGCCTGTGCTAGCTCTAGAGACCCCAGTGGATTGGACCCCTCTTGTTGCTACAGTTAAGTTTCGCTGGAAACTTCTGTGGTAATCTGATTGTGTCAGTCCATTCGGAGAAACCTCTGGAAGCTATAAAGTTTCTGTTGTTTTTCTTGCAATACATTGTTGGATTGTGATCAGATCTCTTTTACACATGAACAAGTTAAACAAATACAGTTTTGGGGCACATGAATTGGATTTGGATACGAGAGTACCTGTTCTAGTGAGAATTGAAGTCTTTTGACTTTTCATGAAAGCGTATTGCGAGAAAAATACTGTGAACTTGAATGCTTTGCATGGAGTAACCTTCTCCAAAACCACCTATACAATTGATAAAACCTTTTAGAACAACTTCCCTTTGTTTCTAGAATGCATAAGCACCTAGAAGTGATCAGAAGTCATTTGTCTGTCTTGTAGAGTTGAAAAGAACTTTGTTCTCAGAAGTTTAGCTAAATTGCAGCAGTCTATACTGGACTGGAACCCTGAACTCAACCAAACAAGTGTGTTGTGTGTGTAGTGTAGTGTGTGTGTGTTGTGTTCCAAATACTTCATTTCATGTATATATATTGCACCCTAGATGCAGAGCAAGCTTTTCACTGGTCGGAGATTGATGTTGATTGACTGTATATCTAGATGGCGGTAAGCAATAGCTTTAAAACTGCCTAGAATAGGGGATAGAGCTTATATATAGCTTCTCTTGAGTTCCAGAGGTAAAATCAAGACCTTTGTAAGCTGAAAGGTTCTAACCAGGGTGTATGCCAGAAGTGCCAAAGCGGAGATTGAAGGTATACAGTTTAGTTTGTGGCAGAAGCCAAAAAATGTTATTCATGGCAAATTGAACATTTCATTGGAAGAAGATAGCAGCAGGCTCAAAACTTTCCCTCAGGCTCTAACCTCAAAGCCTCCAAGCTCCCCATATAGTAATACTTACTTGCATTTCTTTTACATATTTACGCTACATTTACAGCACCCATTTACAGCTGCAGAGCCTTGAACATGGCACAAGATGACACTTCAAAGAAGTAAAGAATTGGGTACAGACAAAGAGGAGTTCAACTTTATGTAAATTATGGTTGCACTCCTGCAAAGAGGGAGAATTCAAAGAAGTCCAGTGGTTTCACTCGGAAGTCATAGCTGAATGATCAGTTACAATTGGAGGAGGAGGATTGCCTGCGCGGTCCCAAATTGAAACAAAAAATAGCTATACTACATAAATGTGATGCCTACATATACACTAAGGATGCTAATGTATCTCCACCATTGTGAGCATGCTTGCCTACTATATATACCACAAATATCTGGCCCTTCCAGGCGAACCTGGGGGCAGCATAACCAATGAAAACTTAGTCATCATTAATAAGGAGTTGTGCAAGAATCCTCTCCCCCACCACATAACTCATTGGCCTGCGACATGTGCAACCCATAGCATGGCTGTCTTGTGGCAGTGTCAATACAAGAGTGCAATAAATCAAACCAACTGGTATTCTGCTAGGCATCTTCCCAAAACTAGGGGGAGCAGATCGGTTACCTCGAGCTCGAAGACTGTAGTGACTATTGTCGAGACATGTCGTCATCTACAAATTGCACTGTACTTGAGAAAAGGCTCGGGGAGACATCCTACAAGCAATAGTGTCACAATGATGCAGAGGCATTTGGATGTACGAGCACATGGTGTTCAGATTGATATCCTGTCACAGCCAGCCAGGTTGAAGATGTGTTCATACACAACATCATCCTCAAATGGCCACACAATATATTTTTGAATACCAAAACACGATACTCACTGCATTCAAAGGGGTCCTAGACATAGACCTACACTCAGTTTGTCTCGGTACATTTAGGTCTGTCAAGATGAGTGTAGACGGCAGGTTAAGGTGCTAGACATACATACACACTGCTACATGGAGTCTGTCCAGCTGTCTACACTGACCTCCACAGAGCTACATGTATCTAGACAGACTGTGCATAGGAGCCCCTTGAATGCAGTGAGTACTAGCTTGGGAAATAAAGCAGCAAGCTTTGACCGAATTTGGGTCAGATCCAACAAGTGGAGTTGCTGTTGGCCCCTCAGTCGAGATAGAGAACCCCGAGAGTCCCAAAGTGCATTTGCGCACAATGTCTCCTTGGTGCAGGCAATCAATACAGGAGAAGGGGATTGACTGTATGGGCAGATGAAGTGATAACAGCGCAATATAGTTGTGCTTGGAACTCATATATCAGCAATACAATGCAATGCTGTAGTTTACACCACCCCTGGTATTCCAGGAGCCCCATAATGAGGGCATCGTTTTTTGATAGTGGTGGCAAGAGGTCAGAATGTGGGGCCCGGCAGAGTGCTAATTGATTCGAAAGATCCTTGGAAAGGCCTGAAATTCGATCATAGACGTAGTCTTTCAGTGGCTTCAATTTTACTTCATAGTCTTTATTTTACATTTTGGCCATAAAAGTGCGGCTCTCCCACTCTCAGCCCACCAAAATCAAACAATATCGAGGATACAGAAGTGCCAGGTACTGATTGTGAGATCGTTAGTCAGATAATCCACTCACCTCACTCAAAACAGAAAAAGCCGCGCGGCTTTGCGCAAGTGCCAAAAAGCTGCATGCAGCTGTGCACAACCTGTCTATTATATGGAAGCCAACATAGTCCAACATCATGCGTGGCGTCATGAACTCGACATCTTCGCAACATCTAAATTACGCTGTCAAGTGAAACATTGATTGATGTGCTCCAAACCTATACCAAAACAACCAACTAAACACTCAAAACAACAATCAAAGGCTCTCAGAAATAGCAATAAGCTACTGAGAATATGCCAAAGACCGTGAAAGAGCACAAGTAGTCAAGAAAGCACAAGACCAGACGAGTGTCAGTCCCTTGGTCAGGGCCTAGACATAGGTTGAAGGGAAAGGTTAAGGTACTCCTCAGAGAGAACACAACCTTCACCGATCAGAACTACTGGAAAAAACGATCCAAGTAGTATCCAATTAATGGATGGTTTTGAAACCAAACAGCAAGAACAGGTAGTGTTGGGAATTAAGCTGTTCCCCAAGCAAGTATGTGTGAGAGGTGTACTCTCACTGATAGTCGATCCAGAAACAGTCAAAGACCTGTGCAATAGTGTGCAATCCGTGCAATAATGCCCAATTCCTGTACAATCCATGCAAATCCCGTACAATCCATGCAACTGTGTTCACTCAATCATGTTCAAGACATTTCTGATAACCAAACTTCTTATTCCAAGCCCAACCAGAAGGTTTCACAATGACAAGTCCAACAACTGACTGTGCTCACAATGCCAACCTCAGAAATAAAACCCAAGTTGCAAGTGTTATGCCCACTAATACAGGGATAATTCTGTACCATACTGATGAACTCCTCTAAGTATTCATACAGTGTCCACAATCACATGTAAGTAAGAAACAATCATACGAAAGAATGTCCTCTGCTAGCAACAAGATGCCCAAGCCCTCTGCCCTAGCCCTGAGCCGTTTATCCATTGGGAAGGTATCTGCACAAGTAATGTGATTGGCTGCTTCAAATGATACCCGACACTACATCCTTCTCAAGGCAGCTTCCTTCTTCCATAAGGCAATACTATTCTGGTCAATGATCAATCCCATCAAGGATGACTGTTCCCTTCATGGTAACCCAGATCACTGTTGGAAAGAAGGGTTCTGGGCCTTCTTGGCATACCACGTGCTCTAGACACGGTCGCACGGTAGCCAGAAACAAGGCCCAATAATCCCACATGTGGAAATAGATACTCTGTGCTTACCCCTCTGAGAGGTACAAGTACAAAATAGTCCCTCTTTGATGTGTTCCAGAGCAAGCACCTGCCGGTTCACTGAGTAGTTTCCCTACTCATTGTACCTGTTACTCTGTGATCATTGCCCAGCCAAATGCACAGAGACTATAAATTGACAGAAGTAAGAGATAGTACTGAGAAATAAGACCTAAAACGCGCAAAATCTGCGGTGTTCAGGTATAGTCTTATTTCCTGCACATCAACATCATGATCACATATGATGTTGGTCACAAGATTTGCCTTCGCTCCGCTCCGGCAGGAGTGCAGATGGATAGAAAAGTAAGTGTATGAAGATCGAGTATATATTTCGCATTAATAGCACAATTAGGGTGTCATGGGGTTGCACACCATTGCCAACTCGGCATTCATGATATGCCAGCATCGTGGATTTCAACTCGATGCCAGCGACGCCAAGGTCCTGCGAGAAATCAAGAATGTCCTGGATATGTCCGTCAGGTTACCAATATGAAGCTGAACAAAACTAACTGGGTCTTACCATCGGAGACTAGGATGTATTCGAAACAACGAAGGGATCACTCCGAATGTGGATCAGTATGTAAAAAATATGAAAACGAACTGTGTGCGAGAAATGTAAAGTTGAAGCGAAGTCAGTGATTGCGTATGAGGCAGCGAGTATGCTGTCAACGGCCTGAGCGAGAATCGTATCAGGAGCGTGGACATCCTGGGAACACAAAAGGACCTGTGCGGCTGCACGGCACCTGCCTAGAACATTTGAGAGCTTGAGTGCGTTCAGCCAACTGTAGATGCTGTGGAACAACTTGCCTTCCTCTTGATTCCTAAAAGTTCTAAGAAAACTCATGACGGTGAAGGTCAGCCATCAAGCAGCATGCTATTGCAGAGTGAAGGAACTGACCGATCAAAGAACACGAATTGGTGATGCGAGTTACAGTCCGTGCTACTAGAGGAACTTCAACCGCTTAAGAACAATATTTTGAAACATTAGCAACTTGAAGCCCAGTTGAATTGCATTGTGTTGCCAAATGGCGAACAAAAATTCGCGCGGATTGAGCCATCGTGATGATGAAATTCACCCAACACACTCGCAAATTAAATTTGAAGTGTAGACTGCATTTCGGTTCTTGATTGGACTGATAGAGGGTGAGAAGGAACCGAGTTGAATTATTATCTTGAAAGAGTGGACAGACAGATCACAGTTTGACTGAGGGAAGAGCGGGACTGTAGAGTGATACTGTACCATTTGATTCAATTCGAATGTCACGCGTCACAGGACCCGAAATTTTCGAAAATTTTCGAAACTGTCACAGGTCACCGAGCAGATTTTCGAATGTTACAAAAAAGTCACAAAATCGGTCAAAAATAGGCGAAAAAAACCGTTTTTTTTGCCTGCGCGGCCAAGCTGTGCCTCAGCATTCACATGAAACGCCAGTTACGTGAGTGGATAGTGGCCACCATTTCCAGCTTCTGCATGGTGTGCTGGCGAGTGCATGAGTACAATGGATATTCAGGAAGAGGATACCTGTCGGTTCAATTTGTGCGACTTCCGAAGACAATCAGACAAAAACTGAGGGTAAGCGAGCGAATTTTCGAGAACTAGTTCATTTTCAAGCACAGTTTCAAATGTATTAAAGCTTGCTGGGACCTAGCTGTGCTATTACACAAGGACTTTTGGCCATTTTCGAAATTTTTGGTGGTGTCACACCTTCCTCAACAAATTTTCGAAATCCTAGGTTCGAATCGGCCTGTCACAGGTCACAACCCCGTTCGAATTGAATGAAATGGTACAGTAAGCAATATTGAGTTGACGGCTTGAGGTTGCGCTTGCGAAGGCTTGAGAGGAGAACATAAAACGAAGATGCAGAGGCTTGACGACGTCACAATCCATGAGAGCTTGAATTTGTCTTGCTGCGGAGCGGTCTTGGGAAGATTCGAGATCCTGAGGGTTCGAGATCTTGAGAGTTTGACGATTGTTTGTTTGACACCCCATCCTTTTGTGCAGGCCTTGAGTGGACGATGTAGAGGCATGTGCTGTGTCGGGAATAGAAAGGTTCGACGGCACGATGCTCCGAAAGCTAAACTGCCAGATGAATGAGGCATCGAGGCGACCAAAACAGTGGAGCGGGCGGAGATCGTGCAGGCAAGAGACGAAATAGGAAGCAACAAACATGTACACATGAAATCAGGACATCTGCTTAAGATACGAAGAACGAGCTGGAAGAATACACAGCCAGAACACGCGCCTCGGTGGTCGAGATCGGCAGTAGGATTACTTACCCCTTTCTAACAACTAGTAGTAAGATATCCAAAGGCATCGCTGGCAATGGTGATGCTCGACGAGTCGAGGGCGGCGTGGACGGGACAAGCGATGCGAGACAGGAGATGTATTGGGAGGCAACTAGCAATGTCGTAAAAACGGCGATGTGTTGGCAGCATTAATAGATGGAGAGGAGGCAAATTTGATTGGAACAGCTTATATGACATCCGGAACGTTCGAGGATAGACAAAAAGGCAGGCCCAGATAAATTTTGATGATTTCGTTGCCGACTTGAACACGCTAGGCCTTCCTCCCATGCGGCTTCCTCACCTAGAAAACATTGAACTGGGGAATATATATCGATCTCCGCCCTCAGCATTGCATACGAAAATCCAATCCAGAGCTTCTACCATCTCATTCGGGCGGATTTTGGAGTAATCTTGGACAATCAAATATACAGCTGCCCAGAGATTTTCAATCATACTATCGTGGCAAACGAGGTCAGGCGTGGGACCTCCGATGCGGCACTGATGGTGCGGTGCAGGAGGAAGTAAACTTCTTCCTCAATAATACTTGGGTTCCACCCCTGGCTTCGATCCGTCCCATATCTCATGCCCCTGGGCTCAGTCGTCACCAGCGTCTTCGTTTCAACATTTGCCATGCTCTCGGTGATGTGGACGGTGTTCTCGCTGATTGCCGGAGTGCTTGCGAGAGCTGACGATGGTAAGTTGGCACTCCCGGTTCCCTTTGTGTTAACTGATGCTCGTCCCACAAGGAAAAGCGCTACGCAACCCCACGGGGAAGAAAAATACGTTTGAGCAGTCTCGAACGTGGGACAAAAAATTGGAGACCGGCATGGAAGATACCGAGTACATTGAATTGCGGGCGAGATAGTCGTGTCTTACTTACCTTCCAGAGGTGGAGGGCAGCGAGATCATTTTGCTTGGAAATCAACAGGAGTTCGATGCAGTGGAGAGATTGAAGCAGGAAGAAATGCAAATGCGGGTTGCCCTATCCCAAATCAGCGCCGCGTTGAAATAGCATGGCCTCACATTTGGGAACAAAATTGTGTTACTTGCACATCTGCTCCTTTAAAGAATTCGAATTGAGACAGAAATCATCAGAATGACGGCTCGGCAAGCGGTGGCGCAACAGCTCGAGCCTCGGAGCACGAGGAGGATCTGAAGACGTTCAGGGAGGATGATATCACCCTGCAGATGAAGTTGAACACAACGCGCATCGGAGTTGAATTTCGGCCAGTGACCGGGATTTGAATGCGGAAATTGAATGAGCTGAGCCTCGAGTCGCGAGTTCAACGCAACGACTGAACAATTGGTCAGCCTATGGTATTGATACTCCCGCCGAGCCATGCACGTACCCATCTCGGTGAGGCGGTAGTGCCGGCCACTTCTCCCAGCCCTAACAGAGAATGGTCTCGACGGTGGCGATTATGCTGGTGAGGCCACGGGTCTCGATACTCAGGTGGACAGGCGATTGAAGATCCCCGATGTTTCGGGGGATTTGGTTTCTTTTGCGCGTTTCCAGAGCTGCCAGGAGTTTCAGCTGACCTGAAGACGACAAACAAGATTTAGGACTCACAAGTGACAACACTGATCAGGGCAGCCGTGATGACCACATCGCACACCGTCCAATGGCGGGTGTTTCAGCAGCGAGCGGTCCTAGGGTCGCAAGCACGCGATAAGTGGTTTGAAGTAAAAGTCGGCACAGAACATGTTTATTGCAGGTACTGTTTGACAGGCAAGGTAGATGTCGATCTTTCCCGTGGATTCCTAGACGGGAAGGAGAGGGAAAACGGGACGAGATAAACGAAGCGGCGATAAATTTGTGGGAACAGCGTCCCCAAAATTTGCGGATATCTTTTGGGTGTGTGTGGAGGGTTTGGCTGGGCCGGCTTTGGCGAGCTTCGGGGCGCAACGGGAGCGGCCGCCGGAAGAGCAAGACGGGCCAGACCGGAGCACGGAACAACCAAACCCGTACACAAGGGCTGCAAAGGGAAAGGGTGCGAAACGAACCCAAAGCAACCCCGAGGAGCGAAAGCTCTAAGAGCAAGGCTCGTGCGAGGGTGAGTGAACGGGCCCCGAGGACCCCAACGGAGCGTAGCGACGAGCGATGTATAACGTGGAAGACAGATAAATTTCCGAAACGTACATATACGCAATGGTCAATTGTCAATTAAGAGAGAGTCTGCATCCGCCGCAAGTCCGTGATTGTCGGCAAACTCTCGAATCCGTGCGTCCCAAGCGCGTGTAATAGCCAGAGGCAGGATGAGCTGCAAACGCCGCCAGTAAATCAGAAAACATAGGGATGACCACCCTCCTAGTTTCATGATCACTTCCGGTGCGACACCGGCGACAAGGAGGGCCAGAGCGCCTCCAATTCGATAGCTGTGCCCGAAAACCGTGTCGAGCCTACCCGCCTTGTAAATCGCATCCGTTGTACGAAGGAAAAGATCCTTTGTGAGCGGTTTCCAGCCTTTTTCTGTGCGGAAGGCGAATAGCAGAGTGTCCCGTGGGGGCGAGTGATTGACGCGAATGTGGTTCAGCCATGCCCAGTGAGGACATAAATCTGTATCCTCCCCCAAGACTTCGGTGAGGATGAGCTCGCCCCCGCGCGTGCCGGTCGTTTTGGTCCAGACCAGGTGGATACCGATAATCTCTCTGCCATTCGCCTTCGAGTGCGCGATGCGCGTATCGCGTGTCGTGTCGTGTTCTTTCGAGAACTTATTCGCGCTAGTTATCAGTGTCTCACCCAGGCGACGACAGCCGTGAAAAACGGCGAGGGCATTGGCCCACACTGCTGCCCCAAAACTGGAATGTACGTCGATGGCGGCACGTACAGCACGTAGGTGCTTCTTGGTGACGGGTCCTCTCTCAGGCCGCTTAAATTTCGCACCAGCCTTGTCCGCGGCCTTCTTCAGGCCGGGAAGGAGTGTTTCATCGCCGTGCCATTCGAGTCCATTGTACGTGTGCCAGAGGTGCAATCCGTTCAGCCAGTTCCGGATGCATTTGTCCAGAGTAGTAGCCGCTGGTCTGCTGGGACGTGCGGTCGGAAAGCGCTATGTGCGATCTGATTCTTGGCAGTGGATTTACGAGGCTTTTTCTGGTGTAGTGACAGTGTGGCTGCTTTACGGATGTTGTTCATGTCGGTTTCCAGGTCCCCCGTGCGAGAAAGGGATGAGACGTGCCCATCTACGAATGGTATGGACAGCACGTCCTGAGCTTGTTCATGCGTTCGACGTGCCGGCGAGGCTGAGCGAGCCCGGTTACTTTGCTTCAGCCGTGCCACGTTTATACGCAGGTCCGGTATGTCGAAGAATGGCTCGGTGAAGGTGAAGCTGCACGGTGATTCGTGGCGTGGCGTCTCCATTTGCTTCCGCGGAAAAAGATCCCCGAGCGGATCAAAATCGTGTCCGAGAGGAAATGCTCTGCTACGATTAACATACGGCGAGTATATAGTGCTACACGACATACGGAGTCGACGGTAGTGCAAGTGAATGTACAACGGTATTACAGGTGCCCGTGGGATCAAGAAAACGAGACGGTGCTGATCTGTCTAGTGATATCGGGTGTCTGTTATGCTATGTTAGCGAGCACCGATACGACGTTCCGTGTGACGTACGGATTGTTCGTGTCCAAAGCCTCGACGGCGGTGGCGACATTCTGGACAAACGAGCGAGGAGCGGCAAGCAACGAGCGAGCACAGGAACGTGGGTTATGAAAGCCGAAAGTGCTGACAACGGTGTCCAGATCACTCATGTCTTCCGGAATATCTTTTCGAACTCGCGCGGTAGCTCGAAGTTGCGCCAGAGGCGATCGCGTGGGAGTAGCGAGGAAGGGAGGCTGCGAGAAGGTGCGTCCGCGATGTTGTCGGCGGAGGCAACGTACACGATGTTAGGGGTCACGTTGATCCCTGTCAACACTGCGTACGTGCGCCGCGCGCAGAGGTTGATCCCAACGTTAGGCGATCGCCCCTTTTTGTGCGCGCCAATAGCGCCCTTGTTATCTGATCGAATGAGCAGGTGCTCGTCGCGGTACCCGAGCTGCTCGAGGAAAAGAGCGCACAATTCGATGGCAACGGATTCTAGCCAGCATATGTCGGTGCCCGGCTGCTTCCAATTCGGTTTCAGTTGCAGAGCGTGCCACTTTGTGCCAATGACCACGGCTATGCCCCACGAGGTGCTCGCATCTACGAAAATGCCGACGTCGCGTAGCGGCGGGAGAGGGGATAGCTGTCGAAAAAAGGAGGCGTCGAGGAGTTTACGTTCCCACCATATCAGCGCCTTTTTAATCGATTCGCTTAGCCATCGCAACGAAAATTTATTCGACTTGAAAGAACTCATTCCGTTCGAAAATACGGCGAGACGAGACGATCCTTCCTTGTAGACGAAGGTGACATAGCAGAGGGAGCCATGGATCTCCTGCAGTTCGAGCAGTGTGAATTTTTTCGAAGTGCGAATGCCTTTCAGCATGTTCTGTACGCGCGAAAGATATTTAAGGCGTTTCTCCATCGGGAGCGACACGCGACGCGTCGGGAAGTCCCATTCCAGGCCGAGGAAAACCGTTGTATCGAGGAAAGCATCGCCCGTCTTCGTAGGATGCCACGGGATACGCAGCTCGCGTATCGGGTCGAGTATCGAGTTGCGATCGAATTTGTACGTGTAGGGCGGTCCCTCGGGCGCACTGGGGAAACGTACGACGTCGCAGTCGTCTTCGTATTTCAGTTCACGAGCGTGGTGGAGCGTAGCAACCTGCCAAATGTCGACGGCGGCGTTGACAATTTGCCCTGCGTTACTGCTAGCTGGTTTTGCCCCGAACGGATGGCAGTGGTCCAGGTAGAAGAGCTCATCGAATGAGCAGACAAGCCACGGTTTGTGTGCGGGTAGGACGGGGCAGGTCCGGTGGAATGATTTTACGTCGAACGCGCAGGCTTGCGTGCCGGCGGGTGCAGTGGCGACCTGCAAGAATTGAGTCAGATGCTCGTGCGAGACTCATACGATTACGAAGGCGAGACCGCGGGGCCCTGCGCCATGTAGCAATCCTCGGGTACGAATACCTCGGCGAGGTTACTAGACGAGAGGCAGCACCGAGTGCTGACTTCCGGGCTCGAGCCACAGGAATGAGACAGCGGGTGTCACGGACCCATAACGCATCAATGCTGGCTGCGCGCACGAACACCGAGCACGGCGGTGTTGGTATTACGAGACGAGCGAGGGCTCACGATGAGCTCGACCTCGCCTTTGATACTGCCTGGGCGGTTCGAGAGACGTTTAACATCTCTGAGACCGCGCCCAAGGTTTATCGTATCAAGTACGAATAGCAACGTGACCCAGATAGAGAAGAAAGGAAAAGGAGAGAGGGAGGGTTGAGCGAAAACTCACCAGTTCGGCCATTTGCGAGGGCATGTCGAAGCGGGTAGGGAAGTCTTCTTTGTCAATATGGTCGTTGACGGACGGCGTTCCGCTCGAAGGATCGCCTTTCGACAGGTGGCGACACACGCGTTTCTTGGGTTCGAGGCCGGGCCCCTGATCCTGCGTGGCGACGATGAGCGGCGAAGAGAAGAACGGTCCTCGACAGATCCGCTCCATCTCCTCCCTGGTATACGGTCCCAACATCCGGCCCTTCGAAATCTCCGTGTCGAGATATTCCCGGATGATGTCGCTGTCTTCGAGGGCGGAGCGGTGATTCGGTATGATAATTGTTTTGTCGAGCTCAGGAAGGCGTCCCAAAGGAAACCCGTGTCGCAGGTGATGTGTGAGCTGTGGGTACCTGTCGGTCAGGCTGTGCTGGGCGAGTAGTCGGTCGAAAGCGTCGGCGTCGTAAGGTTGGGTGACGCGATCAAGAAGCAAGTCAAGCGGTTCGCTCCCTAGCGCGGGGCGGTCGTGAACAAAAGGCAGCAGGTCTGGATAGGATAATTCAGCGCTCGGCATGTGCTAGGGGTCTTCGCGAAACCCCGACTGTCTAGTCTCAAGAAATGTGTCCACGTCAAGCTGCTCTGCCTCGTCCCCCTCAAGGAACAAGGTTTCCTCCCTGGACTCGTCCGCATGCGTCGTTGCGGGAGAGAGCGGGATGGGGGGCCGCCGCATAAGGAGCAGCTGTGAATCCGAGATGCGGCGTGCTTTCCCTCGCAGTTGAGGCCGACGTTGTACCTGATGCAGAAGGAGGCGTCGGCGGCTCCGTTGACTGGACGCACTTCTTTGCCGTCGACGCGCGCGTGATGTGCTGTACCATCCCGAAAGGAATGCGACGTGGGAGGGTGTTGCCCAGCTGAGTGCGGTAGCGTGCAGATGATACAGGAATTGTCGCGCTCGCGAGGTGGGCCATCGTTTCGGGAGTTACCTCCCTTGTCCTTCCGCTGGCGTTTGGCGCCGCCGTTCCCGTCGTCGGTCGCGACACGTTTATTGGTCGAAGGAGCTTGCTGTAGACCTGGGGAGGTAGCAGGAGTAAATGGGCTAAGGGAGGAACGGAACCCTGCGGCGCCCGACAGCCTGCGCGTCTCGCGCGCCTCCGCGGCCTCGTGCGCCTTCATCGTCGCCGACAACTCCCGCACCCACACCTCGTGATCGAAAAGGGTGTTCACCAACACGCCCTTACGCATCTCATACTCCTGGGGGTACCAGAAGTGAAAATGGGTGTCGAACCACTTGTTCTTTTTAAAGAACTGGATGTGCTGAGCATACTCCGTATAAGGAGAGTGCTGGGGATTTGCTGCATCGTGCTCTATGCTCAACTGCTTCATAGCTGCGAGGAGGTTCATCGAACACTGTAACCAGGTGCTCGGGGTCAAACTCGTCCAGTCATCAATCCCGCCGTGCAACATCGTCATCTCCTCGCATTTCAACACGTCGAGCTTGATCACCGACGTCCCCTGGCCGATACGGATCGAAGTTGTCGGCAGGGAATGCGGGCTCTCGTTTGCAGTACGCAAAATCGAAGATTTCCACCATTGCAATGGCGGGTAGATCTTTTGCCCCAGCGAGACCAGAAACACCTTCGGTATTTCCACTTCATCGTCCACAACAGAAGAAAAAGAGACGGGTTTGGTCATGACTAGCGTACCGAGGCTGGGACCGACTGCCTTCGCCTTCTCCTCCTCGCGCTTAGACTTCTCCGCGGTCTCCTCGTCGGCGGCCTTGATACGTTCCATGGCGAGCCATTGGACCAAAGACGAGGGAAGGGGGCCGGTGGCATCCACAAATTCCTTCGAGTGCAGATACATCCTCTTGAGCGTCGGCGAGTACGCGTAGAGCGGTTGGAGTGGCGCGCCTACGTCCAAGTTGCCTACTCCGGCGGTGGTGGCTCGAGCCGTCTTGAACGCCAGCGTCTGCTGAATACTAGTAGCGTTGTTAGCCTCCACCGTACGGTTCCACGCATTCAAATCAGCAGGAGAGAGAGCCGCTGGCGGCTCAATGTCCCCTGGACGCGTCATATACGCATCGCAGTCGAAATTATCGGGAAGAGGCTTGGGAACTCCTGCGCGAGAGTTTTGCGTCATGTCGGATACGAAACGAAAAAATAACGGGAGGATGAGTGCGAGAAAGAGAGCTTTCTTGCTCAGACGAGTACAGACGAGAGCAAAATGGTACGATCGTGATATGATGGCTCATATCACGGGACGCGGAGAATCCTATCTAATCTCATCTACTTTGCCTACCACCTAGCGCGGCTCGCAGGCTCGCCTCCGCTTGGCTCACAACTTCGCAATGATAGCGTTCATCGGTGCACAAAGTACTGAGCACAAGGTAAGATCTTGAGAGGATTTGATTCCAGTGAACACAGCCGAGGATTTGATTTGAGAAAGGAGAGCAGCGAGCTAGGTGGCTGCAAGTGAAGCAGAGGTGGGTGGTGGTGGCGGGAAGAGAAAGAGGCAGAGTGATCGGATCCATTCGGCGATCACGTCAATTTGTCGGCTCCGAAAGCTTGATTACCTACCACCACGACGTCGGCTTAGACCGGTAACCGATCTGTCCATGGAGCAAGCTGTCGATAGACAGACCGGTCGATCTCGTTATTAATTTGGGTCATACGCATTGGTGATGCCATTGGTCATGTGAAAGTCACGTTTGATGCCCAATCAGTGGCAGTGTCCGTCAATCAAGAGCTTTCCGCGAGCGCGTCGCGTTCTTTCTGTCCTCTTCACTATCTTTTGGTTGTCTTTCTCCGCTGCTATACTCTTCTCTCGCCATGACAGAACCTCTTGAATATGTTCCGATACCTCCGAGCAGCAAGCCGATCCTTTTACGAGCCTTGCAATACCATAAAGCCATACGAACTATGGATCCACAATTCATGCCCTCCACTCTGTTCGTGATTCGAATGCTGGATGCAGAAGATGTCCGTCACTATGCGAGGATAATATTACCACTTTACCGCCATCCAACTCCGCTGTTTCTCGCTGGCCTCCCGGACGACCAGCAAATTATGGTCTTGCGTGCATGCTTGCTTGTCTTCACTGTGACGCGAGGACGACTCGTTCCCCACGAGCTCCAGCTAGAGGCTGGTCTTTCTGGTGCCAATGGGAAGGAATGTTTTGTTATCGCTCGTACTGGCTGGGGGAAGACCCTCTGTATCGCTATTCCGCTGTTGCTCGCGCCGGAACGCATTTCGATTACCATCTCTCCTCTCAAATGTCTTCAGACAATGCACGCGCGTGTCTCAATGGGCTATAGTCTCTTTTCTGATCTCTATCCAGGTATCCGATTTTTTGCAAAAGTTTGGAATCAAAACGGTTGCAGTCAACGAAGACACACCAAACTGTCCTGAGTTATGGTCGGTAAGTGCAAAGGTGAATCTTGAGACTATAACTCTGAATGTCTCAGGCAATTTCGGGAGGCCGGATACCACATCTTATCGTACAGCCAGAACAATTGTCAACGACACATGGACACTTACCCAGGCTGGCTCGACTTCTTGGCAATCACAAATTTGTCGCACGAGTCGGAAGAGTTACCGTGGATGAATGCCACAACATGTATACAGCTGGCTCTACTGTGAACGGCAAACCGCCTTTCCGACCATCATATGGTGTCCTACCTCACCTTCGCACAAAGCTAAACAAAATTACTGCATGGTCTTTTCTATCTGCGACTATTCCTTCCCACATCTATGACCACATCCACACGACTATGGCAATCGGTCCTTCCCCCACCATTATCCGGGTATCTCCCAATCGACCGAATCTAATATACGCTACGCACATTCTCGTTGGATCCCGCGGCAACTTCCACAACCTAGATCCTATCATTCCAGAAAACTTCCACCCTCCCATGCGTCTCCCCTGGCTAATCATTTTCCACGGAAACAAGACTGAATCTGCTGGCGCTTCGCAATATCTGACCTCGAGGTTGCCGCCAGCACTTCGAAACCTTGGCATTTGTCGTCATTATCATTCTGACATGTCACGAGAATACCTGGAGGAAGTATATGCTAGTTTTGCGGACGAGGAAGGTGCAACACTGATTTTGAATGCGACTGCTGGTGCTAGGGAGGTAAATGGCCTTTCATTCACGAGTTTACATCTATCACATTACCTCACAGGGTCTCGACGTCGCTGGGATAGACGGCGTCCTCATTTATGGCGTTGTGGCCGATATCCCAACGAAAACCCAGTGGGATGGCCGGGCGGGTCGCAGTACCGATAAAGACGCTTTTTGTGTTCAAATGGTGGAACCCTGGGTGGCCGAAATTGATTCTACTCAGCTGCAGATTGATCCTCGCGACCCCGACCGCCCCCTCGCAGATGAAGCGCTGACGAAAAAAAATCCGACCAAGCGAGAACGTACAGGACGGGCTTCGATTCATTACGCGACATCATCACAATGTAAACGCGTTCTTCATGCTGCATACTATCAAGATGACTCCCCGGAAGGTTTGTTTGTGTCTTTTAAATTATGCCAACCCAGTCTAACTGTTGTCATTAGCACTACATTACACGGGCAGATGGTGCTGCGACTCGTCCGACCATCTCGGCAACACGTTTGCACTGGAAAAATTGTTCTTGGGACCAATTTATCAGGAACCACCAGCTTCTGCGCCTGCAAAACGTCGACGAAACGTATATCGGCCGCCCAAAGATCGTCCCGAGCTTGAAGCACGTCTCCTGCAATGGAGAACTTCAGCGCACGCCACCTTCAATTTGCGCGCCATTCGTCCACCTACTTTCATTCTCGACGCCGCAGCAATCAAAAATTTAGCTATGGCTCGTGCATCCTCAATTACTTGTTCAAACGATGTCACCGTCTTCTTGAAACAAAGTCTGGAGTGGGCGTCGCTCTGGGCAGCACAGGTATTTGAGATCATTGCTAACTATAGACCAGGAGAGCAGGATGAGGATGATAGCAGCAGCGAGGAGGAGACTCTATCCAAGAGGAGAAAGTCCAATTGGCTCCATTGTCATTCTTACAACTGTTGGATATAAGTGTAATACAGACGTTACTCAGAATGCTCCTCCACCACAATATCTGAGGTTGGAATATCATCGGTATCTTCCTCGGTCGTCGAAATGATACCTTTGAGTAACTCTCCTCGCTTTTTGTTGAAGGTACCAAGGCTCGACGATTTCAAGGCTGCCTCGCCCACCAAAAGTAAATCAGGCGTAGCCTTGGCTTGTCGGTTCAACTGCGAAACATTCAGGTGAATTTCACCGGCCTTCCGGGCTACTCTCCACACAAGGTCCGACGTGTCAACATCCTTGTGGCCGGTGCCGCAGTACGAGGCTCCGAGTGAGGCTGCCATGCTGGTTTTTATTGCGTCGAGTACGTCAATTGCAGCGGAAATATTCGCAAGTCGGTCCCAGCGGCCGTACACACCCTTCGATGCAAAAAGTTCCTGTTCAAGGTTAGAATCGTACCCACATCCCGGAAAATTGCGTGCCTTTATTTTGCCAATATTATGTTCCAAGTTCATATCCACACCTTGACCCTTGCTTTTCCCGCCCGACATGTTGAATATCATGTTGTCGCGAACCAATTCACTGGGACTCAACATGAGTAGAGGTCCGAAATATGAAGTAATAACGCACTCGAATCCATCTCCTTTCCAGACGTACTTGAGATTGTGCATGAAGTACAATATCTCGGTACAATAGTTCTTGGATCCCGCGCCACGGAAGATCATCGCCAGGTTGCCGAGCAGATCCTCCACTCGGCCGAAGTCACCAGCAGATATGGCTCGAGTCACCTCAGCGACATGCAACAGGTCATGAATCAGTTTCCGGATGTTTCCATGAACATTGTCGGGCGCGGATGTCGTGGTGCATCTGTCAGGCATGACGTGCTCGGAAAGTATCTTGTCAGCGGTGGAAAGGATCTGTTCCTTCGTTGGTTTGGTAGCAGCGAAAGCAGATAAGGAGGTGGAGCCACATTGTATACGCCATGCGTCGAGTAGTAGTCCGTCGAGGATCTGCATAAATGCCGCCAGAAGCGAATGGTAGTCGGGTGCTTTGCCACCTAATCGTGCCTTCCCAAGCAGAACAAAGAAATAATTCAAGCTCCCTTCGGTGTTCTCGTGGCCACGGTGGGAATGGAGGATCGCCCAGATCAGGTTCAAGCATAGGTGAAAGAGTCCGATTCCCAATTGGAATACCTGAGCACGCAAAAACGGATTCAGGTCGAAGGCACGAACAGCTTTGCAGCCACGATTCAATGCCTGCGTGGCTTGGTCATTGATCGACAAAATGGCCTGGCGGCTAAGTTCTGTAGGTGTTAGTTTCAGTTGCGTGATGAATACGTCTTCATGCACTGCGAGATTGCCTGTAATTGAGTTTTCTTCGATTGTGGAGACACGGATAGGAAATTGCTTTGTTTTATAACCATCTGGAAGCGGGCGACGGGCGAGCGCGGGAATTTCTTCGTAATTTTCGAACGCTTTGCAGTAGCGGAAGAGGACGCGGATAATGTATGCAGGAAAGTTGGAATATGTGGATAGACTCTGGTCAAGAGAAGGGCAGACATCAAGATTGAAGTCGAGATCAGGGGCAGACTCTGCTCTCACAAGCAATGGATGGAGCGCCATGGCTCGAGGATTTGGATTCCGAAGTTCGTAGATTATCGTGTATGTGCCGGACTGGACTTTGGCTGGACCACCGCTGCGCTGCTCGACAAAATCCGAGGTAGAAATGTTAACGTTATCCCAGTTAGCCATGAAACCGGCGGGATTCCGGGCTGCGGTGCACGCGTCTCGATGCAATAGTCTGCAACCGAAGCGACCATAGTGAGTGCCGAGTCAAAGGACTTGGAAAGCCCAAGATTTTGCAGAACTTCGATGCTCTCTCGGGAACATCCGTTCTTCCACCAAAAGAGGGTCATCGGACCAGCGAAGTCGGAACAGTTTTGCGACCGGCGCGATGCAAGCTGACCAATTATGGAATAGAGTGCCTATTCCAATGTCAGGTATATCTTTGCAAAGCTTGTGTACTACGAACCGTGTCGGAGGATTTTTTCTTGTTCTGTGCGAGACCTCGTTCAGTATTCAAAGCGGACGAAAGAATTTTCACAACATCAGCAGCGAGATTGTTGGCAGGGGAGACTACATTGTCCTTCAAACTCCAGGGACGCAAGAATGTGGGTGTCATCTTGCTGATACTCGGTGCTGTGCTGTGCCTTCACCATTGCATCCATCTGCGAGGAGACGATCTCACAAGCAATATCGATGGCTCGCGCAGCACCCCAATCACGAAAGATTCGTTCACCACGTTCATCTCCGACAATGGCATCCAATAATTTCCTCATCGAAGCACCAGAATGTCCAAAAAACTTGGCGGCATAGTGGCTATCGTTCGTGAGAACATCGAGTAAAAGATCAGCAGGCGAGAGCCGATTGTCACGTAGAAGTCCCAGTATTGCGGATTTCTTTTGTGAAATGCTGCCATGGAGTTTTAGTTTCGGCTCTGCCTCTGCGGGAGGACGTGGAGGAGGGGTAGGAGGCTTGAGTGGAATTTGTGCTTCTTCTACTGCATCGAGTAAATGCATGGTTTCGTCAACGTCGAATGGGGAAGAAGTATTGACAGTTGATGATGGTGTATGGAATCTAGATGTAGCGGCCGAACCGATGTCGCCTATGATAGTCGGGGTGGACGGGACGAATGGGGTATGTAAGTCCGAGTGTGATTGAATTTTACGCAAAGGTGTGGTCGAGGGGAGACCGAAACCAGGATTGAAGTGGAACTCTGGGTATTGGAAGGTCTGTTTGCGCTCCTCGATGAGGGTAGAAATCCGTTGTGATGAGAGCGCTGTCGGGCGCGGTGCGGTAGACTTGTCCCAGAAGACATCGTAGCTGTTTGGCAGAAAGGATCTGGAAGGTGGAGGATCTGAGGTATCTGGTGGACGATTTTGGCGTCTATGGTGACTCCCGTTTGAGTGGGGCTGAAACGGGCAGACTGGAAGCACGGTGCAATTGGCCCGAGCTGGGAGCGGTGAAACCAGGACGGGGAGGACCCGGGTGGAGAGGGGTTGGAGTTGAGTATATTGGATCAGTCATAAAATTATGCAGTGCTCAGGTCGTGGAGAGGCACAACACGCAGAGAAAGAGGACAGAAAGAACGCGACGCGCTCGCGGAAAGCTCTTGATTGACGGACACTACCACTGATTGGGCATCAAACGTGACTTTCACATGACCATTGACATCACCAATGCGTATGACCCAAATTAATAACGAGATCGACCGGTCTGTCTATCGACAGCTTGCTCCATAGACAGATCGGTTACCGGTCTAACGTCGGCTACTTTACGACGCATCCCCAGCCCGCCGTTGTTCACCTCTCATTGCTCGCGCTCACCGCCGACCGCCGTTTGCTTCCGCGCCTTATCTTCTCTTCCTGCTTAGCAAGACAGGGAGCTGGTGAAGACTATGCTTTAGGGGCTTCTACTCGGCTTGTACGCTGCGCGACGCTGACATCTTCGAGTTCGGAGCTCATGGCTACTACACGCTGTCGCCATCCGACCTTACCGTGAGCAGGATTGGGTTTGTCTCATTCATCCCTGCCCTCGTTCCTCTATCCTTGATACATCCCTTGTTTATTGTCTCCACCTCTCGCGAGTTACATTTCTTCCTTCCTGCCATTGAATGTCGTGCCTCCCCTTCATCCGACGCCTTGCTCAGCGCCTACGATATCCGTGCCTCCAACGGAATCCTCAAATTCAAATGCACGGTCGTGTAGCCAACGAACACGAATTTCGATGCAGATTTTATGGCTCACGCGCGCGCATTTGATGGAGAAGGAGCTACCAGGCGCACTAGGTGCGTAACTTGTTACCGATTCTTGGTATCCGTGTCTGATGAGCCCCGGTCTCTGCATCTTACAGACCCGCCGTTCCCACTCGCGCATGCCAAAGCCCAGTAAATTCCAGACCCTCGCGCGCGGATGCTGCAATGATTCCTTGTACAATCATATCCGTGAATTACCGCCAAAGCCATGGAATCGTGACACATCCAGGGCGCAGCACAAGTGCTTCGACATTCCGACCTATCACAATGGAACGTGCCTCGACCGGTTCGCCCATCTCATCGATCAAGACCCAAGGCGAAACGTTTCAAATGACACCAGCACAGTATTGGCTTCCTGTTCCTCAACCGCGAATTGTTCGCGGACTCCCTGGGATCGACGATTCGACAATGATTACGCGGGCCGATCGACAGCACAACTGAACAGGAAGTGGTGAGCACTGAATGTTGCCGTTGACTTCGTTGGTAGTTGCTCTCGACTTTTGATCAATCAGGATTGTCTTCCGCCTCTTCTTGCGCTGATCTTCCGAACTTCACGTCCCTGCATCAGCTACGACTGTATTTCCATGGCGAAGGTTTGCGTATCGGTGTATATAACGCAGTGTGTGAATCTAGTATGCTATCCCCTCATGCGTACTTGTTCATAGCTCATTTCAGAGACGTCTTGCATCCACCGAAGATGTTCATTCCCTCCTTCTCGCTTGCTGTGCATTCTCACGGCGTCGGCATTCTAAAGATCCGAGCTTTCACCCGAAAACTGGATAATGATACCCCAGAGCGATCATACAGCTGCGCAGAAGCACAATTATCTGCATAGCAATGAACATTCCTGTCGATTTCCTTGGTGTTTGGTGGTGGCTTTCACCCATCCGTCGCGGTATTCATCTGCATTTTCTCCTTCGCTGACATGAGTACAGTACTGGTGGCCAATTTTCTTCGCATCACCTAAGGCGGTGGTTCCGGGGCGATCGCTTGACTATATATAAGACTGCGCGAGTCCGGTATGTTATCTCCGTGCTGGTACCTGTTGATTTGCGTTGCGTTCTCCCAGATATTTCCAATGAAGTGAACCAATTGGCTTTCTTGGAGCAATCCGTTCCCTCGCTGAATTTCTTCCGCGTTGAATACAAAGTGACTGTGTTAGTAGTAATGCGCACGCGGCCCAGGTTTTTGCTGGATAGCTAAATAGTAGATCTGGACCATAGGCCAAGAAACTCTCCCAACAGGAATGCGGCGCATGGAACCCGATAATCAATCACACCTGCCAGCCCCCGGCCTCTAAGAGGCGGAACCCCATATCATAAATAGGGTGATAAATACCCACATTCTGCCTTTCGCGTCTCTCCGCCTTCCCGCATAACCCACTTCACGCTCTCCACGCCCTCTTCCTCGCGCGCTTCGCATAACCTAACGAATATACTTGTCTTGAACACAATGCGCCTCTTCACCGTCTACGCACTCGTCTCCTTCGCCGTCGCGAAATCCACCAGCTCCCCCAATAGCGTCAAGAGCGCGATTTCAACGGCTTCGGCCCAGGCGAGCGCCCCCTCCGCGAGCGCAAGTGCTGCTTCTCTTTCGCCGTGTGCTCTGGCTTGCATTACGGATGCGGCGGCTGCCAGCCCTTGCAATGTCCCGTGCGTGCCTGGCCTTTGGCGTTTATCCTTTCAGAGCGCAATGAGATGCATGCTAACGCCGTTGTCGCATATAGGACAAACTTGACCTGCGTGTGCACGGACCCCAACTTCCGGGACATGTCTAACTCGTGCTTGACCGACGAGTGCCTCCCCAGTGAAGTAGGCGTCGCCCTCGGCCTCCAGGCTGCCGAGTGTGGTCCTCGTGAGTCGTGTTCCTTCTTCGCCTTGGCGTCTCCTGCTCTTTGTCGTATTTCCGGATCCGCCTCGCACTTAGGTGTTCTCTGCATGCGCTTGATCATATTTCCTTTCACCTTGTATGTTTCTGCACATAGCTGACCACGCGTCTACAGTCTCCCTCTCCGCCACCGCCGCGCCCACCGCCACCGGCCCCTTCACCCCCGCCAATCCCTTCGCTGACATTTCCTCCGGCTCTTCCTCCACCGCCTCCGGCTTAGCGTCTGGTCCCGGCTCTTCCTCCCCCTCCGCTGCACCCAGCTCCGCGTCTGGCTCCGGATCCTCCTCCCCCTCCACTGCATCCGGTCCACCGTCTGGCTCCGGATCTTCCCCCTTCCCCACCGCTTCCGATTCGGCGCCTGGCTCTGGTTCTTCCTCCCCCTCGACTACTGGCGCCACTGTTGCCCTCTTGAGTCCGCAGAGTACGATGGGGCTAATGTTAGCGATGGGTATCGCTGTGGTGGGTGGCCTCGTGGGTGGAGTTATCATCTAATCTCGCATGCATGAGGAGGTCGAGGAATCCACGACAAGGGAGAGAATGGAAGAGAAAACTATTTCTGAGATGCAATACTGTAGTTTTCGTTCAAGTCGACATGGGGTGTGACTATCCTCCAGGCCTGGACTTCAGGACCAAAACCAATGCAACTTCTAATCAGATACACAGAAGAGCTCCTTTGTTCACCTGTTGTTGAGACACCATGATTTCCACCCCTCCCAAATTGCTTTAAATGTAATCAGTCCCTTCAATTGAAATAGCTAATCAACTCCAAAGAGCTCAATCAAGCCAGAATCTGCCTCAACCACGATTATGCTGAGAATTTTTTGGATTCAAATTGGTCTGAACCAGGTTTAAGCTGGTTTAAACCACTTTGGTTTACTTGAGCAAAATTGTGTTGAGATTTTTTTGGTTTAAACCGTGTTGGTTTTGAGCAAGATTGTGTTGAAAACTTTTTGGTCTAAACTGGTTGGAATCAGTTTAAACCAGTTTGGCTTAAACCATGCCTGTTTCTCCATAGAAAGCCAGGCTGCCTATAGGCCCAGTTTAAACCGATCCTCACGTTGGCAATGTGGCAGTTTAAACTGGAACCACCCTATTACAGCTACTCACACATCACGCCAAATTTTTATCCTCATTTATTCATTTTCTTGCAGACCTATCAAGTATTCCGTTTTGTTGGCGGTCCTACTTTTAATATTATCATGTACCGACGAACCAACCGACCAGCTAAGCGTGAGCTAAACACCCAAAGAGGCAGCTGCACAAAGGAGGAAGGGAGGGACAAAGGCGAGTTGCTCCAACAAGCACTGATGCCGACAAATGACCGGCGGGAACGTAGATGGCAGCGGGAACGGAGGCGAAGCGAAACGTGGGCGTAGGCGTAGGCGAGTCGAAACGAGACGAAATCGAAGCGTGGACGTGGACGTGGACGATGGCGAACGAATTGACTTGAGCTGCACGATGTGGGAGCAGAAAAGTGTGTATTTTGAAATAGATACAGGCTATATAGCTGGTGGTAACTAAGTGGATGAAATATAAAATGTGGAGCATCAGGATATCCAGGAACAGGGAAAATATGAAATAAGGAGAAAGAGTATGAAGATGTGCAGTGGGAAAATAAATAAACCGAAAGGCATATGGAAACATCGATATAAAAGGAAACATACGGGGTCTAGGCGCTGAGAGGCTCTGCGGCGGCTGTGTGAAACGATACGAACGTCGGAGGGTGAAGGTGACGCGTCCGGAGGCAAACCAGAGTGAGTGGAACAAGGAGCAAGTAGCGCGACGCGTTTGTTTGTACCGGACGGTGATGCCAAAATGATCGGGAATTGTGGGCGCTTGGCGTGCCAGCGTGCACGACAGTACCCATCTCTTTCATTTGCAGTCTTGGGTCTTCCGTACTTGATCAATTAAATCACTCGCCTCGTGCTTTCTAAGGAACACATACAGTAACTTGAAGTACATGTTACTGTAGTAATTCGACCAAAGGCTCATGGGGTGTCACCCGTCACCTCAATTGTTCAGTGGTACTAAACAAATTGTTCATTCCTCGGCAATCACACCAAAATTACCTTATATGGAAGTCCGGCGTATGCCGGTGCCAAAAAAAAAAGAAATTGGCATTTTCTTGCTTTTTTAGGCCTCAAAATCCAAGTGTCACCGCCACCTATGTCAAAATTGTTCAGTTCACGGACGCCCGTCACACGTCGCCTGAACCTTTCGTCGAATTATTACAGTAATGCGCACGCAGTAGCTCCGTTCTTTCGTCTGTTCACTCAAGTAATCCGCATGTAACGCGTTGGGCAGCGGCATACTGATCCTGAATCGATACACAATCTACAAATCTAACGATGTACAACCATTTAATCTTTATCTGATTAATCTACCTACCTACCCAGCCCACCCATCGATATCGCTGAGCGGCTCGAAAGTTCTCGGGTTGAGACGAAGCTCCGCCACGAAGGCACACGATGTCCTAAGCAATCAAAGCCCGGATGATTCATATTTACGGCGCAGGATCCATGTAGCGATGCGAAGCGCAAAAGTGGCCGGCGAGCGCCGAATCGGCGGACATGGCGTCCGGCAAAACGGCGCATCTCGATTTGAACTTGATTTGGAGTTGCCGTACCGTGCGGTTTTTAATTTACCGCACCGTTCGGCAGGCGAGGAGAGTGTGTGACAAACAAACTACTCGAAAGTGGGAACGGCTCGGAGGGCAGCACATTGCTCACAGATTTGTTTGACGCATCGAAAAGGGAGGAAGTGCATTGAAGATCTGAGATATCATTCCGAACTCGTGGCCAGCGAGCAAGAAAGCTGGGAGGCAGTTAAAGTACACAAAATATGCGCCAGGGATGAGTTCTGAGGGACGGACGACGTGGCTTTGGAGCGGAGAGGTGTCACGGGTTCGGAAAGCGAGGTTCGGGTGGGTGTTAGAACGAGGTGGGCAGTAGTCGCACTCTCAGAATCATGCACAGACGGCATGCTATTAGAAAAGACGCTGGTAGACGCGCAGGGCGAGAGTGGGCAAAGGGTTAATTGGGTTCGTGGAAGCGAGACGCACGCCGTGCGATGTGGGATGGCTTGCAAGTTGGACTTAAGTATTCGAGATCAGGTATCCATTCTCACAGCACGACTTAGCAGCGGACAAGCGGCACGGCAAGCGAGGTAGGCGTTGGCGCTGCAGCCAGTGCGCAGTTGACGGGCAGCGTCGCGCACGTACTCGCGTGAGAAGCGACACAGAAAAAACGGCTAGACGCCCACCGCTCTTCGGCGCTCATCGTGGCTGTATGAGCCGCCGAGACGCTTGTCGGGCGGCTGTCGACTACCGACATTCTGTTAGCGGCGCGGGCGGTGGGAGGCGCACACGGCGACGTCACCCCTGGAATGGGATTGGAAGGAAGCACAAACGGGCGAGTCAGCTCGGGCTTGGACTGAATGTGTGGAACAGACGCACCGCTAAATTTCGTAATGCCCCGGAAGCTGAGGCGTGCTTTCGCGTCCAAATGAGATTGACAGCGGCGGTGAGTTCTATCCACAAGGCGTAATTGAGGCCGGCGCGTCATCACGGAATGCGAAGTTGCCCGTAGGGAAATGCGCGGTCAGCGGGCGGCGTGGCAGACTTACGCGTGAGAGAAGGAACAGAGTTACAGTAGACGCGCGCAGCGAGTGGACGGAGGGCGCAGCGCCAGCGTTCGTGGCTAAAGGGACAGCGAAGACGTAGTGATAACGTCGCAGAAGGCGGACGGTGCTCGTGACGGTCGATAAAGGAATACGTGGCACAAGCACCAGCGAATGGACAAATGGTGGTGGTCATGCAGGACGAAGTGATTACGACATCGTGGCGGTGCTCTCTAGCCCGTTGGCATTGATCGATGATCCGACACGCGACTTGGAAGCTCCCTAAAACCCGCTACCGCGACACACGTTTTACAGTAATTCCGGCACGGTGCAGAAATCCGACACACCTGACTAATACATATCTCCCAAAATCCGACACACTTCCTCAAAATTCGCTCGTACTCTCTAAGTTCCAGCTTGCCATCGGAATGCTCATGGTGATGGCATCATACGCCCTCATGGTCTGCGTGGAGCCCACTCACCAAACGTACTCAGATTAAACAAGAGGAGTTAATTTCCTTGCGCTCAATTTCACCGTGCTCAGTAACGTATCCATGAGGCCAAATTTCCGTGTTAAATTTGTAGACGAACTATGTGTTATAGGCGGTGTAATGGCGCGCCAGGGAGCGAACCCGGGATTCCCTGATGGAATACTTATGAGGCCACTGGTTGCCATGTCCGACGTTGTTCGGTGTCTTACTCGGGCCACAGGTACTGCCCTTCTCCTCCCTTCATTCCAGCTGCTTGTCAATTAGTCTCCCATTTGAGCTAATTAGCACTGCCGATTCTGTATAACCAACTTGTGCTTTCGAGTAGAACCAACTGCTCCCCCATGTTAAGACTTGAATATTCAGATACAATGGGTAAATAATTCAAGTTGATTGTACACTGCGAAATAAATTTTGCACCTTGGACGTCACTGGTGCTGAACTATGAGAACATCATCTGTTTGGAGATGCCGAGCTCCCGGCCTGCGCCGAGAATGTAGGTGTTTGATAGCCGACGGGTTTCCGCTGGAAACCAGGGTGCCAAATAGAATTATCCCATCCCCTGGGCTAATCAAGTTAGTTGCAGTGTTCGTATGTACCACCTAAAAAAAAAAGAAAAGAAAAGAAAGGAGTAGGATCCTGAGTGTAAGACAAGTCACGTCCTGTTTCTCTCCGCCGTGCGAGGTGATCGCTGAAACTTGAAGTAAGGCTTCCTCACTGGTAAGGTAATCAATGAAGCGTAGACGGCTGAGTTTCAAAAAAGGCTCTCGGACAGATGGAGGAATTTTATAAATAGGATCATTCAGTATGAAAGTAGGAGTTAGCACTTGAATATCCACTTGTGATCCCCGCGCACTGATATGCAGAGCCACAAGGACGCACCGCAAGATGCCAAAGGCTCAGATTGCGTGGGTCCCCTAACCCAATTTTTGGATTTTGCTCAGAGTCAGAATTGAGAACACCCTGAAAATGCGTTGAGAAGAAATTCCAAAAATCTAATTTTATGGATGCAGGGTGGGAGAAGGCGACTACAAGACACCGGAGTGCAGTCGGGATCACATCGGAACACCGGAAAGCGAAGAGATACCCGAAACTTGTCGTTGATGGATGGAACGATCCAGAAATGGCTCACCTGTTGGCGCGGACCCTGAGTGGCAAATTTCCAGGGTGCCGCCCCGTGACAGCTGTGGCTGCATGTCGGCAGTTCGTCCTACATTTATAACTTGCGTTCGTTCTGCTACTTTTCTTGGACTCTTCTCGCCATGGACGTCATTACAGGGTACATTTGCCTTCCGCTGAATAGCTGAAGCGCAAGTTCATTCACAATTTCAGACCACTCTTGATTGCCACGTGGGCAAGCTCTGTCAGTGCCATTTGTTTGTGTGTGTCTGCGGGGAGCGTTAAGCTTGGACGTTAGCTCTTATACACGGCCGAGCTGTATCAGGCCTTGCGTTATTACCGGTACTTCAAGAATGATGATTGGAGGTTGAAGGTATGGCTATCTATCTACTGGCACCCAGCTTAAGTCGCTGTCCTTCAAGATGCTGGTGACGATCACCTTCTCTATTGACACCATTGCTCTGCTGAACGGCTACGTGTCGGTATATCTGGTGAGCATCTTGCATTGGCTCTTCGCCCTCATATGGCGCATTATCCATTCTCCCGCAGTACACGATAACACATGCTGGTATGCCAGAACGCAGCATCGTCGCTCGCCAATTATTTATTCATCTACAGGTGATACAGCGTACTTCGTTCACCAAAACTGGGTGGGTCTCTTGCCAAGCGGTCATACAACTGCCATATTCAGACTTATAATCATGTGCTGTGGCAGACGATTCCGTTGTATGTTTTTGCCACGGCCATTGTGGCCTCACTCGTTCAAATATTTCTGCTCTCCCGCTACTGGAATTTGTGCGTCGTTCATCTCATTTGCTGTGTCATCGACCACATCTTACTGATAACTACCAGCGCTCAAAAACACGTTATCACTTTGTTCTTAGGCTGCTTGATTCTCGCTAGCGTGCGCAGACGATTCTTTCAAACCGTGAAAGTTCTAACAAGCGATGCTTATGTCTCGCTCAGTTTGGCGGCTCCGTCACATGTGGCGTAATGGTGGCCCTCTTCCCCACATTCAAAGACCGTTCTAAGTTGAAGATCCCCGCGATGTACGTCCTGTCCCATTCACTTGCAATAGTCTTTGGCTTCGGAATCCGATTTATATTTGCTCTGGTTCACCGTTCCTTGTAGCCTTTGGCTCGTGACAGAAGCCGCAGCGGATCTCGGCATCGCTGTGGCGTTAGTCCGGGAATTCGTGAGGGCGAAACCGACTTCGACCGAAGCGCGGAAGTGCGTAGGGCATCATCGTAGATGTGCACAGCTTGGCTAACGATGCTGCAACAGTGTGGTTAGCCGACTAGCCACGATGACGGTTCAAACAGGGACGGCCACGGCGGCGATTGCGGTTGCCGCTTTGTTTGGGTGAGTCTTTGTCGCAGCCTCCACCATACTCATCAAACTGCCATTCAGATATCTCATGAAAGAGGACAGCAACAGTACGTTCTCACCCTCATAGGCCCCCTCCATCTATGCTTAAGCTCATCATCAATTTTCGACTTGTTTCCCGTGCTTCTACCTTGTTGACTTGCCTGTAGTCTGTGTCGGGATTGCGTGGTGCCTCGGCAGGACGTACGTGCTCAGTATGGTTCGTCCCTTTCCCTTCTCTTCTCTGTTTTAGTATCAGCTTCTCTTCTCGTGGGATGTATATCTTGTACGCGAGCTGACTCGCAACTTACTCGGTCTCTTAAAGTTGTCGAACCTCAACATACGTAAATCGCGGGGTCTATGGACCCCTTCGACATCAAAAGCGGCTACCTCGACGACACGCGGTACAAGCGTTGCCTTCGCACAGCCTGATAAAGGGATGGATACAAATCTCAGCGAGCCTTGTGCGTTCCGCATTTCCTAGTTCTGCGGCATTTCTCATCCTTGTTAGATGTACGCAGTCCAACCGTGGTCACGGTATGCCTTCATTTTCTGAAATCTACATAGGACGCTCGCATTTACTTTACTTTTTCTGCTCATCAGGTACACATTGAGAGCCAGCAGGACCTGCATCCTGCGCCAATAACAATCAAGAGCCGCGTACGTAACACACATACCTTTGAATGTTTTTCTTTTTTTCCTTTCGCTGACCCGACTGCTCAGATGCACGGTACAGAACACACAATGGATATCGAGATGGCCCCTCTGTCCTGGATGAAAGAAGAAGAATTACATTCCAATACACAACGTGCGGTTGAAAGATGAGTTCGGAGCAAGTCGGTACGGAGGCGAACCCGCGTGCAGTCCGTCTATCGGTAAATTCCCCTATACATATTTACATCGCATACAAGCAATGCTCTTCGTTCCATCTCATCTATGGCAAAAGCGAAGGGCACTAATCATTGACGTCTTGACACTTTTGTTGTTATCACCCGTCCTATCTTAGTTATATCTTCCTGTGTATCAACAATAACAACTCTGCGCGTCCAGTATTTACATTTTGCACTTGGTCCGTGCGTATCTGATAAAGTCAGGCGTCGCCGCGTGACTAGCCAGATTCGTTCTTTTCTTCTTGCCCTCTCTTCCTCAATGAATGTCGGCATCCTGAATTCTTCAACACCGAACGCCCACAAGAAAATCAGCAGCAAGCGAAGGGACTGCATAAATACCTGCTCGATGTGTTTCAAAAACGATAAACGCCTCGGTCGGCCACCTCCCTTAACATTGTACGCACAACCGCAATGAGAGCGGCGCCAGTTTGTGTGGGAAGAGGTGGATGGAGGATTCAGAACCCCTTGCAGGCGACAAAGTCCACGATAATGCTCTGGGTGAACACGAGGCGCGACAGCAAAGCGAAATAGGACATGCGCGGCGCAAGGCAGTGTTGTCCCTGGCGTAGGTAATTTTGTGCGGTGATGAGCGTATCTAGCGTGTCCCTGACCTCCCGGTGTTCCAGCACCTCGAGCACGGACAAAGTCTCCCTCTGAGATGAGCAACTCCGCTACCCGCAGCTTTGTGAGCGAGCGACTAAGATCAAAGGGCTCACATAGCGCAAGGCTGTGGGCGTGCGAACACGAGGCCGGGATAGGCACGGCACGTTAGGCCTAGCTTCCGAAGTCGGGGTACGGTGAGGCTTGCAAAGAGATAGCCCAGTATGAATGCCATGTCATTAGGTTTGAATTCATCCAGCGCTGTACATTCAAGGGTGGAGCTGGGCCCGATGATTGATGGAAGAGGCACGCTCTCCAGAGAGGGATACTACTGTCGCAAAGCTGGGCTGTCAATGTTGACTGTGAGTTCCACAGCCGTTGTAGCGGGGAGTTACTATTGAGGCTATTGGTCCGGCGCTTAGCATGGGCTTTCTTGGTCACCTACTCTATCAATGTAAGCATTTGTGACTATTCTATCCATTTTCCTTCTTCCACCACATTGTCCATTACCCAGAAATGCACTGTTCTATTTTTGTGTGGAAATCCGAAATTTTCTGCAGGGACGTATTAGTGATTTGATTTATCATACACCTATTCGTCCTATCACTCACCCTGGCTCGTATCTTAGCCCAGGGACTCCACTTACTCTGGCTATGCGCTCGGTTTTCAGACACATGCCATAATGGGCAATACTCTTTCATTTCGACCAAGTATTCACGGGGTGCCACCCGTCACCTCAAAAGTTCATTGGAGTTAATGTTCACAAGCCGACCGTCACCGTCACCGGCTTGGCAGGTGTTCACCCCGCCAATCGGATCCATGTTGCCAAGAAGCTCGGCGAACCTGTACTGCATTCTCAAGCTCAGTTCGGGTCCGGGTAGGATAGGATTCGGTTCAGAACCGAACGGCGGCGGTACTATACATGTACTGCAAGAAAATTTTAGTTTCATCATCTTTTCTCTCTTTCATGGATATGGAAGATACCTTCGACATTCCCGATGTGGCTATGGCCCCACCGAAGCTCAAAAAAATCATGGCCGAGTACTTCCTGATTCCGCAGGAGCTTGAATTCGACTGGCTCTCAGCCTGCCCAGTGTTTTAGCAAGGAGCTTCCCGATATCAGCGACCGCGACTTACGAATTCGTTTGCGGCGCCTTCCTATTCCGGATGCGAAAACGATCAGGTTCTCGTCACAGTTCCTCGATGGATTTCGATCTGTCATTTACACCGTATAGTCATGCCGGTGGTGCTGCCAGTCATTACCCATTGATGGTGAGATTGTCCGATCTGGAAATGCGGAGGCGTTGGATGCTGGGAATGAAGAGCTCGCAGATGCCGCGCCTCCTATTTTTGGGCGTAGCCAGCGCAAGAAAATTCCCGCGTGGCGTTATCTGGGGCCGGCTTAGGAGTGGGAGGAGCACTGATTTTTCCGCGTATTTTTTACTCTTGGTTGAATTTTTGGTAGCTCAAAATTGGTTTTTATGCTGTTTCAAGACTTCAAAAATTTGGGTGTTCCGAAAGTGTTCAGCTCATGAGCGGCCGTCACCCGTCACCTGAACACTTGGTCGAAATGAAACAGTACAGTATATCGGCCCCACATCCGTATTCGTATACCTTGTAGATATTATGTCCACCAAACCTATAATCGCACATACGAACTGCATGTTCATGTTTGGATACAATTTAGGCCCAGCAACCTCATCAACGGCTTATGCGGCGAGGTGACCAGCTACCGTGTTTGCTGCTGTTTCGGGCAGGAGACAGAAAAAGAATTCACGGTAGCGCCACATGAGCTTCTAAAAGCTTGGAAATATTTCACACAATGTATTAGAAGCATATCTTCGATACAAGACCCATGCGACCATCAAGGTCGCGCATAGTACCTTCAGAATAACGATGTTCGCTAAGGTGGCCAGGCACCCAGTCACCGATGGTATTTATTTGTCGTACATTCAACGGTCTTGCAGGGAGAGACTTTTCGGCCTGGTGACATCTCACTCGAGCTATAGCTGGTCTGTGCATACGTATCTCAACGTCTTTCTTGGTATACATAGAGCAGTCATGGAAGCAAAGACGGTTCACAAGAGGGTATGGCCGTGCAGATGTAGCTTATTTCGCGCGGTATTCTTTGATGGACTCTTTCACTTTCTCCTCCGCCTTGGTGGAGCAACAATCACTTGATGTACATACTCCCGAACCTTGTTGTGCACGGTAGCTGTGTTGGATGTACGGTAGTTCTTGACTGTGAGATCGATGTCACCCACGGCTACATGGTGTGCGGGTCTGTGGTCGAGCGTTATCAAGAAGAGTTGGTCCAGTACGACCGTCAGGCCGACGATGTAGGCCATGGGGAAACGCAGGACTCCGGGACTGGGATGCAAGTGTGATAACGGGAATATATTAGGAAAACTTTGTCCATGCACGTATTCACGTAGATGTTGGCAATCCATCGTACGAACGTGATTGGTAGCCCGATGGGTCCAGGAGCAGGAACAATGATGCCAACCAATGCTGATCCGGCGAGACTAAGGAGAGTGTACTGGTCTGAACTAGATTACGAACGGTCAGGCGGCACGACTTCACGGCCTGTCGTCCATGGTGAGACGGCTCGCGGATCTGTGCTCGAGAGTTATCAAGAAAAGGTGATTCAGGCCGAACATCAGGTCAACCATGTAGGTCACAAGGAAACGGAGAACTTCGTGGGTGAACGTGCCAGCGTGAGGGGGAAATAGTAAGAGAGAATGATCGCGCACGCAATCACATTCGTGTGAACGCAATCGATAGCCCGATGGCTCCGAGTGTTGGAACTACAACGCATTCAACGCTGCTCCGACAGGGCCGAGGAGGGTGTGTGTAAAGATCTTCCTGATCCGAGCTGGGTTACGAACGATCAATGGGCCGCATACTCCTCGGTATAGTACACGCACAACCACGACTTTGCTTCGGACTCTGACGGAGTTACCAGTTGTGCGAAAGATTTTATTTTATTTATGCATTCCTCGCTGTTGAGCTGACGACGGAACTTTAGTATCCAAGGTCAGGTATCCGTATTCATGGCGCGACTTGGGAGCGAGGAAGCAGCACGGAAAATGAGGTAGGCGTGTGCGCTGGAGCCAGTGCGCGGTCAACGTGCACGTACTCGTGTTAGGGGTGACAGAAACATGGCAGCAGTAAGCTCTATCCACAAGGTTCAATTGAGGCTAGCGCGAGTTGGTAGCAGGCAGACATCGGGGATCGGTGCGGGCGGTGCGCGGTTAGCGAGCAGTATGGCGGACGTACGCGCATAGGGCTGCCACCGGTGCCCGTGACGGCAACGGCTGTGGAATTGACGGGTGTTCCACGGCACGGGCCGTCCCCCTCACGGCCGTTCATATACCTAGGAAATGCTGAACGGGACGGCACGGTCAACGGCACGGCCGTGACGGCCGCACCCACGGGTAAGTTTAGATCTTTGTGTGAGTATTTCAATGAAACGATTGATTTCTGCTCAAAATTTTCGGGCAAAGATATTTTGCCGCTGCAGTGACGCTGCCGCTGCTGCGGCAATGTGCAGCGGCAGTCTGCGGCAATCGACTGTGCGGCACACGTCGAACTCCTTCATGGCAGCTCGCCTAGAGGTTTTATGTACACCAGTAGATGTTCCAAGGATGAATATATAGTTTACCACGAATAGTCTGGTTCACAACACATTGTGGGCGACGTCAAGAGGCAAAGTATATTTTATTGCAGCGGCAGTCTGCGGCAATAAATAGTGGCAAATATTTCGCTGCGGCAATTTGCGGCACTTTGTAGCGGCAAAGTTCGCACTTGCAGCAGCAAACTACTGCCTCTGCAGCGGCAATTTTACGTCAACAGCGGCAATGTTCCTCTTTTCTGCAGCAAAGTCGGTGCGGCAGACAGCGGCAATGTGACATTGCAGTGGCAATCGCTGCGGCAGTTCAACCTACTTAAGTTGAACAACACTGCTGCGGCAATCTCTGCTGCGGCCATCTCACCTCGGTCTGCGACACTCTAGCTTCACTCTGAGCTTTCATCAGGTTCCTCATCGTTAAGCTTCCTACCCTTTGTCCTGCCAACAACATCTTCAAGTTGTCCATGTTTCTGTTGCTGTCCATGCATTGGGCATGGCTGTGGCCGATTCAACTGTCAAGGAACCACCCTTGACACCGCACGTCACTCACAGAAGCAACACCGCACGTCAGTCCCACCGAGGCTTCAACACCGTCCTCAAGCTCACAATCATACTCCTGTGGAGGTTGTATTCCTGTTGCACCATCAACAGCAACCGACTTCCTGCTGCAAACCTTGCTAGGAGCATCTCAAAAGCAGACAATACGACTATTTTACTGTTGCCGCAGTCAACGCCAATCGCTACGCTATTCTGGCGACCTGCAGTTCAATTCCTTGAGATTTGTTCTCTCAACAACTTACCGTGCACACTTATCCTGCCTCAGAGCCCGGTATTTTCACAAACATATGGCACGGGGTCGACATTTCTTCACAAACCAAAACACACATTACCATATATTATTGTCGGCAGGGGTAAAGTGCCGGTTCATTGTTCTATCTATCCAAGACTTATCTCCCAGTAGCGAGACATGTTTGCATAAGAGATATTGCTGACGAAGTCATGAAATCAGCGGGTTCGTGCTGCCAAACCAACAAGCGGCGTTAGATTTATTCGCAGCGGCAATCAATCTGAGCAGCAATGACAAAAGAAGAGGATGGCATAGCTTTCTTGCGGACGTGGGGAGGCAGGCAGCGGTTTTCGATGTTGCCGCATATCGCAAGAATGTTGCGACAATGTGCTGCGGCAGTATGCGGCACATGTTGAATTCCACAATAATGCCTGACTCGACGCTTTCGAGTAAGTATCTCAGAAGCGAGATGGGTCCACTCTACACCTTTACATTGACCTTGGGTTGAATAAATATTGGGGACGAAACCTAAGCCAAAAAAATCTGGATTATTGCATTGAACATATCTTCTTTCCTACACCCATGACCAGATATTGACGTACTCGGAGATGTCAGGGTATAAGGAAAGTCTCTTGTTTATAAACATCTTATCGAGTTGGGGGACTGATGAATTGCACTTCCCACTAGCTGCGAGGCCTAGCAAATTTTTTTCGACCAAGCAGCGAGGCGGAAACGGTAACACTGTTCATGACTATTTTTGATAGAACTCAACGTTGCCTAGGAATTTTGCTAAACGTCCTTCGGAGGCGTATTCTGGAAGGACCGTGCCATGAAATCACTCGGTCATCCCAAAATATAAAATTTGCCGCACGCTGAGGGACATTCTCGCATGTGACACAGCGGCAGTGTGACATTGCTGCGGCAATCCACAGCACTGCCGCAGCGTCACTGCGGCAAACTCAACTGCCGCAGCGGCACTTACAGCGGCAAACTCAACTGCCGCAGCGGCACTTACAGCGGCACAGCGGCACTTTACCCCTGCCCAAAATTTTCCGTCAAAGTTCGAGGAAACCATCTCTGATATCGAGACAAGGGTGCAACTGATGTTTGGACACTAAGAATAATATATTCACCTCTTTCTATAAACTGTTGACAGTCTTGGTAGCCCTGAAGTGTTAGACAAGTCGTGCCCTCGAGGCTGCAAAATATATGCAACTCCGCCATCACTGCCGGCAATCACCGGTAATCTTGCCTGCAAGGTCGCGCGAGGCCTTCGACTTGAACCATGGGTACTAGAACAAGCAAGTAATTGTATTCATTGATAATTCAGAGGCTACGATGTACATATAAGTGAGCTCGAAAACCCTTTTTCCGACAGAAAGAACAGAACCCGTGTCACGTGTTTCACGGGCCGTCGAAGTGCAAAGCCGTGCCGTACCCGTGCCGTGAGCATGTTGGGAAAATGGCCAACGGAACGGGCACGGCACCCGTGGCATGGGTGCCGTGTAACCGTGGCCATGGTCACGGGCGGCAGCCCTATACACGCATGAAGGGCGAGTGGACGAGGAGGCGTCGCCAGCAACCGTGACTTAAGAGACAGCGAAGCTGTCACGGGAGGCGGGTGGCGGGGATTGGAGTACCATAAGCACCAGTAAATGGACGATAGATTGTCGTGGGGAAGAGGAAGGTTACGGCATCGTGGCGGTACTCTCAGCTTAGCATTGACTCTACAGGCTACATACGACTTATCCGCAACCACCATCTTCCGAATCTACGCTGTGGATCTCGTTACTGCCTGCCTGAGCAGAAGATCTACAATCAATAGTGATTCTAACAAACTAAAACCAAGTAACGGAATCCAGGGAATTCACGTAGTACGGTGTTGGACTAGTGGTGGGAGGGTTCGGTCCGGAAATCGGTCCGAACCTGAACCGAACTGAACTGAACGCGAGGTTCAGGTTCAAGGTTCGGGAAATTGCTGAACCTGAACGCCAGGTTCGGTTCTAGGTTCTCCAACTGGAATATTTTCTGAACGCGTTCGAACCGCGTCCGAACCGCGAACCACCAGGAAGATTCTGATCCAAAATGGCCTCGTCGGAGACAGCCGTTGGAACAAAAAAGGAGTTGATTAGGATTAGATAACTCCGCCTTTGGTTCCCGACCGCCAACATCGACGCGATTGCTCGCGCTTTCTGTCCCCGGGTCTTTACGTGTACTTTCCTGGCAATGCCTAGTCTCGGTTCGGCCTCCTGAAACCCAAAACCTCCTGTGGTCCGCTATACAAAAGGCTCTTTCTGTCGCTGACTCGACGCGAAAGCGCTGTACACTCAGTGTTTTTTGTCATAGGGTCTAGTTTGCAATACATCTCATTATTAACAACCTTGAATCGTGCTCAAAATACTCATTCACTTATCACGCCAAGGCCGCTTGGGTCCACGCCGATGACTTTTACTTTGTTTTCCATGCTATCCCATACTTTTTCAAGGTCATCCGCTCCGTTTTCCTGGTTTGCATGCCCGAATAGCAACTCAACTCCGTGGGATACCCCATTGGATCACTGCTCACTCGGTGATGGATTCCCGCTACTTGGGGACTGCAGTGCAAGACGGATTATCACTCGCACCTGATCCATTTCGGCTTATGAAAGTGTGCATTGCCTTCATCAGCTATTATTTCACTTTCCTTGGCCGCGATGCGACAAGTTAGCCTTGGTTGCACTCGGCTTGGTCCGTGATACCTCGGAAATTCAGTGGTAGCGAGCTGATATTGAGGCCTGCACAGGGGACGAGTATTATTACTTGTAGGTTGCTATTTCGCCCGGTGAATTTGGGCAGTGCTGATGAAAACAAGAAAAAATGTCCCGTTCGACGTCCGAACCGCGTTCGAACGCTGAACTGAACGCCTTGAACCTGAACGCGGCGTTCAGGTTCAAGGTTCGGCACGTGCTCGAACCGAACGCGACGTTCAGGTTCTGCGTTCAGAGCAAAGTGCCCTGAACCTGAACCGAACCGAACCGTCCCAGCACTATGTTGGACGTTCTTTTCCGGCAAAGTGGCTACGGATATCTATTCGTCTCTTGTCCGATTTTTCTTTGGCCGCTCCAAGTGGCAAGAACTACCCAGAATCGTCCTTGGTCCCTCGAGGAGTTCCAGAGACACGCCAGCCAGGCCCAGCCTTTGAGAGAACGTTACGCTGGGCCTCCATGAGGCTGGTCTTGATTTCGAAATCCCAAATGTCCGGATGGCGTCGACTTGCTGAAACCGCTTATTTTTCCTCTTTCTCGCTTGCAGCTCTCAGAGACTCCACTGCCCCCAGCTCAAAGCGCGATTATTTAGTGAGCGATGAAGATTCTCATCCATTTATTCAGTGCTTGTTGATTGGATTACCATCGGCTTGGGAGACATTCATACGAGAGATACCGCTCTCTCGTGCATAGATATTGTGAGGCATGCTTCATTTATCGCGCAGTCAACATCCTGACAAACACGTCCCATCCAGGAAAGGATTGTTACTGATGTGGTAACGTCTTCTTTTCAACCCTTGCTTCATTTGATCACCGATACGGTTCTCGCGGGAGGCTTACTTGAAGATAGTGCAGATCTACTCCAGGCACCTTGCTCTCCAAACCCCCTCATTTCATCGTCGTCGACAACCTGTCGGTCGCATTTGGCATTCCAGATTTCAAATCCGCGTTGCCTCAAGTACTGCTCGGCCCCATCCCTGCGCGGGATACCGACGCACTGGCATGGGCTGAACTGGGAAATATATTAATATATTCATTGCTCGCCTGGAGAATTCGTATCAAAACTTAATCCAAACGTTTTACCATCTTGTTCGGCTGGATCTGGGAGTAATGCTAGAAAATGAAATTTACAACCCCCCTGGAGTGTTCAACCTCACGGTCGCGGGCATCGGAAACCTCATCTTTGCCGAATATGCCCGATTCGGCGTCTAATTGTCACAATGACAGCAGGAAGTGGAGTTCTTCTAGAATAGTACTGACACGAGTTCCAACCTTGGAGTACCTTCGATCCGTCCCACGCCTTAAGCCCATGGGCTCAACTGTAACCATGTCATAAAGGTAAGCCCTCGAGACCACGATTTGATGCTGAAAGTTAACGGTAAGTTTGCCGAAAACAAACAGCTGCATCTCAGGAATTAGCGCGACGTGAGAGAAAAAAGAAGAATGTAAACAGTTTCCGAATAAAGTCGGGACATCTGCTTAAGATACGAGTAATAATACGGCTGGATATCACCAAACGAGGGTCCGTGAGGACAGTTCCCTGGTGGCAGTTTCTATGATTATTTCTGTTCATTTTCCGACGCGTGGTACTTATATGATTTGGGTATGCAAACTGGGAACTTGGACGTGAACCGAGTGCGATTGCGAGCAGCTGCTTGATACAGCTTCCATTTCATAGTTCCTAAGCCATCTTGCATCTGGACGTGCTGAGAGCTGAATTGCAATGGTGATGACACCGAAAAGAAAGGAGTAGGACCCTGAATGAAAGACAAGTCCCGTCCCGTCTCTCTCCGCCGCGTAAGGTGATCACCGAAACTTGGAGTAAGGCTTCCTCACTGGTAAGGTAATTAATGAAGCGAAGACAGCTGAGTTTAGAAAGGCTAGCGCTTCGACCGGACGAATGGAGTAATTTTTGTATAAACAGGATGATTCAGTACGAAAGTAGGAGTTAGTAGTTGACTTGTGATCCCCGCGCACTGATATGCAAAGCCACAAGGTTAACCACGGCACGGTGCCAGCCTCAGATGGCATGGGCGCCATGACCCACTTTTTGGAATTTGCTCAGAGTCAGAGTCGGAAATGAAAATACTCTGAAAATCCGTTAAAAATAAATTCAAAAAATCAAATTTTCATGGATACAGTGCAGCTGGGATCACATCGGAGCACCGGAAAGCCAAGACACGACCAAAAACTGCCCAAATCAACCTTGAATGAGAGCACAGGAAATTGCGCGGACCCTGAGTGGCAAATTTCGAGGGTGCTGCCCCTGTGACAATTGTGGGTTCATGTCGGCAGTTCGTCCTACATTTATAACTTGCGTTCATTCTGCTACTTTCCCCTGCGACTTGAATTCTTCTCGCCATGGACGCAATTACAGGGTATGTTTGCCTTCCGCTGAATAGCTGGAGCGCAAGTTGATTCGCAATTTCAGACCACTCTTGATTGGCACGTGGGCAAGCTCTGTCCGTGCCATTTGATTCTACGTGCCTGCGAGTGTTAAATCTGGAAATTAGCTCCTATACACGGCCGAGCTCTACCAGGCCCTGCATTATTACCGGTACTTCAAGAATGATGATTGGAAGTTGAAGGTATGGCTATCTTTCCACTGGCACCCCGCCTAACTTACTGGCTTTCAAGATGCTGGTGTCGGTCACCTTCTCTATTGACACCATTGCTCTGCTGAACGACTACGCGTCTGTATATCTGGTGAGCATTTTGCATCTGCTCCTCGCCTATATCATATGACGCATTATCCATTCTCCCGCAGTACACAATAAGACACACTGGTATGTCAAAACTCAGCATCGTCGCTCGCCAATTATTTATTCATCTACAGGTGACACGGCATACTTCGCTAACCAAAATTGGGTGGGTCTCTTGTCAACCAGTCATACAACTGACATGCTCAGACATATAATCATGTGCTGTGGCAGACGATTCCGTTCTACGTTTTTGCCACCGCCATTGTGGCCACACCCGTTCAAATATTTCTGCTCTCCCGCTACTGGAAATTGTGTGTCCTTCAATCCACTTGCTGTGTCGTCTACCACATCTTACTGATAATTACCAGCGCTCGAAAACACGTTATCACTTTGTTCTTAGGCTTCTTGATTCTCGCTGGGGTGCGCAGACAATTCTTTCAAATCGTGAAAGTTTCAACAATCGATGCTTATGTCTCGCTCAGCTTGGCGGCTCCGTCACATGTGGCTTGATGGTGGCCCTCTTCCCCGCATTCAAAGACCGTTTTAAGTTGAAGATCCCCGCGATGTGCGTCCTGCCCAATTCACTTGCAATAGTCTTCGGCTTCGGAATCTGATTTATATTTGCTCTGGTTCACCGTTGCTCGTAGCCTTTGGCTCGTGACAGAGGCCGCAGCGGATCTCGGCATCGCTGTGGCGTTGGTCTGGGAGTTCCTGAGGGCGAGACCAACTTCGACCGAAGCGCGGAAGTGAGTAGCGCATTATCATAGATGTACACAGCTCGGCTAACGATGCGCAACAGTGTGGTTAGCCAACTAGCGACGATGACGGTTCAAACCGGGACGGCCACGGCGGCGATTGCGGTTGCCGCTTTGTTTGGGTGAGTCTTTGTCGCGGTCTTCACGATACTTATCCAACCGCCATTCAGATATCTCATGAACGAGGACGGCAACAGTACGTTCTCACCCTCACAGGCCCATTCCACCTGTGCTTAAGCTCGTCATCAATTTTCGAATTCTTGCCCGCGCTTCTACCTTGTTGGCTTGCCTGTAGTCGGTGTCGGGTTTGCGTGGTGCCTCGGCAGGACGTACGTGCTCAGTATGGTTCGTTCCTTTCCCTTCCCTTCTCTTCTCTCCTTGAGAAATGTATATCTTGTACGCCAGCTGACTCGCAACTCCCTCTGTCCCTTAAAGTTGTCAAACCTCAACATACGTGAATCGCGGCGTGTATGCACCCCCTCGACTTCAAAAGCGGCCACCTCGACGACACAGCCTGATAAGGGGACGGATACGAATCTCAGCAGGCTTTGTGCGTTCCGCGTTTCCTAGTTCTGCGGCACTTCTCATCCTTGTTAGATGCACACCGTCCAACCGTGGTCACGGTATGCCTTCATTTTCTGAAACCTACACCGAACGCTCGGGCTTACCTTACTTTTTCTTCTCTTCAGGTACACATTGAGAGCCAGCAGGACCCGCATCCTGCGCCAATAACGATTAAGAGCAGCGTACGTAACACACATATTCTTGAATGTTCGTTTTTTTTTCCCTTCGCTGACCCGCTGACTCAGATACACGGTACAGAACACACAACGGACATCGAGATGGCCCCGCTGTCCTGGAGCAAGGAAGAAGAGGAATTATATAATAATACCGAACGTGCGGTTAAAGGATAGGTTCGGAACCCGGGGTGCAGGCTGTCTGTGGATAAATTTTCCTATTATGTATATCGCATACACGCAATGCTCTTCGTTCCATCCCATTCGTTACCGAGCGAAGAGCACTAATCATCGACGTCTTGACAATTTTGCTTGTTATCACCCGTCCTATGTCAGTTATATTTTCCTCAGTATCAAACGCTCTTGGTTTAGAATGCCCATCATTTTGTTTATCGCCTAGCTTGAACCTAGGTACACTCTGCGCATTAACACCTCTGCGCGTCCGGTATTTACGTTTTGCACTTCCCGTGCGGATCTGATAACCTCAGGCGTGAGTCATGACAAGCCAGATCCGTTGCCTTCTTGCCCTCTTTCTCTTGAATGTCGGCATCCGTGAATTCTTCCACACCGATTACCCAGAAGATCAGCAACAAGCGAAAGGACTGCATAAATGACTGCTCGATGTGCTTCAAAAACGATACAGACCTCGGTCGGCCACTACGCACATGCGGCAAGGTTAGCCGCTCACCATCTATCAGGCTCTCTAAAACTAATAAATGGTTTCCCAGTGCCATCTTGCTGCGTATTGTTCCAAACAAGTGTGAACGGACACTGAGTCAACCTGCCTTCAGCTGATTAGCTCCTTCATGTCTTCTACTAGTGCCAGATGCGACACTGGTACGACTGTTCTCCGTCCCACATTCAAACATCATTAATATTGAATGCATTCTTTGCATAGGCCAGCGCACAAACAGACGTGTGGAGAAGGAAACATCGCGAAGCTCGCGCCCAAGCTCGTTAGAATACTGGTCACGAATCCGATCTTGCTCTTGCAACTGCAGGCATGCTTTGTTCTTGCTTTCGACCTCGTTCAACGCGCGCGTGTGACGAAGTTCTCCTCGCCCGACTGGATGTCGCCATCGAACCCTCTGACTTGACCGATTTCGCTAATATTTTCCTCGGGATGAGACCGTCCAAAAAGGCGGTACAAGGCATTCTTCAGGCTAACACGTTTGTAGCGGCTAAGGAGATGGATGTGCGATCGTCTGAGCATCGAGCACTTTGGCCCAGCGAGCGGGCGCGGGCAGATTCTGCCGGAGCCCACGGCTATACTGTGGGCATCATGGACGTTTGCTATGCAGAGGCACAGATGTCTCTCACCGTTTCTATTCGAATCATATACCTCCCGTGGCCATGAAAGTGATGACGGCATGGATATCCGAAGGTTTCATGATTCCATCTGGTGGTCGTGGGGAGACGACATGAGTTCCATTCACGATCGAAAATTCCCTGCAGTACGCACTCTTCACTTGTTTCTTCTTTTTATAAAATTCACCCATCCCTCGCACAGATGTATCAATGCGCAAATTAGAGCCGACACGAACAATCAGATGTTTTTACGCACCGAAATGCGGCCCTCCGACATCCAAATCATTCGCGATGCAGCCAGGAACTCCAGTATCCCTGGCATTATTTAGTTTGTGTGCCAAGATTGCATGAGAGCCCATTTACAAGTAATCAATTTATCAAAACTGCTCGAGGCCGCTACAGGTGTAGCGCCATCGGTTCTGCAGCTGGAGGGGTCGAGTTGGAATTGTCTGCGATGGTTCATGATCCAGGTTCAAATGGTAACATGGCTTTGATATCCCTGGTGGTTTTTCGTGGTCCTAATTCTTACACCATTGCTCGCTGCTGATATATCCTTGTCATACCAGGCACTCCGAGGCACAAGTTGCTTATAGTGTTGGACAATTGCTACAGGATAGTTATATACTCTCTGCTCGACTTCGTATTCGAATCTCGCGGCCGCTCCCATTACATTGTACGTGCAGCCGCAGTGAGGGCGGCGTCAGTCTGTTCTTGCCTCCATAGTCCGGACCCACATATGCATCTTGTGCTTTCCTCACACCCTAGCGGAATGACTGTATAAACCAAACTCGCAGTATTAGCTCTTCCTGATGTTGCATGGTTCGCAGGCTTGCAATCACTGTTTTGTGTCGCGTGCATGTTCAGGAAACCAAATCGTGAAGATTCGATCGGAGTGAGCGGATCAGTCCACGGAACGTTTCGGACACCACTCTTCTGCAGCCACCACCTCGTCGGTGACGCGTTCCTCCTCGCCGCTGCCCCGCTTCTGTGTTCCCGCCCGCCCGCTATTGGACCGCTGCCCTCTTCGATGCCTTCACTGCTCACGCCATCGCATTCACTTTGTTCGACGCACCCTTTGCGGTTTCAGCTTTGCTTCAACGACTCCCGAATCTCCGCCGCTGCGCCTGCTACGAAATGTGGCCACCTGTTGGCCGCCCACTCTCTGATAGGCGATGAGGAGTTGCTTCTCGAAGCCTATTTCACTGTATTCTTGTTCTCCGTGCGTCCTTGTGTTTGACATCCTTGCCCTCTGAATTGCGCTCTCCAATTTTGCCATCCCTTCTTAATACCCCGGCCATCCTCACAATTCTGATTACATTCCGCTGGAACAGGCCCCATTCTACCGCATTGAGTCCAGCACCCTTTGTGTGCTTCGCGACTCGAGATAGATGCTTCACTGTTGTTCCTCGTTCGCCCCTTCAATGTCATTCAATTGTTTCTTGATTCTCCCCCGTTGTGCCTCGGCGTCTTTGTTTACGCTCTGACGTCTCCGTCCGCACATAGTGGCGCCAATGGTTATCCTGCGGCCTGTACGATGAAGCAAACGGAATGATTGGAGAAGAGAAAGTAGCAGCGTTGATTAATGCCTAAGGTGCGTTCCTTGTTCAGTGATTTTTTATCCATGCTCCGTCCTATATCGTCATTACCCATCCTCTTCCTTTGTGTCCCGTCTCCCGGCCTGTGTACCAACATTCTGCGCTTCGTACGCATTTCTTTTCGCTCGCCTTGACTACAAGCCTGACCCCGCATCATTAATTAAGCTCATTATAAAATACATATAAGCTCGAGTGGGATCGAGAAGCAGGCATGTATCCGTATATCGTTTTTGCGGTGGCACTTATTTATGTGCATAGCTAGTGTGGTTTGAGTCGATGCTTCAATCGCTCAGTGTGTGTGCGTCTCGTTCTGCATCTGCTAGGTCTTCGCATCGAATTGGATATCTTGCAGGTCTTAGAACCGCACGGGGTGCATCAGGGAAAACGTCCTTCGCTAATTTAGCCGAATCTCGGATAATTTAGACAAGCGGTCTCTAAATTTGACAGATTTGGCCAAATCTGCATCAATTTGGTCAAATCTTGGAAACTCAGGTGAATTAGGTTGGTGGTATACCCACAAAACTGTGAGAGAATATTCAACTTGACGGTATCCGAATAAAGATCTCTGGTGCCTGGGGCACATACCAATTGATTCAACCTCAAAACTAGCAGTGTGATCAGTCAAGTACTGTGAGGATTGTTATACTTAGCATTGTGCGAGTGGCCACTTCGCTGGGATGCAATAAGAATGGGCCCGAACCTTGCAACGAAATTCAAGTCGCTAAGCGCATTGCCGAGACTTGCCCTGAAGTTCCCGTAAAAGTTTTCGTAACCAGATCGTAAAGTACACGTCGGCGCTGATCCTGTCATAACACAATCAAACAACTTCCTTCCTTTCCCCCCATCTTCGTACTCTCATCCTTGCTCTCTCTGCTTGCTATCATGCCTATCCTTGTGCATTTGGGGTCGGAAACGGTCCACAAATCACTCCTCTATGCCTCATGTGCCCTTGCTCACGACCCTCTGGTATGTGCACTTTGCATCCATTTGGCTCGTCGGTGTGTTAACATTGGTGAACAGAATTGGCTATGTCTGCAGCACATCCGATATTCAAGGTGAGATTGACTTCATTCCAGGGACCTTCTCATGTACTTTTTTCCAGTCACTTGGTACCTACTGCCGTTTCCCGCCTCATCCATCATGTGCTCATAAACAACATCATGACCATATCAAGCACAGGCAGCGCGCGGGGGTGTGAAAATCACAGTGTCAGTAAGTGCATTGAATGTTCATTGAGGATGTATCATTGACCTCTTTCCCTTTGTCTCCTCTTGCGCACCTATTCACCCACCCAATAGCACTCGGATACAAGACGGCTTGCAAAACCATGACAGCATGTGCTGGGCTTGTGGAGTTCCTTTGTACGGCATTCAAGTAAGCTTACTTTCGTTCCTCGTACTATTCCTACCTCACTTCTCAACCTGAGAGTAGGGTTCCGCAGCATACGTATGGACACGTATTCATATACGTACGGCTTGATGATATCAATCTTCCGTACGTTGACGATACGGACCGGAGTACGTACGGGCACGGGTCAATACGGATTACACTCGGCTTTTTCAGAGGAAGTCATCCGCGGTATCGGGTCGGTGAGTTCAATCCACACATCCGAGATCACAAAACCACAGTTCTGACGAAGTCCGAGCGAGATGGCGGTCACCAGACGACGCTGAGCCAAGCTTGACTGGATACGGCTTCATACGAATCCGTAACCCGTATACGTACGGGTTCTTCGGCACATATCTCAGGTACAGACATTGTACGTACCGTACGTATGTATGACCGTATGCCACACGTGAGGTGAGGATCCTTACCTGAGAGTTATGCTATGTGCTAACACGTCGCATCACACTAGTTCCGCAACGGTCAGTATGTAAGTCGTCCTTCGAGCCTGTTTTTATCGATGCACAACTTAAATTGATGTTAGCTCAGATTATTTGTGCGCTCCCCACCAAGTCCAACGCAGCTAAAATCGTCGGTGAGAAAACTTTGTCAGGCATGAGATGAAAACTCGCTGACATGTCTCGGGGTCTAGATTCTCGACTCAATATTGAACTCATTGATTCACTCGATACCTAGTGTCAATCTATGTAGTACTCCTTATGTCTATCTATGTACCATTGAATATACACTATTTTCCTTGTATTTCTTGGTCCGACTTGAGTTCGCAAGTGCATTTGGCTGCAATAACACACTCCAAACTCCCACTGATTCTGCCCTAATTCAGTGAAAATTGGTCTAATTTAATAGAGGACTAATCTAATGGTACTAATTGAACTGATGTGCCTAAAATGGGTAATTTAGGAAAAATTAGGCCTAATTTGGTCCAGATTCGTCTGAATTAGTAAAGAGTGGTTTCCCTGATGTGCCTCGAATTTGGTGTGCTGGCAAGCTCGTTATTTTTCACTATACCCTATATCAAGGGCGACAGTACCGCAGCGGGTTGGCAGTGGCGCAGGAGCACAATCACGGTGAGTGATGAATGTTCCTGTTTACTCATTCGGCTCATGGCAGCTGACGACACTGTCAACCTCGTCCCAGTTCAGTTTCGTTATTTTCTTTACCGCTCCAATGAGCTCAAATCGAAATTACTTTTTTTTCTCTGTTTCAGCTGAGGCAATATTTCGGGAGCGATGTTTTGGATATATATATGTTCGCGCTTGATCTGCTATCTCCGTGCTGGTATCTCATGATTTGCAGCCTCGTCGACGCCTTGCTACCACTTAATTGGTTATATTAAAGTGAGATCGTCCCCGTCTCACTTCCTCCTTACACTAGCCCTTCATGAAGCGAATTTTCAACGAAATTAAATCCTTTCGACTAGGATGCACCGAGGAGCTTCGTGCGTCCTCACTTCGTCTTCCAATGCAACTGTATCGACGCCATCCTCCGATTAGCATATCCATGGAGATGAACCACCCCAATCGTGCTGTGCGCATTTTTCTTCATTTCTCCCTTCCTCGCTCTCGTGGATGGTTCGTTCTCTCTGTATGAACGCTTGCAATGTTCTGACTTCAAACACTCCGTAGTCCTACTCTCCGGGTACAACATCGTTCAAGAATTCACGTATCAACCGAACGACACTCTTCCGCCCGTCTTCCTGAGCAAGCTCGTCCTCGTCCCTTCTCTTATCCACAATCCCACGGACAGCTTCCCCGCACAGCTTTTGAACGTCGGAGAAACGATCGCACTGAATGACTATATCTTCAACTATACGATTGCTCGAGCCTTTGACAGTGCCGATACAAGCCAGTCTCGGCCTTTTCGTACTACAACAACCCGCTCTCAGGTGGCTGTGACATAGTGAAGGTCCCTAATCTAATTCGAGATCGACCCTTGGCATAGTTCAAGATGCCCGAAAGCCGTATGTAGAGCGTAAAATACAGAGTCCGTGGTATATCAACTCAGTAAGGGCAAGACATGAAATGTATGATAGCAAAGTGTTTCCGTTGTAACTGAATAAGCAATGTGTGAGGGCAGAATAAGTCGGTGTCGCGGAACGACAATTGAAATCTTGCGAGAATATTTGCGTTGTACGCATCGCATATGGGTATTAGCATGGGAAGGCGACGTGCAAGGCAGCTCGCACTTCCACAATACGGTGTCACTCCTTTTGCTCACGCTTCCGGTGCAGCCTGCTTCTCCGCCTCCTGTTGACCTCGAACGATTGCTGCTTGTTTCCGCCACATCCTGTAAAAAATTCTTGTTCCGTGAAATTGAGCGGCCGAAAACGCTACATGCAGAATTGGAGTCGCAATTTTGAAAGGTAATGTCCAGCGACTCCATGATTGACCAAAGAGATACATGACAACGATTGTTTCGGCGACCGTTCCAGACAATGTCGTGAAACATGCCGCACGGAAGAGCGTTGCGAGGAAGCGATGGGAATCGGGATATACGCGATAGAGGATCATAGTGAGATGCGGAAGAGACTCTGATATTATGTCGAACGCTCCTACAAACACAGAGTTAGATGATGAATGCGAATTTGAGTACAGGCACATGCACCCCATACGGTACAGAGGAGAAACTCAATACTCGAGTCCTTCTCCATGGTAATGCTGATTGTGATCGCTGCTTGCGCTATCAAAATACTGGCCATATGGTGCACCTAAGTTCATATTGAGCCTCGCACTGATATACTCTTCTTATGACTGCACGTACCACAGAGATTGCACTGATTTTGGTTCGGTAAATTAGTTCGAAGATGAACATCCCAACAAGCTCAAATGAAAATTAGCGCATTTAAGCGGTTTAGGGCGGGCCATACATACCATCTGCGCGGAGATAACCAATATGTCGCCCATTGTAACTCTGGATCCTTTAGCGAACGGGGTATGAAATCCTAGTACATTTAATGAGAAATAGGATTTGGTGAGTATCTAATCGACCTACCTGCGGTCCCAAGGGCCACAGCGATGAAAGGCCATGCGGCAATGATTAATATGAGAATTTTTGTAGTCCCTTGCATCGCACAAGTTAGCCTCGAAAATTCGCCCACCAATTGAGACTACCTGCAATGTGGTGGTTGACGAAACCACGGCGGTTCACTTCGTCCAAAAGGGTGTACTTCCGACCGTAGAGTTTTTGAAGCAGAAAAAGCTCCAATATATAAAATTTAATCAAAAAGAAGACGACTAGCACCACGGATATTATCAGGCCAGTGTGAGGGGAAAGGGCAGAGATGGCGGTGAGCGGGAATTCTCGAATGTGGTGATCGACGGGGGGTTTGGGATAGAGCATGATGGAGGGAGGCAATCGGACCTAGAACAAGTGCGCTCTGTTTATATTACTCGGGCTAAATAGCCCATTATAATTTTGGACACGCATAGCGTCGGTTATTGAGTGCCCCGATCAAAAATAGACCTGTCATGAGTATATTGCGAGATCCATGTGTACACTGCGCCGCAGCATTCACATACGTCGAACTTCTTTAAGTAGTTTCTTCCGAATTCCATTGAATCCTGCAAGGTCTTGCATTACATTCATGACCCTGCAAAGCTCGTTCGTCTCTTCTCGGAATCCTCTGCTTCCTACGGCGTAGCTTCGGCCGTCCGCACTAGGGCAGACAGCTCTCTTTCGCGCATTTCTCTCGTCGTCAAATTTGGAACTGCCCCGAATCTGCCACATTTTCTCGATCAACTCCACCCTGAATATCTCCCCGCTATAGCCGGCTGCGGGGATTTGGCGCTCTTCTGTGTCAAAACACAACTATTTTAAACCGAATTCCCGCGTCATCGCAGCAGCTTTCCCATGGCGCACTGTTGGTTGACCTGCACTCCTGTAACGTGTACCCACAGTTTGAATGATATTTTTCGATTTTTTTCCCAGTTCCGAGCTGTTGGAGTGAAACGGCGCCGACATGCCTCGTCCGAATTAAGATAATTTAGTAGGTGATCGGCGGTCGGGGAAGTGCGTCCCAAATTTAGATTTAATTTCGAATTTCCCGCCGAGGGACAAAATTCGTAGGACTATATTTGGTGTCTAACACCGTGTCACCCGTCAATGTATCCGACAAGAGCCGGTGAGGACAGAGCAGACATCAATCAAATGACCGACATCACCGGCTTTCTGTGCACCTTTTGGATTTGCGGAAAGCTTCTCTTTCCACTTAATTGGAAGTCGAGTTGGAAAGATTAATTACATGTTTTCACACACGAAAAAAAGGAATTCTTTCGCGCAGATAGACGCGCAGTTTAATGTTTGAGGGAATTTTGCCACTGGTGGGGGAAAAGCCGGACCAATGGCGAAATTCCCCCAGTATTAAACAGCGGTTTACATGTCCTTTCCGTGGATCTTTTCTGAGTATATACAGAACTCGGAACGGACATACATACTTAACCATGAGTGAGGCCAATTCTGATTGTTTTAAAACGTAAAAAAGGAACCTAAACAGCGGACGGAAGACCTAGAAAATGGTCAAGAAGGATGTTCGCCTAGCTTCGGTCGAATGAAAGTGGTTGGAACAAGCACCGCACTCATCTGCGTGTTAAAGAATGTGGTGTCGAAAGCAGCTGGAGGGTTCGGCGTGGGAATAAAGGAGTGTGGTAGGCGCTGGATGTGCGCCGTGTTCCGTCGATGTGCGGACACTATACAATATTAATATTAGCTCTTCGTTCAGCTGTGAATGGGGGCAGAACCAAAAGAATTGTAAGTACCTATACAATATTAATATTACTGTGGATATAATATAAGTACGAGGTTGTAGTAAAAGGAATGTGGACGTACACTCTTCGTTCAGCCGTGAATGGGGACAGAACAAAGAGCGTGGTGTGTATGCAATCTATGTATAGGAAAAATACCTGATAGGCGGCTCGCACGCTGGCGTCGCGTCCGAGCTCGCCTCCGCGCCGACTTGCCCCCAAATCCGCACGCTAACACTGCGCAGTATTTGATGTTGAATTAATTCAATTTGCATGGCTCTGTGAGCTTGTTCCAAATTGATGGTTTGAGTAGAAATGAGAGATCCCGGGAACGATATTGTATGGCTCTTGAAGGATTTGAAACATGATCCGCGGATCATTCTTGAGGCCAAGCAGAGCAGAAAATGAGGACGAATAAAAGATCAAGCAGAACGCACCATGAATTTACCAAAGGCAGGAGATATGTCGATCGCCGGGCTTTTATTCGGCCTGCATTCAGCCAAATTCGCTTTGGAATTTAGATAAAAAATGTCAGGAATCCCGAAAGACGGCCCACAGCAGCCTCGGGAAGCAGTGCTGCGGGGTGAGGTGGATCTAAAGATTTCCGAGGAGAAAGGTGTCAGCAGAATCATTTGGAAGATGAAAACGCAACGTACATCCCTGCGCAACTCGTAGAGTGAATTTCACTGCCGAAAGTCGTCTCTCTTCACTATAGCTGGTTCCACCTGTATACGCACCCCGCTAGTTATATCCCTCGCTTACCACTCTCAAGCTTCCTGCGCCCCCTGTACCGCTCGCCCTGTAATTTTCCCCGACAATCGCAGAGCGACTTTGAACAAGCCGCATTTGCCCTGAGCAGGCGCAGATCTGCGGCTCGTGGTGGCTGCGGCTTGTATGCTTGGGCTCGTCCTCTCATTCGAAAACTTCTCGACATCCACCAAGCTACCTCGAGGAGACTCACCACGGCAAGTCCGGTCCAAGATTCCGAGATGACGCGATGACTTCACAGAAGGTACATATCAGTATTCCCTTCAAATTTTATTTTGCTTTCTTCCTCATTTATTCCCTCACTATTCCTTGTTAGGATCAGAAAAGATGCTCCTGCCGTTCAGCGTATCTACGGTCCGCCCTGCACGGCTGTCTCTCCCTTGCTATCTCGCAGCGTATTTATATAATATTCTCTGTGCCAACATTCTTAAAACGACTCGCATTCCCCGTCCGCTTCCCTCGCCTCAAACCTCAGATTTGTGATTCATCCTGTGACTTTCTCATCCGTTGTTTTGATTTTTGGGACTCGGATGGTTGTTCGACACATGTCCGTGATATGAAGTATGCATTCCTTCATTCACGCTGTCTCTGCGGTCCCTAGTCTTCGCTCAACTCGTCACCGGCGGGTGCGACGTCGACCGGGTAGTGAAGGGCTTCATATATTCACTCGTTCTCTGGTGCCAGGGTTTTGGACGTCGTTTTCGATATCACCCTTGCAAGACGGACTGTTTGACAGTCGCCGGACTCCGTCACAGCTCGCAGGGAAAGGGCAATTATTATGTGGCAAAATTCGAGTTACGTGGTGCGTCCTTGTAGCGCTTAAGTCTTTTGTCCTACTTCCCCCCTCATCCTAATCCTACCGTGTAGATCCTATAAACATGGCGTACCCTGACGTCCTAAATGAAGATTACGCATCATCGCGCATCTGCGAGGTATAGCCACTGATTTCAGGCTGAAACAAGGACGGCACGAGCATGCTGAATTTATCTACATAACCCAAGGGCACGATTATTTCATGAGCAACGAATGAATATCCTTTCTCGGCTTCGTCGATGTTATCTGACGACTGTCAAGTTTTCCGTCCCCCTCCCCCCGTGTCAGATGGTTGCTTTGTACGGCATGTCCTGTTGCGCTATGCTTATTGCGCGCTGTTTGAAAAGCCGCGTTCGCACATAGGCAATTCAAACGGGAAAATATAGGAAATATATAAATCTGTATGTCATCTCCGCATCCGTCGATCTTGATTTTCAATCTCGCTGATGTCTCCCATCCACTGAAACCCATTGAATTGTTCCCCGTTCTCGTTTGTTCCCGCGACCCCAGCATTGCAGATGCGGGAGCCTGATTTCCTCTTCTTGAGGTTCCTTGACCATGAGTTATTCTAAGACACTCTGATGGTCTCCCGCTCCCTCGAGTTCTTCCCAGCGCTTTTCTTCCTCCCCCCGATCACCCATGAGCAATGGCTTCACTTTCCAAAGAAATTAAATCCTTTCGACTAGGATACACAGAGGAGCGGCGTGCGTCGCCCATCTCTTAGGGCCATTTTATTGGCGATATTGTATCGGTTTGGCATATCCATGGAGATGGACCACCCCGATCGTGCTGTGCGCGTTTGTCCTGATTTCGCCCTTCCTCGCCCTCGTGAACAGTTCGATGTTGTTCAGGACCACTCAGGTACGGGCTAGTGTAAGTACAACGATGATCCCTCTAGATAGTAAATGACTGAGCTGCACTCACAGGGGACAGTTGCGTGCTGCATTCCAAGCCTGTTTTATTTGACATGGAGCGGATTCCCGTCGGATGGACAAACGTCATTCCCTCAAGAACCACAGCCCTCTCTTCGAAAATACCATCCTTCATTGGCGCCGACTTCGTGAGACATTTTCCATCATAAGCATAATTTCTCGCAGGAAGATGCTTTTGCCGGCTGGTGATATTTCTTTCCAAGTCTTTCCTCCAATGCCTCCTGACGAACCTGACGAACACTGTATTACAGCTGTTTGCAAAATTGATGACAGTCGCCAAGAAAAAGAAGAAACAAAATAACTTGAACAGGCCGGTTTGTTTTGCTCGTTTCTCACTCATTTCTGGGCCGATTTGGTCGAGTGCGGGGGCGTTCGAATGTGGCTAATGAGGGCTTTCGAATGATACCTAGGGCGCACAGCGAAAGTTCCAGAATGTGGCGTTCGAAATTCTCACCACCCGGTTTGATCCCAGCGACGGAAATGACAATTTCTTATCTTGTAGTGATTCGATTGCAATGATTCTTGGTGATTCCGAGAACGTGCAAGCAGACAACCTAAGCAGTGCACTCAGAAAAGAAATTTTTATGAGGCACACCTACCAGAATGAAATTACTCATGGGTATCGTGAATTCAATATTTATGGGTTGACTCACTGCTGAATCCATACATTTTGGCGACAAACCATCCGGCTCGATATTTGCTTCCAAACGAGTCCAGAACCGTGCCAATCGGAGCGGTATTCCGCGAGATACGGGCCGTTACGTCCTGGCGTGATGGCAGGTGGTCGAAAATATGATCAACGGAAGTTGGGGCCATTTGTGTACATACTTGGCACCATTATAAAGCGCCTCTGAACCGCTTTCGAACGCACCTGGTCTCGAGGAATTCGGCCAAGAATTGACTGAGAAACGAGCAAATTTGCGCGGCGCCTTTGCGACGCTTTCTTTCTTCTTTTTTTGGCCACTGTCATCAATTTTGCAAACAGCTGTAAGAGTGGAGCAGGTATTGAACAGAATGCTACGCAGGTAGATATCAGCTTAGAGATAAAATCTTGACGTATCGACTGAGATGAGGTGATTTAGTGAAGATCTCAGCCATTTGGTAGTACGCAAGGACATTTTCGTTCCACAGCGTGTGGAAGAGGCGATAAGGAACGACGTCGCGGTAAATGCGCATGCCATGGGACTGTGCTTTTCGGGAACAAGCTCCATGATGAAATCCATGAGCTCTTGCGGCAGTGGTCGCCGTGCAGAGCAAAGAGCGTACTGTAGTATTTCGATCAAGTGTTCACGATTTTGGAAATTTTCACTCGCCGAGAAGGCCGAAAATTTAACTTTCGAATTATGACGATTTTTGGACACATCAAAAAATCCTGGCCGTCACCGTCACCTGAACACTTGGTCGAAACACTAAGTGACAGTCTACAGTATGTGCTACGCCCGACATCAACGGATCTATGATATTGCACCGCCACATCGGGTCTTATCGCAAACACTCATGAGCTCTGCTACAGCAGGGGTTCTCAATTCGTTTTGTTCAAAATTCTGCCGTCGGATGTGATTGTATTTCAGTTGTATTGTCGGCAATCTTCGAACTTCTAGCAGAAATCTACGTGACTCGGCATCACCTCGCTTTCACCGCAGCCTTGACTCCTCGCCCTAACGCACATATGGCATTTCTCGGTGATCTCAAAAGTTTCTGAAAGGACGCGTACTATGCTTGGCAGGCACACAAATTCCTATACAAGACCCCGCGTGTCGCGCTCGCGCTCTCCCAGACGCAACATATTTCTGCACGCCGTCCCGGCGCCCGGACTTACTTTGTGGCATTGCCGAATTTAAACTGTCTGCATCCTCATGTACGCCTTTGACTTTTTATTACAGGTCTATCTAACCATAAACGAGCTGTCGGAAACCGATTTGTTGACGGCAGTAAGTTTTGGAACTGGGGGAAATCTGATTCCGTTGAATTTACACAATCCCGGTCACTGTCTTTACACGCGCAACGCATGGAATACTTTCGGCATGACATCGTACCAGCACAAAAACTACAGTTATTCCTGCCCGTGCCCGCCGGATTCACGTGTAGACTTTCCTGTGCCGCTTTCTTTGGTTGCCGGTCTGGATTACTCAGGCGCTGGACGACGGCATTCACAAGGGCTGTCGGGTCGTTCGGCATCCATTTCGAAACGCATGCCCGATGATAAACTCTCGCCGAATATTGCCGGAACCCGACAAATTTGGACTGTGGCCTGAGACCAATCGCGCTCGTCCTCTTGGAACTTGGGCCTCTGGATCGCATGGCCTGTTGTCTCCGATGACACGATTCCGTCGAATGAATCGTCCTCTCCAAAGTATTTTTCTGCCCTGCAAGCTCCTCGAAACCCCGCAATTCCAGAAATGCATTGACAAAGACCCTAATAATACTTTGACCGCTTCATCTGATTGTTTCGAGCACCATATGCGGAAAACTCTATCCTTTTTCGTCGGTGCGGTACGGTGGTCGCGATGTTGAAGTTCAGTAAACCTCCCTTTTTGCCGGACAATCTTGCGGTATAAAACCCAGAGATGTATGTAGTCTGTCTTCAAGCTGAAATCCATTCCTTCAGTTCAAAGATGTTCTCCAAGGCTCTCTCTGCTCTCCTCGTCACTGCTCTCGCTGTGTCAGCGTCCCCAGCTCTCCAAGTATGCATTTCTTCATCTCTGCAGGAGTGTTGATATTTAACATTCGAGTACAACAGGGCCGCCAGTCATGCTCCCAGACTTACACTGTTGTGAGCGGCGATACCTGCTCTGCCATCGAAGCCAAGACCGGAGTGTCTGATTCCCAACTGCACGCACTGAATCCTTCGATCAACAGTGGCTGCACCAGTACGATTCTGCTTTGTTAGGCTTGTCTCAACCTTCAACTTTTCTCTAGATCTCGGAATCAGTCAAGTTCTGTGCCTCAGTACTGGCGGATCCTCCGGCGGTGGATGTACGAGCACCTACACTGTTGTCGGCGGAGACACCTGTGCGGCCATTGAAGCGAAGACCGGCGTTTCCGATTCTCAGCTGCATGCTGCGAACCCGTCAATTAACAGCGGCTGCACGAGTATGTTGTGTCTCCTGCCGACACAAACTTTTTACCGATTGTTTGACGCTAGATCTCCAAATTGATCAAGTCCTGTGCCTTACCGGCGGCAATGGCGGAAGCTCTCCTCCCAGCGGAGGGATCAGCGGACTCGGTAATTTTCCATCCTCCCAATGCAGTCGAACGAGTCGAATGATGCTTGGTTACAGCAACTTACTACGATCCTAATGGCGGAACCGGTGCCTGTGGCAGCGTTCTCCAGAACAGCGATTTCATTGTCGCCCTCGGAACCGGTAACTGGGATGGCGGTGCCCACTGCGGACAGACGGTTAATGTTCAGTGTGCGTATCTTTTCTTCTCTTCAACTGTCGATGCTCAAATGTATTCCTCTCGCCTCAGACCAAGGCAACACTGTCCAAGTCACTGTCCAGGATTTGTGCCCTGGCTGCCAGGGTGCTAATGGCATCGACCTCTCTGAAGGAGCCATGGCAGCACTTGACTCGAACTACATCAACGATGGGGTGATTTCGGTCGTCTGGTCCTTTGCTTGAGGATTTCGTGCCGGGATGCAGGATCAGATATTAGATTTTAGATTTTGATCTGTGTCTGGTCCTCTTTATTCAGTATAAGATGTGGTTTCAATGGTTGGAGTAGAGTTTGAAATATTGATGTTTCTACGCGAATTCGTAAGACAGAGAGAATCAACAAAAAAAAGCTTTAAATCCCCGATTCAAAAGCAGAAACACTTGTGTTATGGCGAACATGCTTTAAGCTCTTCCCTCAGAAAAATGCGTTGGCTGAACTCGGATTCTGCAGAAGGAACTGTTAAGTCCCCAAAAATTCAGATGAAATCCTGTTTGAATCACAGGCGCCCTTAAATTCTATTTAGAGCTTTCAAAATCTTGACGTTCCAAACCCGCTGTGCTTCAGGCTCATTGGGCCACTTCTCTATGAGTAACTCATCTTCATCCGTGTCACCGAGATCCACCAATTTTTCCCGCAGAAACGCGACGATCCCCGCAGTCTCAGAACCCGGCAGACCGCCCTCCGTTCTCAGTACAGGGAAGTCTTCGTGTCATTTGCGCTTGAGGGTGCGCTTCTGAAAAATGTAGAGAAGGCCCGGTTCGGATAGCGGGCGGTGACCTACCTGATGAGCGTAAGTGTTGAGCATCACACAAGAAACAAAGCAAGGCACACCAAGAAGAAGTAAAGTAAGTCGGCTCCGAATAGGAATGGAAATGCGCCATTGGCGAAAGTCCACAATCCACCAGCGGACGAGAGCCCATCGAGCACGCTCGGGTCGCGCAGTTCGTTCAGGAGCTCGATGGGGCGGATCCTGGATCGATCAAGGCCGTCAGCCCTTGTTACACGCGAACGAGGCGCAAGTTTGCGGTAGTGAGCCCAGGGCTTGACGGCGACGGGTCCGGCTGAACCGCGCTGATTTTTTTCATTGCAACTGGCTGGAATGACGCGCATGTCTGTCCGAAGCCTTTTCGCCTCCATTTAGCGCCAATTTTAGCGCCAATAATTATCTCTGGAATCTGGACTCAGTTGCAACTTCTTTAGACGAAGTGGTGAGCCGCTGCGCGATCCACCGCGCTCTTGTATATTATAAGAAGTAACCCACTACGCAACGTTTACATTAAAAGAGCATGAAGCACCGCGATGACGACGATAACCTGGACAATCCACCCCGCAGATGCGCTGTTCAACACTGCACCACTCTGTGTGGGACTCGGCGAGACTCCGCCACTCTGCGAACCTGCACCGCTCTGCGACACACCACTCTGTGATCCAGAGCCACCCTGAGACGCTGCACCACTACTCTGCGAGCCAGGAGCAGTGAGTGTGAATATCGGAACCACGCTCCCCGAAACTGTCGTGCCGATGCCGATACCACTCTCCATGACTGACAGAACGCAGGTGCCAACTCCGTCTGAGCCGAACCCACAGGTTTCCTGTGCAACCCCGCTACCAGGAGGAACGACCAGTGTTCCCGCGAAACCGGAAGCATCGGCCACGAATGTGTCTGTGGTTGCGAATTTATTTCGACGTAAGTGAGGTTGGCGAGATGTGGGGTGCGGTGGACGAACCGGTGACGGTGATGGGTTCACTTAGGACGGTGACGGTCGTACTGCCCTCCAGGATCACCTCAGAGGTGATGGCGTTGACCTCGATGTATGTGGTTCCGCCGTCGGCGTTCGTTCCGCCCGCAGAGATGGTGAAGCTTTGCTGTTCGACGATGGTTTGGGAGGGGACGCTTTCCGAGATATCGAAGAGAGTAACAGTCTGTGCAGAGGCTTGAGGATTGTGAGTTTTGCTTAACACAAATGTACGTCGTGATAATTGGTGCTCACCATACAAAGCAGAGAAGCTGAGGACGAGCAAAATGCGAAGGGGAGAGATCATCTTGACGGATGAGAGTATGACTCGTGCAAGATTCCTTACCTGCAGTTCTTGTACTTCAAAAGCCCGAAATATACAGTATGAGCCTGAGCGTGTATATGACGCAGAAATGATGAACCAGTTTCCCTCGCTCTCATCACGAGTTTGATTCCGCGTCCTCATGAATGAACTGACTCCGTGGATCTTCTTCCTTGGAGCTGGACCGGAACATCCAACTGAGATCGGCAGTTGAAGGACCCTCCGACATGGACCCCACGTTTGAGCATTCAACCTGTAAGGATGGAACTTCAGGTTCCATTCCAATTGAGTCCAGAAATACCGATGATTTGGGTGGGGATGGTGAGAACAGACCACGTCGCGAAGAGTCGTAGTGCTTCCAGGCAATTCTCGCCGCTGTGCTCCAGAATTGAATCGCTGTCTTGATCGAACACCGACGTCCTGGACTCCCTTTTAACAGGAATGACGAATCCATTTCCATCTGCTACAACCAGTGCCCAGTTCCGAGGGAATCAGAACAGAATATTTGGAATTCGAAATTTGGGATCCTGGGAGTCTCTTGAAGAACTTTGCGATTTTGAACAGGTGGTCAAGTAATATATACGGGAGAAACTCAATACTTCACTTGTTCATTGAAGCAGGAATACATAAGCGACGGTCTCCATACAGCTGGCCATGAGATACAGAGTGCCCGTGAACGGTGGTAAGGAAAGGATGTGGAGTGTGTGGTAGAATGCGAATGCGAGATATATGTCCACCAGCTCAGGACATGAAACGGGAGTCGGAATATGGAACGAGGAAATGTTGTGTCGGACGAGTTCCGTATCCTACCCGAGCCTGCGCAAGCGGGGCAGGTCGGGAAGCGCCTTCTACAGCTTCTCGAACACTTTCTTCAGAACAGTCGTTTTGCCAGCATTCGCCCTCCCGATAATCAAGATCCGGAAGTGTGTGATCTTGCTTCGCACATCGATGGCTTTTTCCATGACCAGTATGATAGAATCTTTGCAGCCTGAAGAGAGGGAGAGAGTGTGTGTGTCTCGGTGAAGACGGTGAAGATGAAGAAGATGACGTGGGAATTCTGTGGACTCAGAGTGGCCATAGTGCCAATGGTGGCTAGTATAAATGATGACTCTGTTCAGGCTTGCGTTCCGCCCCCACGTCGAGCGGCACTAGCAGGCACATACTGTCAAGCCTACCATCGCAATACGAACTCCCAGTCCGACGAGGGAAATTATCCCTCATGAAGTCGACCTTCGAATTAAATTGATTCCACGAGTCTGTTGTTCGCTGATACTTTCCCCGTCATACAGTGTAACACAAAAAGAAAATGAAGTATTGATAAAGTCAAGATAAAGTAGAAATAAAGTAGAAGCCCGGCACCGGCAAGGCACCGGTCGGCTAGCCGTCCCCACCTCAACCGCGCTGGATACGCCGGGAAGAGGTGAATGGAGATGTCTCGAACACAACGTGGAGGGTCCGAAGGCGCTCAGGGAGCACGAGACAAAAGAAAAAATTAAAGTCACATCATCGGTGTCGCAAGGCAATGGCACGAGGAATAAACAGAGACAAAGTTCCGGAAAAGGAAAGGTGGCTAGACGACGAGAACGAAAGAAACGGCGCCAGGGCCGGGGAGACCGCCAGGGTGCATGAGCGGAGGATCCCAAACTCTTCCTCCGTAATATCGCCCACGTCCTCCCACCACTGATTCTGCGTCAAGGTGGATGCAGAGTTTCTCGCCGCACTCCGACATGGGTCTCACGGAGTGATGGAGCTAGCATGAGTCAAAGGCGAGGAGGATGGGGTCCTCGCCGCGGACCGCGGTGCGTCGGCATGCAAGCAAGAGGGCGAGAGGCCCAGAAAACAGGCTCCGGGCTGCACCTCAGGACACGAAGACATGGAGATGAGATTCGCAGAACGGTAGATACGCAGCGGGGGTCAACGTGGGGAGTCCGAGGCGAGGTGGGTGGAGCCTGTCTCTCGACTCCTGGGGTCAATGTACAGTACCAACGATGGCCATGGGTGATGGAGCAGTATTCCCGAGCCGGGCGGACTCGAGAATCGGCGGGGAGGCGGGAGGCGAGACGAAAAGCTCGTGCTCTGGCGCGGTGGGGACACGACACGCGCATCTTGTACGGCGACGTATGCTCGGCGTCACAATAAAGTGGAGATACAGTGGCGTGAGCAGAGGATCCCGACGCGCGAGGAGATCGCGTGCAGGGGAGAGTAAGCGTACGGAGCGCTGGGCAAGATATGCCGGACGTGGGATGCGCATCCAAGATGTGGACGAAGGAGGTGCAGCTGAGTGCGAGCGACAGTGGCGAGGCAAAGTGCGTGGCCCCTCGGACGTAGACCAGCAGTCAACGTCCAGAGAGGCACGGAGACGCGGATACGGCGCATCGACACCCGATCGTCTCGACCAAGAAGTCTGCATGCACAGGCTGGTAGACACGATTCTCAAAGTTGAGAGGGTGCTTGTATATCGAGGTCATGGTGGGCGCGAACACGGCCTCGGCCATGCTACTAGCGGCGAGGCGCGGGACTCGGCCGCGGACAAGCGACGACACGGGGATGTGCTGGGGTGTGCAGACGGGCAGAGCAGACCTCGACGGATCGACGGAGGCGAAGAAGCGCGGGCTTCGGGGTGGTGCGACGCGTCGCGAGATATCGAGAGAGCGAAGGGGACGAGGAAGCATGGGCTTCGCGGTGGCGAGACGAGGAGGTCGCCAGAGAGTGATCCGCCCTTTGCATCGCCAGCGCGGACCGTGTGCATGGCCTCGGAAGACAGCGCGGCAGACTGGAGTCAGACTCGTACGAGGCCTCACTTAAGAGGCCGAAGATGGTCCTGCGTCAGCGCCGTAGCGAAAGAAAGACAATCGACGACTCACGAGTGGCGTTACACCAGACCAAGCCTCCGTTGCGCTCTTGAAACGGCCCAAACCAGTTTCTCTAGGTCATCTAATGGCAGCAGTAGCCTCGCATTATTTTTCCTGGATTTATTTCGCATATCGATTCTCGTTTCCCAAGCGAATGCGGAGAAATTTTCCTTCATCTCAAGTATCGAGAAAGTCGATTCAAGAAACATGAAGCTTTTGCTGTCGCAAGGTCGGGCACATTCCCAGAGAACGGTGCGCAGAATCGAGCGCGTTGTGGTCCACAAAAAGTACACGTGGTTGTTCGGAGTGATCCGTGCATGCACAGCCACTGATGAATGCGTGTCCGCCAGACCTTTACCATGACTCTGCGGCAGCGCTTTCTGCGCCTCGCTCGTTCGGATGTGTGCTCTGAATGACTGCCTCCAGAAATTTACTACGGCTATACAAAATAGATTAAAACGAGTCGACGCCTTCCTATCTCCTGCCCTAGGCTTTGTTGCTCAAGAAATGCAATCCTCGTCTTCCCACCAACAGCTTGTCTATCCTCCGGAAGATATATTTCGCCCCGAGTTTATTTCCTTCAACATCCCTCGTCGACAGCCACCTTTTTGTAACCGTGGCTTCTGGGAGTATCCCGCACGGATGGGCTGGCGTGTCAATCGCCACGACCGTCGCTGCAATGCCCCTCGGTGTCCTCCAGGAGCGTGCACGAAAGAGACCACTGGGCAGTATTCTAGCTACAGACTGGCATCACCCAGCATCTCGCGCCTCGATCGATCGCAACCGACGGTCGCAGAGAAGGCCGCCTTTCTGCAAGCGTGACCTTTCTTTGGCGCATTGGCGGAAAGCCATTCAATATGTGGTCTCGCCTATGACGGTGATGCAGAAATATCGAATACAGAGCAGCTGAATGGCCTTCCGATGCGGCTGTTCGACGCCATACAAGCTTCGCGCAGTGCTGGGAGCGTAAGGATCAAGGGACAGCTATATGCGCTCATCCGGCAAGTCCAGCTTATGATAACACGGGCGTACGAATGGGAAGACGAGCATCAGTATACCCTCGAGGAATGCGAGATCCTGTTTTCTATCCACATCCTCCTTCGAGTCCTCTCGCTCGCGCTTCTGTGCCATTATCAAGACCTCGGCCCGCGGGACAAGATGGCTGTATCGGTGGCGGATGTCGGCTTGGACTGGAAGACTGAAGGACAGATGAGCATGATCGCCTTCGCCAACAGTTGTCTGCGTGCGCGCGGGGAGCTGGTGCAAGAGCGAAATGTAGCATGTCCTCCAGTCGTTGATGTTGCTGCTTTCGCGAGTGCCCAAACGCACGCGGGAACCACACAGCCTGTACGGACACCACATGCATGGCGTACCAGGTCGACGAAGCGGACTATGCTACGCTCCATGTCGATGCAGCTTGCAGTTGTCCCTCCGTAATCATAAATGCCGACGATCTCAGGGATGTGCTTGTAAGAAATGCGATCCCTGCGATACAAATTTCGGAAGATTTGATCGCGCAAGTCGTCGAGACGGGCGAGCATCAGCCCTACATTGCTATAAGCCACGTCTGTGCGTGTATTCGGCTTTCTCCACGGCACGAGTCACACAGCGCACAATCGATTAGGAGCAGATGGCCCGGGAAATCCCGTCGAAAACTCGCTCCCGCGGTGCCAGATCCGTCGTCTGCTAGGACTCATCACGAATCTCACACAAACCTTCACTCTCCAGCCGCGCCACGGCCGCATTGCGCTGTGGATCGACACACTCTGCATCCCCGTCGCGCCTCATCTCCGCGAATACCGCAAAGCCGCGATACGCCTCCTGGAACGCACATACCCGGACGCTGCAGGCGTGCTCGTGCTCGACCGCGAGCTCTGTCGCTTTGCGTCCCGACGCGCATCCGTCCTCGAGCTCAGCATCCGGTTCGCGTCGAGCGGCTGGCTCAAGCGCCTCTGGACGCTCCAAGAGCCCTCCGTCGCTGCCGGGGCGGGGTCCGGGAGGCTGTACATCCAGATGGCGGACGGGCCGGCGCGCTGGGACGCACACTCGCAGCGCTTCGCCTATGGGCCGCCGATGCCGATGCCGGATTCTCAGCCCGCACCCAATAGGGCCATTCGCGACGTGAAAATGGATTTGGTGTACGGACGACATCTGATCACCGCTATGGAGCGCATTCCTTCGTTGGAGTCCATCCGCGAACCGCGCTTCGACACGCAGCTCGAGACGATCATCCGTGCCGTGCAGAACCGCTCGACGACCAAACGTGAAGACGAGGTCGTATGCGTCGCGTCGCTCCTCGGGCTCGACCTGCGTCCCATCCTCAGCGCAGACGACCTCGAAGTGCGCATGGAGCGGTTCTACTGCGCTCTGGGCGACATTCCCGCCGGGATCATCTTTGCCGAGTTCGGTGACCCTGACTTCGCCGCCGTACGCAACAGGCTGGGGAAGAGGCCGTTCCGGTGGGCGCCGGTGTCGCTTTTGGCGCTCGAGCGCCCGATGGAAATCAGCCTCGCGGTGGCGGCGCAGCGGTTCTCAGAAAATGGAGAGATATACGGGCGCTGTGAGCCGGATGGGCTGCACATAAGGGGCCTGGGGTTTGTGTTCGCCGAACCCCAGGCGGTGTTGTTGCACAAGCGCACGATTGTCGTGGACACGACCACGGAGCGGCGCTACGTCCTGTCGTTAGCGCTTTCTGATGCGTCTCCGGAGAGGGTAGGCCCGTTGGATCGGTGTGCGCTCATCTTTAAAGATGATATCTGCTCGCATGTTGTGATCGTTCTGGTTGAAGGGGAGGAGGAAAACGAGTTCCTTGTTGTGATCGCGGGACATGGGAAAGTCAAGGCATTGGAAGAGAATCTTAATTCTGAGGCGTCGGAGATGCAGCGAGCCTTGCGTGGAGCATCAACAAGCAGACAGCAGAGATGGTGTTTCACTTGACCCTGGCAAATATTCACCACAATCATAGCATTCACTGTCCCCTCAGAATGTTGGAGTTTTTGTCTACTATCCGCAGCGTATAACTTTCCTCTCGCAAATCCGATGCTGGTTCTGGTCAAATTGCATTAGAACCTTTGGTCGCACGAGGTTGATGAATGCTTATTTTTCAGGGGCACTGGGAGAAGAAAGTTGGTTAGTTTAGAGTGTTGTAGCGGGTTGCAGCCAGTTATGCATGCGTATTATCCCACCACAAAGACAAAAGAAATGGTTATTGGCGAGTATACAGAAACATAAACAAAGTATCTGGGCAGGAAAGCGCTAGAGTAGTCGGCTCATTTCGTGCGATATTCCTTAATCAATTCCTTCACTTTCTCCTCCGCCTTCGTAGAGCGACAAATCTCCGCAACAGTAGCTCTATTCGCGTACTCCCGAATCTTGTTGTGCACAGTGGCCGTATTGGACATCCTGTAATTCTTCAGGGCCAGATCAATGTCATCCATGGTAAGACGACGGGCTGGTCTGTGGTCGAGTGTTATCAAGAAGAGTTGGTCCAGCACGAGAGTCAGGTCGATAATGTAGGCCATAAGGAAACGGAGGACTTCGGGGGCTAGATAGAGGAACATTAGGGAGGGAATATGTGAGAGAATGGTGGACGCACGTATTCACGTAAATGCTGGCGATCCATCGTATGAACGCGACGGATAGTCCGATGGCTCCGAGTGCAGGAACTACGACGCCAACCAGAGCCGATCCGGCGAGGCCAAGGAGGGTGTAAAGACCTTCCTGATCTGAACTGGGTTACGAAAAATCAGTTGGCAGCACGTTCCTCAGGATAGGGACTTACAACCACGACTTTGCTTCGGACTCTGATGGAGTTACGAGTTGAGCGAAGGATTTAATTTGTTTCATGAATTCATCGCTGTCGAGCAACTGGATTCAGAGAAGATTATTTTCACGAACATTTGGAGATGAAGGGAGGAATACTTTGTCGTCGTCGAAATTCCAACTCGCTGTGATATCGTAATGCAGTAGCTTCATGCACATGTCGAGCTTCAAGCCCAAGAGCTCGGTACTTGATCCCAAGCTCAGCCAGTATCCTGCGTAATGCCTTCAGATATATAATCAGACGAAAAATGGAGAAATTACGTTTCATCCCGATTCTGGATGCGGAGGCGAATATTAACGGGAGAAGGCTTGAATGCGAAGACATACTCGATGGATGCATTGATTTTTTCCATCGCACTGGCACGTTGAGCCATCGCGGAAACGTACCACACCGTTCCTTGGACCAAATCTTGAGTGATACCGATGAGGTTTCGCAAAGCTTCTTGATCTGGCCTAAGAGAGTTGCTTGCTAGCCCTGAATATGTAGACGTCAGTGTCAAGTACGATACATTAATGCTACAGATTTGTCACTCAACCGGAAGTCCGTGCATACTTGACGGAGCTATTGATGGTTGTCAAAGGAGCGACGCAAATATCCTTGAATTCTGCATCGCCGCGCCGTAAGCAAAGCTGATGAATATCTTCCTCAGGTAGTTCACACTCCTCTTCGGTTAGTTCTTCTTCCATGCGGCTGTACAAGGTGTCAAACTGCGTGAAAACGACGATGACCGGCACTATAAGGTATTTAGCGACAATCATCGAGTTGATCAACGGGCAATTACTGTTTTGCGTGCTGAGCTGGAGGAACTCCTCGTCTCCGGTCTCGAAAACGCGGCCACCAGCATGAGGGATCTGTATACAGAGCCTGAGTCGTGTCACTGTCACCAACTTGTCGAAAAGAATGAATGAAACCCACCAAACGGCATGAACTCGATCCTTCAGAGGCACGCTTTCTCCACGCGACTCGAGAAATCTTTTCGCTGCCTCCAAATTGTGGGTTTGTCCAGGCTCGAAACCCATGGAATCGTGGAGCACGAAACGCTCGTTGTGCTTGGAAATGATTTCATCCTCGATTTTGCATATCCCGCGAACTTGGTCCGACGACGTCTGAATGAAGCCGTTGATCATCGATAGGTCAAGGGGAAAGATTGAAACAGACGGCGAGATCGATACCAAAGGCATGGTTGATGAGGGACGACTTGCCCACGCCTGACTACAGCTTTCGTGAAGCTTCAAGCACCAAGGGTTGTGAGTGTCCACACCTTGCCCACCACCAAAATCCGAAATCTATCCATGTCAATACGCATCCAGTGAGGGTACACTGCGCAGATCGCACCGCGGGCATTCTCTCAGCATCTCTTCCGTCGTCGGTCGCGGGTCCTGGGTAACATCCATGGCGATCGATGAAGTTGAAAACGGAGTGGTGCTGGATGAGATGATGGGTCTGGGCAAAGTGACGGAGAATGCACGTTGACATGAGAACAATGGGAGAATGGCCCTTGACACCTTTTTCGCACGCCTAATCTCCGAGAGCCAGGGCGATGGGGACACTGGGGACATGCCGGAACGGGACTCGCGAGTACGTCCCACAGGGTTTAGCACTTAGCACTTCATGTAGAGTACACCGCTGGTCTAAGAAATTGAGACAGGTGGAGATGAGAGGCGGGAGCAAAGTCCGAATCAGCGATCAAGGGCCGTGACTCCGAGTCCGATCGCCGTGATGGGCGACCGATCTTTCTTCCTTATCTGCAAGCGCCAGCCTTCTCGGGTTGACTAACTTATTCACACGCTCCGCAAACTCACACGGCGACTTCTTCATCTCCGATTCCGTCATACAGCCGCGGCTGCAGCCCTCTCTCTTTTCTCTCCAAGAACATCGCTTGGTCCAGCCGGGAATTTTCGTTGGCAACAAATGGATAAAGCCATCGATGTGCGAAGCAAAGTTCGTCACTTTCGGATCTTGATCATCGGGAGGGCGAATGCTGGCAAGACGACCATCCTCAAGAAAGTGTGCAACTCAGTGGAGGATCCAGAGATCTACGACCTAGATGGGAACAAGGTCACTGTCTGAACTTTTTTCGCTGCGGCCTGGACTGATCATTTGTCGCAGATCGATCCCGAAATCGTCAGGGAGTCAGCCGAAGTAATCTCACAATTCTCACAGCTTTGTCGTCGCTGATTTGCCTGCAGCGCGGCGAGCATAACATTGAGAACCAGCTAATATTCAAAAGCAATCCCCAGTTTATTTTCCATGATTCGCGCGGGTTTGAAGGCGGGTCAGCGGACGAAATACAGAAAGTGACAGCTTTCATCGAGAAACGGGCAAAAACCTTGGAATTGTCGAAACAACTCCACGCTATCTGGTATGCCTTGACCGATCAGTCCAAAAACGCTTAGAATGTCGCAGGTACTGTTTACCCACGGACGGTAACCGGCCTCTGCTAGAGGCTGAAGATCGGTTCTTCCAGATTTCTGGTACTGGCAAAGGTGAGTTCACCTTGTCGAGCAACTGGCCACTAACAAACTCTTTCAGTGCCGCTGATTGTGATCTTTACAAAATTCGACGGCCTAGTGACCAAGGCGTACCAACAGCTTCGAAGCGAGGGCAAAAACATACGCACGGCAAACACCGGGAAGGTTGAATTAGCCCAGACGATGCTGATAACGAACTACATAGACCCACTCAAAGCGGCCACTTTCAAGCCGTCTGCCTATGTCCAACTTGACGGTAGTGCTTCACCTGATATGAGTCTGATACTATTAATTGTCCTTCTAGATATGCGACTGGAACACAGCAGTTGCATTGAGCTCATTAACCACACAGTGAACGCACTCACCGATGACGCACTGCTTCTACTCTTTGTGTCTGTGCAACGAAATAACATCGATGTTTGTATTTGGCGGGCGGTGGACAGGTCAGGATGCTTTGACATGTCTGATGCACACTATTCCTGACAAGATTAATAGCGCAATGGCTGAAGAAGGATTGACATCAGTGGTCAAGTGGACTCTTGCGTACTTCCCACATGTTTGGGTGAGTCGCGTCGGATGTTCACGATATTCCCATTGAAGGGATCACATACAGCAGGTGAGCTTTTCTTTAATGCCATGCAAATCATATCTATTGCAACGTGATTGAACGCACTCCAACTTAGGAAGTGAGTTGTGACTCTCGGGTTGGCCGAGTCTGACTGTCTGATGCGTGCTTGCACAGGAGGTAATGATTCCGGTGCAGATCTCGAGACCAAGCTAATGGGTATTTACAGGAGGCAAGTCGGATGTTATGTCATTTTTAACAATTTTCTGCTAACCAGCAGTCAATCTGGTAGTATGTAAGTTTCTTTTTGAGTGGTACCTCAAAGCACATATTTTACTGAATGTCCCCAAGGACAAGGACGTGAGTGCCTGTTCTGCGTGCCGGCATCAAATTGAATTTGCTGGCCGCGCCGCCCTTCCCCCGCAGACTGTGAGTACTGCTTCATTGCCAACGCCTCTAGTTTTGCGGACCTCGCCTCATTTCCCACAGTTCGTGAGTGCCGCTTCATTGTGTCCGCTTTCAATTGGCTCTCCTGACGCCATAATTCCCCACAGGCCGTAAGTCCGACTTCGTGGCGTCCACCTCGGGTCGGCTTTTTTGACGCCATGATTTCTCGCAGAGTGTGAGTGCTGCTTCGTTGCCCCTGCCTCTGGGTGACATTTTTCACCGCGCTGCCATTCCCCGCAGAGTGTGAGTGCTCCTTCGCTCCGTCCCCTCCCGCTTGACTCGCTGACTGCGCCATCATTCCACGCAGCCTGTGAGGGCCATTTCGCCGTCTCTGCCTCTGATTGACTTTGCTGTCCGTGCCGTCATTCCCCACAGTTTGTTAGTGCCATTGCATTACGCCTAATCGACCTTGTTGACTATACCACCAGCACCAGTCTTCGCGGAGAGTGAGTGCGACCTTGTCGTGTCTGTCTGTCATTGAATTTGCCGATCATGCTGCGATCACAGGATGTGAGTGCGCGCTCCCTGCGCTCGCCTTGGCTGCCTGCTAACCACAATGTAATTTCCGCAGAATGTGAGAACTCAATCCCTCTGAGTCCCCCCCTTTTCTTCACGCCTCCACTGTTTTCCGATGTCCAGTTTGTGAGTTTGCACATTCTCCCCTCGTTCTGCTAGTCATCCCTCTTCAGGAAAAAAATGTGGCTTTCTGCATCGATGCCTTGAAGAAGAAACTTCCAGCAGCGGTACGTGAAACCGAAACTCCATCCGTTCTTAACTAACACAGTGCTAGGAGGAGCTTGTCCGTACCCCATTGGGACTCGCTCACATCGTGGCTCGTATGGAACCCGATTACCAGCTGAGTCAATACTGAACTTTGCGCAAGTACTATGCACCTGCGCTGCGTACACATTTAGAGAAGGATCAGCTTTTTGAGGAGGGTTTCTGTCGAGCCTTCGAAATAGCCCTAGATGCGTATAGATGGTCGCCCACCGAGGCCGAGATCATCAAAGAAATCGGCGAAATAGATCCAGGAACAGACATTTACGCCCGACGTGGAAAGTTGTGCAGCATCATCAAAGCCCATCCTTTACGTGCGTGGTACTTTTTTGGGATCGACGTCGCTCTCCTCATGGCGAAGTTCAGGTACCCGCCCCCAGGTAGCCTGAAACCACAGAAACATGATCTCGTTCTTCACCTATTTTTGCGACTCGTCCTATACTATTACAAGTAGCTACGAGGACCACTCGCGCTTCTGCGAATTCTTGACTTGGATCGATTTGAATCTACATGTCCGTTAACTCTTCGCTGTATGTTGCACCACGGTCTCTGTTGACATATTGTCTCTATCCGTTTCTCAAGGAATCTGGTATATTGAAATCCGGATATAAAGCTCCGGAGATGCAGCATCCCCGCAAAAAGGAAATTTGATGCCGCAATGATTTTATAAAGAGTTTGATACCATTCAGACCTCGCAAGGGTTTGGTGCGTCTTCCATTCTCCGTCAGTATATGATATAACTTCCAGCGTCAGATAGGTCTGTTTCCTGCCACCAGTATTCGTGGCGGATCGCGTACAATACGCCCGGTGTGTATTTGTTTGACGGGTCACTGGAACCGTTCTTGGTGCACATCGCGCTATCGGCGTGGGTCTGCGTCCAGCATTTTTCAACGCCACAGTCGATTCCATCCTTCGGAACATCGTATTTCCTATATCCTGGACATAGTTTGCTGCGAACTGACCCGCGGACCGATTTTCACGAAGGATTTGTTGAACGGCGGTAGGTTTGTGGCTTAAAATCGTGAGGACTAGGAGCTGCAGAATCGTGTTCACCAGCTCCATTTTTCGTTGCTTCACAGACCCAATTTCGCTCGCTCGGACACCATGCATCCACCCTGGGACAGTATGAATGAATCGAGTAAAATTGAGCTTATAGTGAGTAGCTTGAATATAGGGAGCGATAATATGAGCGGATACAGATAGGTACTCACTGGTGGACATGAAAGATTCGTGCTGATGTCGTTTTCTTTCTGATTTCCTCGTTCGGAACAGTGTGACGACTATGTAATGTACATTCCCGCGGTGGAAACACTCAGTGCGTGTGGTTGGGCGTGCTCCCGCTACTCTGTTTTACCTTGATCACCTGTCGCTTCATCCGTGATGGTCTATTCTGTCCACGCATAACACTCGAGGAAAGCCATATTAGTATCGCTCGTGTTGAAATCTGTAGTCCATCATTCACGGCTTCCTCGTACAACGTTCGTTCTGGTCTCTGATTTGTGCGCGTAGAATCGAGGTTCCTTTTTGTTGGACTCATGATCCGTCCCAAACACGTAGCGTGTCTGTTCAACAGAACTTTGCAAGCCCCGGTCATATGTTCTCCAGCTGAATATACCGCCGAAGATAGCACGGATGATACCGCCGACGCTACGCGGCGGAAACGAGTACTTGAAATCGGGCTAACACTTCAACGCAAAGTTCATGAAGTGGATTATGTTTACCGTGACGGTAATGTGAAACTCGGCCATCACATATTCATCGCGAAACCTTTGCCGAAATGTAAGAGTTCAGCAGACCGTCGAATCCGTTGGGATCAATTCTACCCAGAGACTCGGGAAGAATGTCGGGTAGAAAGTACACAGCCTTTGATCAACAACTGGGCCGTATAAGCCGGCCGTGACATGTCCTCGGCAGCGGGGCAGAAACCTCATTCTACGCAGATGCGGGATTCCACAGCTGATGGGATACGCGGTGTCGATTCTACGCGATTTCATACAGAGAATTTGATCCCAACGGATTCGACCTCCTAAATTTTGGGCGTAGTTCGAGTCGGAACACAAGCCACTTGATGACGCATTATCTTGTCTGCTTGCGATGTGCCGTAAGCGGATCAATATACGTGGCATGCCTGCTTTCCACAAACCACCGACTTCGTCGCCTGCCCGCCTTCACACCTTGGCGTCGCACACATTTCTCCCAGACGCATGCGATGATGTTGTTTCCTACTCGCATCTGTTGCGCATCCTGCATCCAAGCCTCGCTGGTGGTCTTCGCAGCTAATTCATTCATGCCGATCCTCCTCTTAGGACTTCGTTTGTTTTTTGCGGTCGCGCAAACGATGCGGGAATGTCGAGCGCCGTGGACCAGGAAACGCTTCCGCCCGCAAAATAGCGACATAATTCTGGCTCGACCGTCCATGCAACGCGTTTGTCGCTGCCGGGGTGCTATTGGATGCGGGACGACGCCGCTCTATGGTGACGGCGCAGGCGAAAGGCGGAATTTTTTCTGTCGACATGGAATATGCCGAGGCACCATCTTCTTCGTTCAGGCGACTAATCAACCAATTGGCTCTATTGCAAGCGCCTTCTCTCCCGTGCACCTGTGCATTTTGATTCTTTCGCAGTTCGGAATCCTTGCTTTAGTTTTCACACATGGTGCGAATGCTCCATTTCCAATGCCGGAAAGCTCGTGTTGTCGGCGTGGAGACTGATCGCGGGATTTCCGAGGTTTGTAACAGACCGACGACACAGCCGTGGAGCGCAATTATTCGGTGAGCAACGACTACTGTTGTCGATTTCTTTGCTGATTTCCGACAATGCTCAATCAAGTGCGCACCCTCGGCATTCATTTACCCTTTATTCCTCACTGAAATTAGCTCCGATTATGCGTATTATCACTGCTGAGTACCCTGCCCCAGTTGCTTCACTGTTGATATTAATCGTCGATCTCATAAATTAATTCGTTCCCTCCTTCTCGCATAGAATGCACTCTGTGCTCTCAGGACTTCGCAATTGCACTACGAGCAACGTTCGCGTGGTTTCGAGAACATCGAACGTTCTTCAGGCACCTCCTACCCGCGCTGCGGACTTCTTACCGCCGCTTTCCTCTGTAAGTTTAATCTTCCATGAGCATGACCTCGATTTGTCGACAAAATTCAGGCTTTTCGTCCGCTATAGGATACATCGAGGAGCGTCGTGTGTCGCGGAAATCTCTTCCACAGCACTCTGGTCGACGCCATTGGATCCTATGAGTATAGCCGTGGAGGTGGACCAGGAATCAGAGGTTCTATTTCGAAGCTGGCTTTATATGTATCTCCAAACACACATCTTCCAGCACATATGTGCGCGAGCCTTATAGCTTGATGAAGCGAGGTAGGTGATCTCGAACCTCTCTAGCAATATGACACTTGACTGACAGGCATAGTTCTCCGTCTTTTCGGCCACAGTACGGCCTCGGTGGCACTCGCGCGCTCTCCGAGACCCGGCATATTTCTGCACACCGACCAGGCACCCGCACTTCACTTATTTATGGCTAGGCGTCTACACACCGCGCCACATTCCAGAACTTGGACCAGCTTTACCTCACCTGTGTGTAAAGTGCTCATTTCTCCGGACAAACTTTCAGGCCCAACTGCTACCGTTCGGATCGAGGTTTTGGTGAATCATAAACATACTTGACACGACGTCTTGCGTACTTTAAGCACTAGACTCCGTTTACATCGGCACCAAAATCAAGTAAGGCCCTTCCAGCCTACTAGCACCGAGATTCTCCCACCGCCAATGATGTGCGGATGGTAGATGTGCACGCCGGAAAATTCTGACTCCCAGCCAACCGCTAGCCGGTCGCATACGAGCCAAATGTACGTTCAGTTGGGCCAGCCGTGTTCTACATGGCGAAGCTGGTACGTGAGGCGGGGAGGTCAGTGAAGCTTGCTTATTCGTATGGATGATGGCGGGAACTGAGAGAAAATTTCCAATGATTTGGCATCGATGCGGTATCACAGGGACCGGCTTCCTGCCACCACTAAAGCCACTTCTTTTCTTCCTTCCATCCATCCTATGTGGCGCAACAGATGCATCAAAGAGGCTAGACCTCGTTCGGAGTCCGGAACCCGAATCGAAGGCACCCTGAGAAGAGATTTATAACAAGTGGAGAGAGACGCTGGCAAAGTCTCCGAGACATTGCTTTCTTAACCCACGTCATCATGGCCTGGCTCAGGGTACTGACGGCTCTTGCGCTGGGTAGTATCTGCTCTGGTGCTATCATTGAGAGCATCGCAGATTTGACCAAGCTGAAGCTGAAATTCGACTATATCGTCGTGGGTGGTAAGCAGCCTTTGTCGGACATGGTCAACTCGCTCGACTCTACCAGGTGGAACCTCCGGGGCGGTAATAGGGAACCGTCTCACCGAAAACAAAGACGTTTCCGTCCTCATACTGGAAGCGGGCGGCTCGTGAGCAGACTCCTTTAATTTTCGACTGACATTATGCATACACCTACTCACTACACAGGAACGCCAATGTCCTGAATATCATCGTGCCCGCGTTTTGCACTATGGCGACGCCGCAGACTCCTCAAGATTGGAATTACACGACCATCCCTCAACCTGGTCTGAGTGGCCGTGCCATAGCGTACCCACGGGGCTTTGTTCTAGGCGGAAGTAGTTCCGTTAGTGGGTGTTCTCTCAGTAGCCTGCACTTGCCATCGACACTGACGTGACTATTAGATTATATGGTGTATACTCGCGGGGCAAGGGACGACTTTGACCGGTTTGCGCGAGTCACTGGCGACCAAGGGTGGTCGTGGGATAGCTTGATACCATACATACTCAAGGTGCGAGTGCAAAGTGTATTTTCATTAGGTCTGACATGGACTTTAGAATGAACGATTCGGCCCCCCCGGCGGACCACCACAACACCACCGGGCAGTTTCAGCCTGAGGTTCATGGATTTAGAGGAATCAACTCGGTTTCTTTGCCTGGATCCCCCGCCGAGGTTGACTCCCGCGTCATTGAGGCAACTGATGAACTCCCTGAATTTCCGTTCAACCTCGACATGAACTCTGGCAATACAATCGGCATTGGTGGGCGTTGAAGAAGTGTAGTAGGAGTCGTCTTTGATTTTTCTACCTTGATAGGTTGGCAGCAGTCCACCATCAAGGACGGCTCTAGAAGCAGCTCAGCCACGTCTTATCTTGCGCCCGGGTTTGTCAATCGCCCAAACCTGCATGTCCTGCTGAATGCACGAGTGACACGCCTTCTTCCAACGGGACCCACTTCCTTCGACACCGTGGAATTCGTCCAAAGTCTGGATGGCAAGTTGAAAATGATAGATATATTGTCTGGCATTTTCTAACGCTCTTCCAGGGCCGCGATACACACTCACCGCCGGCAGCGAAGTCATACTTTCCGCAGGATCCATTGGTACTCCAGCGATTCTCCTTCATTCTGGGATCGGTAACTCTACTACGCTATCGGCTCTGGGTATTAAACCCCTGCATAATCTCCCTTCTGTCGGCCAGAATCTGTCTGATCATGTCTTTCTGGGCGCAGCATGGCTCGTTAATTCGACGAATACAACTGACGAAGCCGCCAGGAATGCCACACTTGCGGCGGAAGAATTGGCGGAATGGAATACTACCAGGATGGGACCACTTGTTGACAGTCCCGGAGGCCAACTCGGATGGTTGCGGATTCCAAACAACTCTTCTATATTTGAACAGTTTCCGGATCCCTCAGCTGGGCCTACTGCAGGACACTTCGAACTTCTCTTCGGAAATGGAATACTGGGTCCTCCTCCGCCCACGGGGAATTTCATGAGCATTTCTTCTGCTCTGGTGTCCCCGATGTCGCGTGGGTTCTACTGAGTAGTTCTTCTGGTTAGAGTTAACTCATTCATCCAGGAGGCTACGTTGAGCTCAACAGCACCGATCCTTTGGCCGCGCCTCTTATAAACCCGAATTTCTTGGCCTCAGAATTTGACATGTTTGTCATGAGAGAGGCTCTGCGAGCATCGGCGCGCTTTGCTGCTGCCCCCGCGTTTGCCAACTACATCATCGCTCCTTTCAGTTTCAACGCCACGGACACGGACGCGGAACTGGACGAGTTTATCCGGGCCAATGCAGGAACCGTATTCCATCCCATCGGAACCGCTGCGATGTCTGCGAAGAGTGCCAATTTCGGCGTCGTGGATCCAGACCTCATGGTCAAGGGCTTGCAGAAGTTACGAATTGTCGACCTTTCTGTTTTGGTAAGTTTTGCACCATTAGTCTCGGAGCAGTTCCATTTTCTAAAACCCTCCAGCCGTTCATTCCGGCAGCACATACTCAAACTTCGGCCTACATAATTGCCGAACGGGCTGCCGATCTGATCAAGGCCGCCCAATAGTCGCAAAAGTGGGTTACATCCTCGAAGGTCTTGTCTCATTGCATTGCAATCCATTCATCAATTACATTGGTTTACAGGTTGAAATTTTCTCGCCGGGCGATTCCAAGTCCACAGCGATTGAAAAATTGCAGGAAATGAACACTACTTACCGTAGTATCATTGATTGATACCACTCCGCTGACATCCAAATCCTCAGTTTTCTCTGAAAACCCACCCTGCGTTCAACTATGCGACATAATCTTCCCCTTCAGAATATCGGCATCTATACAAAAAGCATCAGCTTGCGCTACATTTGCGGTGAGCTCAGAACACCATAACGAGTTCGCCGAGAGCATGTCGGAGTCGTGGCTTGGAAATGAACTTAAGCCTACATAAGCGCAAAACTATCGATTTGTGTCGTATTTTCTCTTGCTCGTGGGCTCCGATATGCAAGAGGAGGATAGAAAGATCCACAACGCGAATATTGGTAGTATGATGGACCTTTTTTGCCAAGTGGGTTCCGGTTTATCAATGCCATAATTCGTGAAGATGCAGTCCTTGAGACAACTCCACCATCTCTGGGCGGTAGCATGGCACAAGAGTTCATTTTAAATCGGCATCTCATTCTTTTCGCTTTCAGACAACCCTGCGTCTCGCAAATTCGCAATATTCGATGCTTGCTCATTCTTGGCTGTGATTAGCTCTGCGCCTTTCTCGTCACTTACTGGGTTTGTCTTCAGACTGGAGCATCCCAATGTACCGACGTCTCCGATCGTCCTCCCGGTTTAATTCCTGTCAGTTCTTTCAATCTACTTGATACGGAATCATGCTCTCGAATCTGGACGCGTAGAATCCGAGCCTCTGATATTCACCTCCGTCAAGTCTTATCCAATGGCTGCGCACAGTTTCAAAAGAGTCAAAGACCGTGGCGGCCGATGCTTAGATAGAGTAAGGTTAGCCAGTGCCCCTACCTGTCGCCGTAAGTCAAGAAATGAATGACTTGTTCTCAGGACCAGGGGGTACTCTGTTGTTCAAAAAAGGTATGAACAAATATTTCGACCGCATCTGCACTCATGGTTTCTCCATTCAATCTAGTGCCAGACTCAAGACTGGTACAGTTGTGATATGTGCATCGATCCAACCAATTAGTGGAAATTCCTCGTAGACCAATGCAAAAGCAGATTCATGGAGAAGGGAGCATCACGGAGCGACTCCCGTTACTCGTTAACAATCTGACAACAACCCCACTCCTACTTTTGCAACTGGCTTTCAACTTCATTCAGCACTCGCGATGCGACAAACTCCCCCCATGCTCGAGTGGTACTGGCGCTCTCCGAGATCCGTTATTTTCCCGAAACTGACACGTATCCAGACTCCGATGTATTAGATAGGATGCGCATGAGCCGCACGCGGCTTTTGGCACTTGCGCAAAGCCATGCAGGATTTCCGTTTCCTGGAGGCAAACAATGATTATTATACATCTAAATTCCCATTCCATGCCTGCAGTTTATGCACTTTCAGTATTGTTGAATCTGTTTATATGGGTGAGCCTGTGCAAGCCGTTCTTCCATGACATCACTGCCGTGGCTTTTGTCTTACCGCCAATCCATCGCATCATTGATGCTCCACTCCTAATTTGGAAACATACCAGGGATACTGTGGACAAGAATGTCATCTTTTATGTTGAAATATGTGGTGTCCTGGCTGGTAATGCTGTTTTTTTTGGTGCAGCTTTGTGCAATGCACGAAAGCCGCATGAAGCCGTACGCGGCCCATGCGGCTTTTGCGCATCCTATCTATTTACTGCAGGCCACAAGTGTTGTCGTATTACACGCCCTACGATGTTGCTGACTCCATCTCCATGTACGGCGTTTTTGGTTTTTCCGGACGACATTTCAGGTCTAGCTAGCCAGAAACGAGCTATCCTGAAACCAATTTACTGACGGCAGTACGTTTTGTTCATCGGATTCCGGCCAACTTACACAATGCTAATCTGGACATTTGCAGGTACAACCACATGGAATACTTTCGGCATGACATCGGACGAGCGCAAGAGCTACATCTGATCCCCGCCCGCGCCCGCCGGATCCAGGGCTGGGCTTTCCTGGACCATTTTCTTTGGTTACCGGTCTGGATTATTTGGGCGCTCGACGGCGGTATTCATGGGCGCTGTCGGGCTGTCCGGCGTTCATTTATAACCCCGTCTCCGATGACGAGCGCTCTTCGAACGTTGGCGGAGGGCGGGAAATTCGACTTGTGCACTAGAATCAACGCCTCCTGTTCCCTTTGGACGTAAAATCTTGGGACCGCATGACCTGTCACCTCCGGTACACAATTCCGACGATTGAATTATCCCGACGCGCAAACTTCTCGCAACCCCGCAATCCCAAGAAAGCCTTGACAAAATCCTAGTAATACTTTGACCCCTTTATCTGATTGTGTCAAATACTATATGCGGACACGTCTATCCTTTCTCACCGGTGAGGTACGTTGGTCGCGGTGTTCAAATTCCCTTTTCACCGGACAATTTTACCGTATAAAAGCCAGACACTCCCCCAGTCTTTCTTCAAGCTGAAATCCACTCCTTCAGTTCAAAGATGTTCTTCAAGGCTTTCGCTGCCCTCCTCGTCACTGCGCTCGCTGTCTCAGCGTCGCCGGCCCTCCAGGTATACATCCTTGACTTCTCGTCGTGCCGCTATTCAATATTGCAATACAATAGGCCCGCCAGTCATGCTCCCAGACTTACACCGTCGTGAGCGGCGACACCTGTTCTGCCATCGAGGCCAAGACCGGAGTCTCAGATGCTCAACTGCATTCTTTGAATCCGTCCATCAACAGCGGCTGCACCAGTATGACTATTTTGCTTCATCCGGTTTCTGTGAATGTTCATTTTTCACTCTAGATCTTGGAATCGGACAAGTTCTGTGCCTCAGCACTGGCGGATCTTCCACCGGTGGATGCACGAGCACCTATACCGTCGTCAGCGGAGACACTTGCTCCGCCATCGAGGCCAAGACCGGGGTTTCCGATTCAGCGCTTCACGCCGCAAACCCTTCCATTAACAGTGGCTGCACGAGTATGTTGCATCCTGTGTCCATACGAACTTTGTGCCAAATTTTTAAATGCCAGATCTCCAAATTGGCCAAGTACTGTGCCTTACCGGCGGCAGTGGCGGAAGCTCGCCTCCCAGTGGAGGCATCGATGGCCTCGGTGAGTTCTCCATTTATTCGTGCAGCTTCAACGAGTTGAACGATGTATTTTATTCAGCGACCTACTACGACCCTGATGGTGGAATCGGTGCATGCGGCAGCGTTCTGCAGAACAACGATTTCATTGTCGCACTCGGTGAGGGTAACTGGGATGGCGGTGCCCATTGTGGACAGACGGTTAATGTTCAGTGTGCGTATATTTCATTGCCTCTTCAAGTATCGATGCTTAACGCCCTCCAGACCAAAGCAACACCATCCAGGTCACCGTGCAGGATTTGTGCCCGGGCTGCCAGGGTGCTAATGGTATTGACCTCGCGGAAGGAGCTATGGCAGCACTCGACTCGAACTACATCAACGATGGTGTGATTTCGGTCGTCTGGTCCTTCGCTTAATGACGCTGCGCCGCGAGATGAATACAGATTTTAATCTAGTTCTGGTGGTCGAGGTGCTTGTTTGGCTCTTCATTTAGTTTAAAATGTGGTTTCAATGGCTTCAATCTGTGTTTGGGGTAGATTTCTGAAATATTAGTGGTTTTATGCGAATTTGGAGACACGAACCCAAATACTGCCCTAGCTGGGCTTCTGCACACCAGAGTTGCACGTGAGCACATATGAGACGCGTCCGTTCCGTGAAAGGGATCAATACAGATATGGAATGAGATCCCCAAGTCTCGCCTCACTCTGGACATCACGAACTCTGCCAAGATAGTGTGGGGGAAGCCGAGCCGCGAAACGCAAGCGAAATAACCCAGACGCGGCACAAGACACGTCGTGAACGACATGTCCTGCTAATGAGCACTAATTTACACTCATCAGGCTCGTTGACCTTCTCTTTCCGTGTGCCTCTGAGCTCTCCCGGCTTTGGCTTCTCCGGCGAGTTGCCGACTTCTAATTGTTCCAACGCGTCGCGGCGAGCAGCGTTAACGTCTCCGGCAGAACGTTCTCCTAGATTAGCTCTTCCGCTATACACAGAGTGTGCGAAGGCAGCACAATCCAATGAACTGAACGTGCAGCTACTCCAACACAACTCCAACACAATCACGAACACGTCAGGATTTCGGCCGAACCTCAATCTCCGAAGATTACCGAAATCAGTGGCTATGCACCAATCGCTCTTTCTCAAACCACCACTTGAACCACCACCACGATTTTTGAATTCTGTGTGCTTTTCGCCGGAAAGACTCGGTTTGGATCTCCAATACGCCCGCTTGTTATCCCGTCTGCCGCGATATCCCATGGGGATCTGGACTGGCTGATTCCTCAATAAATCCCAAATTCCGGAAAGCACAAAATCATTGCCTTACTCAATCCCTCACAGGCAGCCCTCCGGATCACACCTGCATCCCTAGCACCACTGTTGGGATCACCCGCTGCGCCTCGAGGATTCCGAACGAGTTGAGCCCACGCAGTGCCCGATCCCAGGCGGGGGCAGCTGTTCCTCCGCAATGCACGCTACTCGGAGATTCGGTGCGTCTCGTCCTTCCCTCTATTTTGTCCTCCTCACGCCTCCTCGTCTCTTCCTCGCTCCCAATGCATCACATGCATCGCATTTTCCTTCTCCCTTAACCTTATCGCAGCTGCCTGCACCTTGGTCCCCGCAGCGCCGCTAACCTGATTCCTCCGGGAGCGGCCGCGAATGGCCACATCCTGAATTCAACAGCGGCGACGAACATGGTGCCGATTCTCCCAGCCGCGAACACCTAACCAACGATCGAAGTCAAGAAGACGAAGTGACCGGAGCGGCTCGTTTCGGGCCGTCAATGCCTTTTCCTTCTCGGCTCCGTCCTCAGACGTGTTACCTCCCCTATCGCGCCATTCGCCACTCGTCACTTGTGATCCGCTTGTTTCCACCCTGGTGTTTTTGTTCATGGGCGCTGACTTCATGTGCCACTCATCAGCCTCTTCGCCTCTTTCGTGTGCGTGATGAGGAAATTATATGCGCTCGTGCTATCTCATTTGCCAGGCTTCATACCGTTCTTCACACGTGGATTGTGGAATGGAACGATAAATTGAGGCAGCATTCGCGAATCGCGCTGTATCATAAAGCATTGGATGAACGAAGAGTTTCAAACCACACCGGCGAGCGTACCTGTGCTATATCAGTCTGTGTAGGCTGTATTGACGGCATGTGTGATTTTCTCCAATGCACGCAGAACATGTTGAGGTATTGCTTTTGGACCAATTGATCATCAGTGAGCCTGAGTATTCCAGTCAATCTCTTCGTCGTCCCTCCGTGCATGCTGAACTTCATTTACCGCGATTTCCATAGGTGGTATCAACTTGAACTCAAATTTATCATGCTGGTGAGTTTTTTTCCGTTTTACTATTCCGAGTTCGTTTCCTGGATCCTTGAGCTTGACGATGATGCGCCACGCCTGTCGATGGCACAGCGTGACGGAAGCACAATCATGGTGAGCAACGAATCCCGTGGTCGATTGAGCACGAAATTTACTTAGCATTGCCTTCCACATTACTTCAGCGCTTTCTTCAGATTTCACTTCTTGAGACAGGATGTCTGAATTCCGGGGAAATGGCCTGGGTATAAATAAGTTTGTGCTTGAATCTAGCATGCTATCTCCGCACTCGTACCTCTTGATGTGCAATCTCGCGGATGTCGATCCACTGAAACAGCTGGTTTCCTCGTTTTCGCCCGTTGTGCAGAGTTCCGAGTTTGAATCAACCTTCGTGAGTTTCTTGACATATAAACCGTGCCCAGACACGAATCACCTTCCGTTCCGTGACGTTTTCCCCGTCTCACCTCCTCTCCGCGTTGGGCTTTCATGAACCGAATTTTGAACAAAATTAAAGACCCACGACTCGGATACGCTGAGGAGCCGTACGTCTCCCAGTTCTTCTTGCGCGCCGGCCTTGGAGGAGGAGAATTGGGAGAGGGATATACTGGACTGATTGTACAAAACCAGCTCGAAGTACCACTGCAGTACTGTACAGCAGCCGTTTCGAAGATGATATATGGGTTTGATGAAGCGTTAATGCTCGATTTGTATTGAAAATTTCATCTTTGTTACACGTCGAGTCTTTGTACAGTGAACACTGTCGGGACATCGGCCGACTTTCCGATCATCTTCGAAATCAAATCCGTGGCTATGCTCAATGATCTCTTTCTCCCAAACGACCACCACGACTTTGTTGCGGCATGAATTCTGCATACTCTTGGACAGAAAGACCCGATTTTTCATCCTTCCACCAGCCATTTGGTTTTCTTGGATCACTTGCTCGCTATCACTGACTGATTCTTCGATAAATCGCAAATTCAAGAGAGCTGGAACTTCGCACGAAACTCGTCACCTTCGCCAGCCCGTCATACTCAAGACTTCTCGCTGGAAACGCCAGTCACAGTTACGCATTCATCCCGTTTCGCCCCCAGTCGCCGCCCGAGAACCCCGACATCCGTATCCGTGCCACCAGTGATCAGCGACCAAACAATAGACGCTCCCAAGACGCTCCTCCAAAGTGCCATACCCCGTAGTCGTTCTCCCGTTGTAAAGCCTCAATTTCGCATGCTCTCACCGGCCACTCGTTTCTCTTGGATCACCGAATTGGCCAATCTTTGGATAAATTCTCAATTCGTGAAAGGACTCATACGACGCGCCTGAAGCATCCCTTCCGTCATGGCTTCATACCTAGTCAAAACTACTTTCTACTCGCTTAGAACGCCAGTTCCGCGGACATATTGATTATGTTTCTCACAAGTCGCCTCCGTTCCAGGCTGCGAACCCCGACAGGGTTCCGTGATCAAAACGCTGCGCAGGGATTGGAGGGTCCACGGAATCCGATACTCGGCATTGTTCCTTAAATTTGCTGCGACTTGGATGTACGAGGTATAGCCCACACGTCCCACGGAAACCTCCGTCCTCCCGAGAATCCCGTTTCTGCTTTCGATCTTGGACTATCGCGGTTCATTGGCGACACCACGCCCGTCGAAGACGGCGAGCCAAGACTCGGCGCCAGCGCACGCTTCACCCGTCAATACTTGGCGCCGAGTTCTGCATCAGATCGGGTATCTCCCTGGGCTGGCTGATCATTATCTGACTCGGTATGTATCGTCCTCCATTACTAAGAATTCTCTGAAGTAAATTTGAAAAACAAACGAAGGATGTGTACCGTGTCATCGTTGACGAAGTATCAGTGGGTTTGCTTTGCAGACTCCCCAGCACATCAACCAATCTTCATGGAGTGGGGCCCTATTCCTCAGCAGATGCATGGATATAGCCCTCGCCGCTCATATGCCCAATTTTACAAGTAGGAGGTAAACATCTGGTACTTGACACCGTGCCGCCCTCGAAACACCAGCTCAAAATAGTAACAACAGAAATGCCAGCTATAATTAACCGGTTAAATATACGATGCTCTTATGTCTACAATCTTCAAGTTGCTAACGGTGCAGAAATTCCAGTTCATCATCCAATGCTAGATCGCTACCATATCGACCAGCCCTCGCTCAGGTATCAAGACCAGAATGTTGGATCAATTCCCTTTCCCTCGCATGCATGCGAATCTAAATTTGTCTGGCGAGGATCGCTGGCAGCTGCCGTACCTTCAATACATTTCGAGAGCCGTGTTTTAAACGCTGGGGACTCCGCTGTAGTTGTGTTCACTTGGCAAATGGCACAAATAAATAGCATCTCAAATATTTCCTGCTTAATTCTTTTTTTTTTCTGTACTGAATTGCAGTGTTAAGTGCGCCGCCGTGTAATTGTAACACGGCAAGATGTGCCAAAGTAAAAATAGCCTGTTGATGGTGTTGCAACTGATTTAGATTGAACACAGACACAGCTCTGATTAACGTCTTTATTTTTTTTGCGTGTCCTCTGAGGAATTCTCCTCAACCAGCAGACATAGTTTACTGGAAAGTATCGTATCCTTTCCACAGCCTGAACCCTGGATGTAGCTGAAAACAAGGCCGCCGATCACACAGAAAATCACCAACCGATCAGCCCGCTGTCAAGGGTGTAACACGCAGCACAGCACGTGGCAGGGGCCTTTTCTTCCGTTTCCTTCACCTTCACTCATCCAAGCTTGCTTGTTCTCGTCTTTTCACGGTTCTTTTTTTTCACGATGCCTGGCGCTGTTGCTTCTTCCTTGCTCTTCCTCTCTCTCTTCGCTCTTGAGTCCTCGGCGGTGCAATTTACCTTCCAAGTCGCTCAGCCAAAGGCGGCGACCGCTAATAGTGCTAATAACAATCTGATTAACACTGACAATCTGCGGGTGAGTCGGTTTTTTTTATGCCAGTGTGCTGTCAATTGACTGTATCTTCTCAGTATAGCACGAATATCACAATTAGTGGGAATGGTGAGATATTACGTTTATTCCAGCGGTGGATTGATTCCAATTATCTGCAGTTGTCAACGTCCTCATCGACACTGGCAGTAGCGATCTATGGTGAGTTGATATCGTCCGTGGTTTCCGCTCCAGTGTACTGACGCGCATGCCAGGGTAATGCCTCTCGTAGCTACAAACCTTGAAGCTCATACTTCGCTTTTGTAGGTAATGCCCCCGGCCGGACTCACCAACTTCAACGACACTGGTCTTACCACAACTCTGCGATACGGTGATGGTTCCAATTTTGTCAAGGGCGACATTGGCGTTGGTGCATTCTCGTTGGATGGGGGACAGTTTGCGGTTTCATCTCAAGGTGCGTTCCCTGCGCTCCCTTCATCCGCCGCTTTTCATATCCCATTTCATTTTCATCCAGCGTACCTGTTCGGCCAAACCGAAGCAGGCGAAGAGGCCGACTTCGAGGAAGGCCACTTCGGCATCCTCGGGCTCGGCTTCGACACCCAAGGCGCATCGCAGATCAACACCGCTGTGCAGCAGGCGCAAGGTGCCACGGCGACATGGGGCCAATCGGTCTTGACCAACATCTTCGCGCAGAACCCCGATAGCTCGGATTACATCGGGATCGCGCTCTCGCGCACGGGGGACCAGGAGGGCACAGCCGACGGCTCGCTTACCATCGCGGAGTACGATACGGATTATGAATCCGTGCAAAATTCGCCGAAGATCTCGCAGACGCCTGCGGGGTCGGGGGTGTGGAGCGTTACGCTGGATTCGTTTTCGGTTGGGGGGCACCAAGATTAACTGGCCCTCGACGATAACCGCCGCGCCTGCCGGGAAGAATATTGTACTGCTTGACACTGGGTGCGCCTTCTTTTTGCAAAGTCGGAACAATGGCTTATTGTTTCCCCCTATTTCAGAACCACCAACATCCTGATGCCGGTACGCAGTTTCTGTATCCTGTAGGGTCCTCGGACTAAATCATGATGCAGCAAACCCAAGTCAATGTACGTTCGCAAACCGGTCAATAACCCAAACTGAAGTACGTTCGTTAGGCAATCTACTCGACTATCCCTGGCGCTGTCCTGTCTCCGAACTCGAACATTCCCCTAGTTTGTGTTGCCATGCTCGCATCCGCACAGACTTACTTGCATTACTAGGTGCAATTCAGTGAGACCAACAATGTTTGGGTTGTCCCATGTACTGCACAAGTCGATGTCGTTGCCACGTTCGCGTACGAATCACCTCCGTTCCCTCATCTCTTTTTCCGTCTGACCAGAGCATTTCTTTCCTTCCATTTCCAGCGGCCAGGTATGTATTCCGCAGCTCATCTATCGGACGGAATGTAATGCTGATTTTCATCTTGTGTTACTGCAGGACTTCGCGATCCACCCTCTGGATGTTACTGACATGCAGGTACTGACCACTCCGGATGGGAAGCACAATTTCACCGTCTGTGTCAACTCGTTCACCGACATCGGCACCATTGCGCAGGGCGAGACGGACGCGCTCTTCGGGGACTCGTTCCTCCGCAACGTCTATACTGCGTGCGTCCCTCCTTGCCCTCCCGCGTAGTTTTTTGCTCATCTCGCCGCACCAGATTCGACTTCGGCACTGGCGGCCCCACCAAAGGCACCCCCTTCGTGCAAATGCTGTCCACGACCGACGCGACCAAGTCCGCTGCGGACCTCATCGCCGTACGCGCTGTGAACATGCAGAACATGCCCCCCGAGCTCAGCCCCGTCGACCTCGTCAGGGTGTTCAATGGAACGCTGAATGCCGCGGATGCGGTGCCCGTTGCGGCGCTCTCAGCATCCGTCATTAGCAGCGCGATTGCCGCGGATGCTGCGGCGAGTACCACGGCAGCGGGCGGGAGCGCGTCGACGACGGCAGGGAGCAGCACGCCAGCGACGACCGGGTCCAGTGGCAGTGGGTCGAGTGGGTCGACGAATGCAAGCGATGGGAAGTCGAATGGGGCTGGGATGTCCTTTGTGCCGCAGATGGGAGTCGTTGTTGGTGCCTTGCTACTCGGTCTTAGCACACTCCTTTAAAATAGATTGTTGCTCGAGGCACAATCGGACATTTACATAACTTGGATCTGAGTAGGCTCCGTGAATTGGGTAGTATCGGTTAGTGGCGCACCTGCGCGCTCTATCCGAATAGTCCACCAGTCTACACGACCACCCAAAGGCTTCTAGATTTGCAAACCGAGGATTATTTGGCATTGTTTGGGCCGCTTACGCTGTCGCGTAGCAGTCACGGTGTCATATGACTCGCGCTTTTCTTTTCCACCATCATCTCGTTCCTCGACTCTGCGCAGCTCTTCTTCCAAAAGAATCAGTGGAGCTGCAATCCCCAGTCTTGTACTTCTGTCTTGTGCTGGCAAGAGACTCAGCGCTGTGCTTGTGTGCTATTGGGGATCTCGTCAATGCTTCATGGATGAAACGAAAGATGCTGGCGGCCGGACAATGGTCCCTGTAAGACGCTTTCAGAGCCGCGCTAATCATGATTAACCTCGGTTCCTTGACACATGTTGTGTATCCGCGACATTCCGCTCTGTACTCTCTGTTTGATATCAGCAAAAGGCGACTTGCCCGTTGTTGCCTCAACGTCGTGGGCAAATTGATGGACAGAGAACGCAATAGACTCATTTCTTTGCTCCCGGCCCGTCGAGCCTGATTTCTTCTGGGCGATGACAGGATGGATAGGAATTTCTTGGTCCGACAAACTAAATACTACGTCGTCTCTGCCTGCGAAATCCCGTGCTTTTCAGACTTGGCCCCTCAACCGGCGACGACGACTCAAACACTGTCACTAGACTCGGCATCCACAGCCTCCGAGACAGAAAACGCATGTATCTATCATCCTTGACAGAGATGATATTGATCTAGACGGGCGGTTTCTGGCGGTTCTCAACCTGACGCATCAGCAGCACGTCAGTCAGTCCTTCTCTGAGCGCTGGAAGTCGCTGTGCTCAGCGACAGTGATCTCTGGCTTTTCTCTTTCTCCCATTCTCCTCACTATGAGGCTAGTGCTCTACTTTCGTTTCTTCGGTGTCTTTGCCGCTCTTTCTTTGGTTTCTGGTCAGCTCAATGTCACACTGGACGATAACGACCCTTCGATAAATTATTCGGACGGATGGAACGTATCTACGACGAATAATCCCCTCGATTTCGGAGGAACTCTTCATTTCAGCGTCAATTCCACGGCCTCGGCGTCTGTTACGTTCCGAGGTGCGCAGCTCGCAGTGAAATTCATTCCTGTATTGTGGTCCTCACGCGTAATCCCCCTCCAAAGGCGTCGCTGTATACTTGTTGTCGCCAGGCTGGTCATCGAGCGTTGGTGCACAGGTAATCCTTGACGGCCAGGGGCCGTTTGTGATCGACTTTGAGGATTATGGCGTGGGGAAGGAGCCCGGACTGGGACGGGAGACGCTGCGGTCCCAAATTGTGTGGGGTGCCACCGAGCTGTCTGATACAGACCATACCATGACAATTTCGATGCCTTCAGGTGTGCAATATGTCGTTCTCGATGGGCTGATGTGCGTAGAAATTCTCCCCGGCTCATCCTCATCCACTCATTTGTACTAGATATTCCACCTTGGAAGAAAACGGCGCAGAGTCTGTAGCGCCGTCGCCGGAAAGCAGCACTCCCTCCGTTCCCACTCCCACAGCCACACCGACAAACCAAATTATTTCATCTTCTTCCTCCTCGGAATTTTCTTTCACTCAGCCCACAGCGACAACTTCATCATCTTCATCTGCCTCTTCATCATCTAACTTATTGAATTCCTCCGCGGACACGCCTACTAGCCAACATACGAACCTCCCAGTCAATGTCGGTAGCGCCCCATCTCCTTCCAACTCCGCTGCGGCCGCAGGGACTTCAGTGGATGCGGTTTCAACTCCTAATGCCAAGCGGATAGTTGTAATCGCAAGCATTGTTGCCGCGATAATCCTGGTATCAGTGTTCGTACTTCTCGCCTGCCGCCGACGGCGTCGGCGACGTATTCGGCAGCAACCTTATACGTGGAGTCAAAAATTCGTCCAGCCTACACCCCACGCCGGCCGAATGGCGTCGAAACGCCCGCCGCCACCAGTCGTTTCACCGTTTGTCTACGAGCATCCACGATCGCCCTTGCCTTCGCCCTCGTCTGCGATTGGTGCTCCACTTCTCTCCCCAGTCGCGCCAGCAGCGCTCCGCATCCCACGTTCACCGCTGGGGACCGCACCACCGATCATGCCTCCGCCCACCCCATCCTCAGTATCTCAATCCCATGCTGCGGAATTGCACTTCCCCATGCCTCCAGCGATTCACGCCGGGTACTCTGCACCTTTATCTCCCGCGCCAACTACGCCGCTGCCGTTGACGCCCCTGCCACCTGCGACGCCCGGAACGCCGTGGACGACTACCAAGTCGCACCGTTTATCCGGATCCTCGGTGTACTCCTACGACTCTTTAATGGATTCCAACATCGGGTACGGATGGACGACGCCCTCGCTCGTGGGTATCCATCCGTTTTCGGCGTCTGCGCCCGGGGAGCAGAACCCTGCCGCCAGCAGCAGTAAGCCATCGATTGGGGTGAACAATGCAGCTGCGGCAAGACTGGCGCCCAAGATGAACGAAAAAGCGGCAGAGGCACTCCTTCAATCTCGTCCGCAGGACAACGAGCAACGCATGTCTGCGGCACCGGCATACAGGGAGAAGGACGTGGCACGACTCTTCGTGGGGGAAAGACCACGTGCGGGGACACAGTCGTCGGAGGTGGCCCCGCCGGTGTATGAACCGTAATTATCAAATACGGATAACAACTTCTATTTACTTCTCGTAGTGTAAGTTACCACACACTGGATTTTTCCAGCCACTGTCATTATCCTAGAATTCAAAGTTTGACGATGATCATCGCATTCGGTTGTGAACGATCCACGCACTGATTCACCATATTACGTGGGTGAGATATCTCACTTAAAGTCAACGTGTATATTATTTTTGTTCCAAACTGTATGAATCGGTTTGGCAGCGAACGCGAGGATCCCGTGATCAGCTGCAGCTGACTCTCAGAAAATAGCGCGCAATTACCAAATTTCCGCCCTAGTCTGGTCACGGAGTTGCCCAATGGTCAGTCCGTGTCCTGGAAATTGACGACCCGACAGTGCCGAGGAAGTGCCGAGAGGTGCCGACCACGTTATTCTCAGCAATGCCGCTGGCATCTCGGATTGTTATGATCCCGAATTGCCGTACCAGCGGTCTTTCGCCGGTTGGCTTGCGGCAGGCCGGCTAGATTTGAAACCTGTCGATGCAGAGTGATCGCGAAGGTCACGATTGACAACAAAGCAACTGTTGATCAACCTTCTCGATATTTTCAACACTCGAATACACAACTGTATGTATGAAATATTATCAGGGATTTTATTCAAGGTAAGCGGACGGGAAGTGGCTTGCACTGAGGGGCGATCGAAACGTGACAACGATGATTAAAGGATGAAACGGAAATAAAGTGAGCACCCTCCGAAAAAGGAAATAAAAAAGACGCCAAGATTTTATATTATTAAAAAAAGAGTTTGAATATCCATGAACGCAAGTAGGTCATGATCGTTGAACCAGCCGTTCCACGAATGAGCTGAGATGGTTGCTCAAGTCCAGCAAGGTTGTGGCACCAAAAAAAATTTGACGCCTTTATTTTGCTCCACAGTTGAGGGTGTGTCATCCTCGCTTCCTCGAATGGAGGTGCGCCACGAGTAAATTTTTTATAGAAAAGTCCGTCCAATGGCTCTGATCCCCGCGGTTGGCCGGAGTAGCAGTCAAATGAAGAACCCCGGACAGCGGCGTACTTAGATTTTCGAATAAAAGGCGGGCCTATTACGCTAGCCTATGCATTTGACAGACATTCGGAGTGCAGTTGTCGTTTCGGACTCCAACGGCGGTGAATTAATCCATATGAAGATGAAGGCCTTACTTGATTGGTGATACATACCTTTGATATCGGTGGATGGAATTGAATATCGAGGGTGGGGCGAAACTGAAACTCGACAGACTTGGCAATTGAGCTTCGGCTGATAGACCACGTGGTCGTGCTGCGTTTCCACTGGGGTTCAATGGAGTCCTGACCTGATGTAGGAGCTATCTAACACTCACTGCGGGGGTGCTATGAAGGTTCCGTGGGTCGTCTATTTCCTGCTGTGCCGATTTAAACTAAATTTTAGAATACAACCGCTGAATAAGTATCGATGTACTAATCAAACCTTATACTGTCAAAGATCCAAGCGAACTTCCGTGGGATTATGTTGGGACACGTCTATCCTTAGTCAAGCCAGCGGAACAATCCGATTGAATTGTTCCAGCTTGATATGTTGAACCAGAATGATCGGGGAAATTGAGACGAACCATTGTGGGATAAGTACACTGCCTAGAATGTGGATTTTGCACTAGCCTTCACGGTGACAATTCCGGGAATGGCCAGGGCCTAGTCTAAATTGCACTCGTCGTGAGGCCTGCGCTTTCGCTTGTATTCTCATTGATGCAAATAATCTGCGCTGGCCGTTACCGTGGCTCTTCAGGCGTATGAACAAGGTCGCATTGCCCGATGGCACGGAACGTCTCTATGGACAGTTCCGGTTCCGAATTCAATTAATTACCGTTGTCGTGAGGCATTAGTTCAACTATAGTAAGGGATCGCCACGAAATGCCACGGATGTATCCAAACATCGTAATATCCGAACCATGAATGCGGGGGCGTGAACATTTAATTGAGACTTATCCATGGTCGTGATTGCGCCGTGCACCCGACTTGGACATTTCAATTGGGTCCCAGAGAATAGGATCAATCTTATTTCCATACTACGAGTGAAGCCACTCACGAAATCCCAGCCGGCTCCAGGCGCGTACTCGTGTGCCATAACGTAGCACTATAGAGTTGCAAGAACAGCTTGGATTTCAGCGGATCACTGATTCCGTAATTTTGATATCTTGCTGTACCCTGCAGCGGCCCCGCGGTCGTATACATTTCGAGCAACGAGCATCACAACAGCGGAACCCAATCGCCGCGCTGGCTTTGCCGCTTCTCGTCTTCTGAGTGATGGTAGAAGATAATAATGCGTTCGCGAAGTCAATGGCACCCGATACGGGCAAGAGCGCGTGCTTTCTTGCATCTAGTCCAGTTAAACCACGCACTTGTGGGTTTTGAACAACTTTGTATCGGAGTGGTATGTGGGTTTGCTGGGCCCTCGACCATTTTTTCTCCTAACCGTGACTGAGCCCTTACCTTCATATACTCCCGATCGACTATACTGTTCGGCGACTGTGGAGACTGTCCTCGATTCAGTATGTCTGTGGACTGGCTTGCCGAAAATAGAGGACAGCCAGGTGCCAGAAATTCTACTCCTCCCGCAGAAAAGATGAACATCCGTCGGGTGAATTATCTGATGAATGATGCGATAACAGAGGCGAAAGCAGTCTGTATTTTATGTCGTCAGCCTCTCGTACCCTGCATTAATAAACACTGCAAGTACCTCATGATCATTCCCAGCGTTCCGCATCTATCTTCGATCTGATGTACTGTAATTCGCCGATTGTTCGCCGACCATGCGTCAGGAAGACTGACTGGCGACCGCTGGTCAAGTGGCACAAAAGATGAAACACTAATAGATTCCGGTGAATGCAATTATAAATACCTAGTACCACTCACAAACCACTCAGTGTCTAGTTGGGCAAAGTCAGGGACTACTGTACTATTACGACCAAAGGTTCACGGTGTGTCACCCGTCACCTTCAGTATTCACTGGGTCAAGTGTTCACAGGCCGAGCGTCACTGTCACCGGGCCAACAATTGTTCACTCCGCCAGTCAGCCCATGTTGCCAAGAAGCTCGCTGAACCCGTATTCAGTTTGATTCGGATCCAGATAGGTTCAGGACTGAATAGCGGCCATATTGCAGAAAATCTCAGTTTTGCCATCCTCTCTCTCTTTTCGATGAATACAGAAAATACTTTTGACATTTCCAATATAGCTACAGCCCCACCGAAGCTCAAAAAACTGTGGCCAATGATATGCATACAGCATATTTGAGACTGAGCTGAACAAATCAAACTCACAACTCCTAAGACAGCCATAAGACGATAAGTGTGCGAGGTGGTCAATCCATCCTCAGGGCTCAGCTGATGATGAGAAGTAGGGAATGGGGAATATGATGTGTTGGTGGTAGAATGGCGAGCATAGACAGGTGTGGTGAAGAAATAAAACAATACGAGGATGTGGACGACAAGGGACGAGACGAAAGCGAGCATTGTGATGCTGATGTAGGGCTAAGGCAGCATAGGCGAAAGCAATAAAGCGAATCTATTGTATTGTAGGAGAAAATACATGCAGTATATATATGAAAAGTAAATAAAAGGTATCCCAGAAATTGGAATACACCGACACAGTGAGTAATTATGGAATTCGGGTACTCAGGCACTCGGGTAGTTAGGATGCCGGTGAAGTGAAAGGTGGAATTTAATTAATGTGCCCCTGGCACGATCACTCCGTGGACAGAGTCTGGCAATGCTCATCACCAAGTACTGTATCTTTCCCTTCAAATCGACATGGGGGGTGACGTGTGACCCGGTTTAGCAATTCGACATTTCGGTAACAGCAAAAAATTTTGCGTGAGACCTCGCAAATTTCGGTATTTGGGAACGAAAATTTTGCCTTTTTGGCATTTTTTGGGTGATTTGGGGAGCTGCGTGACGGTTTGAAGGTTCTACAGAGGCCTGCGTGACACGTGACCTCGACCAAAGTTCGTGATCGACACAGGGGGTGGGTGACGCGTGACTACCAATGTTACACCCATGACGTTCTCTCCAGGTGCCATTCATTGATTGAACGAACTGGCGGCCGTTACCCTCGCGGCAACGTGCGAAATTTTCAAGAGCTATAAGGGACTTGTATCCACATTGTATACATTTTAAATGATAACTTCACACGGAGAAAGTCAACAGTTTGTCTTGGCACGTCAGTGCTAGCGTTGCAGCAGTACAGTGGCGGGCATATATATGCGCGAATCGACGGGTACTTTCAGCTGGTCATCGTGCTGTGGTATATGCATCCAGGACTCATTCCGTTTCCATCTCGCAACCGAGATTGCGTGGGTCCGGAGCTTCCTTATATGGTTTATCTTTCTCCCATCTTATCTCGACATCTCCGATCAAATCTGGGCGGCCTTTTTTGTGCGAGTTCATTCGATGTTTGATGCTCAAGAATGTTCCGGTTGGCACTTGGCCAATATACCTACGCGGGATCGGAGAGCATGTCTCACTCTCTCCAGCTACTCCGCAACCATGGCCGATGAGGAGCAAATTAGTTTACATCCTTGTGATGTGGCGTTCATATCCACATGTGCTCGACCCGCGGTACTGGCTTCGGGCCAATTCATCCGAATGGGTGCTGTCATCCCTCGGAGATTCCAGGGATGGTTTAAGCCAAACTCAAAAGCGGCGAGAACAGATGTAATGGACCCCACCCGAACTCGTAAACGATACGTCATAACTATCCTTTCGGGCTGTCGGTCTTCGTCTGCCGATAATAATGCAGCAAATGGCGGCGTCTAGATGGTATCGCACTTTCACGTGTATCAACAATCATATTCGCTGAAAATCCGGCCGCTGTTGACAATGAGCTTCAGAGAATATGGAGACAGTTGGAGATACCTGTAGGGACGAAACGATTGCTCGCGGGACCTGCTCATGGTGCAGTACTATGTGATGCGCCGGTATTCAAGCCTTTCACATCATGATCCATTGCTACCATCTTTGGGAGACCTTCTAATTTCTCAGACTAAATAATCTCGTCATTGGTCCTCCACTTGTGTTGGTGCAAATTTTATACTCAGGTTTCGGAAATGGGGACGCCTATAGGACATGGTGTCCGGAGAACTCACTTTTCACCGTGCGTCAATCCGTTCCTCCTGCCAATGGAAGAATAAACACAAGACAAGAATAGGGTATCGCTCCCGAACACGTTTTGACACCGATCTTGGAGAAAAGAAAGTGCGCTCGGCTGCTTCAGCGCCACTTTCATCCTTCATGTCGGAGGCGATTTAACGTGACGGGGACATGCGGGGGCGGCATCGAGCGGGATTTATTAGATGTTGTCCTCATTGCTTGCAGCTACAACCATTCTCCACGGATCCAGCCAGGTGTGACTCCCGCGGAGATTGATAGCACACACTGTCAAAAAACTTACTTAAAGCCCCCGTTGGCAGAATGATTACTTCATCCCTCCCAATGACAGACTCCCTCCCCGACCTCAATACCACGACGGGGTATAACGTTCTCCGCCTCTCTCACCTCAAGATCCTTGTTTGACGGTTCCATTCTGATTTGCAGAGCACTTCTCATTGGGACTTGGGCAAATTCCGTGAGCACTGACTCTTATTTCATGGGCCTCGAACACGATCTCATTTCCGGCCCAGTTCTTGTATATGGCCGAACTCACTCAAGCAAGATACTACTTTCGACATTTCAAGCACGACAATTGGAAGTTAAAGGTATTTGCCTTGAATCCGAGCCCATTTGCTCCGGACATTCATTTTCTGGACAGACGCTTGTATTGGTCGCTTTCTTAGTCGACACTGCTTCCACAGTGGGCGACTATGCATGCGTATATCTTGTAAGCACTTTCATTCGGCGCTGCACAAGCTCAGCTCCCTGAGGCCTTGATAGTACACTATAACTCATGCGGGTATGTCTCAGATTAACCAGTGAGTGAGGCGCGACAATTTACATGCAGGTGACAACGTTTACCTCAACAACCAGCATTGGGTACGTCAAGACGGTTGAACTTGTGGCGTAAATAACTCAAGCATTCAAGCCAATCCCATTATACCTCTTCACCACCGCTATAATTGCTATCCTAGTCCAGAGTTTTCTAATCACCCGATATTGGTGGTTGTGCGTGTACATTATTTTAGCGCCCTGAACCCGAGTCTCAGGAATGTCAATCCAGCACCAGAAACATCTTTGTTACTCTGTTGAATTCGTGCTTATGCATTGCTGCGGTGTGTATCAGTTTGTCTTCGCACTGCACCGTACTCACTCTGTCCTGCACAGTTCGGGGGAGCCGTCGCATGTGGCGTGATAATCGCGTTGTTCCCTGCGTTCAGAGAGCGCGAGAAAGTCAGGATTCCCGCAACGTGCGTCCACAGGCACATGGAGCTTTACCGTCACGTACTTATTGTCCCTCGATTTATCAGGATCTGGCTGGTGACCGAGGCCGTGGCAGACCTCAGCATCGCTGCAGCACTACTCTGGGAGCTGAAGAAGGCTAGGCCCACTGTGGTAGACAACCGGAGGTGCGAATCACCCGCAACTCTGATTACGGCGAACATTTTGCTCACAGTAGTGGCCACCACAGTGTCCTGGACCGGCTAGTAGCGTTGACCATCCGGACTGGAACAGCGACGGCCACCCTTGCTGTAGGGACCGTAATTGCGTAAGTCTCGAGCACCGCGTTAGGCGTCAACTTATTTAGTTCCAGGTTCGAGTTAAAGGAGGATACGAATAGTATGTTGTCTTGGTTTCGGTTATGCCCGTCGAACCCATCCACGCTTCGTAGTCTCCGTAGGCATTGCGTACATGCTGGGGCGTGTGTACGTACTTAGTATGGTGCGCTGGTCCCTATCCGGTCTGTGTGGACAGGATCATTATTTCTTAGCTCGCCAATCTTAACGTTCGGAGGTCGGGCAAGTCTCCGTCACCCAGCGGCGTGTCATCCGCTGCAGGTCTTGCTACCTTGACCATTCCCTCCATCATTGATGATAACTATGAAAGTAGTGGTGCGTTCTTTTTATTAACCGGCTCATTCCATTCTCAGTCCCTAATTTTCAACATAGACTTCCCCCAATTCGGTAAGTAGCATTGATCAACTTGTAGTTTCAAACAACCATCGTACAACCATCTGATCATTCCATGGTTCAGCTTGACAATACCCCCCAGCAGTACATAACATTTACAGGCAGTGTAAGAGATATTCAGCTGGCCCTTCAGGCTGAAGTGACACTGACACACAGATACAGTGCGTAAAAAGTTTTGGTGATGGAGGCCGCCGGGAAAAAGAGACAACATCCAGCCATCCGGCTAGTACACAGTCGGGGTCGTTTGTTGTGTGACTAATCTTGCGTATTGTAATGTATAGAATGTACATAGTAAACGAAAGTGAGTAGAATCAGGAATCAAGAGGTGACATTTAAGAACGAAATGATATCAACCCGACTCCGAGTCAGCTGTCTGTATTTGGCTCTTAAGTACGGACATCCAGGCATAACGGTACCTAACCCTGATCACGAAGTGCGTTTTCTGTTTCGAATCAGGGGCGCCAATTTATGGTAAACTCGAGTTCTACATCAAATCACGTGGGCTGAAGTTTGAGGAAACCCTCGGAAATTCCTGACTCCTTTGTATTGAAGGAAAATGTAACGGTCCGAATGTATTCCAAACTTCCAGATGGCAAACTTCAGGAACGTTGAAGCATGATGCAAGAAATCGGTATTTGATCATGGAATACGCCTTGGGAACACGCTCTGGGAATACTCTTTGGTCTGTTCGTCACTCCCGAAACCAACTCTCCAACTGCTCACGCAACGCGCCGCACTTGCGTCGATAGGTGCGATCCGCAACTCATTCGAAACAAAGGTAATTGCAGCAGGAAGCCAACCATGGTGCCATTTGTCTGACGTCCCCGAGAACGTACACTGCCAAATATCTAACTTGAGAAAAATGAATTCAAGCCGGATTTAGAATGCTAACTCGGTTGGTCTTCAGAGGAACATTCACCATCGTGAACTGTGAACATCGAAGCCAATTAGCTGTCTTCTGACTTGAATCGTGGTGGGCCATCATCGGCGGAGCGGTTACGGATTTTGAGCGGGCGAGTCCTTTGGCGCGGCCGTTGTTTTAGGCAGTTTCAACACGTGGCATTACAGCCCGTGGAATTCGGGTTCAAATATAGCTTGCCCGATTCATATCCCATCAAACTACGGAACAGAGCAGCTTGGTTTACATGATGGAAATAGCCAATACGCTCCGAGTGGAACACAGCTGCTGCGGATCGGGCCATCGGCACCGATGCGCGTAGGCAGTATGGTGTGCGTCACCTAAACACCACCAAATTGGAACGATCAATGATGCCATCATTGATGTCTCAAATTGAGCTCGTGAAAATTTTCAAATTATATACCCCCTTTTTTTGCACCTGTTCACTCATCCATGGGTCACAAGTAATGCTCTCGCTGTAAAATAGTTGCCTGGGATCGGAAGAGGAGTCATTTGGGACGGTTTATGGATAAGTACATCTGCAGAATAGGGGGCTGTTTCGTAAGTTCACGTGACTGATCCAGTGATGCGATCAGTGATGTCTCAAATTGCCCTTGAGAAAAAAATATTTATTGTGAATTTTGACCCAATGGAAAATCCCTCTTGAGGGTTTGAACTACTATCTAATTGGAGTGTTTTGGCCAGAGGATTAGAAGTAGGGAGGTCGTACCTAGGTGCAATAAATTTTGTTCCTGTTTGGTGGTGTTTAGGTGACGCACACCATAAATTGGTTGTAATTACATGCAGAATTGAATAGCGGTACCGCGGTTCTCCTGTGCCTCAATTTTCAGCAACGCTGTTGTCGCTCCGCTTACTTACACTTTCCGTTTCTCTGGAATGATTTTTTTCTCGTTTGTGAGAAGGTCAATGTTTCTAGTTCCGACTGCGGTACGGTTAATGAATCCCCCGACAGCGAAAGTATGATCCATCCCTCTGAGTTGCGATCGTCGTGATTGTAATACCATCGGTGGCCTTGTTTGAACCGTTCGGCTGGCCAGGTTCACCCGTTGTTTTCGACAAACCCCCCCAAACAGGAATTGGTGGTATCAGATGTGATGATCTTATTCCAGATGACTCTAATGAACTGGTGCAGTTCGATTCCGGACAGGTAATCCTCGGCAAATCGATGATCCTTTCGTGGCGCGGACATGCCGATGTAACCGTGTGATGACGGCGCTAGTTCTCATTTTTTTTTTTGTTCCGTCTCTGATGGACCCAAGTTAGAATTCGACGGCAACGGGGTTTAACATCGACTCGTCGAAAACACCACCGGTCAACTCATGAATATTGCCCAGTGCACAAACTTCGAGGCACCGAGTTTAGGGGTTATCCATTTAGTCAGATCAGTGTCAACTCAAAGGAATTAACTCTAATTTTCGTCGCACGTCATGTCCCACCCCGAAAAAAAAAGACCCTTGCTCCGATTTCACACCGGATGAATAGTTTCGGGACGAAATCTCACATGGGGAGCTTCTGAGTCCTATTTCTCACACCAAAAAAGCAAATGTTTCTGGTACTGTAAAAACCTTCCATGAAACTCAAAGGATTATTTCAAGTTCTTATACTAGTTGATACTACAAATATCAAGTGTAATATGAACTGAAATTGTAATAAGTCATTTCATAATCACTTTCAATGACACAAAGAAAGGTAGTTTCTTTGTGTCATAAAAGGCTCTCGGAAGTCCCAGTTTCACAGTGCCTTTCAAGACTGCTGAAGGCACCAGTTTCTGGAACAAAGAAAGATCGAGGGATTTTTGCCATCGGTCCAGAAATTGAAAATGCCGCAGCCCTTCTTTAGTGCTGAAACCAGCATTTTCGGCATTCTTGAAAGCTGCAATGAAACTTGGAGTTTGTGTACACCTTTCATGACACAAAGAAGCTACTTTTCTTTGTGTCATTGAAAGTGATTCTGAAACTATTTATTTCAATTTCAGTTAATATTACATTTGACACTTGTAGCTTTAACTCTCGCTTTAACTGGTATAATGCTACAAATTTCACGGGCAGTTTTTACAGCACCAGAAACATTTCTTTTTTCGGTGTCTTCTCAGCATCTGTTGTACTTGATGTAGTAGACGGCGAAACCGGTGAAATGATAGTAGCGGCTGAAAGGACAGCCACAGGCATAACCTCTTTGGCGGAAAGAAGGCCAACGAGGAGGTTGACTATGGCTATCAATGAAAAGCAAATCGCAGGTCAGTCATCTATTCAGCAGATAGGATGAGGTTATCAGGAGATGCAATCAGACTTCATTAATTTTCGACGGATACATGTGAACACACCGATCAGGCAAGCAATGGCCGTGATACTTTGATGCGCATCCCGCTTGGGATGTGCCGAGTTGGCGCAGTTCAGTCTGGATGGTCAAGTGAATTGAGTCAGCGTAAAGGCCGCAGGCGGTCGATTCTGAAAGAATTTCTGCGACTGGGCAGCCAGGCGAATCATCGCGGCTTGCGAAGCTTATCAAAATTCCGAGTTGAAAAGATATTGTGTTTTCCAGACAGATAGTGACGAGGATTAGGCCTCTGGGAGGTGGGAGGCTGAACCTTCGGGGGAGGCACAAAAAGCGAATTGATTGTCTTTGAATTGCATTCACAAGAGTTGAGTCTGCTGCCCAATTTATTCAATCTATGTCAGTTATCCTATCCATGATTTCAATGGATTTCAGGTGCAAAAGTCAGTGCTACTGTGATGAGCGAGGAACGAGCCGGTGACATCACAGTAACTGTTTAGAGAGACTACAGCATTGCTGTTGTTCTGAAGAATGGAGCACGAGGGTTGAAATTGGTTGAATAGGTATTTAACTTTTCTTCACGCACAAACTCTGTCGTGATCTCGAGACAGCAAGGCAGTAGTCCCGGAATACTTTGGTCAAACTCAGAAAGAGCATCATTGAATTCATAACATTTGATCAGAGCTCCAGGCTCCAATTGTTGTCAAGCATATGACTATCGCCAACATGTCCAGCACTGTTTTCAGCTTTGTGAACTCTCACATCTTTATTGGCTGAACCGGAGGTTTAGCTACTTTACATGTGGAGAGCTTTCGTTTGATGCCAACTTTGCTATATGTACAAACACTGATTTCTGTCACACTCTATTACTCATTGTGCAAAACCTCAGTGCTAGATGGTTGTTGAGGACATGATTGGATTACAGGAGTAATGGCTACTATAGCTCTCTATTGTCTGAGTTTTTTGTGGTTTTTCCCAAGTTGCGCAAATTTCTATCATCAACATTCTGTTTATTTGATGTGTCATATCTTTACGGTCATGACTTCGGGTTCTGCCGGACATGACGGTGCCGGAACACGATCACATGGACCTTGTCTTCCGGACTGTTCCGGAGTATTCCGGAGAAACACACGAACTTATTGATCTTGCTAGCGCATCGAAAAAAAAAACTCTCCATTGCCTGGAATCTACGACATCTCTTTCAAGAAAATTCCCACGTGAATAAATTCCTGCATTCGAGATGTTTGTATCTGACAGTACAACGTACCTTTTCACTGCCAAGCCTCGAGAGAAAGCTGACTCCGACGATAACCGGAGTATATGCTGAATTCCTGGTCAATAAGTTTCTCAACGGTGCAGCATCTTGTCAACTTGTTTACTCGACGGCTAGCTGTCAGAAAATCTGGTTTCACTGCCAATGGGAAAACAAGGACGTCTCGTGAACTGCCCCTCCTGCAGATTCAGTTTTCCGTCAGTGAAACTTCTGGGAACTGGGATTATCCAGACCATGTTGTGTAATTCCATCTACCATGTCCTCTTCTGCAACCACCCCCTCCATTATTTATGAATAAGGCGGATAAGGCCGACATGCGGCATGGCCCGCTACCAGGATACTAATCGGAACATTCACTATAGAGTTCAACTTTTGGGAACGCAGAACTCTATGTTATGGCCGCACGCCGGTTCAGCTCCCCGCAACTTCATTCCGGCGATTACCCATGGTTCACGAATTGAAAAATCCCGGTTTCCATGCCGTGCCCTACCAAATTGTCACTAATATGATTCGTTCAGGCAAAGTTTCAATGGAATGAGAGTTGAGCCAGGAAATCTCAAACATAGCGATGTAAGCATTGGAACACCTTGAAGCCAGCAGAATTGTTAGATTGCAGACACATTCTAGTGGCCAAATTGCTGCATATATAAGTGTTGTATAAGTGAGCATTTCACCGAGAAAAAAAGGAGAGATGAATGTGTAAGTGATCTCGGAGATGTTTGAGAACAAGGGAGCTTTGCGCAAGGGATGAAGATATTTTCAATTACAAGATCTGTCTCCCTCTACCTCTGTTATGGACCCTGTGAATTGAAGTTTCTTTTGTGACTGAATTGAGTTCTAGAAAATTAAAATACATATTCTACACATGATGAGTTAGGACTCGGAGGCGGCTGGCTTTGAACTTGCAGTACCTGCATACTCCACCACTGCGAGCATGATGATTTTGCCCGATGATTAATCGAGAAGAATGACACTTCGGAAGTACGGAAAACTTACACAGGACCGGATATGGACTACCCATATACCCACCCAAATTTCAATAAAAGGATTCAAAAGGCAAACATAGAGAGTCATTGATTGAATAGGAAGAGTCAGCACGGATTTGAAAGCACACCATACGAAAGTAGGTCTGAATAGACTCGGGAAGGGTGAGCAGGCACGGGAGTGTGCAGCAGTCAATATTGTGAAGGATTTGAGAGAATCATTGACGAACGCGAGGCTCTCGAGCCGGGACAAAATATAGCCAAGGGAAAATTTAGGGCCTTTCAAGGTGATCCCTTCGAAGATCGAGAGCACCAGGAGAACATTTGGGCCTACTTGAAAAGAGAGTTACCTGTTCTAGTGAATTCTTGATTCCGCAGCAGGGAAAAGGGAGGGGAAGGGAGAACGATACAAATGAGTGATGAATGGTATGTATCTGTATATTAATCACGAATTCCTGCGTGGAGCACACGCGGCTACAGTTCCGGAGAACTGGCTAAATCGCGAAAAGTATGCCAGGTTGAACCAGGAAATGCATCTGATAGAGTGTGCAAGTTCAACCACAGTTGAAGGAACGGACGACTAATGCCAATATGAACAAATGAATAGAGTAGTAAGTAGTCTGCAGTAGTACTAACCAAAATTTAAATAGACATGCTGGTGGAATCAACCAAATTGTGGCCGACAAGTTGTTGAACACAGAAGTTAAAATTCAGAATCGGTGTCTAAATGTAAAAACATCTTCATACAGGATGCAGCAGTCGCAAAGCAGTTGCGTTGGTTGAGGAACAGAGCATCAGCACGATTACGAGTTTTCTGACGGCAATCATTGGCATTTATGCCGAGCCCGGCAAGCGGAAGGATTTTCGCAGAGCGATCAGTGCTTACACAAGAAAGAATGACAAAAATGTGATGCTCACTGGGCATTAAAAATAGGGTGCCCTAAAACCCTTACCTAAAGGTAGCAGGAATATCTTTGTGCAATATCGACCACGCTCAGATTGGTCATGCCTGATCCTATAGTAATTAATTCCTCAAGGCCAGAAACGCGCCTCAGCATAGCAAACTTTCTGAGATCCAAAGATTCTTATGTGTTACAATCTCTTCCTTTGTATAGCTGCTACCATAAAAAGTGAGAGCCCCCACTTTTCACTCTGCCAAATTCTATACAAACTCCGATTTGATGTGGCAATGCTGGATCGGCGCGGAAGAGAGGGCGAATCAAGAACCAAAAAGAAATATGAATGAGTGTGCCGTCACAAACCAAGGTTCAGCCTCCCGCCTCGAAGAGGCCTAATCCCCGTCATACATGCCCTGTTGAACCAGCAGCTACTCTTGAAACCAACTTGAGACGGCACAAAGACGGCAGTCTAATAGGGATGGATTGATTGCAGACACAGCAATTGATCCTGGAGATGGATGTTCCGTGAACACTAAACGGAAATGACACATCAACGGGACAACATTTTGAGCGCTAACAAATCATACACGCAATTAAAAAATCAATAAAAATGCGAGGCAGCAGGCTTGGAGGGGTTTCTATCAGTTGGATACCAAATTTCTTCCACTCAATCCTCCACTGCTCTGATTTTCAGGGATGATCAGTTTTGTATGACAAATTTTTTGTTTGTACTTGTAGTAGCAAAAGTGGGCAAAATCCAAGTTCTCCAGGGTCCGGTTCAGCCAATGAGCTCAACAGCAGAGGACCTCAATTCTACGCACACAAATCAATCAGAGACCGGAACAGGGAAAACCTTCCATCCAAAGGGGATCAATGGCTTCTTTCACACTGCTCTTCGTGGGGAGTAGAAAGGTAGACAGGGAGGGAGCGGCAGGTGATGAAGGCAGATTATAGTGGGTAGAGGGGAGGCGGCTTGGACGCGCCCAATCACGGGGCATATCGTGCGGATGCATAACGCCATGCCGTTCTGAACGAGGAAACAAGAAAGAAAACAACATCAAGAAGAAAAGTTGGCCGGTTCATTTATATGTGCCTATCTGTCACAGATCTGTATCAGCCAGGATTATCGTCCCTTGTTCTCAACTCGTTTTCTATAAGCTTGGTCTAACTCGTATCACTCATGTCGTCCTGGGATGTGCATGATATCTTGGGTTTTTGAAGCAGCAAACATGGAGTACTTCTGAAAAACAAAACACTGAAAATCTTGAAGGCATGTATATGCATGCAGCGTGTCACTGGTCCCACAGAAGTGAAACTGCGGCTTCTAATTGACAAAGTTACGGGCCACATACTGCTGCTCAGTATAGCTCGCGAGAATCTGCCTACGGCCTCAGTTCCCAGCAGAATATGTCCAGGACATGGAACAACCGATGTGTTTGGCTGCGGTGTGCGGCGGCGCTAAATTGCTTTGGACGTCTTGGACGTCAACGCACGTCGACGGCGCGATCTTCACCAAGAACAGATTCAACAAGCCAGTCGAACCAAGCCGCACTGGTGCGCACAGTATGGAATTCCACAATTCCCTGCGAGTCCCGAGTACGAGCAGGCGTTAATGCAATGAATCAGCCTGTCTGGCGGCAATGCCAGATTATACGTTGACGGAGAATGGAAGACGAAGCTAAAAACACTTTTACAGATTCATTGAAGCCGTCATTGTCAAACTCATTTGCGACGGCACGTCGAATTAATTTATAGCGGATAAAGAGTCCTTAGGAAGCGAATAGGGAAAACATTTCAGGACAGGGGAGGCTACAGCAGACAGCCAGGATTTAATGGACAGTTAGACTCAAGTAGAGGCGAGTCATGCATGAAGTGCGTGGATGACAAGGTCTGTGCAAGTGCAATGGAAGTTGCTAGCAAGCGTAGACAGGGGCGATTGAAGCTGTGAACATTGAGGCAAGATGCGATGGCCAATTGTATTGAGTAGATTCGGAAACCATGTAAGTCGCGAGCCTAATAGAGATTTCAAGATCTACGTGCTGGGCAACTGTAGTAAGTTCCCGTGATGCGAAGGACAGCGGGAATTTAGAAAACTACGAGGTTCGTGTACAGTTGCTTAGATATCGACAATGAAATTGATAAAGCGCGGCCTGGATGATTTCGTAGAACGCCAGATTAATTTAAAGCTTGGCCAAGTTTTCAATTTCTTCGATTCATCGCAGTGCGAAATTTATCTAGAAACAGCGCCTCGTGCTAGAAGATCTATTTTGACTGCGTGCAAGTGAGAGTCGCCGCCTACGGTATGATCTGAAAGATAATGTTACGGGTTGTAAATACGGCGCAACCGGAGAGTTGAAGTAAAAACTGCATAGCAGATCAGACGGAGGGCAGGAACAAGCAGAACAATTGGAGACGGTTTAGACGAATACTATTGCGTGGACTGATAAAATATCAAAGGCCAACGAAAAGCGATCAGGTTGAACACTAAAATCACCAGGATCGCGCGGGCAGTCGACCGCCAAATACAAGGCAGATGGAGCTTTGGAGATGAAAAAACCCAATGGCGACAACTGTCTTCAAGTCAGCTTCGCCCCAGAGACGAAGTTCATCTTCGGTCTCAGCTATTGTGGGAGTTCGGGCCTGGTTGGCTGAAGTTGAAGCGACATGCCATTGTGTGGTTGTGTTGTGCGCATTCTTACATGAGGCGACAGTCTCGTGACCGCAAATCATCTTCCCCGACGCATGATGTTGATCTTTGGGGCCTTTCCCGACGCGCGAATCTTGCTTAAGGCTTCCACGACGGCTATTCGATGTTCCACGACGGGGGAACGAGTGCGAATCATCGCCATAGCCCGTCCCACATAAAGCTCGCCGCAAGGCGTCGGCTTACATGACACGACGGTCCCGTGACCGCAAATCATCTTCCCCGACGCATGATCTTCGAGACCTTTCCCGACGCGCGAACCTTGCTTGCTTCCACGACGGCTATTCGATGTTCCACGACGGGCGAACGAGTGCGAATCATCGCCATAACCCGTCCCACATAAAGCTCGCCCAAGGCGTCGGCCGTTCCAAACATTGACATCTCGATGGCTGTCCTCCTCCCCCCGCACCGTTTTCCGAGATCCCTCGGGAGGAGCTGCTCTTTGGACCCTCTCCTGTCCATCTGCTCCACCGGATGACGGCCGATCTGGGCGGCAAAGTCAAGATCTGGGCTAAACGCGAGGACTGCAACTCGGGACTCGCATTCGGCGGTAACAAGACGCGAAAGCTCGAATACTTGCTTGCCGATGCGCTTGCACAATCCTGCGACACCCTAGTATCGATCGGCGGCGTACAGAGCAATCATACACGCCAGGTAGCCGCCGTCGCGGCCAAGTACGGGCTCAAAGTACGCGTCCAGTGCCATTTGGTTAGTGTGTGAGAAGTTATGCATTGACATCTGCTAGGCCAAGCTCGTCCAAGAGCATTGGGTGGAGTGGCACGACGCGGTTTACGACAAGGTCGGGAACCTCCAATTGTCTCGCCTCATGGGCGCCGAGCCACGACTGGAGCCTGCCACGTTCGGCATCGAGCACAAGCCGACCGCTACATCGCTTACGGCGGAAGTCGTCGCGGCTGGCGGGAAGCCATACTACATCCCCGCCGGAGCGAGCGACCACCCGCTCGGTGGGCTCGGATTCGCGCGCTGGGCGTTCGAGGTCGCGCAGCAGGAGGCGCAGCTTGGCGTGTTCTTCGATACGGTCATCGTGTGTGCGGTGACGGGCTCGACGCAGGCTGGGATGATTGCAGGATTCAAGCTCCTCGAGAAGAAGGGGGTGCGCCTCGCAAGGTGATCGGGATCGACGCGTCTGCGAAAGCCGCAGAGACACGGGCCCAAGTCCTCCGCATCGCTCGATTCACTGCTGCACGGATCGGACTTGAGGAAGACGATATCACCGACGCAGACGTTATTCTCGACGAGCGGTACCACGCGGGGTGTTATGGTATTCCGGACAAGTCGACAATCGAGGCGATCAAGTATGGTGCTTCAATGGACGCGTTTATCACGGATCCCGTATATGAGGGCAAGAGCCTGGCGGGCATGATTGATATGATTAAACGGGGGGAGATTGCAGGCGGGAACGTGTTGTATGCTCATCTCGGCGGGCAATTGGCGTTGAATGCGTATTCTGACATGGACGCCGTAGTAGGCTTGTAATGTTATTGTGTATATTTTAGCTCGATAATGGGCATACAGCGGTGAGATAGAGAAACTAGGGGAGTCTTGACGAACGATGTCGCTGAGGGAAAAGTAGGTATCAGCATTCTGCACCGACAGAAATTCTCGAAGAAAATACAATAAAACTAAAGTATCCGGCACATCCGGCTCGTCGTCCCCACGTCCACCGCACAAGATAACTCGGGAGGACGAGGAGGGACACATCCTGAACAGAATGCGGAGGACCCGAGGGCCCTCATGAGGTATCCCAGGGAGAAAGTTATGGAATAGACATAGGTGCCCAAAATGGCAATTTGACAAAAAAGAGACGGAAACGAGGAAGGGCAAATCACTCCTCCCTCGCGCCCTCCTCCACGTTTCCGGCCCACCTCCCGCATGTACAGGTCCGCATCCTCGGCAGCCCGTTCACGGCACGTACTCTGCCCTCCTGCAGCCTGCACACAGTCTATCATTACGGAGCTGAGTCGCGAGGGCATGGCGCGCGTCGGGAAGATGAAGGGTGCGTGCATGAACGGCGCTGCACGGGGCACGGAATATAGAGAAAGAGGATGCAGAAGCAAGCAAGGTGCATTCCCGATATCGTCGCTTATCCTTGCGGAGGGAGACCGACGCGGGTAGGAACGGTAAAGCGACACGTAATATTAGCAGTATTCTTCGTGCCGAGGACTGTAAAGATCGCGACGAGGGAGGCGAGTCGATATCGAGCACCGATGAAGGAATGCGGGAGAGGTGCAGTGCATTGTGGGGGTCTTTCGAGGGCGATAAGCAGCACAAATATTTGCGGTAGTGCAGTATTCGCGCCGAGTGAACCGTCGACAAGATGCACAACAGCAGGAGACGGGTGCGCGCGTTTTCGACGAGCCATTACGCGTCTCGGACGGTGGTCGCGCCGCAGCACGGGTTCGCAGAGAGAGAGACGGTGCAGGCCGTGGAGACGCGACTTGGGGAGTGGTGCCTCGATATGCCGCTGAGTCTGAGCGCAACGTAGTACCGTCGCGCCGAAAAAGATGCAGGAGATGACGTCGAGGAGGATAGAGACTAGCATGACGGCGGCGCGTGCTCAGATAGTCGTGGTGCACGGCAGGACTCGATGGTACTTACGAGAAGATGGCGGAGGTACGCACCCCACGGCCGACGGGATGAAGTCTCGCTAGACCACCTCTACAACTTCCCTCGCCCGGCCCGCTTCCCAAGTCCGACAGATCCACTGCACCGTGTAGGCCGAGGCAAGGATAGCGCTCGGGACGCGCTGAGTGCGCGTTGCTATACTTATGGCTAGTAGCTGGCCACAAGTATTGGATTCGCCTAGTTGTTCTGAATTCATAGGAATAAGTTCCGTGGGGGCGCAGAAATGATCGTAAGAAAAAGGTAAATCATTCGAATCCGTCTCAGGGCGGATGCAAAAGAAAAGGACGCGACTCAGAGGAGGGGAGTCACAGTCACAGTGACGATCACAAACGTGATCCTTGCACCTGACGTGCGGCGGCGCAAAGCCCCCTGTCTCCGGCCCATTCCAAAACGTCCCTCTTGTTGGGACACACTTCCGTAACTTCGGCCGCAAGTCGCGGAAATTCCGCCTCCGCCCCTTTACCTTTGGGATGGGCACTGCCATCGTCTTTTCCGGCATGTCGGCACATCCGAGTCAACGTTGTACCGCAGCGTGCCGTCTTCGCGTACTAAGTAGTATTTCAAGAACTTGTAACTTGCACAAGTCCGTCGACGAATAGAAGTGTTTGGGGCGCATCGCTGCCACGGTGCAGCTAGTGAGAACACGCCTGTCTCAATTTCTTCCCACTGCCTCTAATCCCGATGTGATTAATGGCTGCGCTTTATCTCCTTGACGCATTGAGCTCGTGAGCTACCGAACTATCACGTGGAGCGTCCGATTTGGTCATCAGGACCCGCTTTGGATGCGGAGGTGATGTATATATCCGCTCAATCCCCAGCCACCGTGCTGCACTTCTGAGCCATGGACGCCCGCTGGACTCTCATAATGACTGTTGCAGCCGTTGCCGTCGCCTATTCTCTCCGCAAACGCAGACCTCTGCCACTACCCCCCGGGCCGCGGGGACTTCCCATCGTGGGCAATATTCTCGATCTTCGCCGCACCGACAGTTGGCTCAACTTCGCGAAACTCGGCGAGGTTTGGGGTACGCGGTTGAGACTACGGACCGAAATCCTCACGAATATTTGAGCAGGGGAAATTTTGTCTCTGACCGTCCTGGGTCGAACGATGATCATAATCAACTCTCTGGAAATCGCAGAAGACCTGTTAGAAACTCACGGGGCCAACTTTTCTGAGCGCCCAGTGATGCCAATGGCAGGGGAGTTAATAGGGTTCAACAACGTGATCCCTCTGGTCCAGTACGGAGAGCGCGTGAAGCAAGAGCGCAAGCTGTTCCATCAGCTCTTTGGCAACTCGGTGTCGATCATATCTGAATTTGGACCCTTGCTAACATCGGAGGTACACAAGTTCTTGCAGAATCTTCTCGACAAACCAGAAGATGTGTTGAAGCTCATTGAGAGGTAAGTACGTACGCTATGTCGCAAGCTGGGATGCAACTAATCGCGCAGGATGACCGGGGCCATTACCTTGCGTATAGCGTATGGATATACCATCGATCCAGAGTCAGAAAAGGATGTTTTTCTCGAGATGTTCAACACGTCAGCATTGAATTTTTCTCGGGCGACCAGACCGGGAGCTTTTCTCGTGGACATCATCCCCGCCCGTGAGTACAATATTGTTAACTACGAACCGTTTCAATTAAACCTGAGACTAGTACGCTATTGGCCTGAATGGTTACCAGGTGGAAGGTTTCACACCATAGCCAAAGAGTGGTCAGGACAGCTTCGCAGAACTGTGGACACAAGTTGTGAGTACGTTAAGGAGCAGATGGTCAGTCGTTTATTGGGCTCACTGTGACTCGCCATAACTGATCTTCTTAGGCCGCCGGGAATATAGAACCTTCCTTCACCGCACGCTTACTTGAAGAGGAGTCTCACGAGGAGTACTTGATCAAATGGGCAGCCTTTGCCATACAAGGAGGTGGAGCCGACACGGTATGGACACCTTCCTTCGTTTCCCAGACGGTTCGTGAACAGCCCTCCGACTCAGAGTGCAGTCCAAATCAAAGCCTTTTTCCGGGCGGTGACCGTCTATCCCGAAGTTCAAGCCGCCGCACAGAGAGAAATCGATACAGCTGTAGGAACCGATCGACTTCCAGATATTTCGGACCGCGAGCGACTTCCCTATGTGGACGCATTGTGCAAAGAGGTCTTGCGTTACCATGTTTCTGCCCCTACCGGTATATATTTGGACTTGTCGGTTCGTCTCGTTTTCTGATTCTCGACAGGTATCCCTCATCGTGCGCGGGCGGATTTCATTTACGAGCCGGGTGAAGGGGCGGCACCCATGCTCATCCCGAAGAACTCTTTGATCATAACAAATATATGGTTTGTCCTGTAATTCGCCTGTCCAGGGTCTAAATTATGCTCCAGGAAAATGGCCCATGACCCTGCGATATATGCCAATCCCACAGTATTCGACCCAACTCGATTCCTTGAAACAAACGGCAAGACTGCGGAACTAGACCCTGCGAGCATTGCATTCGGGTTCGGCCGGCGGTAAGACTGCCTAGAATACTAATTCCATCAGTGAACTCATGCTCTCTTCAGTATTTGTCCTGGTACATACTTCCCCCTCAAACCACTCGCTCGTTTACCCAAATTTATAGGCAAATTGCTCGCAGATAAAATTCTGTTTCTGACATATAGTGCGATCCTCTCGGCATTCAACATTTCCAAGGCGCGTGAAAACGGAATCATCATTGAACCTCCTCTGGGCCAAACCGCGGGCACCGTAAGGTGGGTTGTTGCGTTTCTCAATGGTTTTTTGTTCGAAGTTTCGCTTCTCTCAGCCATCCGTTGCCCTTCAAATGTGTTGTCGAGCCCAGAAACGACCGGGCTGTAGCACTGATTCGGAGTGGTTGACTTCTATGCTTTGAGAAATAATTACTCGACCGACTACATCTATCGCAAAACAACTTGAGCAGTCAAGTTGAACGGAGTTCGAAAAGTGGAAATAATCGGAAGATTGCCGCGCAGATGTAAGCCACCATCTCATCTTCTGGAAAGAAAGAGAAGGACATAGATTCCCACACGAGTCGTAGCTGAGTTTGAAGATGATGTAGGGTGGCTGGAATATACAACAAACGCCTTCGCAGCACGCATGGAACAGTGGCCGAGTGTGTATTTGGTTATTTTGGTAACAGCATGATCTCCTTGACGCGTTGGGGCTCGTGAGCCACCGAACTACTGTATCAGAGACCATCACTGCGTTCAAGGCCGTCCTACACTTAGCATCAGTCAAGGTGACTAGCCTCAGCTATACAGATGTGTTAAAACTCGAGGCGGGTGCAGCTGGAGGGTAACGAGCGTGGGGTAAAGAATGCGAGCGCTGATGTGGGCTGTGTCCCGTCAACGTGCGGGAGGCTAAAACTAAAACAATACTGAATTGTTACTGTGAATGTAATATAAGTAAGAGAGATTGAGATAAACAAGTATAGACTTACGCTCTTCGTTCGACCGTAGATGGTGGGTAGAACGAAGAGCGTCGTTAGCTGTACGTAACTATATGTAGAGAAGAAAATCGTCCGACGCTCGCCCGCGTGCGCATCATACCGGCGTGCAGATCCCCGCATCGACTTACTCCGATTTATTCCGCTAACAAGATGACTTCTGTATAGCAACCTATACACACTCTGTATAGTAGGTTCGGAACAAGCCCGCGAAGGTCCGGTCCGGACGAGCCGGACACCTTCTTGACCGTGTTGTGCATGTTTGGTTGTTGATGGATGGCTGTGATTGGTCCGGCAGTGCGCGGCATCGTCAGAACGGGGCTTGGAACGAACCTACTGTATAGCTCCGTCTAGCTTGGTGTATGTGTGTGCAGGTCAGTCTAGGTGTGTGTAGGTTGTTGTAGGTCTGCTTAGCCCCCTAGAAAGATGTATGCTTCGTTTGTTTCATGCACTTTTCTGATCCCGACGGCATCGTTTGTGAATAGTGATCCGTTTGGCTTGGCTTCAAGCCACCAAGCCATGAAGCCAAGCCCTTGGCTTGATAAGCCAAGCCAAGCCAAACAGCTGGCTTGGCACTGGCTTTGGCTTTGGCTTGAGATGTCTGAAGCCAAAGCCAAGGGCTTGAGCCCTGGCTTCAGAGTACTGTTGGGTACCATGAGTTTATGGCTTCAAGTCAATGTTGAATGATCACAAATGACTGTTCAACATCGAAAATCACATTTGGTTGTCTTTGCCGACTCTTCAGATTGACTGCCGTCCGTGGTTCACTACACATCACATCATCGGAGCGATCAATGTCGGAGTTTGAAAATGATGTTCCAAAAGAGTATTTCCGCTCTCAGCACTCCCATCCGCAGATTTTCCAGAACCAAACGGTAGTTTATGCCCTAAATAGAAGAAACATGTTATTTCAAGGATCCTATAGGTCTCTCCGAGGCCGTCAATATAATACCCAAATGTCTATGGCAAGCCAGGGCTTGAGCCAAAGCCAAGCCAAGCCAAGCCCTGTCCGCTGGCTTTGGCTTTGGCTTGAGGAAAGTGAAACCAAAGCCAGGTCAAGCCAAGCCAAAGCCCTGGTTTGTAAGCCAAGCCAAGCCAACGGATCACTATTTGTGAAAGCAGCGACGCCAGTGAGTGGCTTGGAATCACTGATACCGTTATTGCCGTCAACGTTGTGTGGATTAAGCGGATCAACCCGGGCCGGAAGCTGATTTTCGAGCTTAACATTTGATGCGGTGACAACGGTGCGGTGATGCAGCGGTGATGCGCTACGGGCCCGGTGAGTCATAGCCTCTCCCAAATCCGATCCGACCCAATGACTCCCATTCGATTCTGTGCCACGTACACGGCGCCCATCAACGTGGCGCGGGCAGAGGCGCCATCGCTGTGACTTTGGATGCATGCATTGCCTTACCTCGTAAAACACATGCGACCCGACCTCACGTACTTCGCCTGGGACGCCATGCGGACTTTCCTACCCTTCTGCTATTGTCGCTTGTCTGCTCTCTTTTCACTGCGATGCGACCATTCTATTCCGTTTACGGTGGCTTTGCTCACAGTAAACGATTCTCAGGTATTCCTCAAAGCCGCTCCCTGTGACTCGGAAAATGCGACCTCGCCTTTGATCATGCTTCACCTGTAACTGAAACATATGCCTGCTTCTCGCATCATTGTGGCTCCCCCGGTCATCCTCTAGTTCGCCCAAGCCTCGATCTGATTTCATTAATCTAACCGCGTTTTGGCCGTCATTGACTTTGAATGCGAATCGCTGCTCGTTCCCGGGCTATCTATGACGCCGAAGTCAGTCCTTCCATATTATGAGACAACTACGCCGCGATGTGCTGGGCCTTCATCGGGGATTTCGAGACGCTGTGCCGTATATGTAGAATGCGCTCAGTTCTGATTCTTCTCCAGGCCATTCTCGCGGCGAATCCATGAAAACCGTCTTGTCCACGCACGCCAAGCGCCGCGCCCAAATTCAGAACATTTCCCGCCAAGAGCCGCACATCGTCCGTGCTTTTTCGCAGAGATCTCTGTCACTTCCTCCCCGTCGACCCGGACTCATTTTTTTCGCGCATCTAGTCGGTCGGAATGCTCCAGGATATGGACGTAATTTGAATGCCTCATAAAAAGCAAATGATTAAATGAACCAATCTTTAGGATCAGTTTGAGACACTGAGAACACGACATGGATTCAGGGACGTGACAATATTTTTCAAGGTCGAAGCACCTGAACCGAAAAGGCCAGACTAATCCGTCAATCGTCCGTGCTCGAGGTCCGTTTCGACCTCTTTTGTCATCTCAAAGACCAGGTCCTTTGGGGCAGTCAGCGGCAGAACAAACATGGCGGAATACGGCAGGCCTACTCGATTCCCTTCAGGACTAGGACTGGCCGTCACCCCAATGGATATGTTCAGTGGCTGCCCGGATTGCCGCAGGCGTTGGCGCCCATTCAGTCTTATTTATCAGTCCAACTGTGATGGGACGAGGCGACGAGCTTACGAAACAAAGAGGGAGTTTGAATACACTGGATTTCATTTAGGCATAGATTCACTGGCATGGGCAGGGCACAGAGACGCACATTTGACTTGAATCAAGAAGAAAGGAAACCAAACAGCTATTGCAGACGTTGTGAATGGGTTCTGTTATTTGACCCTTGACCTACAGTTATCTAGACCGAAGAACTTGAGATCGAAAGCGTCAGAGCCATCGATAGAGGATGAAACGACAAGTTCTCACTGTAACAAGGAACAGTATGCTTGTGACGCTGAGTGACGCGTCAGGGACACAAGCGAAGCCATCGGGTTGGGTGTGCTCACGTAGTTGCGACTCCAGTTTCTTGGTGCATTCACGATCAAGAATTGTACATGTTTCAAAACAACCGAGTTCTCACCAACAGTCCACACAAGAAGCGTATTAATCATTCGTTTCGTGCTACACACCATTGAGCACTATTCAAGATATCGTGCGGTAGATACTTACTGTTCGAATCCCTTCGGACGGGCCTTCCATAGCCAATAGCACATTGAAAAAGTGATGGTAATGTCGACAGTTGCACCCAGAGCAAGAGTGATACCCATAAGCCACCTAAATTTGACCTGTATAATCGTGATATCTGGGTTCGCCGATTGAATACCCATCATGACGAAGTTCGCGATGATTCGTAGAGCAGTCATAATCCAACAAACGAGGGGGATCACCCATCTTCCAGAAAACAACCGAACACGATTGGCGAAGAAACCCTGTATCATGAGGACTGTGACATGCTTTGGACATGCGATGGGATTTAACGGACCTGTACCACGCCATAAATCAATGCAGCACATAGAATGGTAATCTCCATGGAGTATGGCGGCGTTTCGAGATGTTGAGGCTGGCCATAGAAAGTCACAGTGACCATGTAAATCTAAGCATGTTAAATCCTCAAGTCAAGATTAACAGTATACGGACTCACGGTATGCGAAATAGAAATCGTATGACCGAGCTCGATGAACCTGGATCATGGTAGATGAGAAGAGACATGCCCAAATGGCCGGCGAAGTCGAACCAAACTGCTGTCACCTTCCAGGAAAGCCTTGAGCATTCGAACCAGTGAAGAGATAAGCCAACGTGGTACATACCATTGACTTCAAAAACACCGAGTCCTGCGGGTATCAATTGAAATAATGATACGCTTGCAGCGTCTCAATTCCGAAGAGAAACGTGGTGACAATTGCGCCGATTTCCGCCGCACCAAGTGTGCCATCGAGAGGCTGGGTCTGGGAAGCCGACATTGCGAAACAAAAGGGGGCTTTGACACCTCCTTGGTTCTCATTTGAAGGGTTATTTATGACGGACGTGGGCAATGGCCGATTGACGGCTCTTGAGACAAACATCCATCTCCAGATACTAATCACACGTGCGGGGAGATACAGACTTTGTAGCACCTCTCGGTGTCAGATTCCCATGTTCCTAGCTGAATCGGCGACACCCACGCCGTTCTCAGTCCAGATAGGTGCATCGTAAGTACGGTCTGCGACAGATCTTGTCTTGACCATTGCGGTTAGGAAAGGGCGAGGCGAGTATCTGCGATTCTTGTCAGAGTCAGCGCTTTATGTCGGCATTATAAATACTTGTTTAAGGGTATCAGCAGATCCTTGGATCGAATGACGGCCAGCCAAGAGAACCCATGCAGTGTTGGAACTATCCGTGGAGCCGCGAGCGAGTAAGGCGCGGAGATTGATGTGGGAATTCAGCAGGTGTGGGTATATAGATGACAGGTGCAGTGGGATGGACATTTAACTCGTTTGTACATCCCCTACGGCTCGTGCGGTGGAGCTACAAACGTTCTTTTAGTTTGTTCTGGTAGGTAGGTAGGTAGGATTACACGGCACGGTCCTGGAATCCTGATCTTGCTTATATTGACACTTGTTCGTCGTTAATCTATCGGTTCTGTTACAGAGACCAGGGCTGGCGACATTCGATTCGGCCAGTGACAGCCCGGCTACTTTAACAGCTCCTGCCGTTTAAGATCCCAGAAGGAAGAGGGTGGTGGCGAGAAGCAAGAGGCAGACGCAAGTACACGACCACAAGCGCGTCTGCGGCTGTGCCCGAGTCATAACCGCGTCCCGAACTGGCTCTTGAGTATGCTTCTCCTGTCACGAAACATCTGCCTCCTTCTCACATCATCGTGGTTGCGTCACTCATGCTCCAGTTCCCCCAAGCCTCGACCGGATTTCATCAAACCGCGTTTTTTGGCCGTCCTCTGGCGCCGTCACTGCTTTGAATGTGAATTCCTGCTCGTTCCAGGGCTACCTACGACGCCGAAGTCAGCCCGCAATATTTATAAAGAAATCAAAATCAGCCCTCACCGATTTCTCAATGCTGACTGCCATGCGACTGTAGGATCTGACTTCAACTTTGACTTCAGACAAGTTTTGACTCTGATTTCTCACGTCTCTGCATACGACGGTGTCTCTGCGCAACGGTACGACTCATCTCTATCCAACTAAATACTATCCTAAAACCCTTCCTGGCATAATGTGCCTTGTTCTGAAAATTTGAACTCCTTGTCTTGAACGGTACGGAACAACGGCTTAATCGTGGTTTCCCTCGTGTCAATACAGGAGTGCTTTTGGTCAGTTGCTCTGTCTTCGGTTTCGACGTCGATTTTGACTTGAATGCACACGTTCGGCGACTTCCCTGCATTCCAAGCGCTAGGATCGGGGATATTCACGAATGATTGCCCGAGTGGAGCAGAGTCCCGGCTTCCAGATTCTGAGAAACAGTGTTGAATTTGATGGGAGAGTGTGAACATCAAACAACCACCGTCTTTCAGACCCGGATCAGTTGTGCAAAACAGTGAGGGTGTGGTGTAGGTTGAGAACGAGGCGATGCGAGTAGCTGCGGCGGAAACGTCGATGTTGGACACTGAAACAGATGTTAGGCCAGTTTTAGCCTAGACTGTTGACGCTCACGAGGTCTTGCACTGTACAGGAGCTTGGTAGCAGAATAAACTAGGCCGAAGTTTTAGTGTAGGGGGTAGGATAATAGCGAGTGAATGGGAAAGCATGCTGGGTGACGGAGAAGGAAATTGGTCAGACCACTGCTGTTGAGTGGCCTTTGAGCGCGCGCAAGCTGACATTATGATTAACGCCATTGCCAACTTAAAAATGAAACTTAAATCGTGGAGGATCAGCCTCGAGGCGACCAGCACAGTGGAGCAGAAACCTTAAGCTGAGTGCCTGTGAGCGCTCCGTCGAAAACAAATAGCTGTAATGTCGGAAATTAATAGCGGGAATGTGACACGCGCAAATGAAATCAGTCCATCTACTTAAGATATCAGACGTCACCGCCACTTCCGACGCCACTTCCCGAAGATGTTAATGCGCGAGCCACTGCTTCCCCCTAGTGCACACAATCTCCCCCTCTATCGATTATCAAGATATACGTTGCAGACCGGACTTGCGATGAACATGTCTGGGCGGAATATGAGTCAGATTTCGCTGATCCGATCAGCACGTTCAAGTATTCAGGAAACTGAAGGAGTACCCGTCGGTGAGCATGTATGACTCGGGCTTGATGACATATCATTAGAATGTCCTCTGTGACGGAAGCGAGAAACGTCGAGTTCCGGAACAAGATTCAGACAGCGAGAGAACTGGCGTAAGTAAGTATTGGATTGACCGAAGAGCGTAACTACTGACAGTCAGGTATATATCCTACGGAACAAGAGGCTGTGCAAAATCTGATGAAAAGCATGTGGAATGTGCGACGGCACGGCATAGGCATAAGAAATCAGCGAAAAGCAAGCATAAAATAATAAGCAGGCACCCCTCGGGCCGCACGAACGAATCTCCGTTACATCCTCAGTGCAAAGGCCAACAGCATGACCCAAGCTGGGGCACACGGACACGAAAAGTGACGTCAAGATTGAAGTCTTAGCGGACGAAGGTGAGTGCGGGCACCTATACTCATCTACCCAGACCTTCACTTATCTACCCGGGGTCTGCGTAGTTCTTCTAGACACAGCTAGACCGAGGCTACGTGTACATACGCTCAGTTGAGGCTAGGTCTACTCAAATCTCCTACACAGAGCCTGTATATCCACCTACGTTTACCTTCCCAGACCTGTGTATCTATACTGACTAAGTGTAGGACGGCCTTGAACGCAGTGCATCCTATGTATGGAAGATCTGATTGAGTTGTTCATATTTTAGCTCGATAATAGGGATACAACAGTGAGATGGAGAAACTAGGGGGAGTCTTGACGTACGATGTCGCTGAGGGGAAAGGAGGCATCAGCATTCCGCGCCGACAGAAATTTTTCGGGGAAGAAAATATAATAAAAATGAAGTATCCGGCCAATCCGGCTGGTCATCCCCAAGTCCACCGCACAAGATAATGCGGGAGGACGAGGAGGGACATGTCCTGAACAGAATGCGGAGGATCCGAGGGGCCTCGTGAGGTATCCCAGGGAGAAAAATGCGGAAGAGACAAGGGTGTCCAAAATGGCGAGAGAAAAAACAAGGACAAATTCGACCAAAAAAATAGATGGAAGCGACGAAGAGCAAAAAAAAAAAAAAAAAAAAAAAAAAGAAAAAGAAAAAGTAGTGAGGGAGAGCGGAAGAAATGGAGGAAAATTTACATACCCAATGAGGACGGCCAGAACGGCGTTTCAGACAGAAATTGCAAATGGCACTTCCCGTGAAGAGGGCGAGATATCAGTCACAGTGGCTACAAGTATAGAATGATAGATAATACTCACGAAGAGCATACCACTGACATTGGCGCAATGGACGCAGTGCAAGACCCGGATCGTCTCCATTCTCGTGCAAGCGCGCGCAAACGGCGAGCGCGAGAGTAACTCCCTTCCATCTCGCCGTCCGGCATCTTGCCACGTCCTACTGCTTCGGCTAGACCGAGCCACCGTCCTTGCCTTCTGTCTCACCCCATACCCCTCCCTCGCGCCTTCCTTCACGTTTTCGGCCCACCTGCCGCATGTACAGGTCCGCGTCCTGCAGCCTGCACACAGCCTGTCATTACGGAGCCGAGTCGCGAGCGCACGGCGCGCGCCGGGAAGATGGAGGGTGCGTACGTGAATGGTGCCGAACGGAGCGGGGAATATGGAGAAAGAAGACGCAGAAGCGAGCAAGGTGCATATCCCGAAGTATCCACCGCCGTCCTTGCGGAGGGAGAACGACGCGGGTAGGGAGGCGAGGAAAGGTAAGTAGAGCGGCACGTAGCATTGGCAGCATTCTTCGTACCGAAGACTGTGAAGATCGCGACGAGGGAAGCGTATCGTCGAGCATCGAGGAAGGGATGGGGCGGCGAGGTGTGGTGCATCATGAGTGTAGGGGTCTTCCGAGGGCGATGGGCAGCACGACTACTTGCGATGGTAGGGCTGGGGGCAGGACAAGATGGAGAACGACAGGAGACGGGTGCGCGCGTCGTTTATGAGCCATTATGCGTCTCGGAGGGTGGTCGCGGCGCAATACTGGTTCGCAGAGAGAGAGAGACGTAGGAGGCCGCGGGGGAGCGCGACTTGAGAGCGGTGCCTCGAGGACGCACTGCGGACGAGCGATCCGCGCGCCGTCCAGATGATTCATCGACCGAAAGCCCTGCGAATACGCCGCTGAGTTTGGGCGACGACGTAGTGCCGTCGCGCCGGAAGAGACTCAGGGGAAGACGGCGAGGATCGCTGCGGGGGATAGAAACGAGCATGACGGCGGCGGGTGCTCAGATAGCCGTGGTGCTCGGCGGGACTGGATTGTGTTTACCAGAAGTTGGTGGAGATGCGCACCCCGGGCCCATGGCAGTCTCGCTAGACCACCTTCAAATCCCTCGCCCCCGTCGGTTCCCATGTCCGACGGATCCACCGCCCCGTGTAGGCCGACGCAGTCGGGACGCGCTGAAAGCGCGCGTTGGAAGACGGCGGATCATTCGAAATTTGCCTGAAGCAGAGGCAAAAGATAGAAACACGCGAGAAGGGGCGTCGCTGTGACGGTCACAGACGTGATCGTTTGCACCTGACGTGCGGCGGTGCAAAGCCCCTGTCTCAGGACCGGTGTTTATGTCTGAGGTCGTCCCACAGATTTGGCTAAAAAAAAAATCCGTCCGAACTTTTGACGTACCTCGGGCCTCGGAATTCGCCCGAATTCTGTGTCCGACCTCCCTGGCTCCCAAAATTTGTCCGAACTTTGCTTCCAACCTCAAAGAAATCGAAAAATTCCCTAAAAATCGCAAAAAAAAATTTATTCTGCTATCCTGTCATCCTCTGGAACATCCACAAGGCTAATATTCTTCTGGCCCTTCCGCCGTGCCGTATTCAAGCTTGCAACCACCTTGCACAGCACCTCCTTCTCCCCTATCAACGTGTCAAAAAGACTACATAGTTTTCGAGGGCAGATTGTGGGCAAACGAAGGCGGGATTTTGAGTAAGTTGCGTCGCGCAAGCTCGACGATGGGAGGAATGTCATGGTATATTCTACCATTTTGGATCCATTCACGTGGATCCCAAGCTCTCAAGAGCAAGGTTTCTTCTGTATCACTGAGTATTTCCATGGACAGGGGATATAGAGTGCAATTTTGTTTCCATGATTGAGAAAGGGGAGGAATGCGCAAAAATATTAATACACTCAATGCCACCAGCACCATAGTTAATTCAAATGCTTTGTTTCTATATTCAGGTAGCTATCGTCCCAATCAAAGTGTAAAACTAAGCTTGACTAGTTTGGGAAGTTAATCAGTGGCCTCAGGCACAGGATGTCCGAATGGTATCCGACTTTCGTCAAAGCGCCCTCATTGTCCGAACTTCTGATCTGACTTTGTGGCCTGGATGCCCAAATTTGTCCGAACTTTGGCCCAACCTTCAAGGTCAAAATTCCAAAATTCGTCCGAACTTTTGAGATGACCTCAGACCCAATAAACACCGGTCCTCCTGTCTCTTGCACATCCAACACGACAGGTTCGTATAGACACGGCACAAAAAACCTAGCTGGTACATCGCTGACCATAGCACGTTTCGCTAGTTTGCGTCAGGGTCAAGACTGCGCTCCATGTAATTCAGCGCCTTAACAAGGGCCCGAAGTTTGGCTGAAAAGTTTCAAGGCCTTATTTAAGGCCTCATTTAAGGCCTTTAGATTTAAGGCCTTGGCCCTTTGGGCGAACAATGCTAGAGAGAGATGACTTGGGGAACACAGGGAGAGTGTGCAAAATCACAAACTGGATACATGGGAACAACAGATTTGAGGGGATATAGGACCATGCAGATGGGTAAACACGTACTTCCTGGGGAAGACAATAATTGTTGAGGAAAGAAAGGCAGGAACAATTAGGTGCCCGCATCATTCGTAAGGCACGGCGTGATTAGCAGCGCAGCCAATGAGATGCGAACAGGAAAAACCCGCGCTGACATTCTACGGGAAATCGCAGCGTCGTCAGCAAAGTCAATCACAGGCGCACGCAACAACACAATAAGACTCACACACACTGTGGGGAAAAATGGAACAGTCAAGAAAATCAACCAGGCGCAATAAAACGGCACTGACAAACTGCGGGGAAATGATGGCGCGGTCCGCGAAGTCAACCAGCAACAAACGGAACGAAAGGGCACTCACACCCTGCGGGGAATCTTGGCATCAGAGGGGCCAACCAGAGGCAGAACAACGAAACAGCACTCACAAGCTGCAGGTAATTATGCATATCTGGGGAGAATGTTATATTTCAAGTGGGTCAATTTGCAACCTTTGGGTCTTTTCATCTTGCGAGCTTGACGCAAGATAAAGAAGATCGAGAAGATCGAGAAGATCGCCGCAAGTATGCCAAAAATGCTGATGCAGTGAACCAGTTGCAAATGCATGCGGGGTCTACTCGTATTTGCACAATATAAGTACTCCCTACAGTATTTATGAACCATTCCGTTCGTCGGGTACAGGTACATTGAAGATACATTCCCAGGAACCTTGCAATCAGGTGTTAAATCCGTGGCTGTGTGCGATCATGCGACTCGTATTCCAACACTCACCCCTTGCCTTATGTTCAAAAAAGCATCGACCACTAATCTACTTGATTCTGCGTCGGCGACTCGGTGTGGTCTCTTTCGGGAGAAAGACAGGCCGCCGGCGTGCGACCGCTTCGACGTGCGAAAGTGTAGGCTGTCCTGACCCCCAGCGTGATAGTCACGGCCTCGTGTGTCTTCTCTCTTCCACGTTATCGACAAGGCTTCTCCGACTCCCCCCTCTCCATTACACACCAAACCGCCACACCAACGGTTCCTGTCTGCGGTGGTGTCGTCGTCATTATGTTTCCCGGCGCTCAGACGATGAATAATTACATTAATGGTATGGAACCCGACACTTTCGAGCGCGCGGTTTAATAATTTGTTCAATCTCCTTAGGGGGCAGAGGAGGTGAGGGAGGACAGGGTCACGGAAGCGGCACGGGCGGCGCTGGAGGCCACGGGATGGGTCCCAGCGTAAAGTTCGATATTCGGCCCGGGGGAAATTTCACCATGAATAATAATGTGCGCCAGGGTGAGAGAGGTACGTCGCACACCCGTGGACGTCTCGCATAGCATTGAAGCTTTCTAACAGGAATTGATATACTGCACCACATGGTGGCTTTGGAGGCCATTCATGACTCTGCGGAGAGCTACCCGCAGCCCAGATGCCATCCTGAAACGCGCACGAAAATGCTTGAAGATCTGCAGGAATGGGCGCTGGCTCCGGATCCAGAAAGCACCGTCCTCTGGCTGCACGGCCCCGCAGGCGCGGGAAAATCCGCAATCATGCAAAGCCTTGCGGGTCAACTCCAGGGTATCGAAAGACTCGGTAGTTCCTTTTTCTTCAAACGGGGACATGCTACACGCGGAAACGGAAAAATGTTGTTTGCGACAATCGCTTATCAGCTAGCACTCAGCGTTCCGTGGCTGAGGGCTCCGATTTCGCAAACCATTGAAAACGACCCATCCATTGTTGCGAGATCAATGAAGACCCAGATGAGGAAGCTGATTTCCCAGCCTTGTCGCCCTCACGGATATCGTGATCCTGTGACAGTTCTCATCGATGGCCTGGATGAGTGTGACGGGCACGGTGCTCAAGAAGATATTTTGAGGATAATTAGCAATCCCCCCTCTAGACACGCCATTCCCTTGCGCTTCATCGTTGCCAGTCGCCCAGAACCCCATATTTGCGAGATGTTTGCCTCACATCTCTATTCGGGGCACTATCGCTCGGTCAATGTGGAGCAATCCTTTGCTGATGTTCGCAAATACCTCCGCAACGAGTTTTTGCGTATTCATCAGGGGCATAGCACCATGGGGAAGATCCCGTTACCTTGGCCCGATCCGGACGTATTGGAAGAGTTGGTCGAGAATTCCTCCGGCCACTTTATCTATGCATCGACCGTTATAAAATTTGTGGATGATAAAAACTACCGACCCACAGAGCGGCTTGCCGTGGTTCAGGATCCGAACAGCTCAGGCTCTGAGTCGGCGTTTGACCCACTCGACCAGCTCTACATGACTATTCTTAGTTCTGCTCCAAGGCAGTCCCAGCTCATTCCAATCCTATGCGCTATCGTCCACTTCCCACTGGCCGCCGACGACATTGATCAATTCCTTGGACTTGCAGAGGGCGAAACTCGGTTGCGACTCAGGGGCCTCCATTCCGTGCTAGACGTTCCATCAGACAACAAAGAGGGAATCTCTTCGCACCATGCATCGTTTATCGATTTTCTCAAACATCCCAACCGCTCTGGCGATTTCTGTGTTGGTACTTTGGACCATCGGATCAGTCTGGCTCGATCCTTCCTCCAGTTTTATGCTGGTCCCTTTCAGCGTCACCGAATCTCGTAAGAATATGTCCAATTCATTCCGATGCATCTTACCTATCTTGACAGTACTCTATCTCACCTGATCCGCTTCATCATTTCATTTCCTGCCTCCGGGGCGGTCGCTGAGCTGTTCTCGCTAATTGGATCTGTGAATCCCCACTATATTTTTGACCCACTGGCCAACCTATACACTGGCAATTTGGCATCAATCGCTTCTTGGCTCAAGGTCAGTTTCGCATCCTTTGTGGGGAATCTCTGAATCTGACACCCATGAATCTAGAACGCGCCCTCGCCACCCACAGATTTGATCCAGCTCTGGGAGGACTATGCATTCATGTTTTTCATTGACATAATGAATAGAGGGGGTACGCGCTTATCTGTCAAGCACAACGTCTCACCCAGTCCGGAACTTCTTCGCATTCTCGTATCAATGAAGCTCCTCGGCCGCCGACTGTGGGAACTCCCTACCACATTGGACTTGACATGGACCAGCATCAGAACCACTTTGTGTAGCCTTCGGCCAAAGTTGGCTAAAAATGAACGTGCATCGCTTATTCACCAGCCACAAGCAGCTTATCCCGGAGCTGCTCGGGACCTCGCGTTGCAATTAATTCGCAAGATGGTCAAGCATCACGCTGATACCAATGGGGGAGCTAATCCATCAGCATCTCGTGATGCAGTGTGGGTGTGCAATGCCTACTCTCGCATCCGCAACCTCGAAGAACTCAAAGAAGCCTACATTAAATCCCAGTCAGTGTGCATCATGTAGAGAGATAATTTCATTGACTGTTTAAACAGGTATGACCTTGCATGTGATATTTCATGTCTGGTCAGACTGGCCCCTCCTTGCCCTGTGCTTTATCGCGAGCTTTGGTCTATCCCACCTTCTGAAATATGGTCCTCTCAGCCGAGTGGTAAGACACTTATCCACCATGTGTCCAAGTGGCTTAAGGTGAGATGCATGAGTGTTTTTGGCTACAATTCACTGATGTTATCTTTTCCCAGTCCTTCCCAGATTCTACCATGGAACTCATCACGTTCTGGGAGCAAGCTGGGCCAGATTCTAAGCACCATCGTGATATGATATTCAACCCTGGTCAGGAGGTCGAGGAAGAAGACTGGTGTGTTTATGTTCCAGAAAGTGACTGGTTTGTGGAAGATCGCTGGCATGATGGTGTTAGACGTTACAATGATACAGTAGTGAAGCTACATCTTCCCAAAAGCCTCGAAATTATTGTTTAGGCTCAAATTTCGGGAATGAATCTTGATGTACACTTTTAGTCCTGTTTTCAGTAAACCCAATCATATAGCTCCATCAAGAAGTACGCTTACAACTCTCTGCAAAATTGATAACAGCAAACTAAGAAGAAACAAAAACAAACTTTGGGATCATTGGATTGTAATGTGGTTTTTGAGCTGAGTGACGTATTTTAGATAAGGCTCCAAGGATTTCTTTGTGCAAACTGCATGTACAAGTTCACCATGGGGTCCCTTCCTCCCTACAGGTACAGCTGCAGCTATGCAGTGGGAAAACATACTTGTCTGTCTGGAGCTCAGGGCTTAATTTGATGTGCAAATCCACCCTTAGGTTCCTGCCCTCCTTGTAGCTACGCCCACAACTAGTATGTAGCAGGAAAAGGTACCTGTCATTGGTCAATGTCTGTCTGTAAGTTAAGACTTAATTAAGTGGCGCCCACTGCGGACAGACCGTCAATGTTCAGTGTACGTGTCTCAAACTTCCATTCCTTTCAATTATTAATGCTCAAGTGCATTCTTCTCGCTCCAAACTAAGGCAACACTATCCAAGTTACCGTCCAGGATTTGTGCCCTGGCTGCCATGGTGCTAATGGTATTGACCTCTCGGAAGGAGCTATGGCCGCGCTCGACTCGAACTACGTTAACAATGGAGTGATTTCGGTTGTATGGTCTTTTGCTTGATCATGTTGCGCTGGGACAGAGCTAGATGTAGTCTTGTGTTTATCGCGGGGTCCTGATCGTAGTGCGCCGCTATTACCTAAGCTTCGCTAATCTTAGCTAATCCGGAGAAGGCCGAAACTTCTGCATTCAGCCCTCCAGGGCAATGAAGGCGCATAATTTGTGGCTCTGAAAAGAAATTGAGGTATTTAGAGTGTCCACGATTATTTTTGTGAATTTTGCGCAAATTTTTCGTTACGTCGCAAGACGCTGCCGCGGTTGAATCACGTGTTAGAATCACGTCAAAATGCACTGTTTTGCACAACTACTTCTTGTCTTTCTTCCGAAATTCTGAGTAGGCAGAAAGTTAGAACCATTGAATAAAAGTTGTAATGCACAAAATTTTCTGAAAACAGAGAGTATTCCGTGCAATAGGAACGAAATCGGACTCTGATTAGCTAAGATTACCTAATAGCAGTGCACTGCAATCAGGACCCCGCAGTAGACAACAGACTTTATATAGCAAGGTACGAGCATTTATATAAAGTGTCTGTCTACGAGAGACTAAGCTACACCACCAAAGTGCCAACAGGTGTCCATGATCTGGAGGGCCCACATGCCACCCAGATTTTTTGTAATCTGGTCTCAGTCGTGTGCCAGATCCATTCCAGTTGGAATGCCAACCTGGAATCTCAGCTGTTGACTAGCTGCATTCCATGTAGTCACCACAGTGTCTCGGCAGCCATCTCCCAGCAAGTATCGGTCCAGGATAAATGAGCTTGAATCACAGTATCGCAGTAGGATCCTAGCGTCATATAAACTCGAAAACCTCTCAAAGTTTTGCGCAGTACGTACCGGAAGTCGACCCAAATTTCCCACTGCCATCATAATCATCTCGCTTTCCAAGTTCTTCAAACCGGATGTGAAGAAAGGATTGAAGAGGGATCAAGTATTGACTCTTGAGTCTGACCAGTTGTGTAATAGTTATAATGATTTATTTTCATCTGCACCAAAATCATTTGTGGTAAAGAATTGCCAGAGTCTTAAAGTTAAATTAACTTAAAGCGTCCGTGCACTCGGTCACAGATGTGACACCATCACGTGCATGTTGGTCGTCCTTTCCGTCAACCACTTCCCTCTGCCCCAACGAACACTCAGCTACCGTCGAAGTCCCTCAAAGCATGGCGCTCGAATGCACAAGTGTAGGAGCCCGGAATAATGAGAGCATTGGCGATAGGTATGTCTTCTCCACGCCGCCGATGAGCCGTAGCCCGTTGCTCAGTGCTCGGTTGTTGATTAACAAAGGCGCAACAACTGCCTTACAGCTAATGTTGTCGACCGCACTCCCTTCATTGTCTCCCACTCAACTGTGGACCATCACTCAATCTTGTGCAATGGCGGCCATCTGTTGAGACATGCCTTGTGGATTTCGATGCCCTCAAACCTTCAAACATCAAGAGATAACAAACCTATATTCAGGACCAAGAATCACCTTTGAAGAAGCTTGTTCAGCTCAGCTCTAGCACCTCAAGTTGCTTCGTTCATATGAAGTCTTTCGTCTGCTTCAATCATCGTCTCCCAGTTTCGAGACTCCTTGAATTCCCTTGGTTCAATCCACTCCTCAAACTCCTTATTTTCACAAGCTCAAGCCTCAAGTCCTCATCTCCTCAAGAAGTTCTTGTCTCCTTATGCTCAAGCCCTCGTTTCAAGGAGTTCTCATCAAGTCTTCATCTCCCCAAGTTCTCGTCTCCTCATGCCCAAGTCTTCGTTTTCTCAAGGCTCTCGTCTCTTTTTCATGCGCAAATTCTCGTTTTCGGGGAAAAAACTCGCAAGGGTTCATTAGGTGCGTTCTTTAATTCTCGTCACTTCATTTCATTCACTGTTCTCTCCGGTTTTTACCACATCCTGGATGAGGACCAGAAAACCCGCGGCAAAGACGACATCAACAAGTTGACAGCTCAGGTCCTCGATGCATTGCAGTCCTCCATTTGAGCTGGCACCGGCGTATAATACATTCTGTGCTTGTAAAGCGTCCTACAGTGACATCAATGTTTTTGATTCAATCATGCATTGTGTGGTGGACAACGGGGCGAGAAAAATTATGGCTGATATAACAAATGTGGGACGACAGATAGACACCATATTCCCTCCACAGCTGGTGTCCAGCCTGACCTGGCTCCATAGTGGACCCATTTGATAGTGAACCTGGGATGAGTCTAAACAATACCTGGTTGCCACCTTTCCGTGCCATGTTACGCACATATCAAGTACACCTGTCACCCAGGTGCCGGTCAATTGCCGGTGTAGATGTCAGATTTTAAGCTATCTTTGAAGTAGAGTGAACGGTCTGAAATATTAATTTTTTTGCCTGAATTTGAATGATATGTAAGATGCAATTCTTTTCGACATACTGTACTTTTTCATTCAATTCGACAGTCACGCGTCACGCACCCCTGTGTCGATCACGAATTTTGGTTGGAGTCACACATCACGCAGACCTCTGTCGAACCTCCCGGCAGTCACGCAGGTCCCAAAATTGCTCGAAAGTCTACACCAGGCGCAAAATACAATGAAATTTTCGGTTGGAATGTCTAAAATTTCCGGGTGTCACGCTGAAATTTGGCGGTTGCCGAAATGTCGAGAAGCTAAAACGAGTCACGCGTCACACCCCATGTCGATTTGAATGAAAAAGTACAGTATTTCTTGTATCCAGCCTGAGAATGCATGGATCTCCACCCAGTCCGCCAAGAAAGAACTTGGACTACGAACATGAATGATCGAGTCGCATTGAGGGGGATTGATTTCCGTACGAGTCACGATTTGACCGAGTCCTGACTGTGTGGACGAGACCCTCCTGGCCATAGAATATAGTACTCGAGAACAGATAAAATTTCGTTTCAGGTATGACTGCCTGCTGGAGTTTTTCTTTTCAAAGCATCGACACAGAAAGCCATATTTGTTTCCTGCGGAAGGATCACTTGGGGAATACGGGTAGAGGGTGCAGATTCACGAACTGAGACCGGGAAACAGCGGATTTGAGGGGAATATGGGACTATGCAGACACGTACCACCTGGATAACTGTTGGGTGAAAAAAAAGGAGGACATAACTCACAGGGATTGAGTACTCACATCCTGTGAGTTGCGATGTGATTAGCAGGCAGCCAAGTCAACCAGAAGCGACCACAGGGAATCCGCACCCACATTCTGTTGTCGTAGAGGGATCGGCAAATTGAATCAGAGGCGTACACGACAAGGTAGCACTCACACCCTGCGGAGAATGGCGCCTCGAACACGGCCACTGTGCACGACAAAGATTCGGTAGTACGCAAATAAAGCGACTGTTGCCGAGATTTGGCGCTCTGTGAAAGCGGAGAAAGTGGAGGAGCCCATTAAAGAATATCATACGAAATGAGCTTCATCTGCACCATATCCTTTTTGTGAACCGTTTCTGGTTTTGTGACTGATTCATACATATTCAAGAAATGAACAGACGAGAGCAATCATTTTCCTTGTCTTTCTGTTGAGGCATGCAGGAATTAGCTATAAAGTAGGCTTGTAGCGTCATCGTTTATATTTTAGCTCCATAATAGGATACAGCGGTGGGACAAAAGGTGGTGGGAGTGTTGAGAGACTATGAGGCTGAGGGGAAAGTAGGCATTATCAGCATTCTGCACGCACAGAAATTCTCCAAGAAAATACAATAATATGAAAAAAGATGAAATATCCGGCACACCCGGCTCGTCATCCCCACGTCTAGCGCACAACATAACACGGGAGGACGACAAGGGACGTGTCCTGAATAGAATGCGGAGGGTCCGAGGGGCTTCGTGGGGTATCCCAGGGAGGGAAATATCGAAGAGGCGGAGGTAGGTGTACGAAATGGGAAGAGAAAAAAACAAGGACAAATGCGATAGGAAAAAAAAAATGGATGGAAGCGACGAAGTGCAAGAGGGAAAGCAGAATGAATGGAGGGAGGGAGATTTACATACTTAGTGAGGAGGGCCACGGTCCGAGAACGGGGATGGAGACAGAAATTGCGAAGGCGCCTCCTAACGCGGCAGTGCATGTGGAAGCAGGTATATACTCTCGAGGGTGGGCGGCAAGGCTGTCAGTGTAAGGCGTGGAAAGGGGTGGAGTGCGGGAGGCACAGCGGAAGGCTAGCTAGAGATGACGGGTTTAGCCACGGAAGCGAGAAGCATGGAACCATAGATGATACTCACGAAGAGCACACCACCATGGATGCAGTACAAGATTCGAGTCATCTCCATTCTCGTGTCCATGAGCGCGAGTACCTCCCTCCCACCTCGCCGTCTGGCATCCTCCTGCGTCCTGCCGCTTCGTGCTAGACCGAGCCGCCGTCCGTGCCGTCTGACTCATCCCACACCTCTCCCTCGCGCACTCCGCCACGTTCCCGGCCGACCTCCCGCATGGACAGCGCCGCATCCTCAGGACCCCGCCCACATTAAGTACTCGGCCCACCTGCCGCACATCGCCTTCACAGTCGGTATTTACGGAGCTGAGTCGCGTGCGCACGACGCACGTCGGGAAGATGGAGGGTGTGTATATGAATGGCGCCGCATGGAGTGGGGAATACGGAGAAAGAAGACGCAGAAGCGAGCACGGTGCGTATCCCGATGGCGTAGCGTGGTATCCACCGCCGTCCTTGCAGAGGGAGACCGACGTGGTAGGGAAAGGAGGAATGGTAAAGCGGTACGTAGGTTTGGCAGTATTCTTCACGCCGAGGACTGAAGATCGCGACGAGGCAGGCGAGTCGACATCGAGCATCGAGGGAGGGGCAGGGAGGCGAGGTGCGGTGCGGTGTATGGTGGAAGGGCACTTCCGAGGGCGATGAGCAGCACGAGTACGTGCGGTGGTGAATAGGTGAAGGATGCGCGCCGAGTGAACCATCAGAAGATAGAGAACGACAGGAGACAGGTGCGCGCGTCTTCCACGAGCCACTATGCGGCTCGGAGGGTGGCCGCGGCGCCGGTTCGCAGAGAGAGCGACGGCGCAGGCCACGGGAACGCGACTTGGGAGTGGCGCCTCGACCACGACTGCGGTCGAGCAATCCGCGCGCCGTCAAGATGATGCAGCGACTGAAAGCCCATGCGAATACGCCTGCGACGGCGTAGTACCGTCGTGCCGGAAGAAATGCAGGGGAAGACGTCGAGGAGAGACTGGCATGACGGCGGCGCGTGCTCAGATAGTCGTAATCTTCGGCAGGACTCGATGATACTTACGAGAAGATGGCGGAGGTGCGCACCCCACGGCCGACGGGATCAAACCTCGCTAGACCACATTCACAGCTTCCCTCGCCCCCCGCTTCCCACCCAGACGGATCCACCGCTCCGTGTGGGCCGACGCAGAGATAGCGCTCGCGGCGCGCTGCATGCGCGCGTTGCCAGTCGTCGGTATTGGTTGGTCCAAATCATTCGAAATTTGCTGCAGGGCGGAGGCAAAAGAAAGAAGCACGCGAAAAGGGGCGTCACGGTGACGGTCACAAACGTGATCGTTGCACCTGACGTGCGGCGGTGCAAAGCCCCTGTCTCTTGCCCTTCCCACGCTGGGACAAAGTTTATAAGCCTCGTATAGACACGGTACAAAAAAATTTACATGGCTGACGACTTCAGGTGACTATGACAGTGTTTATCGCACAAAAATACGGTGCAGATCAATGCAACGGTGCAATTCAGTGAAATTCGGTGTAGTTTAATGCACGACGATGCAAACCGGTGAGAATTGATTTTTTTTCAATGCAACTGTCTTATCGGACACTTGTATCCATAGCAGCTTGCCATATTTATGGAGCACAGATTTGCATTGCATCGTAGACACGGCAATTCTGATCAATGTACTTGACCTACTTTTCATTGAAATACATTGAGCCAATCAGTGCAATTTTGGTGGACTGCATTCTGTCATTTGTACTCAATCGCAGCTGTCTTTTTCCCCCATTTTCCCAAGTGCGGCTGACCACAGCTCGTGGGGTCCATGGGCCACTGAAACTCGGCCACCATCCTACTATGCATCAAATTAACATCTCAGCTGGTGCGCAGAGCTTTTCGTGGGCCGTACCGCTATAATTTCCGTGGTTCGAACCGTCCCAAGAGTGCCCTGGTTCGAACAAGAATTCAAAGTTCAGCTGATCGCCGGTAACTTCCGAGGCCCAACTTCGCCGATTTTAAGCTCGAAAACTACATACACCCTTTTTGTGCGAAGTATTTCTTGAGACCACCTTACCCTGAGCTTCTGAGGTACTCTTCATCGACAGTTAATGGCCATTGACGGGCCGTTGATGCCGTGCCTCCCCGGGTCTGGCTCTGTCAAATCTGACAGCCGTGGCCGGCATGTCGCATGGCTGCAGAATGTTTGCGACAAAACCGTTGCGAAAAAGCAATTTGCGAATTTCCATCCAAAGAATTATGACGGGGTTTATCAGACAAAAATATGGTGCAGCCATGCAATTCAGTGAAATTCAGTGAGGGTCAGAGACATTCAATGCTCAGCAATGCAATTCAGTAACATAGACCCAAGAATGCTGCCTAAAACAGCGCATAACACGGAATTTTGGGCCATGCTCAACGATGACTTCGCCTATCATTTTGGGAGAAATATATTTGTGTTCAGCAGGTAGAACTGTGCCAATTGAGATCTCATATTGAAATACTGTCGTATTCGAGCTTGAATTTGACCTGGTAAATGTACCCGACCTCTTCCACGCACTGCAAATGAAATTTAATCAATGCACACTCTTGGGATCCCGAAACTCCTACCTGAAGGCATTTGTGAACCAAATGGTGTGTAGCCTTAAAATTTCCCATGTTAGGGAGGGAAAGAAGGAAAGTTACTTACAAGGCACGATCCCACTCAGGAACGCCGGATCCACGGATTACTCCGATGTACATGCACTACTGTAATCACGCACTAGACATTGATGCGCATGGCGGCGCGCCAAGCACGGAGGACGCTAAACTCCGATCGGTCCCTCTGCTCTCGGAACTTCAGAGCTTAGTTTTCTAGACAGTTGGATGGCACTTCGGAGGACGCTAAACTCCGGTCGGTCCCTCTGCTCCCGGAACTTCAGAGCTTAGTTTTCTAGACAGTTGGATGGCACTTCCCCTTCATTTCTCTTTGCTTATTACTCATTCTTGCACTGCCCGTACCTATTTTACTGTCCCTGTTCGGTTCCACTCTTACTTCACTTAATATATATTTCCTGTACCGTTTTTTTAAACAATAGAGTCCTTTCCCCCGATTACTGTCTCAGTTTCGCATGTCTCATTAGTCCCTCGTCGTCTCGATGCTCGCTCTCTCGTCCTTCGTCGTCCACGCCATCGCTTTCCTGTATTTCTTCGTTGCCCCTGTCGCTTCGCATCACCTTGCCAATGATTCCCTTCCCCACTCCCGCACATTCGTCTCCAGCCAGCCGATGACTGAGCATGGACTGACCAACTCGCACACCTTTCATTTGGCAGTTGCTTTCGGAGTTGCATGGTTGATTTATTCAGCTCGCGCTCTTGGATGCGCTGCTAGCGTATCAACATTTACAGCTTCCGTAAGCCCTCTCAAGCCCGTCTAGCCGAGCTCACGGTCGCCGAAGATACATGCCGCGGTAGAACTAGACTATGGGAGAGCAGAAGTGAAAAAAGTTCGTACATTGACAGCCTCGATCAACTCTACGAAACACAGAAAACCACACCTGTGGGACTTCACATGGCAATTTTGCAACCGGTGCCGACTTGTGATTCAATATCAGTTGCTGTCACACCGAAAATAGCCAAATTTCAGTTCAACCGAAGCTGGCTCTGAAATGTCAAGTTTCAGTTTTCCTGAAACTCAGCAAATCGGCTGAACCGAAATCTCACGTTTCGATATACCATATCGGGTTGATATCGGGTAAATCAGGGAGTTTCGAGCTAGGTCAATTGCAGGGCGCATGACCAATGACACGGCAGTGACGACACTTGATGCTAAGAGCTTAATCTTTTGATGCCTCTGAGTTTCACCAGTAATGTAGCGTGCGATCTCACGATGTGTAGCTATATCATTGGGGTGCTTAACAACCTTGTGACAGGTATAGTTTATCTGTCGAGCTACTTTGCCACCCGTAATCATTCCCTTTGTAACTGGCGGCATTTGCCCGTGCACACCGCACCTGACTTGCTCGGAAGATATAGACCATGGTTCTTTGAAGTGCGTAATTATCGGCTGTTAAGGCACTGCGAAGGTACCGACATATCTATTGGTGAGTCGATTCCTTCCGGGAGAAGACAGTCTTTTATTGTTATCTACCAGGATTTTCGGCTGTTAAGGCACTGCGAAGGTGGGTACCGGTCATAATACGTTGAATGTTGACATATCTATTGTTGAGTCGATTCCTTCCGGGAGAAAGTCTTTTATTGTTATCTACCAGGATTTTCTTGTCAAATATCTAAACTACAAACTCCCGGCGACTTGAACCGAGCGGGCTCTGTTTCTTCCAAAATGGTAATATCTGATTTGCCTGTGTCGCAGTAGCGAGTTCACGTCTCGTAGACAGAAAGGTGGGTCGGTCGTCCAGATATGGGGAGTACAGGTGAACGAGGGAACAGGCCGAATGGTCCCGAGAAGCCGAGTAGGCGTAGAGTAAGAAATAGGAGAAATATCGGAAATGTGCCGTATGGGCGCGAGGTACGAGTGAGGTGCGATAGGGCTCGTAAATAGGGAGAATTCGGGGCTTGTGTTGATTGGGTTCACTGGCGACGAGCTCTCGTTGGAGCTCTCTTGTCACTGGTCGCGTCGGACGTCCTGGTTCGGGTGTAAAGAGGTTGAATTTGACAGGATGTACGTACAAACAAATAAGCGGTCCGGAAGTACGTTACCCCGCAACAGAAAGGAAAGGGGAAAGTCGACGAGCGACCCATTCCACCCTTCCACACCTGGCAGGGAAAAGATCTTGTTCACATTTCAGGTATTAAATATAAAAGGCACCGACCACGTTGGCACAGACCTCGCTTGCGCGGAATGAGTTAAGCGGCCCGGGCTCAGTTGGGTTGAGGGCATTGAGGTTAAGGCGGAAAAGAACGGGATCGGACGAAGTCAGGTCGGTGATCAGCTTCAATTCGAGACCTTAACGGGCCTAGCCGAAGTGATGGTCTTCATGCCGATCTCGGCTTGGCTTCGTTGATCTCTGCGGCGTTTTAATCCCGTCACAAACACCTTCCGATGGTTTCTATTACTCTTGACAAGTAACTAGGACAGTTGGAAGGTGTTCTTTCAACCCCGCAGGTACGAACAACATTTGTGCTTTCCTTCTACAAACCCTCGTTCCTGACGCCGAGCTTCTTGAGTGCGTATGTATAAGAAACGTGAAGCAACCTCGACATCACCTCGCCATGGTTCACTCCGGAATGCCGTCATTCTCGCGCCTCCTTGCACTTTCTGCACTCGTCATAAGTCTCGTCATTAGTTGTGGGCTGTCGTCTACATGTACAAGACCTCCATTGACCATGCAGCATAGCGACGAGCGCCATCGTCCCGCCCGGACAACAAGGCGCTTTCAATCAATCAATAACGCAGCCGTCCGATGGGCCGATGACCGACGCCAATCTCATCGTTCAGACGGCAGGCGAGGTAAATCAGAAATCGGGGGCTCCTGATGACGAGGCGCCAGATGCCGATATTCCCCCAACCAGCGTTACCGCAATCGACGGGGTCTTGATGAGCTCTACCGTCGCGGATGTCACTGGCTCCACCAGCTCCCACCGTCGTCGGCCCCGCCACTATTTCGGCCGCCTCGACCGGCGCCAGTCGGGCTTTGAGGAGATCTTCGCTGGTCTGCCTGCCGACCAGCATGACGCCGCCATCGAAGGCACCGCTTACCTGACCTATACCCTTGTCCCGAACTCGACATACAACATTGATGCTTGCTTGGCATGGGCAGCCACTATCGATGGCTGTGGTGCGTACCCTCGTGTCAGTTCCGACTTGAAGTCGATGACATCGCCACCGTCAATCTAGTCTTCGTCAACCTCTACTATGAGTTCAACAACTACCTCCTCGACTTTGTCTTCAGCGAGGAATCTAACCTCAAGTGTGTTGCGTACGCGGACATCCATGACGCCTCCGAGAAGACCAACTTCGGTGGTCAGGCCTCATACCCTCAGGCAGGCGGTTATATTCTGTCCTCTGTCTCCTGGTCTCATACCCAGTACAGGTCGACAACAACACCGTACCCCTCACCTACATTACCCAAAGCAGCGGCTGGGGTCTCCAGAGCCTAATTGACCCCGCGGATCCGGATGGCTATTCACTTGTCTTTGGCCCTACAGGCGGCGCCAACAACGCTGCCGGCGTGAGTCTCACTATTCCTTCTCTGCTTTTCTCTTTCTTGTTTGATGCCATTGTCTATTTTCTACCATTTGTCCCTCCCGCTTGCGAAATAGCTTCCATACACCAATTTTGCTGTCCCCGTGCCTTCTTCTGTTTTCTGACATCAATACTGACGGAGTACCGCCTAGTATATGGGCTTCGCCCTCATCGACAAGTACGACGTGAATGCGTGCGCACAACTTTGCAATGGCCGCGGAATCGACCCTGTTGGTGGTGGATGCGCCTACTTCAACATCTGGCGTGCAGTCGTCGATGGCAACCCTACCACGTACACCTGCGCCATGGTATGCGTATTCACATTCTGCTCTTGCCATCATCTCATCCCGAGACAGTACTATCTTGTCACTGACGAGTCCACGGCTGTTAACACGGGTCAAGGCAGCCTCGTGGTGACATACTCACGCGGCTACAAACGTATTTCGGTCCTCCCCGACGGCGGCTTCGAGGGCTACACCGCTTGCGACGACTTCTGCTTTACCACGTCAGATGGGACCTGGATTGGCACCTCTCCCAGCGACGGCGACCAGGACGCGACGATCTTCTTCTTCCCTCCCTACGCGTATACTGGCCACAGTGTTGGCCTCCTTGGTGCGGCGTTCGGCGATGACTCGCTGCTGGGTACGCTCTCTCCCGCGGTGCCACTGGCAACCAAGGCGGGTGTTTCGTATTCCATTCAGTGTTTCATCAACACCGCGTTCTCGGGCTCAACTCTAGAGGCATCCGCGAATGTCGACATTACATGGAATAGCGCAACTGTAGGCAGCTTCAGTGGGTTTAGCGACTGGCAGTTCGTTCAGGCGACCGCGACCGGTACGGGCAGCGATACGCTTGCATTCGTCGGCAGCCCCGCGCCTGCCTGGGCATTTATCGACAACTGCTTCGTCTACCAAGCTTGAGGGGTGGACGACCCAAACTAACATAGACACTGAAGCTCTCCTCCGAGTTTTCTTTCGTTTAGTGGGACTTTCCTTGTGACAATTCTACGAGTATCACTCTTTTCACTCCATTTTCTTGAACACGGGGTTACTCAGGGACAATTTGTTACATGTGCGCCAATGTTATCTGTGGTTGCCTTCTTCCTTGCAGAGCCTGAGGGAAATACATGCCTAGCCTAACGTGAATTCAAGGGGGATCTAGATGCAGGCAATCGATTGGCAGGTCCGACTCCTAGCCTGGTCTATCTTCCCCGCCATCATTTTTAATTTATCTGCGGGTTCTGGTGCACAATCGCAGATGTAGAAAAGAAAACAATCCCTTCGGCTTGGAGGCCGGTTATTGATTTGGCTCACGGCGTCCACACCTCGAAAGACAGGATGTATTGTGGAGCTGGTGCAAAGCTGGTGAACGGCGACGATGGCGCTCAGAGAAACTCGTTCGTTTTTCATAAGAACTTATCCACGAATTCATGCAACATCGATGCAAGACTGCACATATTTGAGCGATCCATGATCCGTCGAATACTCCAGTCCACCCGTCCGGAAGTCTGCCCTGGCTGTGATCTACAAAGGGGCGGGCGGAGTGGAGATGGGGGACCAGAGTGTAGGGCACGGAGGAGGCGGGCAAAATCCGCTAGTCAGCGCTGTTTCAGTGCCATGCAACAATGCAAAGGAGATTTGACTGACAAGCCGATGGCGGCCGATAGGCAGCACTCGTAGCCGGATGGAACTGAACAATGAACATAGGATCAGGTAAGTCTGAAGAGTGATGGGTGGTTGTCGTGCATTGGGAAAATTCCTACACGAAGAATAATGGGAACGAGTCAACGGCGCGTGGGGAAATAGGGAGAAAGAAGACGCACACTGTGAAAGTACGCCTACGCCCGTCCGGTCAGTCAGGGCCTGACCTTTGCAGGTAACAGGACCCAGGAAACTTTCAAGATATTCCTCGCTTCGCTATGGACCGAATTGGATCTGACTTGAAGGCTTGAAAGTTGGCTTGATGTGTACATAAGTAAGCATAGTGATGTGCCCGTTATCCTAGCGTGAGAGCCGCACGAGAGCCGAACAAAATATTCGATGAATATAGCCGATGGGCGTCGTTGTAGGCACAGATGATTTGAGAGATCAGAGTAATTAGAAACGATGGTTCTCCTCGACGTAGATACCTTTCAATAAAACAAAGAAAACACCCTCAAAGACTCAAACAGAAAAGGTTGGTCCGGGCACTGAACGTACTGAACAGTCAGCAAGATGAGAAAATGCTACACAGTCGATGCAGGGCCTCCCCGAAAAAGAACGAGACATACAACTCAGGGGTACCCGGCGAGTGAGATGGAAAGGCCACTGACATCCGATCGGCCATTTTGGAGATGTTCAATTCTGATGCAACTAAAACGGTGCCGGGGATATTGACACATGCAAAATGTAGCTCGACATTGCAGCTAAAATTCCAGAAGCCGACAGGGTTCCCAGACATAGGATAATTGCACGGGAATCAATGTTCCTGAAGAGGAATTTTCGACGTACTGGCAAAAACGGTAAAGAGATATGGTAAGAAATCTAGTTCCACATTTTAGAATCCACTGCATGTAAAATTTTCGCTTTTTTCTAACAACTGGCACCCTCTGGCATCGACAGGTATCATCGGGCCTCAAAATAGCAAAATCTAGTTATTCCGATGCTACCCGATACCAGGTGAAACTCGGTCCACACTCGGTGATGCACCGTTTTCACTGGACCTTTACCAGAGACAAGTTATATCTTCCACTCAAAAAGTTCCCTGTTACCAGGTTTGCCGTTGCGCTTGTCAGCACGTTGAATCAGTACCTACCTTCCCTATCCTAAATATTCCAAGCACCTAATGTGGTAGTTTGGTTGGTAGGTAGCATCACACGGCACGGTCCGAATCACGAATGCCGGTTTCCAGGGATTATCCCGGTGTACAAAGCAAGTGGAAATACTTACACCATTGCCCCTGGACCACTCTCCACCATCTAAACCCCATGACCCAGACCCCACAGGTTTCCCGGTGGACCCTAGACGACAAAATGCAGCAAGATCATTGACCAGGGATTAATCGAAAATAGGTCATTGATCAAAACGCCAGGAATGGTCCCCATGTCACAGCTATCTACTATCGGTACGTGTTTCGATACGGTTTTACGGACAGTATTAGGAGTACGTACAACGTAAAGAGAACACACCGACAAAAGTGAATATTCCCCTCGGCCGAAACAATTACAAGATGTTGCCGAAACAATTAGAATTTCCCATATCGGGTAATTTTAATTGTTTCGGCAGCATGTTCGGCCGAGCCGAATATTCACTTTTGCCGGTGTGGAAGGTCTCAAGCCGGTTATGGTACGTGGTACGTACGGCAGTACGTGATACAGAAACCTCAAATTATTATTCCTGAGTATTGAGATCGATAGCATTCGTCTTATGCAACACATCCAAGACCTCGCGTGTGACGCGGAGCTGCGCCTGAGTAGAAGACATATCTGGAATATCTCCTGCCATCCTGCATGGGTTCGGAAATACTTGGAGCGCGACTGGCATACCACTCAAAAATATCGGTTGTTTTGAACGGGAAGTCATTTGGGAATAGCGCGCGAGCGTTCAATGTGAACTCTGCGGAGTGCACGCGGCTGAAGAAGCTCTTCTTCGGCAATGCGAGCCGAGACACGTCTCGCGACTGTAAAGGATCGGGTCTGAACCCGAGGTGCGTTGGTTCTTTTGAACCCCGTGAACAATTCCTTAGCGCTTGAACCGAAGTCACGCCGTCAGCGCGAAGCAATGACGAGAACTTGGCAGTAGTTCAGTGCTGAAGGGCAGCGAGTTGCGTTGAAGCAAATGCAATGTTACGAAGTGAGAGAAGAAGTTGTTTATTTTGTCAGTACCAGCGACTATTTGAACTGTAGCGAATATATGAAATTAAAGTAGGATACAACCAATCACATAGGAACGGTGAAAGGAACACGAGGGAATCATATGGTTAGGTAAGGGAACGAGTGGATAGCCAAGGAAACATGTGGAGGTGACAAGAAAGTTGAAATAAGTGAAAGAGAATTGAAATAAATAAAATAATCAAATACCATTGACTCACGATCGTTGACTCAATCCATGACAGCGACACGTTCACAGGAAGATCTCTGCGGGAAGACGTGCTCAAGACGAGCTATGATGTTCGGCGGGCAGTGCTGAAGGGACCCCAACACGAGATTTTGACGTCAAATAGACCTTAACCCCAGTCGGCAACGGTATCGGAATTGACAAGCCCCAAATACAGGCGTATACGTGACTACGGTACGAGTCAATACGGGTTCTCTTCGCATACGTACTGGACATGCTAAAGCCTTGCGCAAAGACATCATACGTACCATACGTCCGGATAACTGCAAACGATACGTACCGTGCGGAACCCTACAACCATCGCACCTTTCACCGCGGCCCGCGACCTCTGCTCTTGCAATGCTGATCTCACAGCTGTTATTATTCTCACTTGCGGAGCTGCAACAACTCGTATATGGGATACAAGTTCCATTCCTCACCCCGGCCACAAGTAACAACAGTACGGGAAACGCGCCATGGGATTTGGCTGCCCACCCAGATGCAAACGCGACAAGTCAGCTCATCTTTGAGGCTGTCAATTCGCTCCAGCAGCATTGGCCACACACGCGTTATCGAAATAGTACGATATACGCACGCCCACCCCCGAGTGCACGCTGAAGTGCGAGTTGGCTTCCATTTCGTTTGTACAGGCCACAGCATCGTCCCCGGCACCGCCCCCGTCGGCACCCTCCTGTATCACGGCCGAGCAGAAAGCGAACTGCCCGACGCTCCCGACTGGACGGCCACCGATCCCGAACATGCATTTCCGTTTGCTGGGGATTCGGCTACGGAGGGGAATAATAGCACGCTGACCGGATGCTGGCTCACCTTGGTAGCGACCCAGCCATTGAAGGTTTTATATTTCGATGGTTCCAGCGCATCGAAAATCCCCGGCGAGGACACCGTCGACACGCAGGATTTGTTGATTTGGGGGAAGGTCGACCCTGCGCGCTGGCTTGATGAGGCGGAGAGGCTGGATGATTTGTGTGCGTGGGGGACGGAGTTCGGATTGGATGGCTTTTTGAGGTGAGTGCTTCTTATTTTTCCGAATAATGTGAGACTAGTTCAGTGGATGGTAGGATGCAGATGGGCTTGTAAGTAGCATCTCCGTACATGGTGCGAAATTGGGCTGATTTATTCAGCGAGATCATGCTCTGCGACTTCTCGCGGGGAGTTGAAGTGGTTTCCGCAGATTATCTCACAGCATTGCATCCATTTAATGTGCCAGGCAACCCACAGCGCCCTCTTTGTATTCCTCGCCGAGTGCCAATAGCCCATCTGGTTCGAATGATAGTGACTCAGTCGTCATGCTCAAGTTCGAAATAATCCATGCAGGCTCGTGGCACAACCTACACCCAGGCGATACACGCGTCAAGCTCGATCTCGCGGGTTTTGTCTCGTTCTACGACACATCCACCGCGCCGTCCCCAGTCCCCACGCGCCACGGCAGGGAACGCTGGGGCCATCGCGCCGCAGGCATTTCCGCTCTAGACTTGAAGGCAGTGCAAGCCCGCGTCCGTGAGGCGCTCACCCGCGAGCCCGACAACGTGGGGAGCGGCATCGATTGACAGACGCTTTTCCGTGCGATTGTAGATCGGTACGGGGATCGCCTCGAGACGCTGGCATACCTCCTCACCACGACCATCCCGCCGAACGTGCACGAGCGCGCGAGGATAATACAAGCGCAGCTGCGCATAATGCTCACACCGTATATCCTATACACCGCCCGGCCCTCTTTGTCTCCCGCAGACCTCAACAACTCGTGGGCATGGGCGCTCCCCGTATGGAAGAGCTGCGGGACGAAGCACACGGCGTACATTCACGCAAGCCGGGCGCTGTATGCGCGCATGACGGCGTCGGAGCGACTTCTGTTGCGAGCACTAGACGATACGAATCACGAAATTTGCCGCGTTGTGGTGAAGATGTGGGTTGCAGGCGTGCACGCTGGCCTGGATCCGTTCCTCCCTCTCGAGGCATTGAGTGGACATCCGCGCCAGGACCCGCTGGTTGTCATACAGCGCTGGCAGACAGATAACACTGCGCTAATCTCGTGGCTAGACTGGGCGGTGTGGGTCAAGTGCCAGCCGGCTTGTGGGGTCGAGGTGCGTGAATTTGAATCTGTGAGAAGTGTTGCTCCTGACTGCGTGCAGCAAATGTGTTACCTCCCCACCTGGCCATTTTTCTACAACGGACCCGACGATCATCGATGGGAGAGGCCGCAGCCACGCTGTATTCGCCGGTTTGAACCTTATTCCCAGTTCTGAAGCTAAAACGTAGTGTATTCAAGTCGCACCCCATTCCATGGATTTCGGTTACAAGCAAGTTCACGGAATCGATTTCTGGAGATGATGTAGAGTCGAGGTCTGGTCCATTGCATTTCACTGACATATATTGTGCAAGTGCTTCGCAAACTCAGCGGAGCGTTCAAGAGTCAGTATTGCGTCTTTGATGTGTGGCACAGCCCCTTACCGGTTGGTGGGAATGCACACCGCTCGTCTACGGTGACGGCCGCAAACTTTGAAAGCCGTGAGGGGTGCGGACCGTCAAAAATAAGCCTGTTTTTCATGGAGAAGGCTAGACATGGGGTTAGCGTACTAGATTGATGGATAAAACTCACGGGGGCGCCGCATCGTCTCCATACCTTCCACGTCGCACGCCCTTCGTCATTCTACAGCATCTTCCTTCGTCTTATGCTTCTCTGCCTATTACGAAACATCTGCCCTTGCTCCGTCTCCGCTGTCCATGTACATCTCGGCCCCACTCCTGGTCTATTCACAGCCGCAGCTTCAGTCCTGGCATTTGGCCCGACGCTGGGACCAGCTCAAACCCCACTGAGTGACCCCCGAGATCCAAGCGAGCGCACGACATACGGAGGGAAGGTGGAGGTGTGTACGAAGGTCGGCGCTGTACCACCGGCACGGTATCGAGGAAATGGTGCGGAGGCAAGGGAGATGCGTAGCACTGGGTCCGAATAGCAGGAGAAAAAAAAAGGACAAAAAAAAGAGACATAAACGACGAAGAGCAAGAAAAGAATAGCGAGGGAGAGTGAAAGCGATGGAGGAGATCTAGTGAAGATGGCCACGGTCCGGGAACGGCCTTTCAGACAGACATTGCAAATGTCTGGAAGCACGTACTGGGCGGGGACGCTGTAAGCCGTGAAGGGGGCGGGGTATGAGAGTCACAATGGAAAGGCTAGCCAGAGATGACGGGTTTATCCACGGCGGAGAGGTGAGTGCATTGTCGGGGTCTTCAGAGGGCGATGAGCAGCATGAGTACTCGCGGTAGCACAGTATTTGCGCTGAGTGGACCGTCGGCACAGGAGAGGGGTGCGCGTGCTTTCTACGAGCCATTATGCGTCTCGGAGGGTGGTCGCGGCGCAGCACCGGTTCGCAGAGAGAGACAATGCAGGCCGCGGGGAAGGGAGTCGTGGCGCACCGTCGAGAAATATCCAATGATGCTCAGGCCATGCGAATACGCCGCTGAGTCTGAGCGATGACGTAGTGCCGTCGCGCAAAAAGAGAAACAGGAAAAGACGGCGAGGGTCGCTGCGAACGATATGGGCTAGTATGACGGCGGCGTGTGCCTAGATAGTCGAGGTGCTCGGCAGGGCTCGATCCCTGTCACTGAAGAGAAGATGGCGGAATATTTCAGAGGACGAGGTACGCACCCACGGCCGACGGGAAGCTTGGTGGTGATGAAGCCTCGCTAAACCACCGCAGCTTCCACAGTCTATCCTGCTTCCCTCGCCCACTGCGCTGCTTGCGATACGCCCTGTAGGCTGACGCAAGGATAGCGTTCGGGACGCGTTGAAAGTGCCCGTTGACAGTCGTAAGAATTGTATCTGCCTGGTTGTTCCAAATTCATAGTAATCTGTTTCGTGGGCGCGCAGAAATGAAAAAGGCAAATCATTCGAATTTGCTTCAGGGCAGGTCGCTGTCACGGTCACAAGCGTGATCTTTGCACCTGACGTGCGGCGGTGCAAAGCCCCTGTCTCTTGCCCATCCTCTTGTTGAGACACAGTTTATAAAAGTTCGTCCAGACGCAATCCAAAACCTAGCTCTTAAATTACTGAAGACAGCAGGTTTCGCCTGGTTTGCGTCAGAGTCAAGTTTGCGCTCCCTGTAATTTCAGCGCCTGGTTGGTAAGAAAATTCTGTTCCTCACGGTACAGCCGCTCAGCACTCTCGGACAAACGTCGACGCCAGCTCGCATATAGACGCCGCATGGAACCAAAGGCCCTCAAGGAAACACGGCATCTAACTGGAGTACGGGCGCGGGGATATCCCACCAAAATGTAATGGTGATATTTATATCCTTAATCGATCATTCCTCGGCAATAATACAGGACGTAAAAATGGCTGAAGAACTTCTGGGACAGGAACTTCGCTGTGAGTAGAGCTATCTGTGTTTCGAGGAAAGGTCACGCACGCAAAGGATTGGCTTTGACGATATCGTACAACTTTCCATGCCGGATTTGATCGTCTGCCTCCGGGTCCATTTGACTTCTTTGAGAACCTCGGCCTCCATATGCGACCCGATATACGTAACTAGGGCTGCTGCAAAGGCTGGACCGAAACCATCCGCGGAAGCTGATCCTTCTGTAGATGTGTGCTCAACGCAGATGCATAGTACTTGAGAGATGAAATTCAGGATCTAATTAATGATCATTGGGAGTTCCATACGAGCCACGAACTGAGCAAGTCCAAACACCGTACGGATGAGCTCCTATTATCAATGTGTCGGTCAAGAACGGGCGAAGGTTTGATTTCACGTACCACTTCAAAGCATCGACGCAGAAAGCCACATTTTTGTCCTGGAGAGGGATGACTTAGGAACACAGGAAGAATGGGCAAACTCGCAGATTAGATAAATAGGAACAGTAAATTTGAGTGAATATATGAGTATGCAGATGGGTAGACACGTATTTTCTGCAGAAGACAATAATTGTCAAGGGAAAAGAAAGGCAAAAGTAATGAGGCCCCCACACTCTGTGTAAGCCACAGCGTGATTAGGAGCGTAGCCAACTGGACTCACAGGCTGCGGGAATTGGGGCGCAAATGGAGCTCTATGCCTCCAGTAAAATTCTGGGACAAGCATACATACGATGTTCACTGACTGAAAAAATATGGGTCTAATTGAAGACCTACAGCGGACGAAAGAAATGGAAAAGAAGATTTTGTGACATTCTGTGACTTCCTACCAAAATCGATTCCACATACAAGATAGGCCGTCGCTTCGCTCCGGCTAGCGACAGCATGCTTAATCTCAATTTCGATTGTTCATGGACACGAGTCACTCAAATACTTCAAATTGGAAGGAGGCGAGTAAGTAGTCCACAAATAAATTAGACCCTAACCATAACAGGTATCCATCCACCAAGTAGTTGTTGCAACATGCAACAGGTCAGACGGGTAGTCAAGTAAGTGTTCCAAATATCTCGCCCGATGATGCAGCAGGTCGAGGCGAAATCGCGACATTCACATACTCCGAATATGGTCCCGCTATTGGCTGAAAGGTCGGACCGGGGATCTGCAAGTTATCAGCAGATTCAAGGGATAGCGTGGTAGAGGGCAGGTTACTAGGAATATATCTTGAAGCCCGAGGCTGCTTTTGACAATTGGTCTAACAGTATCTATCAAACGCTGCCTGATATCCAAGTGTTCCTAAAAAGCTTGGTATTTATTTTCTCGGGCAGGACAGCAAGCAACGAACCTACCAGCTGCTCCGATCCAACTGGCGAAAATGAACTAAACGGTTCGAAATAGGCAAACGAAGAGAGAAAAAGCATGGACTTGAGGGAAAAGTTTCGTACCTTAGCCATCAGCATGATTCAGCGAGTTCTCTGTCACTGCGGATGCTGTTCTGGATACAATATAGAGCAGTCAGTCATTCTAGCATGAAATAAACTGGTAAAACACGAGCCAAAGCGACAATGCCCTGTGAGAAGAAGCGGGATGGAGAGCATGGGCATGTAGGCCCGAGGGAGATGCGGACTGCCGACTCGAACACACTGAAAGCAGAGCAAAAATTCAGAAGCCGCGCGGAAAGCTACCAGATTAAACGCTGCGCAGAATGAGAAATCTCGGTGAAAAACCCCGATTGAATTCCAGAGCCCCTCAGTGCACTTGAATCTCACAGACTTGAAGGCTTGACGAGTGATTCACAGGATGAGACGTCGCAAGCCGAAGGACGTTGATGGTGAGGAGACATGGTCTTAATCGTTTGGTGGGTTGTGGAAGGATGGCTTCGGAACCTTCACGAGTGCTTGCGTCTTTGTTGATGGGAATCTTGCCATTTGAAACATAGCTTTGAGAGCCATGTGAACAATATAAGTCACTTGCCCAGCCGTGAACGCAATGCAAATGAATAAACTTGAAATATCGCGCTTGAGCGACGGTCTTCGGGTGTGGCTCGGGCTTGAGGCTCTTGCGGTCGCCTTGAAGCTTGCGGTAGGGCACGATTTTGAAGCCCCAGGAGGATCACTGGATGCGGGACGAAGAGGGGGAAAAGAAAGCACGAATGATGGCGTGAATGGATTGGCGTTCCTTTTGAGTGGGCGTTGTGCGCACAATCCATGAGCATGTGGTTGCCTGAGAATAGGAAGTGATGCCCGGGAGAAGGGACCCAAAAGCTAAAATGCGAGCACCGGCGGGCGCTCCGTCGAAAACAAATAGTAGCACCCCGGGAATTTGCGCGACGTGAGAGAAAAAGAAGAATGTAAATAGTGTCCAAATAAAATCAGGACATCTGCTTAATATACAAGTAATAATAATCAGGACATCTGCTTAATATACGAGTAATGGTTCCAACTTCGGGAGGTTCATATCTTCCACATTTCACGTCCAAAAGATACAAAATCATTTGAAGCCACAGAAAAGATCACAATGTACTCGAGGACAAGTAAGAGAACGGGAATGTATAAAGTTATGGCGCGCGATCAATGGCGTGGACATATGGGGAGCTAAAATGGTTACAGTACCTTCAGCCCGCAGTCATCGATAAGCAAATGAGATAAAACAGCAAGCTTGCGGTTTTGAGTTCACGGAATCGGAAAACATATCAAGGTACGACGCCTTCCTCCAGCAGAGTACTCCATGGATGCGGCGGACAGGGGCGAAGTGAGTACTTAAATAGGGGTGAGAAACATTGATCGGCGACTGTGCGCGATCAATGGTTCTCGTTGATGAGCACTTTGAACATTTCGACGGGTTTTGGGTTATCGTTGACAATTCTTCTTCGTGCTTGCTTTCCACAGTCTCTCGCTCGCCCTTCATCTTTTCACGTCGCTTAAATATGGTACATTCTCAGATACGCCGAACTGAGATTAAATGTCAAAGCAATACTGCCAGAGACAAGTCTTGTCTTCTCCGTCCCTACTGTGATTTCCACTCAAAGAGTTCCCCGTTATCAGGTCTGCCGTGGCGCCTTATTTGTACATTGAATCAGGACCTACCTTCCCTTTCCGAAGGTTCCAAGCCCTTAATCGGCTCCGAGTGTGAAAATAACTAGGTCATTGATCAAAACGTCAGCACTTTTTCACCGCAGCCCGCGACCTCTGCTCCTGCAATGCTGGTCTCACAGCTGTTACTACTCGCACTTGCAGCGCTACAGCATCTCGTACATGGGATCCAAGTTCCATTCCTCACCCCGGCCACAAGTACCAGCACGGGAAGCGCGCGATGGACCGATTTGGCTGCCCGCCCAAATCCAAACGCGACAAGCCAGCTCATCTTTGACGCCGTCAATTCCCTTCAGCAGCATTGGCCGCACACACGCTATCGAAATGGTACGATATACGCACGTACGCCCATCCCCGAGTGCACGCTGAAGCGCGCGTTTGTTTCCGTTTCGTTTCTAAAGGCCACAGCATCGTCCCCGGCACCGTCCCCGTCGGCACCCTCCTGTATCACGGCCGCGCAGACAGCGAGCTGCCCGACACTCCCGAGTGGACGTCCACCGATCCCGAACACGCGTTCCCGTTCGCGGAGGATTCGGCTGTGGATGGGGAGGATAATAGCACACTGGCGGGAGGCTGGCTTCTCACCTTGGTAGCGACTCGGCCATTGAAGGTTTTATATTTCGATGGCTCCAGCGCAGCGAAGATCCCCGGTGGAGGCGCCGTCGACACGCAGGATCTGTTGATTTGGGGGACGGTCGACCCTGCGCGCTGGTTTGATGAGGCGGAGAGGCTGGATGATTTGTGTGCGTGGGGGACGCAGTTTGGATTGGATGGCTTTTTGAGGTGAGTGCTTCTTATCTTCAGAGCAGTGTGAGACTGATTCAGGGGATGGTAGGATGGAGATGGACTTGTAAGTAGCGTCTCCGTACGTGGTAACGAAATTGGGCTCATTCATCCAGTGAGATCATGCTCTGCGACTTCTCGCGGGGAGTTGAAGTGGTTTCCGCAGATTATCTTGCAGCATTGCCTACATTCAACGCTCCACTGCCCCGCCGGGAGCCCACCGCGCCGCCTTTGCATCCCTCGCCGAGTGCCGATACCCCATGGGGTTCGAATGATAGCGTCGCGGTCGCCATGCTCATGTTCGAAGTAATCCGCGCAGGCTCGTGGCACGACCTATACCCAGGCGACACGCGCGTCAAGCTCGATCTCGCGGGTTTCGTCTCGTTCTACGACACATCGATCGCGCCGTCCCTGGTCCCCACGCGTCATGGCAAAGAACGGTGGGACCACCGCGCTGCAGGCATCTCCGCTCCAGACTTGGAGGCAGTGCAAACCCGCCTCCGCGAGGTGCTCACCCGCGCACCCGACCACGCGGGGGAGCGGCATTGATTGGCAGACACTCTTCCATGGGATTGTGGACCGGTACGCGGACCGCCTCGAGGGGCTGGCGTACCTCCTCGCCACGACGACCCCGGCGAACGTGCACGCGCGCGCGCGGATAATACAAGCGCAGCTGCGCATGATGCTCACGCCGTACATCCTATACACCGCCCGACCCTCTTTGTTTGGTGCAGACCTCGACGACGCGTCGGCGTGGGCGTGGGCGCTCCCCGTGTGGAAGAGCTGTGGGACGAAGCACACGGCGTACATCCACGCAAGCCGGGCGCTGCAGGCGCGCATGACGGTGTCGGAGCGACTTCTGTTGCAAGCGCTAGACGATACGAATCACGAAATTTGCCGAGTCGTGGTGAAGATGTGGGTTGCGGGCGTGCACGCTGGCCTGGATGCGTTCCTCCCTCTCGACCCAGCATCGAGTGGACATCCGCGCCAGGACCCGCTGGTCATCGTACAGCACTGGCAAGCAGATACCACTGCGCTAATGTCGTGGCTAGACTGGGCGGTGTGGGTCAAGTGCCAGCCGGCTTGTGGGGTCGAGGTGCGTGAATTTGAATCTGCGAGAGGGATCGATCCCAGTGACTGCGTGCAGGAAATGTGTTACCTCCCCACTTGGCCGTTTTTCTACAACGGACCCGACGATCATCGATGGGAGCGACCACAGCCACGCTGTATTCGTCGGTTCGAACCTTATTCCCAGTTCTGATTTATAGAGATGATGTAGAGTCGAGGATTTCTGCGTTGCATTTTACTGATATACATCGTGCAAGTACTTCGCAGGTCCAGCTGAGTCTTCAAGAGTAGCTATTTACCGGTCGGTAGGGATGCACACCGTCCCGTCTACGATCACGGCCACGAATTTTGAAAGCCATGACGGGTGCGGCCCGCCGTCAAAAGTACGGCCGTCTTGCACCGAGAAGTCTAGACATGGGTTTAGCGTACGCGGAAACGATAAGCATGGACTGCACGGGGGCGCCGGTTCGTCTCCATACCTTCCACGACGTACGCCCTGCTGCGTCCTTCGTGCCACGCTTCCCTGCCCATTACGAAACCTTGATCCGCGCGAGCGCAGGTGCGTACGAATTGAAAGATCGGCGCTGTACCGCCGGCGTGGGCTGTAAGGCTGCGCTTTACCTCCGACGCCAGGCACGGAGGACGATAGGTAGGGGCGCTGAGATGCAGGAAGTGCTTCGTCGGAGGTCGTGACCGTCAACATCGCGATAAGAAAGGCGGGTCGACATCGAAGAAAGGAGCTGGAAGGCGAGGTGCGGTGAGTAGTTTCGCGCGGCTTTCGAGGGCGATGGGTAGTATGAGCGGCGGGCACGAACAGTGGTGCAGTGGCGCGCCATTACTCGGGAGCGGTGGAGACGGAGATGTCGCCTGCTGCCAGTGCAAGATACGTAATGTACAGGCCATGCGTAACGCTCTCTGGAGTCGGCCGTCTAGACAGCGCGACGCCGGTGAGTCTGAGCGACAATGAGTCAAGAGAGATGCACGCCGACGACGCCGACGGAGATGTGCGGCGGTGAACAACACACGCGGCCGACACCATGACGGTGAGATGAGTTCGTCGCGAAACATCCATCTCCGCCGCTTCCACGATGCATCCCCGGCGCATCGCGCATCCATCGCCCACGCCCGACTGATCCATGCGAACCTAGACCCAAGGGAAGCGGCACGCAGGGCGAGATCAAGACCAGCGAAACTTGGTGGCGAAAAGCACGGCGCGCTGCGCCTGAAAAACTCATGAGCCATGGTCGGACGGGGAATAGCGTTGGCCCATAGACTGCCAAGTCGAGTGAGCGATGGGAGCTCCGAACGAAGAGGGTGCTGTGTTAAAGGTGTCAAAACTGTGCTGCGCAAAAAAACAAGTGAGTGAAAAGAGGACGGAATAAAATCTGCATGGGCACGAAAGCGAGAAACAAAAAGGTAAGAGAGAAAGGATACACACCTCAGGCTAGGACTTAGTGCACCAGATATACGCTCAGAGACATCATCGCTGCATCGTGCATGACTGGTAACGTTTGGATCGCGATGAAAGCGAGTTTTGGATCAACTGAAGTGAAGGGAGCAAGAAGGAAGGCCAAGTCGTCTGTGACGGTCACAAACGTGACCGTTGCGCATTGACGTTGTGGCGGTGCAAAGCCCCTGTTTCTTGCCCATCCCAACGCGTCTGTCTTGTTGGTCCATAAGTAGCTCGCATGGAACGGGAATAGGCAAATCTGGCTCGTAAATCGTTGACCATTGCATGTTTCGACCTGTTTTGCCTCAGCATCAAGCTTATTTCATTCCTTTGTGCATGTGGTTGGCAATATTACGACCTTGTATTCCACAGAGGCGCTCAGTACACTTTAAAAAGCGTCTAAATCTCTCTAGTACATCCTACTTCCGAGTATTGCGCGTCAAATCTGTCTTGCCGTAGATGCGCACGGGGTGATCAATTCTTAATTTCCAAGTTGAGCCTGTGTAGGCGTTGGTCAGACCTTGTATGCAGACTGCATCTGGTATCTGCACTTCCAATGCTCGTTCTGACATCTCTTCCGAAGCAGGGAGGTATATCACATCGCTTATATCCTCGATCCTTCGCTGATAGTAGTAAACTGCACCGGCCTCAGTGCACGACTGGAGATATAGGCATGCCTCACGATCGCTCTTCTGTGACCGATTGCAGCTCTAATTGCGACTCTCGCATTCGCGAGTTGAACGGTACGCAAGCCCGAAACGAGCTGTTCTGAAACCAATATATTGGAGCTCGTCGCTCATTTTGTTTGCATCCGGGGAACATCAGATTCCGGTGGACTCGCTCAATATATGCCATTCTGGATAGTTACAGGCGCGACGCATCAATTAGTTTCTCGGTACAGAACTCCACTTTTTGACGCCCGTACCCGCCGGATGCGAGTTTCGACTGGTCTGTACCTTTTTTTGGTCGCCGGTGTGGATCCTTCGAGCGCTCGACGACGGCATCCATAAGACTGCCGGATCGTTCGGTATCCATTTCGAAACCCATATCCGATGTGGAGCCCCCGCCGAACGTTGGCCGAACATGGCAACTTGGCGTGCGCACTGCGTCCATGCCTCCCGATGTGTGGAACTGCAACAGTTCACCTTTCAATCGCATCAACGCTGATTGCAGAATTTCGTGGATTCAATTCGCTTCCTCAGTTTTGTCCCAACCCGCAGAGTTCTCGCAACCCCGCAATTTCAAAGTCTCGACAGAAATATACTTTGACCCTTCATATAATTGTTTCGAGTACTTACCACATGCGGACAACTCTATCCATTCTCTTCGGTGAGGTGCCGTGGTCGCCCTGTTCAAAGCTCACTAAACTTCCCTCTTCTCCGGACAATTTGTGGTATAAAACCCAGGCATTCTCCAGTTCTTCCCCAAGCTGAATTCTCCAGTACTCCTTCGATTCAAAGATGTTCTCCAAGACCTTCTCTGCTCTTCTCTTCACTGCGCTGTCTGTCTCTGCGTCGCCGGCCCTTCAGGTATACATTTTTGCCTTCGTCTAGTGCCATTATTGACCACTGGACTACAACAGGCCCGCCAGGGTTCCGGCCTCGGTAAATCTTTTCATCTCCCAATGAAGATCGAACGATTTACACACACATAGCGACCTACTACGACCCCAACGGCGGGACCGGTGCATGCGGGAGCGTCCTGCAAAACAGCGATTTCATTGTCGCACTCGGAGAGGACACCTGGGATGGCGGCTCCCACTGCGGACAGACCGTTAACGTTCAGTGTAAGTATCCTTTTCCTCCTCTGTTGTTGATGCTCAATTGCATTCTTCTCGCGGCAGACCAAGGCAACACTGTCCAAGTTACCGTCCAGGATTTGTGCCCAGGCTGCCAGGGTTCTAATGGCATCGACCTGTCGGAAGGAGCTATGGCCGCACTCGACCCGAACTGCATTAACGATGGAGTGATTTCGGTCGCTTGGTCCTTTGCTTGATCATGTTGCGCCGGGGAAACAGAGTTTGATCTTTTAATTAGTGTTTGAAGTAGAGCGAATAATATATTCCGGAATGTTCGGAAATGTCCAACGTCGGGGAGTAAATCCCCCTCATGGGGCGCAGATCCCGCTAGAGACTTGGGAATTCTTCCTACGGAACCCGTACGAGCGTGTTTGCACGTTCGCCAAGAACTGTTGTCAACCGCGGGAAGGCAGCGTTGAGCCAGCGGGCCTTCAGAGGACGGATGAACAACAAGATACTGAAGAGCGGGAACGAGGGCGAAATTCGGGAACCCGACTTTCCGGGAAATAAAGGAGACGAACATTAGGAGCAATTCGGACGGTGGAATTTTTGTGTCTTTTTTTGTCGATTTGAATGACGGACCGTCGCGTATGGGAACGTCCTGCAAAACAGCGATTTTATTGTCGCATTCGGAGAGGACACTTGGGCCTTGGCATGGCGGCGCCCACTGCGGACAGACGGTTGAGTATTATGTTTCAGAGCGAATGAGACTGCGAGAATGGTTCGAAGATATGATCTAATCTTCGGAACTGTGAGCGGACTGGAATAACGACCAATTGCCCCACCTGAGTTCCCACGAAGCTGCATTTGCTCGCCGACACAGACCGATCTGCTTTGGGAAGAATCACGACTCAACTCGTCCTACACGGGAAAAATTAGGAGAATGACGCAATGAATCTTGCATTGAAACCCCAGATTTTTTTCCCTCTTTTTTTTTGAGCTCTTTCCAGTCGTTGAGGTGCCGCAGAACCAAGTGTTTGAGGAGCTGTCACTGATGATCCCGATTTGATCGGAGCCACAGTCGGATCAACCCGCTTGCTACCTTCGTCTCTAACCACGACGAGCTTCTCGGAAGAGCTTAACGCATTGTGAGCCCCATCTCCTTGGCAGCTCGCTGTCATCATGTTCTGATCTTGTACGCTTGGATGCATCCCAGATTCTCGAGAGGGTCTGCTGGGCGCATGCGGGCTCCTCAAATTTCTCTGGTTAGTCTCAACCTCGACAGCACTTTGACAGCAGCTCATAATTGGACCTTGTCATTCGAAAACCAACAGTAAGTACCGATATAAACCTGCGCGTTTCGGCCAATAACCATCCATCAGAACGCCTCCTACTACATGGCTGGAATTTCGTCGGACATTGCCTGCATTCCTCGGTTCGGTTATGGACGACTGTATTTATCTCAACCTGCGTCTCGGTACCTCAGGGCCTGACTGTGCGACTATCTTTTGCATTACGGACCTAGTGACCCTTCAGCTTGCGTCATTCCAGTGTGTTGAATGTTCTCGTTTTCCCCTTTCGCGGACCACAGATTTCTATTCAAGTTGGACGTTTTCGCAGGCCGAACCACCATCTTCGTCTTGTATTACCATTTATCCCGAGTCCCTTTGTCGCCGAATCCTTTCCTTGATCTTCTTCTTGTCCCCAACTTGAAGTTTAAAAACAATGGTTTCGACAATCAATTCGGCTTAACCGAAATGATGACCGAATCTTCTTGTTTGGCCAGGCAGCCTAAAACCTTTGTTTCAGCTCAGCTGAAAGGTCTGCTGCTACTTCTCAGTTAGGCTGAAAGTTATGGTTTCAGCTGCACGTTCGGCTTGAACCGAAACAGTAACATTCGGCCATCAATTCGGCGTTGTCAGAACGCGCCGCAAGACTATTATTGTTTTCGGTTGCTGTTTCGGCGTCGCCAAGCCTGATTGTTTCAGGACAGCTGAAAGTGCAGCTGAAGCGGAGCCTTTCAGCTGCCTTTTCCATTCATTTTGAAGCATTTTTGGCAACATGTTCAGCTGAGGAGAATTCTTACTTTGCCGGTGTGCTTTTCGCCCTCTCTCCATCCAATGTCGGCGCCCGTGAATTCATCGACGCCGATCGTTGAGAGGCAGATTAGCCCCAAGCGAAAAGACTGCATAAATATCTGCACGGTGTGCTTCCAAAGCGATCAAGATCTCGGTCGGCCACTGCGCAGATGCGGCAAGGTTAGCTGGTGGTCGTCTATCGGGCTCTACATTTACGCGGAACTAATACCTCTGTTCCTAGTGTCTCCTTGTGGCATATTGTTCAAGAGAAGTGTGAACGGACACTACAACTTGTCAGAGTCGACATTGGTATGGCTGTCATCTATCACGCATTCAAATAATTCCGAACTTTGCGACGCTCCGGGGTTATGTCGGTGGGCGGTCCGACTGTGAATCGGTTCACTGATTCCTAACTCTGGTCTAATTTGTAATTTGCGCATCTCCACTCTTTCCTTAGCTCGTACTGGTACCTTACACCAAATCTAGTACTTGCTCTGCGTATCTGACTGAGTTTCCGAGTGCGCTGGAAAATATTTGGCGGACCGAAAAAAAGTGGCGGACCAGAAAAAAGTGGTGGGAATCGATGATGTCCCCGCAAAACAGACGAGGTGATTGGCACCAGCTGTTTTTGTGGAGATATTCACACTAGACCCATTAAAGTGGCGGAACATCGGAAATCACTGAAAAAGGGGGGGGCGGAACAAAAGTGCATTTGGGCCGCCATAGGGCGCTATCAACGCTGAAATGCTTGCGCAACCCTCGAACGAATCTCAGCGGGGAACGAACCTCAGGAAGGGGTTTGAGGTGGGTGGGTGAGGTGGTCTCGCTGTAATTTCTTAGCATGAGTTATCGCAAGTAAAAGGTTGATACTTACTTCACCCTGAACTATAAACCTGAGAGACCGTGCACTGTGGAAGGGGCGCGGATTCGAAAGTGCTGGTGGAGGTTCCGGACCAATGGCAAGATCATAGAGCCATCAGATCTTACAGGCGCTTGTTAAGCGCCTATAGGATCAAGAACGATCAACAGCGACATTAATATTCTAGTTAAGCCCTCTCCTCAGGCTGTTCACATCACTTTCTCTCTGTTACCAAGTCAATGGGACTAGCTGCTAGGGCTCTATTCTAACTATCAGTTGCAGAGAGATTACAGGTCATTTGGTCTACCGAATCAGCCTACTCAGCGAGACCACCCACATTCTTCGCAAGGATACAACAAATATTCTGCAGATGCGTGGCGTTGGCATCGCCGTCGCTGGTAGACTTTCGGTCCACCGAGTCGAACGCGAGTTGGGTTGTCACCCAGTCGACCTCGGTGATGGTGAAGCGTCTCGTGAACATCCAGCACCCAGAAACCGAAAATCCTTTGGAAAATGCGCGATTGTAGACGATATTCTCTTGAACTTGTCGCTTCCATCGGATTGAATAATCGCGAATACAGACTTGATAATTCCTGAAAGCCAACACCACCCAAATTCGACGGCATATGCTTCCGGCCGACTGTCCGAATTCTGTCTCAAGTATGAGGTCGTTGTAGGAAGGAGGCTATATGATGGGCTTACTGTCACAACTTCCCATTGGAAACCTTGCACATCGTTCAAAGTCAGTAGCATGTTGAAGTAGTGATCTTTCCATATCAAGTTACGAGTATTTGGTATGAGCTTTGTTTTCGAACGACCCTTGACCAGTTTGTACCGAAGTAATGGATATATGACGGTAGTGACATGCAGGTAGCCCGTGTCGTCAAGGGATGCCAGTGCTTGAGAATCGTCGTGCATTAAATCCAGGAAAGGTAGTTGTGGTGACTGAGAAGAACAAAAGTCCACAACGCTAGTTTCGGACCTGTCTGATGTGGACCACATCGCTTGACCGCTCACGGAGGTCTTAGGGAGGAGTGGAAATATCGAGTATTCTGGAGATGGTGTGAGGAAGAAGGTGGCATAGAACCAGTCCAGATCTCCCGCTCTTCCCTGGAAGAAGGCGATGCTGGCTCCAATACGATCGTCCGCCTTGAATTTCAGAGGGTCCAACGTGACTTCGTGAAAGCGCATGATGGAGAATATTGTGTCGACTGGACGGGAGGATGTTCGCATCATGGAGCTTCGCCACGCCCTCTCCGTAATGTCCACGTGGCCGCGCAGAGGTGGGTACAGTTGGGAAACCTGAATGGCTCGCCATCCGAACGGGTCTCGCCTGACGTGCCCCGAGACAATGCGACTCAAGTGACAGAGTACTCGCCGCCTACCCTCTCGGACGACACAGACATAGCAAGTCCTGTTGACCATGTCGCACCCTCTAAGTGAGACGAAGGGTCTGTACCCGGGGTTCCACAGGACGTAGACATCACGAGCTTCGGGGGCGATAGCTTCTTGAAGCGTCCATGCACGGTCAATCCACGACGTTTGTTCGTGGACCTTCGCGAGCCTTCGTAGGCCACCAGGAAGAATGATACAAGATGAATTCTTGTAGATGTCAAACATCCGTTTGATCTGCCATGCTTTGTCGAACTTGTTTGTCTGCATCATCGAAAGGCGGTCAAGCCATATGAACCGGACGCCGTTGTATCGGCAGTTCTGTGTATAGTCAAGACCTGTTTTCTGGAGGTTGCGGGCAGACCAAGCAATATCACGAAGAGTCTGGATGCTGATCGGGTCTCCGTTTTCCGCGCCTTTGACGGAGAAAGTATAGTCATAGTAGGTCGAATACCGTCCACGCCCAGCGGGGGTATCCTGAACGCCTTTCCATGGATATGAGACCGTACCATACGACGCCTGGGAGTGACCAGGTGGGTCATGTCTAAGCGGCTGCGGTAGCTCTTCGCATTCGTAGATATCCAGCCGGGAGGACTCCAATACGGAGTCCACCGCGAAGAACCGGTACCGCTCCGGTGTGGCAAATGGAGTAATATCGAGACATTTTCCTGAAAGCTCATCCAACGAGCAAGAGAAAATGCGTATTGCCCGCATCTGGGACTGTTGACACTGCGTGGGATAGAATAATTCCACCATATGCGCAGACTGTTACAATATCCTCAGAATCAAAGGACGTTCGGTTGATAACTAGGGATAAGGCTTACCCTCTCACCGACGACACCATTTCTCACTCGAGGCCTGGCACATCTCAAACATCTCGCGCCATTATCCTGAGGCTCATTTGGTAAAAGGGGATTACCCTCAACCTCCAGTTTTGCGGGAGAGATTCCAGTCCTCGAGAGCGAAAGCAATACCAACTAGTAAGGACAAGGATAAGCAGAGAAAAACGAATTGAACGAGTTGAATCTTACCGCAGCTACGGGTGAAGTGCCGACGTAAGAGTCGCACTCGCGTCCAACTATACGGCCCCTCAACTCTTGGAGAAACATTACGGAGCGGAGCAGATATTGAAGGGTAAGAGCGAAGTGATAGGGAGGTATCATGCGTGTCTCCTCTTCTTGAGATGTGTGACACATGTTATCCATGTTGCCACTGTTACGAGTACTGTACTTTTTCATTCAATTCGACAGTCACGCGTCACGCACCTCTGTGTCGATCACGAATTTTAGTCGGAGCCACGCGTCACGCAGACCTCTGTCGAACCTCCCGGCGGTCACGCAGGCCTAAAAATTGCACGAAACTCTCAAACAAGTGCAAAAAAGCGAAAATTTTCAGTTGTGATGTCTAAAATTTTCCGATGTCACGCTTGTGTCACGCAGAAATTTGGTGGCTACCGAAATGTTGAATTGCTAAAATGGATCACGCGTCACACCCCATGTCGATTTGAACGAAAAAGTACAGTACTTTAGTAATTACGAGTACTTATGTAATCGTACTTAATGACGTGGGATTGCACCTCAGTGACCAACTCTTCCATTACGTTTAGGCCTCTTAGGTACATTTTCGTGCAATACAATAATGTACCTAAGAGGCTCAATGACAGGCGGCGTCGCTGATGTCGGTGACGCAATTTTCCCTAATCGAGTAAGGCCGTGCGCCTGCCAGCAATCCTCTTCCGCCGCCGTCGCCGCTCATCGTTTCGTTGCTTCTCGCCTCCTCTCGCGCGCCGTCTACCAGTAGCTTTGGGGAATCTTCTAACTATGTAAAACGTCTTAAATTTGGATCTCTTGCTCTTCAAACCCAACCCAAGGCCAGAAAACCTTGAATGAACCGCCTTCGTCGCCTCCCCTCAGCTCTCGTCCCCTCTGCCAGGAGCTCCCGGCGGCCATCTACGGCTGTAAAACCTCGTCCACACTCAAATCTCCTCCTTTTCAAACCTAACCCAAGCCGGAGAACCTGAGATCACTGTTGGATGAACTGCCTGCGACACCTACCGCCTCTCCTGCAGAATTGGGCCAAATGCGCTGCGGCTCAAAATAGAGGTTGAATCCAGCCATGCTGATGATCCAATGGCAGTAAAAAAGGCTCGAAATCTACGCCGCCGTCGCGATGGCGGCGCCTGCTGCCCCCGTGCAGGCCATCACTACATCCGCTTCGTCCCATCGGTGCATGTACAAGCAAGGTTTGTCCTGCCAGTGCCCATTTTCACCCTCCTCCCCCACCACCTGCATGCCTGCCCCCACTGCATCACGTACCCCTACGCTGGCGGTGTCATGCACATCGCCGGCGGTGGGGTTACGCTCGGCCTGCGACCACCTCGTGCGTGCGTCCGTGCAACCCCCACACGCCGCACGCTCGCCCCCCACCGCATTCGTGTCCCTCTACGCTGGCAGCGTCATGTGTGTCGCTGGTGGTGGGGTCATGCTCGGTGGTGCCCGACCTGTGCCCACGTGCATGCATGCTCAAACACCATGCACAACCCCATCCTCGCCCCTGCACCCTGCCCCCTGCCCCCACCATGTCCACATATCGCTACACTGGCCATGTACGTTGCGCGCACCTAATCGTTCTCATCAACGCAGTTTTACAAAGTCTTAGAACTGTTTATTAATTCAATTTCTTTGAACTACTGGCCCAATTGAGCAAGTTGCAATGAGTTGCAACGCTGTCGACGTCGGGTGTGGCGCCGCCGACACCACCGCCACCGACGCCTATGGGACGCCGTCACCACCTCTTTTTTTCTGACGCTCGAGGGTCTTAGACTGTGAGAATTTTGCGTGCTCCAGAGAAGAAACTACAACATCTCTGGGGCCTCTATCTGATTTTTCGACACCTCCTACGCCTCTCATGGCCGTCGCCCGACCTTCGCGGACATCCTTGACGTGAACGCCACCGCCATTTACCTCAAGAGATCAGCCAATAGGAAACTGAATAAAAGTCGACGCATCGCAATGTATTTGTCCTGAGCTTGTTTCGTCCCAAACCTCCTGATCTGAGGCTCGGAATCTGGACCTATAACATGCCCCCTGCTCATGAAATTTATTTGGATTTTTTGGATAAGTTTGAAATGTTGTGCACGAAAACGACCAAAACCCAAGTAAGTTCTCATTAGCGCTCACAGTTCAACTACGATCTCCTTCTTGAACAGACATTGTATCCTTTACATAGCTGTTGGAATGGCACTGATATATTGTAAAGTGGATGGCAAATCCTCTTCCCCGTGCTCAGTGAGCCTCAGAAACAATTAGCAGCGAATTAAACAATCAATAACAATTCTCTTAAATAACATTTGAGAGGTTTCTACGGCCTGGAGCCACTCATGGCTGCCCGGGAAGGTAACTATGGAGTCCAAGGATAGTCATTAAGTCCGGAATGCACAATCCCAAGCACGACCGCATGTGCACGCAGGCCCGAGGTGCACGCAGGCCCGAGGTGGACGCAGGCCGAGGATAGCCCCACCACCGACGACGCGCATTGACGCCGCCAGCATGGAAGGATGCAGCCGTGGTGGAGCAGGCGTGCGCAGTGCGGTGGTAGGTGGTCATATGCGGTGCTTGCACATACACCCACGCAGGCACAGGGCGGACGCAGGCTGAACCTAACCCCACCGCCAGCGACGCGTGTGACGCCGCCAGCGTAGAGTAAACGCAGACGCGTTGAGGGCGGGCGTCCACAGTCATGAAGCCCGAGTGAGGGCGAGGTAGTCATGCGCGGCGTTTGTGCACGAGGTGGTCGTGGGCCAAGCGTAACCCCACCGCCGACGACGCGCATGACACCGCCAGCGTAGAGGTGCACAGATGCGGTTCGGACGGGTGTACGGGATGTGGGAGCGAGGAAGTGCTGCACGCACGTACGCGGGCACAAGGCGGAGGAGGGCGGAGCATACCCCTACTGCCGACGGCGCGTGTGACACCGGCGCATAACCCCAGGCATGACCGCTGCGCGCACCCACGCGGGCACGGAGGCGGACGCGGCCGAACGTAACCCACTGCAGACGATGCCCGTGACGCCGCCAGCGTAGAGATATGTGGACACGGCGGGGCGGGCATGCGGGGTGTGGTGGCGAGGATGGCGATGGGCATCAGCGTACCTTTCGTCAATGGCTTCAAGATAGTTGTTGATGGTGTCGAGGTGGTCGTGCGGCCTGGACGTTGCCCTGGGTTTGAACTGCAGGGAAGGTAGACAAGCCTTGCTCGTGGTTGGGCCCAATTCCACAGGACTAAATGGTGAGTGGTAGGCGCCGAAGGCGGTTAATCCAAGGTTTTCCGGCCTTGTGCTGGGTTTGAAGAGCATGAGATCCAAGTTTTGAAAGGTTTTGCATAGTTAGAGGATTGCCCGGAGCTAATGGTGGACGGCGAGCAAGAGGAGGCGAGAGGCGACGAGACGACGAGAGGCGACGGTGGCGCTGGCAGGCGCATCGCCTCACCCGATTAGGAAGGTTGCGTCATCGACATCCACGACGCCGCCTGTCATTGAGCCTCTTAGGTACATTATTGTATTGCACGAAAATGTACCTAAGAGGCCTAAACGTAATGGAAGAGTTGGTCACTGAGGTGTGGGATTGGGCCTCTTCGAGGCAGGAGGCTGAACCTTTGGGACAGGTTGGATTATCTATTTCCGTGCACAAGATTCCAGAAACCAATACAACCTCATTTGGTCATAATACCACAGTAAGCTATCCAACAGAAAAGCTAGGTTATGCATGGAACATAAATTCAACACTTCAGCAAGGGAATGGAATCCGCACTACCACAAGAAATCGCTCTTCGGATTGGGGAAAATAGAAGATCAAGTTGAGTGCATTGACAGTCCCTACGGCGTCCGGTATAGTTGGAGGGGGTGATGCGTGGTGAATTATGCCGATTCCTGTCAATTATCAACTCAGGACCCAAGCAAGCTGTTTCCGTCTCTACATAGATAAAATGTTGCTGTCGTGCAGATGCATGGACTGCAAATGGACCCCGAGTGTCCCCCGAGTGTATTTAAATTGCAGAGATATCATTCCCCGGCTTTGCTCTGGATATCCACCCGCTGTTAACCAGAGGTTGACAATAAGAAAAATGCTTGTCCAGAATTCATGAATCAGCTCGTAATTGATGCAATGTGCACAGTAAATGCTACACAGTCCAGCAAGTAGACCGTGGTTGAAATAAGGGAGTGAGCAGAACACAATATTCAAACCAGCCAAGAGATTGTGGTTTTTATACAGTTCTGCGCCTTGATGTGCTTATTTTCGCCACAGGTTTCACGGCGGTGGGTGAAGTTGCGTTTCCAGCCTAATGGTGATTTTGAAACTCTATGGCAGGACCATTACCCACTTCACGTCGTTGGCAATACGACCCCCGGGCAAGACCTCCCAGATTCCCGGAAACAATATTCCATGAATTGCGATGCCATAACTGATGTGGCTGAAAAGTATTTTTGTGAGAGTTCCCATTTCTATCGCTGCTAGAATGAATATAAACTCCGGTCTGATCCGAAGCCGGCAGGTCTGATGGAGAGAAACCTTGGGCACGTGCTGAATACGAAAGCATGCTGAGTCCACGGGGCCGAATACGAAACAGGAATGACACATTGCCTCAGGAGCATGTTGGTGTTTAAAAATTGTGCACTACAAAAATCAGCATAAAACCGGAATCGGGCACTGTATAATGGCTTTCTCCATTGAAGTCAAAATCTCCCTTGAACCAGATTCTGGTGCTACGATTTTTGACTATGACAAATTCTCAATGACAGTTTTCTTTGTTTGTCCTTGTAGCAAAAGAGGTCAAAATCGATCTTCTCCACACATGTAAGTAGCTAAACCTAAAGGTTCAGCCAATAATTCTGTATAAGTATGGTAGCGCGCTTCGCGGCAGAGCCCACTAACTGTACTCAGTTGCTCTTTAACAGCAGAAAAAAATAAGTGAACTCAGGGAACTAAAGGAAAGATGTGAAGGCTCGAATACATTTCTGTATATTTTCATCAATACTTGAACAAGGGATACTGCCAATGTAGCGTTTCGAATGCCGCCTTGAACTGGACAGACCATCAGAGGTCCAAAATTTCACCCCATGTATCTGGAGAATCTGTTGCAAATAATTCTCCCTGAGTTTGGGCAAAAGGCCTGCAAAAAAGTTGGTTTTCATAAGGTTCAATAAAGTCCACATCAGAGGATGCCTCTGAATTTACTGTTGGAACATGAACTTAATAACTGTTGACTTGGGATTAACAAAACCTGTAGTGCATGCCCATCGTACACCCGGCATATTCCAATACAAGCACGGCACATTAGACGGCACATTAGCACAAACTCGGTACCTGGTTTGACCATGTGCCGTGTGTTGAGTCAAACACAGCTCCTTCCTCGGAACCCGCAGACATACCTAGCCATCGCTACCGGATACTGGCATCATAAAAACAATCCATTCTCATCGCTGCCTCAAGAATTTGTGGTAGAAAAAGAATGATATGGGTATATTCACAAGGCAGACCCGCTAAAATCAAATTATTCTTACGTGAAACTCCAGATAGCGAGGAATATATAAAATCTAATGGAAACCGGGCCATGGAAGCTCCGCAAGGTCAAATCTCTGCAAGGCATCCGTGCGGAGCCTTCCGATGTGCATATAGGTAGATTTCTTGTCATCGGGGATATCTGGATTGCGCGGGGCATTAGGAAAAGGCTGTTGAGTATTTGGGAGAATGTTGATGGCTCTTTGAGCGGCCGCTTCCAGCATTCATTGGCACACTGAAGGGAAATGCGTCAGCAATGAGCTGTAAGGACTAAAACAACAAACCTACTGTGTTGTGCCGGCCTCGCACACACGCTAATATAGTTGTTCGAACCCAGACCATAGATTGTCCGAATTGTCCCTAGTTTTGACATGCACAAGTCGCGGATTTCGTGTACGGTAGCTCACTGACGTTCTAGCGGCATTTTAAGACTGTTCTCGACACCTTCAAATCGATTCGCATTGCGAGGAAGAATCGGATGTACCAAAATCCACAAAATTCATCAACTGAACCTTGAAATTGCTAGCCGGTTGGGTGTCTGTTGACGCTGCGCGTGCCTGGAGCAGAACGCGTCCGGAGGCATTCGAGCGGCGATGGTGGTGGTAAGTCAACAAGCTTGATTGGAACATGTGCTGATCTCACATGCATATTCGGAAATAGGAAGTATTGCCTTTAGTTCAGGGACGGCACATTAATGGGAATGAATTCATCACAGGCCTGTAAGTAGGAGCACGAAGTGCATGGGCAACTGGCAGAGACATTCCAGCAGGTTCTGTTACAGATGCACATAAAAGCTAATGTGTCAAGTATGGGGTGAGAAGAATGTACTTATGCGCACAGAAGTCAGAGCCACCGGCTCATGAAACGGCCACCGATGAAAGCCTGGCGAGCAAGGAGACAGACTCGAGAGGGCCAGAGCTCAGATGAACAACTTGCTCAGAAGGGAAGTTATAGATAATGTGGAGCCATTCCAAGCCAGGATCTCTTCGAGACGTAATTTTGAACGACTATCTCCAGAAATTCGAAAAAAGAGGCTGAAACGAGGCTAGTCGAGAGCCGAGGACGCAGCAACGACATGCAAGGAAATGACATCAGTGTTGGCCGGAAGAGTCAGCAGCCTAGACACTCAAGAGTTGTTTGTTCAAAACCTGGAAACAAGAACCCATTCAAGAGAGAGAGTAGAGTCGACGCAATAGCATCGAAAACGACCGCAGGGATGCCGCGGAAGGTCGGGCACATCGGCATGGAGCGCGCATGGAAGAGTGATCCGGTGGCCATGGCAACTGATTTACGGATACCCTCTCACGATGGATGGCGAATACGAAATTGAGATGACGCGAACAGTATTCAGAAAGAGGGCTCTAACATCTCAGTTTTCAAACTGGATGAATCATAAAAAATGGAGGGCGCAAGGGAAGCAGATATCCTGATTTCTGCACTCGATTTATAGAGTAAATGAGACTGCATGGCGCAAAACGAGAAGCATGACACATTTAAGTTGGCTAATTCCAACCAAGCGAGACCAAACAACTCAATTTACAGCCAAAAAATTAGCCGATCGCATCTCAGGACCCACTAACAAGTTAGTGGGCATGGGGTTTTTGCCGACCTCGATCCCGTATGTACCGATGGGTGAGTTTCCAGTGCTCTCACCGACTGCTTGGAGTGCAGCGCAATGACCAGCTAGTGGTGGCAAGGTTCGGTTCGGTTCAGGTTCAGGGCACTTTGCTCTGAACGCCGAACCTGAACCTGGCGTTCGGTTCAGCAAAGCGCTGAACCCCGAACCTGAACCCGCGTTCAGCGTTCTGAACGCGTTCGAACCTGAACCGAACCGAAAAGAATCCGGGGATTTCGGAGGTTCAGTAGCTGGTCCTGGAGCATAGCAAGTGGATCATTTACTTGTTCTTACCTCACCTTATAGTGGCAGTATGATGTATCAGCAGCCTCTAATTAGCGTAGAGCGGTGATACATAAAAACCGCTAACTCAGAGGCTGTTCTGATACATCATGGCAGGGTCCATTTTGCCCAGATTGTAATATTCACGTGTATCGTCGTTGCCGTGCTGCATAACGATCATGAACATCTGAATTTGGACAACGTTGATCAAAACCTCTCGACGTCGCCATCACTTCCTCTTGACATCGCGATCAAAGGCGATCAAAATCGTCGACGTCGTTCACCATGGTGACAACAAAATATGGTCCAAAAATCATGAAAAAAAATGGAAATGTAAGATAAATATATAGAAGATACAAGGTGAAGTAAGAGGCCAAATGGACATTGTATTAGAGCAGAAATCGACTATCTTAGCTAAATCATAGTAAATTGTCCTGCCCCATATTTGCACGCTCGCCGGTCTGTTGAGCAGTGAGCGACGTGGCACAAAGCCAGTGCCATGGTATGCCCCTCAGAACTTGCCAGGCGACACAGCACGCAGATTTTCCGTGCTGCATTCAATACGGTACGACCCGCGCCAGGACCAGGGCCAGCCCTGCTCCAGCCCGCTGCCTGCTCCAGCTGCATACTGCAGGTGCAGCTGTCGCACGCTGCGGTTGCGAACGACGTCGCCCCGGACACCATTGGTCACAGGAGCGGCTCGCGTCAATTGCCAGGCAACGGGGCACTGACGGCACGGTGGGTCTGCTGCGATGCAACGGGTGCTGGCCACCTCTAATCGAGTCCCGGGCGGGCAGAGACGCTCATTGATGAGCACGTAGCAACTGCCCGTGACACTTCTCTGTGCTGTGTAACCTGCGCACACACCTGCACGGCTGGCTCACGCAATGCTCGATTCTCGTGCTCGCTGCCTCTCTCCACTCCGTACTGGGAATGTAAAGAAGAGAAATGATGTAGTGGCGCACCTGTATCCCGTAGCAACACGCTGCACCCGCCGCAGAAATGTGTGGCGGCGTATATCGGAAGTGTGCTGCTCTGCGTGCCGACATGCTATGAGCGAACAACACAGCAGTACCGTCCCGAGCCACTGCGAGAGCATGCGTTGCGTAGGGGCCAAGCCAGGTGCATGACTGGGCTAGCGCGAACGACCTTTGTGATGTGGCACCGAAAAAATGCGCATGTGGCGGAACTGTCGATCCGAAGCCTGAAATGGGCGATTCAGAAACCCACAAACAGATTTTGGACGCACCGTGGGCCCCTCAACATGTAGATGTTCCAAGTGGTGCCGAAATATCGGCAAATATCATATATGCACCGAATTTGTTAAGTTTTCGAGTTTTACTGCCGTGGAGAAGCCAGAATAAAGCACAGAAAGGATCTTCCGGACCTCCACAGAGAATATCGACGAGAATTGGGCGAATTGAACACCATAGTGTATGCAGGCAACGAGATATATTGAGGGAGCCGTATTGAGGTGTCTTCCAAATGAAAAGTGCCAGAAAGCCGCAAATAGACTACAAGGAACCCATAAAACAGGTTTTACATCAAGTGGGATGATGAGATACCCCAGGCAATTCGTTATGAGGAAGGTGGTCGTGGTGGGAGACAGACAAAGTAACGCTGGTCACGTCGGGTCACGCAGCCGAACAGCTCGGAAAGACGTCCGAAACGCGCCTTAACGCAATGTTGAACCTTGCTCTGAACTTTCACTTATTGCTCGACAATTTGAAGTTGGTAGATTTCTTCCCATAACCTAGCCAGACCCGTGTATATCAAAATTACCTGGAATTGATCAAAATGTAGACGGGGAGCACTGAAATTGTCTTGACTGGCGCTTAATGAGCGCTTACACGAACCGTAACGCAGAAAACTTCCTCGATATCCCTCAATACATTGTTATTTCTGTAGTCTGAAGCTTCCTATGAGCTATAGTGATATAGCCAACTCCCACAGTATGCTATTTTCCCGAAATGAAAGCTAGAATAGCATTTCCAAAACCGTACCATAGATTTGGTTGAAGCTGAGTTGATGCTGCACTCAGTTTGAAGCTACTGAACAAGCACTTTTGTGCAACTTCAGCTGCGAGAGCTAAAATACTCTCAAGCGAGCACATTATGTGAAGGAATAGTATTCTAGATACCATATAATGACTTCAGAGCTCAAGTGTATACAATTTTCTCTTCTGTCGACGCGGTTTTTTATGCTACGGCCTGTAAGCGCCCGTTAAGCGCCCGCTTCGGACTTCGGTCCGAGTCATTTGGTGTGATAATCCGATGCAGTTTTTGTTGAGAATTTCGCTCGTCCTGATGATTTCTCTCTTCTGATTTCTCTCTTCGAGAACAACCTGAGATCAAGAAGGCAAAGGGTATGATATACTGCTGCCATTTTACAAGGAATATGTTTATTGAGTAATGATGGCAGTGTCGAGAATCGGAACGGTCAAGCACTACGTCTGGCTACCAAGGAACGAGTATATGGAGACCAAGGGGAAGGGAGGAGTGCATGTAACTGCAGGGAACCAGTGGGAAGGCCTGCGAGATTTGTGCAGGTGGGGAGAGGTGGGTCGCCAGCGGAGTAAATACACTGGTGATTGAACACACGGAGGAAGAATGGCGGCGGGAGAACGAGGAGCAAGCACGGGCTGGAACGAAAACACCGCAAATGCGGGTGGGTGGGTGGGTGCACAGCGGGGGTCAATGCAGGCATGAGGGCGGTCGCACCGAGGGATGGCAGCGGCAAGGAGCATGCAGGAGAGCAGCAAGTGCGGGCCAGCTCGACAAGGCAAGAGCGGGTGCAGCGGTGTATGGACAGGAATAGAAAATGAGCGGGTGCGTGCGCATGGTTCCACCGCAACCGTGTAACTGATACTGTGCGGGTGCAGCGGGCCAGCACGGAATGCGCTGCGGGGGCGAGCCAGCATGTGGGAACGGGTGCCAGAGAGACACGGTGTCGATCCATGGAGAGTGAAGCTGGGATGTGCTCGTCTCCCCGCCGAAGATTGCGGCTGGGAACCGCAAGCCCAGGGGATATTGGCAGCGGCCCGAGGAATGCACACTAAGCAGTGCATAGACGGCGAGATGGGAGATGCCAACGAAACGGAAGGCTGAAGAACTATATTAAGGCACGCCTCTGAGGAGGTTTCGCAGCCAGTGCGCGCACAGTGCGGTCCAGAAAAGGGAATGGGGATGATGAGGTCAAATTGCGAGTCCAGTGGCGGGATTGAGCGGATTTCTAATAGGGACAGCCTAGTACACATATAAGGGAGTCTGGAGGCCAAATCTCAGAGGAACCGGTGACCAGGAGCAGCTTGTATGACAAATATGGCCTGGGTGTACGCGCTGATGTAGCACCCATCCCGGAGCTCTGAGGGCGATTTGAAGAGCGAAAGAGGGGCGAGGGTACAGTATAGATCTATGTCATGCGCCAAGCGAAGATAACAAGCGAGACGGGGGCCATGAGCGAGAGGGGGGAGGGTGGGGGAGGAGGAGGAAGGAGAGCGATGTAAATGTAACATGTGTAAACAATCGACCCATTGGGGAAGCGAAATTGACGGCGCACCGCGCGCCATCAATTGTGGCGGCTTGGCGGGCCTACGGTGGGCGCGATAATCGGGCGATGCGAGGAGCGTGGGCAAAATAAAGGTGAATTGATGCATCAAAACTCACCGCTGCTTAGAGGTTTTGATACATCACGGCTCTCCGCTAATCAGAGGAGAGCCGATCTATCAAAACGCCGTATACGCCTGCTTACCTTGACTGATTCAATTTTAGTGCCTCAAGGATGCTGAAATGGCCAGGAAACAGGAATCCACGAATGTTCAAGTGAATTTCAAGTCGTGGGACAGTATGGTCCGAGCCCCGGTGATGCAACACTGACGGAGATGGTCGTAGAATTGGCTGCAAGCTGTCAATCCAGCACTCTCACGGTGAATCAGTGGCGAGTGATGTGCGAATTGAGCCTGATGTCGCCGGAAATCGCAATAAAATCATCAAAAATTAGGTGGATGTTGGGATATCCGCGTTCGGCGTTCGAACGCGCCCCCCGCGGCCCGAACGCCGAACCTGAACCTGGCGTTCGGTTCAGCAAACTGGTGAACCTGAACCTGAACCTCGCGTTCGGTTCAGGTTCGGTTCAGGTTCGAACCGATTTCCGAACCGAACCTTGCCACCACTATGACCAGCATCACGAAAAAGTAAAGATCATTACCCACGTTTGCAACCATCAAAATGCGCCATAATCGTTGCAATGACCAAAATCGTTCCGAATTTTTCACCTGGCATTGCAAGGGCTAAGACATTCCAGAATGTCCGCCATATTGCGGTCATTCTCAAGTCATTGCGAGCCATTGCAATGCATTGCATGCAGTTACGGACCTTTCAGACGTGCCCAGACCATGCACTTTATACATCGTTCCACTTGACTGCTCAAAACATTCACAAAAATGCAAGGGAAAAAAATTCAATAGATTGCAACATAAAATAACGAGACAAGTGTAGTGGGGGGATAATCAAAGCCAACGGCCAGTGGCGTACGAGCCGTACATAGCGGAGGCACTGATGACGGAGAAAAGACCGAAGTACAGCGAGTACTGCTTGACGTGGGAGGGGAGTGAGCGACACGCAGGTCGGTGGTCGTACGCCTTGGGAGTCGGGAAAAATACTTGATGACAGCTTGCCGTTCTCACTTGAGGTAAACTTGGGGGATGTCGACGACATACTAGACTTGAAGCTTGGAGTTTTCGACAGGGTCTTGATTCTTGAGGCCTTGATAGATGCTCGAGGGATGAATTGAACAGAAGTCTTGGGAGATCTTGCAGCTTCAAGGCCTCGACTTTGAGGTATAGCGCGAGTTGCTTGACAGCGTGCTTGAGGTACGTGGTGAGTTTGGCTCGGAGGGTTACCGAGACGGCTGAGAATAAGAGTGATTGTGCCAGGAAGAAAGGACGATGGTGCAGGAAGAGGACGCGGGAAGTCGGGGAAAATGATGGCAAGAGGAAGAGATGTGAGTCACACGCGAACAACTTCATCAAACTATCAACATGCGCACGGACCATGCACGTGTTGATGGCTGCTAGTCTCCATCAAACGCGTCTGACCAACGTCTAAAGAGGGTGCCCGGTGGTGCGGGTGGATTGGCTTGAACACGTCCCATTTTGCTCAAGTCATGTCTCAATATGTGCCGGTGATTAGGCATTTCTTGCCCTCGACTCTACCTGATCTTGTATTTTTTTTATTGTCGAGGGCTTCAAGTCAGTGCTCAAGTACTCCTCCAGTGGCACTCCTCTGCTGAGCACAAGGTTCTCTGTGGAGCTCTTGTTTGAGACTTATTGTATGTCGTATAACGGCTGGGCCCAGGTTGGATTATGTTTCTGTAAACGAAATATTTGAGACATCCACGGCAATGCATTACCGCGCTGCCCTGAAATCACCACGGTTCTGAACCCTTCCCAATCTGACGAAAGCATTGTGTTGACATTGCCATGGCCGTGCTAACATTGTGATGGGATTGCAATCCATTAACAGCCTGGCGGCATTCGCCAGGGATCACAAGGTTTTTCCGGTTTTGGTGATGAGACTAGGTATAGGCAGACATGGGAAGAGACACAATATATTGTAGAGTTTCCTTCAATTCTCCGCGCCTGTGACCTGTGACACAAATTTTTTGAACTTCGGCCGGGCGGACCGTGACACACAAAAAAGTTCAGAAATGTCGTGGACGATCACGGGGAACTATTCGCAGTTCAAGCTTCTGCGAACGGAGTTTCAACCATGTATCAAGTCAGGCAAAATATCACAAATGACTCTACACAACAAAACTGCTCCAGAAAGCGGTTAAATTCACTTCAGTGCGCTCTTCTGCACTCAGTTTTCATTGCTCCAACATTATGAAATGAATAGATAGTCTTCCGACCATCCAAATTTCGAGGCTTGGAGCCGAACACGCTGCGAGCGCAAAATTTTGGATTTTTCAGCTCTTTTCCGTGAACTTTGTGACTTATTTGAGACATTCGGAAATCTGCTGCGTGACCTGTGACATGTTCGAAAATTTACTGAAATTTCGAGGCCTGTGACGCGTGACATTCGAGTTGAATGAAACTCTACGGTAAACAAATCTAGCTCGTAAATTGGTGACGACATGAGATTTGGCCTCAGAGTCAAGTTTGCGCTCCAAGTAATTTCAGCGCCCGATTGGCAAGGAAAAAATCTGTTCCTCACAGTACAGCCGCTCAGCACTCTTGGGATAACGTCGCCGCCGGCTGGGATGTGGAAACCAAGGGTCCTCAATGAAGCACGGTATCTGACTGGAGTATGGGCGCGGGGATATTCCACTCTATGGACTGTGATGGTAATACATATATCGTTCATCAATTAACCCTTGACAGCAGTACAGGACGTAAAAATGGCTGAAGAACTTTTGGGGCAGGAACGATATCAAGTCGCCTGGGGCTGGGTACTTTAAGTACTATGAGTAGAGCTATCTGTATTCCGAGGGAAGGTCACGCACGCAAAGAAATGGCTTTGACGATGTCGTACAATTTTCCATGCCGGATTTCATCGTCTGCCTCCGGGTCCATTTTGTTGATTTCTTGGAGAACGTCTTCCGTATGCGACCATATATACGTATCTAGGGCTGTTGTGAAAGCTGAACCGAAACCATCCGCGGGGGCTGATCCTTCTTTGAATGTGTGCTCAGCGCAGATGAATAGTACTGGAGGAATGAAATTCAGGAGATGATCAATGACCACTGGGAGTTGCGTACGAGAGGAATGCGCACTGACAATCTGCCGGAAATCAGGGCGTCGTCAGCAAAGTCAATCACGAGGCGGACGTGATAGCACAGTAACACACAGCCTGCGGAGAATAGTGATCTGCTTGGCTTGGCTTGGCTTACAAACCAGGGCTTGGGCTTGGCTTGACTGGGCTTTGGTTTCACTTTCCTCAAGCCAAAGCCCAAGCCAGCGGAGGGGGCTTGGCTTGGCTTGGCTTTGGCTCAAGCCCTGGCTTGGGATAAAAAATTTAGGGCTGCATTAACTGCCTGAGAAAGACCAAAAGAACAATGTAAGCACAGAATTCATGCATGAAATACCATTTCCCACCTCGAGGTATGCAAACGGATGTGCTGGGACTATGGAGTATTCTTCGGGAAAGGGATTTTAAACTCCGATGTCATTACGATGATGTGACCGGCAGTGGCCGACGAGCAGCGATCGGCACATCAACCTCCGTTTCGAAACACCAACACAATTACACCTTCAATAACAAATTTCTATGACAATCTCGATCGACGTACACCAAGTGGACACAAGAAATGGAACATATGCTTTAGGCTTCAACTCACTACCCATAAGATTTTGCCTAGAAGTAAGATATCACAGCGTTGAGAGAGTCGGGACAGATGATCCACCATCAATAGGGGTAGAAAACGAAAACCACGCTTTTCTGGCCAAACAAAATTACTTTTGAGGGAAAATCTGAATCACCCACATTGTAGACTGAGGTGCACTGATGAGTTCTCCAAGCTGAACTATGTGAAAATATACAGACAATAACGTGCTATAGCACTCGCAAATTGTGCCAAAACAGCTAAAATAATGCACTTTTTACCGGTTACATCAGCTGGAAGTGAATTCGTTCTTAACGGCGAATCAAGATCGCTGACACCGTTCCCAAAGATTACACCATATTTTTTGAACCCTCTTTGGTTCATGCTTGGAGTTTTCGAAATTCACGTAAAAGATTAATATTTCAGAACGCTCGCTCTACTTCAAACGCGGATTAATATCTGACAACTAGCTGTCCCAGCGCAGCATGATCAAGCAAAGGACCAGGCGACCGAAATTACTCCATCGTTAATGTAGTTCGGGTCGAGTGCGGCCATAGCTCCTTCCGACAGGTCGATACCATCAGAACCCTGGCAGCCAGGGCACAAATCCTGAACGGTAACTTGGACGGTGTTGCCTTGGTCTGCCGCGAGAGCAATGCATTTGAGCATCAACGGAGGAGGAAAAAGATACGCACACTGAACATTAACTGTTTGCCCGCAGTGGGAGCCGCCATTCCAGGTGTCCTCCCCGAGTGCGACAATGAAATCGCTGTTTTGCAGGACGCTCCCGCACGCACCGGTCCCGCCATTGGGGTCGTAGTAAGTCGCTATGTGTGTTTAAATGGTTTGATCTCCACTGAGAGACGGAAAAATTTACCGAGGCCGGAACCCTGGCGGGCCTGTTGTAGTCCAGTGGTCAATAATGGCACTAGACGAAGGCAAAAATGTATACCTGAAGGGCCGGTGACGCAAAGACAGTGCTGGCCAGAGCAGTGAGGAGAAAAGCAGAGAAAGTCTTGGAGAACATCGTTGAATGGCAGGAGTACTGGAGAATTCAGCTTGAAGGAGTACTGAAAGAATGCCTGGCTTTTATACCGCAAAATTGTCCGGCGAGAAGGGAAATTTAGTGAGCTTTGAATATGGCGACCACGGCACCTCGCCGAAGAGAAAGGATAGAGTTTTCCGCATGTGGTAAGTACTCGAAACAATTATATGAAGGGTTAAAGTGTATTTATTTTTGTCGAGGCTTTGGAATTGCGGGGTTGCGAGAACTCTGCGGGTTCGTAAAGACTTAGGAACCGAATTAAATCGACGAAATTTCGCGAGCAGCGTTGATGCGATTGAAAGGTGAACCATTGCAGTTCCACAGGTCGGGAGGCATGGACGCAAGGCGCACGCCAAGTTGCCATGTTCGGCCAACGTTCGGCGAGGGCTCCACATCGGATATAGGTTTCGAAATGGATGCCGAACGACCCAACAATCTTGTGGATGCCGTCGTCGAGCGCTCGAAGGATCCACACCGGCGACCAAACAAAAGATAAAGGAGAGTCGAAACTTGCATCCGGCGGGGACGGTCGTCAAAAAGTGGAGTACTGTGCCGAGAAACTAAATGATGCGTCGCGCCTGTAAATATCCGGACCAGTACTGGCATCAAGCAAGTCCACCGGAATCCGATATTCCCCAGATGCAAATAAAACGAGCGACAAGCTCCAATATATTGGTTTCAGAATAGCTCGTTTGAGGCTTGCGTACTGTTCAACTCGCGCATATACGGAGAAAGGATACGACTCAGACAGTCACAATCAGAACTGGGCGCGTAGATCTCAAGCTGCAAGCTGCATGCGCAGCACCGTGAAGGAAAAATCGGAGCGCGAGGGACAACGAACACATGATCGCTTACAGCTTGCAAGTAGGGTGGCGTCGAATCGCATTGCAACAAAGATGGAGTACAATTGTCGGCGGCCCAGCGGCGAGGGACAAGGCGGTTGCGACTTGGTTGCGACTGTGGAAGAGGAGTGTTCGGAACGTTCCGTGCAGCCATCCACTCCGATCAAACACACGTTTCCGCTTCGGCGGCTTTCGGATCAAACGCGGATCTGCTCTTCTCCTCGTTAATGCACGGATACTGGCCTCTCCGACGTTCTCTCCTGCTTTGGATTGTTAAAAATAATTTTCCAAGTACTCCTAATTGCTTCAAGACGGGAAGAATATCGCAAACTATCACGGCCGCCCCGTTCGAATGAGATACGACGACTCGAGCTTTGAAAGCCTCGTACTTCCTCCCAGCTCAAGCGGTTGAATGCTTTGGTTTTATCACCCGAACTCCAATCATGGATGTTTCATTTGTCAAGATTCCCAATACTACTGGTTGCGAACTAAACGCCTCTGGAGCCCGCCACGTTCGGCATAGAACACAAGCCAACCCAAGGCCACCCGCTGCGTCGCTTACGGCGGAGGCCGTCGCCACTGGTGGGAAGCCCTACTACATCCCGCCCGGAGCGAGCGACCATCCGCTCGGTGGGCTCGGATTCGCGCGCTGGGCGTTCGAGGTGGCGCAGCAGGAGGCGCAGTTGGGCGTGTTTTTCGACACGGTAATGGTGTGTGCGGTGACGGGCTCGACGCAGGCTGGGATGATCGCGAGTTTCAAGCTTTTCGAAAAGAAGGGCGGCGCGCCTCGCATGGTGATCGGCATCGACGCGTCAGCGAAGCCTGTGGAGACGAAGTCCTTCGCATCGGTAGGTCCACTGCTGCGCAGATTGGACTCCAGGAAGACGATATCACCGACGCGGACGTTATTCTCGACGAGCGGTGCCACGCGGGGTGTTACGGTGTCCCTGACAAGCAGACAATCAAGGCGAGCAAGTACGGTGCTTCAATGGACGCATTCATCACAGATCCCGTATATGAGGGCAAGAGCTTGGCGGGTATGATTGACATGATTAGGCGAGGGGAGATTACGGGCGGGAACGTGTTGTATGAGAAAAATATAGATGTCCGACTCGGAAATGGCAAAAGAAAAAACAAGGACAAATTCGATAAAGAAACGACGAAGGGCAAAAGAGAATAGGGAGGGAGAGCGGAAGCAATGGAGGGGAAGCCTAAGGTTACACACCTAACGAAGATGGCCACGGTCCGAGAACGGCGTTTCAGCCAGAAATTGCAGACGACACTTCTTAAGCGCCAGTGCGAGCGGCGAGCGCATATGAAGGACGTACTCGCAAGGGTGGGCGGTGACGCTGTAAGGCGTAAAGACGACCGGGTATGAAGGCCACAGCGGAAAGGCTAGCTAGAGACGAGGAGTTCAGCATACGGAATAGTGCTGGCAAGGTTCGGTTCGGTTCAGGTTCAGGGCATTTTGCTCTGAACGCCGAACCTGAACCTGGCGTTCGGTTCAGCAAAGCGCCGAACCTCGAACCTGAACCCGCGTTCAGGTTCGGTTCGGCGTTTGAACGCGTTCAGAACGCGAAAGAACTCGGGCATTTCGGGGACCCAATAACTGACCCTGGAGGGTGTAATGTGGGTCATTCGGTTGTTCTTGTTCTGAATGATCATGTTTTAGTGCCTCACCCACTCAGAAATGGCCCCGGACAAGATTTCAAGCATTGTTCACGTGAATTTTGAGCCGTGGGACAGTACGGTCCGAGCGACGGCGATGCAGCACTCATGGAGATGGCCATAGAATTGGGTGCAAGACGTCAATCTAAGAAGCCAACAGTGAGTGAGCGGCGAGTAATGTGCGAACTTACCCCAATGTCGCCGGAAATCGTGCTGAAACGAACAAAAATTGGCTGAAGGTCAACATTTTCGCTTTCGGCGTTCGAACGCGGCCTCCGTGGCCCGAACGCCGAACCTGAACCTGGCGTTCGGTTCGGCCAATTGGTGAACCTGAACCTGAACGTCGCGTTCGGTTCAGGTTCGGTTCGGGTTCGAACCGATTTCCGAACCGAACCTTGCCACCACTAATACGGAAGCGATAACCATGGATTGAGGAATGATACTCACGCGGAACTTGCCGTGGACATTCGCCGCGTCGACGCAGTGCAAGACTCCAGGATTGTCTTCATCCCTCATGTACGCGATCGAGGTCGGCGCCAACGGAAGTAGCTACCTTCCGCCTCGCGTGTCCTCCGTCCTCATCCCACTGTATCCTGCTCCTCCCACTCGTTCTGCCTGCACCACTGGTCAGCCCGAACAGTGGCACCAGTGTTGGACTTAAGCGTTAGGCGTTAAGTTACCTTAAGGGTTAAATTAGTATTAACTTGAACCCTTCACATCGATTCTGGCCAGTCTTAAGTGTTAATTAACAGTTAATAGTGGCATTGCATAATCTTTCTGGATCTTTCCTCCGCCACGTCTCTGCTCGTGTGCTCCCTCTTACTTCGTCCCCATTTAGCATATTATTCAGAAGCAAGTCGACAGAGGTAACCGGCACCTGACAGCAGCATTCGGGAGATGAGACAGCGGAAATTTATTCTTTACATAGATTACCGACTTACACATGACATTCTTTGTCTCTGACAAGGAGCGGGAGGATAGGGAACTCACAGGATCGGAGGATGATTATGAGGGCTAGTAGGCAAGCTTGTTTACACTGTCCTGCTGATTAAAAGAAATTTTTTCGGCCCTTAACTTGACCATTAAATTCAGGTGTTAATAATGGTAAGTTAACATTTAACACCTTAAGATGAAATTTTACCATTAATAAGCTCTTAAATTCCAACACTGCCGAACACTCCTTGCCCTTCCTCTTCGTTCTCCCCTCGCATACATCCCATAGTCAACGCGCTTAGTGGGCCGCCCCCACCACCCCGCCATGTCGGAGCTGGGTCAAAGGAGAATTCCAAGCGAACGTACGATGTAGCGGGTTCGTGGAGAAGCGGGCTGTAGGGCCCCGACACCAGGCACGAAGGACGATAGATAGGGGCGCTGAGATGCAGGGAGTGCTTTGTCGGAGGTCGGGACCGTCAAGATCGCGACAAGGCGGGACGACATCGAAGAAAGGAGTTGGAAAGCTAGGTGTGGTGAATGGTCGCGCGTGGCTTCCAAGGGCGATGAGCAGTATGAGCGGCGGGCACGAGCAGCGGTGCAGTGGCGCGCCATTGCTCGGGAGCAATGAAGACGGAGCCTGCTGCCTGCGCAAGATACGTAATGTACAGGCCGCGCCTAACGCTGCCCGGAGTCGCGCGCCGTCTTGGACAGCGCGACGCCGGTGAGTCTGAGCGACGATGAGTCGAGAGAGATGCACGCCGACGACGGCGACAGACTTCTGTGACGGTCACAAGCGTGATCGCTGAGCATTGACGTTGTGGCGATGCAAAACCCCTGTTCTTGCCCATCTCAACGCGTCTGTCCCGTTGGTCCACAATTGCATATTTAGGCAAGATCACGGCCTTGTATTCCACAGAGACGCTCAGCACGCTTGAAAAAGCGCCTAAATCTCTGTAGCCCATTATACGTAGCCTGTCTCCCGAGTATTGCGCGTCAAATCTGTCTTGCCTTAGACGCGCATGGGGTGACCAATTCTTAGTTTCAACGTTAGTGTAGGCGTTTGTCAGACCTTTTATGCAGACTGCATCTGGTGTCTGCACCTCCAATATTCATTCTTACATCTCTTCTGAAGCATGGAGGTTATATCACATCGCTTCATATCCCGATCCTTCGCTGATAGTAGCAAACTGCACCGGCCTCAATGCACGACTGGAGATATAGGCATGCCTTACGATCGCTCTTCTGCGACCGATTGCAGCTCTAATTGCGACTCTTACATCCACGAGTTGAACAGTACGCAAGCCAGAATTCTGAAACCAATATATTGGAGCTCGTCGCTCATTTTGTTTGCATCCGGGGAACATCAGATTCCGGTGGACTTGCTCAATGTCATTCTTGATATCTACAGGAGCGAGGCATCAATTAGTTTCTCGGCACAGAACTCCACTTTTTGACGCCCGTACCCGCCGGATGCGAGTTCGACTGTCTTATACCTTTTTGGTCGCCGGTGTGGATCCTTCGAGCGCTCGACGACGGCATCCATAAGACTGCCGGGTCGTTCGGCATCTATTTCTAAACCCATATCCGATGTGGAGCCCTCGCCGAATGTTGGTCGGACATGGCAACTTGGCGTGCGCGTTGCGTCCATGCCTCCTGACTTGTGGAACTGCAACGGTTCAAACTTTCAATGGCATCAACGCTGATTCCAGAGTTTCGTGGATTTAATTCGTGTCCTGAGTTTTCAAACCCGCAGAGTTCTCGCAACCCCGCAATTTCAAAGTCTCGACAAAAATATACTTTGACCCTTCATATAATTGTTTCGAGTACTTACCACATGCGGAAAACTCTATCCTTTCTCTTCGGTGAGGTACCGTGGTCGCCATGTTCAAGCTCACTAAACCTCCCTTTTCGCCGGAAAATTTGCGGTATAAAAGCCAGGCATTCTCCCAGTTCTTCCTCAAGCTGAATTCTCCCGTACTCCTGCTATTCAACGATGTTCTCCAAGACCTTCTCTGCTCTTCTCTTCACTGCGCTGGCTAGCGTTGCTTCTGCGTCGCCGGCCCTTCAGGTATACATTTTTGCCTTCGTCTAGTGTCATTATTGACCACTGGACTCCAACAGGCCCGCCAGGGTTCTGGCCTCGGTAAATTTTCTCCTCTCTCAGTGAAGACCGAACGATTTACACACACATAGCGACCTACTACGACCCCAATGGTGGGACCGGTGCGTGCGGGAACGTCCTGCAAAACAGCGATTTCATTGTGGCACTCGGGGAGGACACCTGGGATGGTGGCTCCCATTGCGGACAGACCGTTAACGTGCAGTGTGCGTATCTTTTTCCTCCTCTGTTGTTGATGCTCAAGCGGGTTCTTCTTGCCCCAGACCAAGGCAACACTGTCCAAGTTACCGTTCAGGATTTGTGCCCTGGCTGCCAGGGTGCTAATGGTATCGACCTCTCGGAAGGAGCCATGGCGGCACTCGACTCGAACTATATTAACGATGGAGTGATTTCGGTCGTCTGGTCTTTTGATTGATCGTGTTGCGCTGGGATAGAGCTAGATGTCAGATTTTAATCTATGTTTGAAGTAGAGCGAACATTCGAAATCATTAATTGTTTTGCGCGAATTTGGAAGACCGCGAAAGATATGGCGCGATTCTCGGGACGCTGGGAGCAGACTCAGTTGCAGTTCTTCTCGACATAATACTGCGTGTACCCAACATAGAGATATCGAAGACTGTGCGTTCCCTCCGAATCGTTCCGTGAAGACTGCCTTCGCGTCGTTTTCGTTTCTTTGTGGTCGTTCCGTTTAGCATTGTTCTAGCATGCCGACGGCACGGGTACGGGTTATAAGGTGCCTGTAATGACCTGTAACCCAGTCACAAAACTTATTTGCTGCGTATAAAATCCAGAAATTGCGATGTCGCGATATATCCCAAGCGTGATTTTTGCGATCACCACCACACCTGAAGTTATAAAAATCTCGTTTCATCACATCTCGCACGCGGATGCCTCGCCACATCGCTGAATTTCATCCTCCTTGTCTCTGTGTACGACATTCCTCACGAAATTTCAGCACTAGCTGCCGGTTGCAAATAAAGTGAGGGACAAGCGTGAATAAATTGGTTTCGGGATAACGCGTTTCTGGCTTATTTTAGTCTTCAACCTACGCGCGCGCGGCGAAAACCTCTACGTGACATCGGCCTAGCGCAAAAACTATACTTCTTCCCCCGCGTGCTCGCCGGATGCAGGTCTGGGCTTTTTTGTACCGCTTTAGTTGGGCGCTGCATTCACAAGCGCCGTTGTAGTGGTAGGATCGGGTCAGTTCAGTGTGTGCGCATGCTTGCCTGTAGTAGGATCACGTGTACATCCCCCAGCTTGTCCTTCGCTATACGATCCCTTGCGCAGCGATACCGCGGGATCTCAGGTTTCTGGGCTACCATCTCACCATTCTGACCGACTACACCGTCGGTGGCTTCGGCATTCGCTTCAAAACCCATATCTGATGAAGATCGCTCGCTGACCCGCGCTGAAACACGGGGGATCTGGCTTGTGGACCGAATCCAATGCCTCTTAGGCTCTTGGAAATTGAACTCTAGATTGCGTCGGCCGTGCCACAATTCCGTCGATTCAATTTGCTTCCCAAGTTTCAGTCGGAGTCCCGACCCGCAAACTTGTGCAATTTAAAAAATGCTTTGACTAAAATCCTAATAATACTTTAACCCCTTCATACGAACTAATTTTATCTTCGGCTATTTTTGTTATTATAGTTTTCATTCAAGTACTCCAAGTACCATATGGGGACAAATCCATCCTGTCGCAACGCTAAAGTTCAACCGTAACCGTAAACATTTTCTCCAGGAGCCATGCCGTATGGTTACGGGATACCCGTATGAGCTCAACCCTACCGTGTTGCGATTGTTTACGGATACAGTGGGGATCCCTAATCCGACCCGCAAACTTGTGGAATTGTAGCAAATCCCGCAATTTAAGAATGCCTTGACTAAAATCCTAATAATACTGCGACCCCTTCGTACGAATTAATTTTATCCTCAGCTTATTTTTGTTATTATAGTTTTCATTCGGGTGCTCCAAGTACTATATGCGGACAACTTCATCCTGTCGCGACGCTAAAGTTCACTGAACCTCCCTTTCGCCGGATAATATTGTAGTATAAAACCCAGAGACTCTTCCAGCCCATCTTCAAGTTGAAATTCACTCCGTTAGTTCAAAGATGTTCTTCAAGGCTTTCTCTGCTCTCCTCGTCATTGCGCTTGCTGTCTCAGCGTCTCCAGCCCTCCAGGTATGTCTTTCTCTATTCTGGAGTGCCCATATTATATTCGAGTCCGACAGGCCCGCCAGTCATGCTCCGTCGTGAGCAGCGATGCCTGCGCGGCGATTGAGTCGAAGACCGGAGTCTCGGATGCTCAGCTGCATTCGTTGAATCCGTCCATCAACAGCGGCTGCACCAGTATGATTATTCCTGATGTTTTCGTCAACGTCTAACTCAATGATCTTTTTGCACTATTTAGATCTCGGAATCGGTCAAGTTCTGTGCCTCAGCACTAGCGGATCTTCTAGCGGCGGATGCACAAGCACCTATACCGTCGTCAGCGGAGACACCTGTGTAGCCGACACAATTTCAAGCTTGGCGTTGCGGATTCCAGGATCCAACCACCAACCCACCTTGAAAGAATCGGACTTGGCACATTAGAACAAACTATTTTGAAGGATGGGTAGGCGGAATGAGCAGTGGCGAAGACTCGGATGGCGGACCTATGTGTCTATCCAGTAGAATTTGTTGAATGAAGACTTCTTAGTTATTCGTTTACGGATTGGCTGTCGACTCACTGACCCGGTCCAACTTGTAAAAAATCTTCTAAGTCCTTTGCCCAGGAGCGGTTATAAGCGGGGCTGTGCGCGCAATGTGACCAAGTTCACTTCCTTCTTTCCCTCGCTCCCTCTCCTGCTCATCCACAAATATGTTCGCACTGGTTCTCGGAGATTGTGCGTGCGAGCGAAGTTAGTCATTCACCCAGAATCCTCAAATTAGCTTGATTCGAGCCTCAGCATGTCGACAACAGTTTTCGGCCACTTCGCCCGAATCAGAATCCAGCAAATCTTCCACATTATCGATCGTTATGCATGATACCTAGGACCCGCGGGCGCCGACCGACGGCGGAAGAAATGCTGAGAGAATGCCTGTGGTACGATCTGGGCTTACTGCGTGCATATTGACATTGAGCGCGCGCGCGGCTGCCGTGCACAACAAGATTCGGGAGTACGCAAATAAAGTCACTTTTGCGGAAATTTGTCGCTTTATCAAGGCAGAGGAGAGGGCAAAAAAGTTGATTAAAGCATATTGAGCGAAATAAACTGCATCTGCACGCTCCCTTTTGCGAACCAATTTTTTTTTGCTTCTATCATTGATCTATGCATATTCAAGAAATGAACACCGGCGGGCCTTTCCTTTCGGTTGAGGTACGTGTGCACCAGCTAGCTATAGCCGGAGCAAGAACCCATCTATAAATGCATCAAGAAAAAACTGCACGGTTCATCGACCTCATCCTAAAACTCCTTCACTTGCTCCTTCACATGCGCAATCACCTCGTCTTCTAGCGCCCTATCCCCGGCCCGCGGGTCTGTCTTGCCGATTTTGCCCCACGGAATGAGATACTAAAGAAGTTCGTTAGGATGTTGAGTTGAACAAAAGCGAGAATCCGAGGACTCAAGTACCCACCTGTCCGTTAATTGAATCCGCATCCGCAACAGTTGCGCCCCACAGCTGTGTGTATGCACCCATTCTGTCGCCAATCAAATTATATTTAGCCACTTGGAAGAAAGGAAGGGGGGAAAAAAAGCGGGATGCGCACGGAGCGGGGAACTTGAAGAACGTATTGGATATGATTTGGAGGAGTGCGCTTGCGTGTCTGCGTGCCGCGTCGATTAGCTCAAATTTCTCAAGAAAAACACATGCAAGCTGTTCTGGAATGGAAGACACGCACCTGTTCAACTCCGACCGGATGGAGCCGGGGTGCAACGCGGACGAAACGATCTTGTCTCCGTACTCTCGGGCAAAGTAGTTTGAGACGAGGATGTTTCCCAGTTTGCTCTCACCGTAGAGGCGCCTAACACACACGCGCATATAAGTACATGAAACAATGAATAAATGGAACTGAGTGGATGAATGCGAAGACACGCACCACGGCCCCATCGTACCCCCCGCGCTCTTCACCCATTCATCCCGCTCCTCCCCGCCCTTGAGGCTCTCGAACTCGATCCCACGCCCCGGTGCGAAGGTGTGTCCGATCGACGAGGTGTGCATGACGCGCGCACGGGTGCCGGTGTCAGCGTGTGATTGGAGGAGGGCGGGAAGCTACGATGCGATGATAAGAGACGGAAAATGCCTGAGTGAATAATAGTTGCGAGGGTGACACTGGAATAAAATACGCACCAGTAATTCTGTGAGGAAGAAGTGTCCGATGCAGTTGGTGCCGAATTCTCCCAAATAATTTATTAGCCTTATTCGACGCTACAGAGAGGAGACGCGCGTACGGAGATCGTGTCCCTGTGCGGTGAGCATTTCCGGTGGCGAGATCATTACGCCCCTTCGAGTACACGGTGAGCTTCAATTCAACTTTGAACCAATACACGCACCCGTTATTAAAGAGCAAATCAAGCCTCGACTCCTGCGCAAGAAACGCTTCCGCCGCCTTGCGCACGCTCCGAAGATCCGCGAGGTCCAGCTGTAAGAGTATCGCTCTCTTCTTCGTCTCCGCCTCGAGGCGCTCGATTGCCGCGTTCGCTTTCTGTCCAGACCGTGCAGCGAGATAAACCTTGGCATTTTTGAGTAGGAGCTGCTCGACGGTTTCGTATCCAATGCCGGTATTCCCTCCGGTGACGAGGGCAATCTTTCCCAACGAGAAACAGGGTAGGGTCTAGGTGCGGAGGCGGACTTGGATGCGCACCTTTCCAGAGAGATCTGGCATGTCGCGTTCTGGGCGGAAATGGGGAGGTGAAAAACGCGCGAAGAGGCTTGCCATTGGTTGTTTGGGGGTACTGTAACCTTGCTGGATGTTGGACGCACTTTAAGAAGGACCGAGCCGAATGCAGACGTCAGCCTCGGCGCCGCATTCCATCATATCTAACGTTCTACCAGCGTTCTACACGGCTATTCGGAAATCTGCACCCTTGAAGAGTTATTGATGATTTGTATGAACTGGCGCCTATTCGGGTTGTCCCCACCTGCTGTGTCCATAGATCGACAACAAAGACACCTTTCAATTGCTTCTTGGTGAAATGAAAAGGCTGGTGCTGAAGCTGCATCGCTGGATGTCGTCGTTCCAGCCAAGTCATTGGTTGAGTGACCGGTAAGTAGCCGGACCCGGAGGAAGCATAGATCCGGGATTACTGATGGCATCAATCATCCGTCCATTCCGGGCGAAGTCGGCAATCCCCGTTGTCAGTCTCTTTGACACAGCCACGTCGCTTTTACTCGCTCCAGCGGCTATATTCTCTCGCCTCTCTTTTCAAGAGGAAATTCAAAACGCTTCCTATGCTCTCCAGGCTGTGGCCAACGCGGAACTGCTCTCTTACCTAGCCGGTACCAGTGACCCACTGGCTCCGTTTGGTCCAACTTTTGCTCGCTCCATTGGCTCGACCGTCCCATCAAGTTTACGCTTTGTGGCTCGAAAGCCTTGGCAAATTTTAGATACTCTGTCTCTCGATTTTCCCCCCCTCGGCGAAATTGAAAATGGGTCAGTAAATTGTAGTGCCTGGAATAAAAATATGCAGTCGGTACTGCTCGATGACGAAACAAGCCCTCTTCAATGTCCACAGCCTGCGACCCGGTAACAGGCGACCTTTGAATGTCTATTGATAGCGCATCCGCAAGCTCAATAAAGCGTGAATTGTGACTTCCACTGGGCTAAAGCTCTAAAATGATCAAATCTGTCCTATCGAGCTGACGACCATGCCGACCGAGCAGTTTTACTGAGCTTCCTCATGAGCATTGATAATTCGGTCCGAATGCGTTGGTGCGATTCCCAATGAACAAAGGAACAAGATAACTCCGACACTCAAACCCGTGATTTGGGGTTTAAAGCCACTGGCATCGCGCTTTGGAATTTTGATTCCGCATTGTTGAAGGATTACCCTTTTCTGCTGTTCTCCGGCGTGCAAAGGCGCCATAAAAAGGGGCCGCCAACATCGCTTTCCCAGTTTCCGTTAGGCCCCGAGCCACCCAACAATCCTTCCCCACAAGCCACTGGCATCTGCCCTCTTCTTGCCGTTTCCGATGGCATCCACCATCCCTTTGTTTCCACTTTTTTTCATTCCTCGGTTTCACCCTCCAGCTCGTGCCACTTTATTGGCAGGTCGAGCGCTGGAACGTCGGAACCCTCTGGTACATTTTCTGGGTCTCGCTCTCCTGCTTCACGCAATATTTCAATTCTGTCGTGTGGGCGGGCAATGTCAACAACTCCGCGCCAGCGTGGTGTGAAATTTGTACGTCCCTCCCTCCGGGTGGCATCCGAAAAATCTGAAAGGATTCTCAGCAATCCGCATCGCGATGGGAGTCTCGGTGGGCATTCCCGCCGCCTCCATGTGCATCAATCGTCGCCTGTACGAGATTGCGCGCTTGCCACCGACCGATGAGGTTAGCAAAGCCCAAGTACGCCTGCGCCTTTGTCGTGGACGAATGTGTCACCCTGACTATCCACTACTAGCACCGACGCATCATCATCTTTGAATCTCTCGTCTGCGGTCTTTTCCCTGCCGCTTACATCGCCCTCCAGCTGGTCGTGCAGAGGCACCGCTTCAACATCCTCGAAGACGTCGGCTGCGTGACCGACTATTACGATGCTCTGCCAACCTATTTCATTGCCTACTCTGCTCCCACCCTTCTCAATTTCGGCTCCTTGGTATTCGGCGTGCTTGCATTGCATGCTCTAACCGCCTGTCGCGCCAATGTCGCAGAGGTTCTCGCACCATACAAAGGCTTGACGCAAAGCCGTTTCCTTCGTCTCGCCGCTCTCGCGCTCACAACACTCTTCCTTTCCGCCCCCTCTGCGCTTCTTAACATCGCCGCTAATGCGACCGCGGCGGAGGTCGCCACCAAAGTTTCTGGTGACGCATCGCCGTTCGACTTCGGCGTCATCGCGAGAATCCCGCGTTCTGTTTGGGCTTCGAGCGAGACCAACCTCTTCGACGTCGAGCTCGGGCGGTGGATCGCACCTGCCTGCGCATTCCTCTTCTTCGCATTCCATGGCTTTGCGGAAGAAGCGCGTGAGCACTATAAGCGCACATTCATGTTCGTCTCGAACGCGTTCTGGAATACCTTGGCCCGTATGGGATACGTGCGTCCTCTACCACCTCTTGCCCGAAGTGCGTCTGCCTCCCGCGACACTCCCTCCCTCCGCCTCGTGATCTCGCGTCCCATGCGCGGCGTTTCTGGGACCGGCTCCCTGTTCGACCCTACTTCTCCTCGCCCGCACAGCACATCCGACCACAGCCAATCCGACTCGGGCGATATCGAGCTCAAGACATACGACCCCTTCGCGCACACGTACTACGACCCCTTCAACCAGCCTGTTACCTCTCCGACGACAACGCTCGGCGGACTGTCCTTCGTCCAGCTCAAGCGCTCGTCTAAGGACCCGACGAAGTGGGTCATGCCGACCTACCACGGATGGCACACCTTCTCCAATGCGCACCTCGGGCTGGAGCCCAAGCCCGTCGTACACCCGGATCGGCCCAGTAAACGCGTGATCGAGCCCGAGCCGCGAGTCGTCGAGCCCGCGAGGAAGGCCGAAGGACTGTGGAAGGCGCTTCCCGACCTGCCCCGTTTGCGCAGGCTCGTGTAGGGTACGGAACCTCTCCGACGTAACACTCCCTCGTTCCATACTCCGACTCGTGTCGTCCTCCGGGCTGGTATTGCATATATATCGCACTCACATTGCACCACACACTCCTTAGCATCTTTTCCTTGCCATTCGCAGGCACTCTGTATTTCATAGCTAGTTGTATGTAGACTCTCGCTCGTATATTATTCCAGCTCCAATGAATAAACGAAGAATTGATTTCTCCCATATTATTACGTGACTGCCTCTTCATAAATAACAAGATCACAAGGTCCTTCAACAGATTATGAGCAACATATTTAGGGTGTATCACAGTAGCAGAATTCGGCAGATTTCGAGGCAGATTTCGCTTCTGGATTTGAGCGACATGACATGATCCAATTGGGCAACAGAAAATGATGAGATTGACGAGAAAAGCTTGCTCGAGGGCATTGGCAGCTTACCGGCGAGCACTGCGAGTGGGTATCACTCGAGAGAGGGAACTAGAGGTGATTTTGCGCCGCCAACCGGTGTCACACTGAGCTGAAATCCGAAGCGAAATCAGAGCGAAATCTGCCTCGAAATCTGCCGAGATCTGCTACCCTAATAATTGTAAAAACTTCCAAATATTCTGTCCTGATTTGCACATCAGTCCTCAGAACCGGTTACAGCAGATGGAAGTAAATTCGTCCTTCTTAACGGCGAATCAAGGACATTGGTCAATCAAGGCAACGATTCAACTCTGGATCACAGTCGTGGGAAGGCGAAGTTGTCAGTCGGCATAGCACAGCAATTCGGGTCGAATTGATAGCTTTGGCAACGTAATTTACTTTCAAGGTGTTTTGAGGGAACCTAGCACTGGATGTCTTCTGGACTTTGAGTATTCATGTTCGTGGTCTAGGATGAAATGTTATTTTTTTGGCAGACTAGGTGGGGACCCATGCATTTCCACGCTGGATACACGAAATAATTCTGTCTTACATATCTATGAAGCCCCATATTCATCCCCGCAATCAAATTCGCGCAAAAACAATTAATATTTCAGAACGGTCGCTCTGCTTCAAATACGGATCAAAATCTGACATCTAGCTTTGTCCCAGCGCAATATGATCAAGCAAAGGACCAGGAGACCGAAATCACGCCATCGTTAATGTAGTTCGAGTCGAGTGCCGCCATAGCTCCTTCCGAAAGGTCGATACCATTAGCACCTTGGCAGCCAGGGCATAAATCCTGGACGGTAACTTGGACAGTGTTGCCTTGGTCTGGGGCGAGAGGAATGCACTTGAGCATCAACAACCGAGGGGAGGAAAAAGATACGCACACTGAACATTAACGGTCTGTCCGCAGTGGGAGCCGCCATCCCAGGTGTCCTCCCCGAGTGCGACAATGAAATCGCTGTTTTGCAAGACGCTCCCGCACGCACCGGTCCCGCCATTGGGGTCGTAGTAGGTCGCTACGTATGTTTAGATTGTTCGATGTTCACTGAGAGACAGGAAAATTTACCGAGGCCGGAACCCTGGCGGGCCTGTTGTAGTCCAGTGGTCAATAATGGCACTAGACGAAGGCAAAAATGTATACCTGAAGGGCCGGCGACGCAGAGGCAACGCTAGCCAGCGCAGTGAAGACAAGGGCAGAGAAAGTCTTGGAGAACATCGTTGAATAGCAGGAGTACTAGAGAATTCAGCTTGAGGAAGAACTGGGAGAGTGCCTGGGTTTTATACCGCAAAATTGTCCGGCGGAAAGGGAGGTTTAGTGAGCTTTGAACATGGCGACCACAGCACCTCGCCGAAGAGAAAGGACAGAGTTGTCCGCATGAGTTACTCGAAACAAATATATGAAGGGGTTAAAGTATATTTTAGTCGAGGCTCTGAAATTGTGGGGTTGCGAGAACTCGGTGGGTTTGGACAAAGCTCGGGAACCGCATAAAATCAACGAAATTCTGCGAGCAGCGTTGATGCGATTGAAAGGTTGAGCCGTTGCAGTTCCACAAGTCGGGAGACATGGAGGTAGCACGCACGCCAAGTCGCCATGTTCGGCCAACGTTCGGTGAGGGCTCCACATCAGATATGGGTTTTGGAATGGATGCCGAACGACCCGACAGTCCTGTGGATGCTGTCGTCGAGCGCTCCAGGATCCACACCGGCGACCAAAAAAAATGGTGTAGGACAGTCGAAACTTGCATCCGGCCGGGACGGGCGTCAGAAAGTGGAGTTCTGTGCCGAGAAACTAGTTGATGCGTCGCGCCTGTAAATATCCAGACCGGCACTGAGCAAGTCCACCGGAATCCGATATTCCCCGGATGCAAACAAAATGAGCGACGAGCTCCAATATATTGGTTTCAGAACAGCTCGTTTGTGGCTTGCGTACTGTTCAACTCGCGCCTAGTATACGGAGAAAGGATATGACTCAGACAGTCACAGTTAGAGCTGTAATCGGCCACAGAAGAGCGATGACAAGGCATCCATATGTCTCAAGTCGCACACTGAGGCTGGCACAGTCAATGCGGCGAAGTGGGGCCTAATCCAGCCCGACGTCATCAGTATTGCGAGGATGGGTGGAGAATTATTTAGGGAGAGGTGGCAAATTGGGGTGCGCAAGGATGTCATAAACGAGGACGCATCGGGGTCAACAATACAGCAAACTAGCCATCGAGGCTCAAGTGATCTGCGAGGGCTTCTGCGACTATCATGCGCCCGTGCGCTCGCCCCGGATCGAATAAACGGTGACAATATCGAAGGGGAAAGCGCCGAAAAGATCGTCCCGATACGCATTTCCACAAGAGATCTGCTCGTTCTGAATTACAAGAAACACAAAAGTCGCCGCGATGCTTGACATTGCTGTGTCTGCCGAGGTCCGAAGCGCGGGGTGCTGGTGCATTTTCTCCGAAGTGCATCAACAACACTCAGGTGCAATACGAGATGAACAGAATGGCGGAGAGCGTGTGGAGAGTAGGAACTCAGCCGTGGAATGCAGCGTAGAAAAATAATACATAATCATCGAACACCGTGGACACCTTAATAATAGGTAGCTGGGCTTGATTGCATGTTCCCCCCAAGCCGCAATATAAGCACCGACATCGTCTGGGCCATCGTACACGTCAGTTCCTATGATTAAACGTTCGTCCGGGATTCAGATGAGGGCAGAGCCTGAGTGAGATGAAGATGCGATGAGTCAGAGGGAAGGGAAGGGTGGGTGGTGCAATATCCAACTCACCGAGAGTAAGAATTTTTGGAGAACAGTTAAAGTTATGAAGATGAGTAGGGATGGAATGCACCGAAAAGCATAGAATCCTGCTCGTGGCGTATATCCCCTGGCCTGTTCCAAGCTAAGAACAATCACACCGCATCCAGAACATCGCGCACATTGGAACCCATTCATCTCGAGGAGGAATGTCCGCATGACGAGATGCGTAGGGCGACACGAATGGGTGGTGGAACATCGGCGATGAGTCTGTTGACCATGACCGTGGTGCTGGAGGAATGTAAAGGCTCGGAACGCCCCGCGTGTTCTGATCCGTCTGCCAATTCCGATCGGTTCCTCAGCCGGAACCCTGAACATACTATTTTAAATTTCCAATGGGTAAAAACACCGAAAGTTCCTCGTGCTCCATCCGCTCGATGGTGTACTACGGATGCAAATTATTAACGTCCGTTTCAAGGTCGTCACTGAAGGATTGAGGCTTCGTTCGCTCGCAAGAAAGGCAATAAAGTCATCTAATGAAGCTCAGTACGCAGAATCGCGGCCGCCAAGGTGAGAATTTACTTCAATTTTCTTGCTTAAATGTGTATACGAACCAACGTCTCGGCGTTGGGAATACTTGCTCCGGACGACCGCATGAGAAAGAGGAACGCCTGCTTCCCCCTTCCCCTCGCAACAAGCGCCGCATGAAGCTCCATACTGGCTTGACTCTTGGACATCTGCGCGACTTCAAGCCTGTCTTCCTTCTTTGTCAGCGGGACGATGTGGATCGGGACCCTACGCTCGGTGTAGTCGAATAACGTGTAGAATTTGGTCCCTGGATTTTTGTGTTCGAACTCGACCTGCTTTTCCAGTACTTCGTCACGACGAGTTTCGTAGTCATGATGAACGAGCGCGCGGAGGAAAGCGCGATTCTGCTTCACGAGGCAGCTGCTGTCTGCTGAACAATAGTCAGCTCAAGATGCATTCGGGGCATGAAACTGACAAATTTACCAAGTCTATTCTTTTGACATTCTTCTCTATGTTTCCCTTGTTTCCAATCGCGCTTTTGGCAATCGCGGGAGCAGTAGGACATGTATTTACAGCCAGCACATCGTTTGAAATCCCACTTCTCGGATACTTTGTTGCACTACAAATCGATCAATCCTTAGGCGGGCAACATCTTTTGCACAAAAAGAACGAACCTCTGTGTTGTCGCATGCCAAGAGAGATGGCGACTCATCGAAATCAAATAATTGCTTCGTTTTTTGCCGCTCTTCTACCGATTCAGTAAACGTTCTCCACGCGTCGAATACCGGACTCCGCATTATTGCAGGGTCATTTTGGTCGAGAACTTCGTCCAGCCCGCGGGACATCCCCTCGATCTCAGCGAGAACAGAGTAGTAGACGGTGGTGGATGCAAGGAAACTGAGCAAATAGCACACGTCTTCCGTCGGCTTGGGTAGGAGCGGATGGCCGACGAGAGATCCAATAAGGTCGATCAGACCTGCCCGCAACGCTTCCACAACCCATTGAGGGTCTGGCTCGCTGACAATGAACCTCTTGAGAATCGACAAGTAAGGACCGAGGAGCTCTGGTGGTACAATGACTCTGAGGTCAAGGGCACGCAGGAAGCATACAAGAGTTGCGAGAAATCCCTGTGCGAGGAGAGACACCCCGATATCTTCTTGGGATGTGGCAATCGATACACCCTCAATGAAGCTAAGGAGGCCACTGAAGGATCCGGTGGTACGGGTCTTCTCAATGGAGGTGCCGCGAGCCATAGGAATAAGGTATGTGAGGTGCTTGACTGTAAGGTCAGCGACATGGCGCAAGGTTCCGCCCGCGCCGTCGATGAGCTCTGCGAGACAGTTTGGTTCCTTGGAATTGAAAAAAGAACGCATGAGACAGGTGAGATTGTTCAATATCCAGCAGAAAAGCGGGGATCGGAGTCAAGTATTTTCCTCCAGGCACGGATGAGAAGATGTCGGACGCCAGATGTCGCGCTAACGATCTTAGCCGTGGGCGGATTGTCGAGCATGGATATTATCAGGTCCAGATAGGTGCCATACGCAACACGCGTAGGCATCGACTGCGGGAACTGCTCAGCACACGTTTCAGTCAAGTGAATCCATAGCCACGTCCGCACCCATAATGTTTGATACGCGTCCACCGGAACAGCGTCTTTGCGTAACAATTTTGCTAGCGCATCCAGCGCAAGGTAGGCGCGCTGCACCGAGTTGCCATAATCCATGGTTTCGACAATATCGTCCAGTTCATCGGTCGTTGGGACTGCCGCAGGATCAAGATTTGCATAGAAGACTGGGAGCACGTGTCGCAATTGAGTGACCGGCATGCTTGGGATCATCATCACCAATCGCTTAAGATTTTGCGGAGACCCCTGCTCTGCGGCATATGCCATTTTCTGGTAAGTGGTGGTGTTAATTCTTCTTTGAATCATGGTTGGATACCAATCACTTGCCTTCAATGGAGCCGGGAGAGCGGAAATGTAGTCACGCCGGAGTGAGTGATGCATTTCACCAAGCTGAAGGAAAGTCAATTAGCCACGGTCGGTAGGAGAGTATGGATAGACAGACAAGGATTGAGGAAGGAGCGAGAACGGTCCACTGGCTTTGTGAATCCAGCTCGTAGGAGAGAAGATCGAAAAAACGTGGCACGTTGTGATGTCACCTGATCGATGGACCCTGCTTCCATTACGTCTCCAACGTTGCACTCTATTTCTGGATGTTTATCGCAGTGGAAGTTGGCCTGAACGATGTGATTTAACTCTTGAGCGAAATACATTCAGTGAAATTCAGAATTGACGAGTGCTTGTACCAACACAGCCGGAACGCAATATGACAATTATCACACCCGCAATGTCCATAATATGTATCTACATGATATGCTTTCCTATCCTTTCCCCCCGACCTGACAGAGGCACCAATGTTCCGATTGAACATAAGAAGGAAAACTCCGTAGCCAAGTGAAATAACCTCTCTGGGTTTTAGTTATGGTGTATCAAGTGAAAAGACTCACAGAAACGGACAATCAATAATTCGCCATTCCCATACGATGGGTCAATCGCAAATGGCACGAGGACTTTCCTGCACCGAGAACAGAGGGCGATCTCCAGGGTGACCGAGAGGAAGATGACTTACTCCCGGAGAAGCGGCTCAATTGGATTTTTAAGCATTCAATAGCTCCTTATTATTAAGCTTCGCTTCACTCCGTCCTGCGCGCAGTCCAAGTTCAACAACATTTCCTTGACAGATGAGCCGAGGACCCAAACATTTCGTGTTGGGTACATGAAGTATGTCGAAAAGAGCTGCAACTGGGTCGGCTCAGAATCGCACCATATCTTTCGCGGTGTTCCAAATTCGCGCAAAACAATTAATAATTTCGAACGTTCGCTCTACTTCAAATACGGATTAAAATCTGACATCTAGCTTTGTTCCAGCGCAACATGATCAAGCAAAGGACCAGACGACCGAAATCACTCCATCGTTGATGTAGTTCGAGTCGAGTGCGGCCATAGCTCCCTCCGAGAGGTCGATACCATTAGAACCCTGGCAGCCAGGGCACAAATCCTGGACGGTAACTTGGACAGTGTTGCCTTGGTCTAGGGAGAGAAGAATGCACTTGAGCATCAACTGAGAGGAGGAAAGATATACGCACACTGAACGTTAACGGTCTGTCCGCAGTGGGAGCCGCCATCCCAGGTGTCCTCCCCGAGAGCGACAATGAAATCGCTGTTTTGCAGGACGCTCCCGCACGCACCGGTTCCGCCATTGGGGTCGTAGTAGGTCGCTACGTGTGTGTAAATTGTTCGATGTTCACTGAGAGACAGGAAAATTTACCGAGGCCGGAACCCTGGCGGGCCTGTTGTAGTCCAGTGGTCAATAATGGCACTAGACGAAGGCAAAAATGTATACCTGAAGGGCCGGCGACGCAGAGACAACGCCAGCCAGCGCAGTGAAAAGAAGGGCAGAGAAAGTCTTGGAGAACATCGTTGAATAGCAGGAGTACTGGAGAATTCAGCTTGAGAAGGAACTGGGAGAATGCCTGGGTTTTATACCGCAAAATTGTCCGGCGGAAAGGGAGGTTTAGTGAGCTTTGAACATGGCGACCACAGCACCTCGCCGAAGAGAAAGGACAGAGTTGTCCGCATGTGGCAAGTGCTCGAAACAATTATATGAAGGGTCAAAGTATATTTTTATCGAGGCTTTGAAGTTGCGGGGTTGCGAGAACTCTCCGAATTCAGACAAGCTCAGGGAGGGAATTCAATCGACGAAATTCTGCAAGCAGCGTTGATGCGCCTGAAAGATTGAACCGTTGCAGTTCCACAAGTCGGAAGGCATGGACGCAACGCGCACGCCAAGTTGCCATGTTCGGCCAACATTCGGCGAGGGCTCCACCTCGGATATGGGTTTCGAGATGGATGCCGAACGACCCGACAGTTTTGTGGATGCCGTCGTCGAGCGCTCGAAGGATCCACACCGGCGACCAAAAAAATGGTATTAGACAGTTGAAACTTCCATCCGGCGGGGACGGGCGTCAAAAAGTGGAGTTTCGTGCCGAAAAATTAATTGATGCGTTGCGCTTGTGAATATCCGGACTGGAATTGGACAAGTCCACCGGATTCCGATATTCCCCGTATGCACACACAAAAATGAGCGACAAGCTCCAACATATTAGTTTCAACACAGCTTGTTCCTGGCTTGCTAGCTGTTCAGCTTGAGCATATACAGGAAAAACCTGGGTGTGACAGTCGCAGTTAGAACTATTGGTTGAGCGACGGTGAGGCATCCATATCAAGGCATCCATATATCTCCACTGAGGCTGGTGCAGGCAACGCAACGAAATGGGGATTCCGAGGACGGGCGGGAAATTTAGAAGGGATGACAGAATTAGGAAAACCTTTGAGAAGGCAAGAAAACATAAGTCTGCGCCAAAGTTAGGAACACAGCGAACTAGGTATCAGGAGACATCATCGCGTCACGTCGCATAGAAGGCGCAGCGGCGAAGATCCCGAGAGCCTGTTGAGTAGGTGGACGTGAATGTGGAGAGTGTGATGCGCGTAAATGTCGGACACACCCAGCGAACAAACTGCATGCGCAGCACCGTGACGGAAAAATCGGAGCGCGAGAGACAACGTACATCGCTTTCGGCTTGCAAATAGGGTGGGATCGAATCGCATTCAAGTTGGATCAAAGATGGCGTACAATTGTCGGCGGGCCAGCGGCGAGGAACAACGCGGCTGCGAACATTGGGTTGCGACTGCAGAAGAGGAGTGTTCGGCGCGTTCCATGCAGTCATCCACGCTTGATCCACGCGCTCCGATCGATCAAACTCGCTCGCTTCCGCTTCGGCGGCTTTCGGATCAAACCCGGATCTGCTCTTCTCCTCCTCGCTCATGCACTGATACTGGTTCTGGCCTCGCCAGCACTCTCTCTTGCTTTGGACTGCTGAAAATAACTTCTCAAGTACTCCTAAATGCTCCAAGAAGGGAACGATATCGCAAACTACCACGGCGGCCGCGTTCGAATGAGATATGCAACAGATATGACGACTCGATCTTTGAAAGCCTCGTACTTCCTCCGAGCGCAAGCGGTTGAATTCTTGGGCTTTCATCACCTTGAACTTGAATCATGTGTGTCTATCCTCATGATTCCGAATATTGCTGGCCACGAACTGGACGCTTCTTCACCTTCTCATTCCCGTCCTCCCCTTCTTTCAGGCCGCAAGCTACTTTCAGGGGCGTAGACGATAATATGGTAGGGTACGTCCGCTGCCCGGATCCGCCTATAAGTCTATATACTATTCACAGCACGGTGGCACCGTCCACCCCATTCAAGGCCCTCTCCGTATCAAGTGACCGTTGGGGCTTGTGCCGAATAAAGACCTCACGTCATCAGTGTGGGTATATATAGCAACTTCCCCACGAACCCTTCGATTCATGCCTATATTCAGGCCCGCCAACTTTCGGTCGTCCTCTTCTGTACTCATTCTTCCGCCGCGGATACCCGCCGGACGACATACCGTGTCGTACTCCAGGCAGGAGCGTCCGATGCCGCAACAGTGACGCGCAATCCTCAAAACCGAGTCTGGTTAGACCCGCTGGAGTCTAATAATACTTTGTACGTGGGTTTCTGAACGGGGGGGCATCAATCTGAGCGGCGTATTAGAGCGCACATTGGTTTTGGCACGAACGCGTCGTGGGGAAACAAAAATTGCATCCGTGACGGCGGCCTGTGAGCCATCCAATGCCATCACTAGTATCGAGATTACACCATCGCTTCGGCCAACCATGGGGTATCGGAGAAGCGACTCGCGAGAGGATGCCATTGACATGGATGCCAGGGGCAGGGAAAGCGCACACTTACTACTCCAGAGGTGAGTACTCTTCCCACCAACTTCCCAAAACATTTAAGAGACATTGAGGTGGATTCATGCAACTCTCAACACCCATTATGATGTGGCTAGTCAATTTCCTGGTTCTCCTGGAGTTTGCTGGATGTGGTATCGCCACACTTCCGATCCAGCTAGTTTTCCAGACGCCAACAGGACAGTCCCTCGAGAACCTTGCCGTTCGGCTGTCTTCCAAGCTGCTGATCACTTCCGCTGTGTCCCCCACGCTGTTCACTCTCGATCCCGCGGCGGCGAACCCAACCTTGGATGAGGTGGTGACCTTCCCCAACGCCAACAGCCTCACCGGGATCGCAGAGTATCGGCCAGATGTCTATGCTGTCGCCGTCTCTGAGCGCCTCGCCAATGTGACTGACATGGACGCACCGGGGAGTGTCGTCATCTGGAGCGTTGACTTCACCTCCGGCGGCACCCCGACGGCGCGGCCCGCCGCGCGCATTCCGCAGAGCGAGCTGCTGAACGGGCTCTCCACCGTTCCCGGCAACCCCGACCTCGTGCTTGGCGCGGACTCGGTCCTGGGCCTGGCCTTTGAAGTCAATGTGCGCACCGGCGCCGTGCGCGTCCTGATCCAGGACGCAGCGATGACTCGGATTGGGCCGAACGGCACTGCGTCCGCACTAGGCATCAATGGACTGTACAAGGAAAGCAGCCATATTGCAATGTGGCAGGCCGTTATCCTATGCCACATTGCAATATGCAGGGTCCCTGGCCCTGTGGCCAACTATAGCGACATTGCAATGTGGCCATGGTTGAAATTAAATAAAAGTTGCACAGAGTGGGATTCGAACCCAAAAAGCATTGAATGATGGTATCAAACATAGAGAGCCAATACCACTGTACTAACTGAGACATACTATGACCACAAATTGATATGACTATATGAGGTGTAGATCAATGATGGAATTAGCTTTATAGTGGGCCACACAGAAGTTAGGGGTTTGGGTTGGTTAGGGTTTAGTGGTCAAGGGTTTGGGGTTAAGGGTTTGGGTCCAGGAACATTGTTTTCTCTGGTTAGGGGTTTTGGGTTAGTTAGGGGTTTGGGTTGGTTAAGGTTTGGGTGGTTAGGAGGTTAAGGGTTTGGGTTCAAACAAAGAAAAATAAACAATAAGCTAAACAAACAAATTTCGAAGACCCAGGGCAGCTTGCCTGCCCTGGGTCTCGGTATTAGCAGTCCTGGGTAGGGTAAGGCTTGCCTTACCCTAGCCAGGAAACAAAAACTTGTATATATAGCTTGCTTGGTCTAATGGTTATATTTCATCTCAAATTGATGTATGAACTCTGGAGGTCCTGGGTTCAATTCAGCCTTTTGCCATTCTTTTGGCTGCAGCCAATTCACTCATTCATGGCCACATTGCAATATGGGCATATTGACCAGATGGCCACTGGCCCTCCATATTGCAATGTGGCATAGGATAGCGGCCTGCCACATTGCAATACAGGTACAGTCTCTACATGTGGACTGCATGTTCGCGACGGCCTGCTTTATTTCACGAATAGCCAGCGTGAGACTTTCTCACGCGTGCCGCTCGGCGGCGGCACAGTTGAGCTGCTCGGGTCTGGGGAATTCGACGATTTCACCTTCGACAGCGAGGGGCGGGCGTGGGTGGCTACAAATCCTGGAGCCTTGACGCTGTTTACTCAGCTTAAGAATGGCACGTGGGAGGAGGAGATTGTCGTGGACACAGTACTCAATGGGCCGAGTTCAGCGGCGTTTGGGCGGGACGGAGCGCGGGAGACAAAAACTCTGTACATGACGACGAGAGCGGGGCAGCTCGTCGCTGTGGACACCAGCGGTGGCGATCCGTGAGACCCATTTACTACAGCTATTAGTATGAACACTTGTGGATACTCGTTGTTTTGGTTCGCACGACATTTAACTTGTACCTCGCTGGTTCAGAAAATTCTACGATGATATTGGAATACACACACCGGAATCTTTCCATCAACCTGTACGGCGTCATCGCAGGCCCAGAATCACTGTTCGATAGACTCTGCACCACGTATGCGCCCACCCTTGAGCTCCTCGAGGTCGAGTTCAGTCACCCATTTGTACCGGGCACATCACAATCAACGTAGCAATCCAGCTCAAGCCAGATTCGGTTTCTAGGACTATGAATCCTTCGGTTTGTGATCCACATTTTAATATATACAGTTGCTGAACGTGGATTCCAACCGATCACCATTGAAAGTACGATTTATTGGGCGGCAGTGGTCCTGGAACCTTGCCCGACGAAGCTCACTCCTCGTCTCATCGACTGCGATCGATGCCATATCAGGTAAGTTATATTCTACTTCGAGATCTTTGTACAGTCACTCCACCGTCATGTCGTCTTCCCAATTCTCGTCCTCCATGATCCCATGCTTTTTCAACGCGGGCGCTCATGCGTGCCAGAGCAACCCGCATCTGCACTCCCTTCCCTGTCTATCCGTTGTCTCCATCGCTCTGCTGCGTCCGGTTCCTTTTGATAACCAATTGAAATAACCTGGCTCTCCTCTACCTCTGGAAAATGAGTTGGAAATAATCAACCTAGCCGCAATGCAATCTTACCCTCCATACCACTCTCCAACCATTTGTCCCACGCTCGAGACTGCTTAAGCGTATGTTTCTTCCCCGTGATGTCGTGTGGAACTTGGCCTTGTGGAACGAACATCAGAGAACACAACAGAATCGAGGAGTGCCAAGTTACCCCGATGCTTCCCCGCAAGCGCACCTGCAACGAGCGAAAACACAGTCCACAACACCGAAAGCATGGCGAATGTTGAAACGAATACGCTGGTTACAGCGGAGCCAATGGGCTTGAGCCGTGCGACGGATCGGAGGTACTCCAAGCTTGGAACCCGGGTATTATTCTGGTAGAACTCCGCGTTCTGTAGCCACTGCGCCATCAATGTTGCATTGGACGTCAAATCCCTGGCCCGGATGGCGGACCCTCCGAAACCCACGTCCTCACCCACGTCCAAAATAGTGCGGTTGAACATTTCCGGCGAGTTGTATATTTGATTGTCCAGAATTACTCCAAGATCGAGGCGGACAAGGTGATAGAGGGCTTGGATTACGTTCCCATATGCGGTGTTGACACTGGAGGTGACAGATATATTCCTGAAAATTATTGATAGTAGCTCGAAAATCTCTATGGGTGGGGTGAGCGGCGGTGGGCCAATCGCAATATCTCCCGATTCAGAACTAAAAGTGACTGGTTGGGCGTCGACAATTACGAAATTGGGAGGGTTCGAAGAACAAGATGATTCGAGTAGAGATGTACCACTTTCGAGCGGGCCGCCAGCCCGAACTGCATCACAGTCACAGCATGGATGAACAGTAAAGCTGAGATGAACCTGCGTGACATTCTGTTGAGTTGCGATGGTGTCTGATCCACTCCTAAGACAATCCTTGTCAGCAAACTTTCAGTACGGTAGAAATCGAAACAAATATGTTACCATGTCCCGAATCCCTGTACAGGATGGAATGTACTTGTGAGAGTGTTGAAAGAATGATCGAAATGTGTCTCACAAGGTCATTGCTGATCAAAGACGGTATATCTCGAATGGATATCGCTCCAATCGAAAAAAATACATCTGAATTGGAAAAGAAAATTTCGCTATTCGATGGGAAACCAGCCCAAGATAAATAAAAGAGGCCCGGGACGTAACACGCGACGGTCCCCTGTGGGTGCGGTTGAAACATGTATGACATGGGATTGGGCCTCTTCGAGGCAGACGGCTGAACCTTTGGCAGATGGGTAGTTTATAAATGATGATTTATTTTCACCCCGGTCAAGTTGAAAATCCATTGATTTAGGTTTCAAGTCAACCAGATTCAACCACTGATTGAGATATCGATTCTCCGCTTAAAAATGTCAGAAAATTCAGGTTGTTGTCCATCCATGAAGATTCTATCTGAGCTGGCAGAATATTTGGGTAAAAGAAACACTGGTACTTACAGTGACGTTGTATGGAATTCAATCTCATCCGAGCCAAAGAAAAGAGCGGCGAAAGAATAAGTACTTACTGATTTATCCAAGCTCAAGTCCAGTGATTCGTAAACAGTTGCATGTTCAACCTCGCTGTCATAAAATTCATCCAGACCTGCACTGAGTGAAGCTCTGAAAATAGGCTAGAGCTCTGTGGTCTTGAATCTTACGCCATTTTTCTGTGGATCACGAATTTCAGTTTGTTCGTTTGCCACACGCTGATTTCGGCAGCAGTTGCCGCGGCCGGAGCGTTGTCGGAGACACGTGTTTGACCACTAAAAACGAATGACACATCAGGGGAACAGGATTCCGATGCTAATAAATTGGGAACTTCATGCAAAACACCAAGAAATCGCTAAAAGAAAGAGAATTAAAGGCAAATGCTCTACAACTCGCCATTTTTCTTGAAAATGTACCCATTGCGCTGTTTCTGCAAAATGACAAATCTTGTATGACGAAAATCTTTGTTTGTCCTTGTAGCAAAACAGCTCACAATCAATCGAAGTGCTCCCTCCGGTAAGTAGCTAAACCTAAAGGTTCAGCCAATGATGTGGAATAATCATCGCTCACGTCAACTTGTACCTCCGGCTGCCACCCAAACCCGGGCTCCTTGGTCAATAGTAATTGAATTGTGATATTTGCCTGTAGAGAGAGTTGAGAAGGCAGTGTGTTCGACAAAAGAAACGGACAGACTTACGACACCACAGCTTTCGGAGAGTGGATTGTTGTAGTATGAGAATGCCGACACTGGCTTGCTTGTATCCATATCATCAAATGCTCGAGCAACGGTATACTCGAAAACATAATCATCCAGTGCGATCGTATCTCCGACGTTCAGAAGCTGCGGCGTGAAGCTGTCCGTTGGATTTTGGAGAATCGAGGGGACGAGATTGCCCAGCAACACACTCGGAAGCGTCTCGTTGGGCCGATATGTAAACTCTTGAATGATGTTGTACGCGGAGAGTGGAACTAGATGGTGTGTGGTGAGACTCGGTCGTATGCATGAGTTCACGGACACCAACTATTCAAGACGGCAAGGAAAGGGGAGATGAGAAAGAATGCGCACAGCACTACCGGGGTGGTCCATCTCCACGGATATGCTATTGAATGTTATCAACGAAGTGGCATATAAGAAGACGCTGGGCGACGCACGATGCTCCTCACTGTATCCCAGTCGATAGGATTTAATTTTTTTTGAAAATTGAGGCCATACTCATGGAAGATTGGGAAGAAAAAGAAATGCGACGACAAGAATTCCCGGAAGCGGGAGATGATCAAAGTGTCCTGGGAACGGCCTACATTCGACGTAGGCTCGGATATCTGCAATACCGAGGTCGTGAGAGTGCACTGCCAGCAGCTGCTACACAGCAGCAGGAGGGTCGGCTTTATATTAAAAAAATAATCAAAAATAAGTTTTTATAAACAATTCAATAGGTTTCAGAGGATGGGAGACATCCGCGACATTGAAAACCAAGATCAACCGCGTAGATTGATGCACAGACACATAGCTTCCAGGGCTGGTGACAGCGATGAAGGGAAACGGAATTGAATTGCCTACGTGGGAACGCGGCTTTTCCAAACAGCGCGCAACAAGACATAGCGCAACAGGACATAGCGTACAAGGCAACCATCTGACAATGGGAGACGGAAAACTTGACGGTCGTAAGAGAACATCGAAGAGATGAAGAAGTATATTCATTCATTGCTCACGAATTAATCGTGCCCTTGAGCTTATGTAGACAAATTCAACCTGTTCGTCCTATCTTTGTTTCCGTCTGATATCATTAGCTATACTTTCTAGAAGCGTGATCTTCATTTAGTACAGCAGAGTACAGCCATGTTTGCGCGATCTGCACGGAATGATCAGGGTGAGATGGGAGGGATCGGACGAAGGACGGGACCTACACGGCTGCGGCGTGGCACCATAAGGACCCATCGCGTAACTTGAATTTTGCCACAGAATCACTGCCCTTCTCCTCCGAGCTATGGCGAAGTCTTCGAGTCCGGCGAGCATTAAATAGCGCTCCGGCTCCCCCTCGCAAATACGAAGCGTGATGTCGAAAACGACGCCCAATATCACCAGAGAACGTACGACGTGAGATACCAAGGAAGAGGAAGCCTTGCATGGTGGTGTGCAGCCAGTATTGAAGGGAAAAGAGCGCAGAGTGGGTGTCATATTTGGATAACCACAACACCGGACGGCTGGGGGCATCTTTGCTGATCTTACAAGTAGTAGTGGCTTGGAGGGAGTAAATGAGGAAGAAATCAAAATGAAATTTCGAAGTAATATTGATACGCACCTTCTGCGAAATTATCGCGTCATTTGCGTGCGTCTTGAAGCGCGCTTGCCGTATCGCATGAGTCTCCTCGGGGCACACTTGATGGATGTCAAGAAGGTATCAAACGAGAGGACGAAACGACGCCGAGCATACAAGCCGCATTCGCCAAGAAAGCGGATGCGGCTTGTCCGTTACTCTGTTATAGGCGCAAAGATAACGCGACGAACGGCACATGGGGAGACAAGGAGCAGGAAGCTTGAGAGTACATCTTCGGGGTAAGTGCTAGGCATATAAGTGGCGAGTTTCGTATACAGGACAAGCCATCACAGTGATGAGAGGCTGAGGATCGAGCAATGCATGAAAAGAGGAAGAAAGACCAAGTACACTAAGTGCCCTTGCGGAGGAGGATGGGGTGTTGATTTTGAGAGCAGTTGTGCGGACCATCCAAATGGTGGCCGGTGATTCAGGGACGACTTGAAGACCTCGCAGGGGTGGGTGTGCGGCGCTCGAAACGCCGGCGTGAAGACTGTAGCACGCCAGTGTCGATGAGGCGTCGAGTGCTTCTTCGCGCACCGTGGCCGTGCAGAGGGCAGATATAGGTGGACCACAGTATCGACATTGAGGACCGTCCAATATGCCTGGTCGCGGACCTGGGCTTGCGCGGCATGGGCGGATGAAAAGACAGGGCAGTGCACAGCCTGGTGATTTGATCCGTACTCGGAATCTTTCGGGTGATGATCCGCTCGATCAAATGTGACTTTTTGCCAAGCTTGACTCATATCCGTATCGGTGGGTGCCGGCAGCGTTCAAAATTGCATGCGGGGGACTTCTGTTCGTTTAGTCACAAAGGGATAAAACCAGGGCACACGAAGCGGCCCCACTTTGGTTGAGGAGGTCGCCCACAGCTGATAGCCTGAGGTAGAAAGCAGCCCGTCGTTAATCTGGCGCCGAGGGTTGCGAAAAGCAGCCGCCGTCGCGCCGTAGGAGTCGGCATTATCGATTGTTTGATGGCTGACGTGTAGTAATATCGGCAGGTATATGGGTCGCTGATGGGATAGGCGGAGAATGAGTGGAGATTCCAAAGCTTCGGACGTACGGACGGGTGAAGAGGGTCACTGTCCCTGTATAACTGTTATCCTTCCATTGTTCCAATATCCTTCGTTGGCGCCAGGCTTCGACGGCATATAGTACTAGTGCCAGTTTTGATTGCTGAGCTCAATTCCAATGAGTATCCTAGTATCAGACGCGACTCGGAGCGAGAAAGAAAGACAAAATAATGACAGTCCAAGGATGTGCTATTGGCAAGTGGGAGTTGGTACCTTTCGGGTCGACGCGTACATACTTTTGCCGCAATATTGGGCAACGAAATTCGCGCTCGAGGTGGGGGGATGTACGTGATAAAGGAAAGGCTTATGCGGGAACTCTCGATCGGCGATGATGCACCAAAGAGATGCCGGCTCTTTCCGGCTTCGGAGTAACAAATGGAGATCGCTGGAGTTACACCGGTAGCGGCCTTTCAACGTTTTAAAATGTTTGTGAATTGACTGATGAACGTGTTCTCCAACGAGCTTTACGATAAGTCCAGACCTCACTGCTGCTCAGAGTGATTGCAATCCGTGCAAACTGAGGAAGTATCGTCCCCGACTTCGAGTTTGTTTTATTATTTCATACAGGCATTCCATCCTCACAAATCTCGTCCTCCACGAGACCATGCTTTGTCAACGCGACGGCAAGGCGTGCTAGGGCCGCCTGTATTGCTTGAATATCGTTCCGCATGTATGCCTCATTCCGGTCCATTCTGTGCCTCAAGCGCTCGACTGGATCCAGTTTCCTTTGATCGCCGAGGAGAATAACCTCGCTGTCATCCAGCTCTGTGTCGTAAAATGCGACAGAGCGAATTCAATCTCAATACACTGTATTCGTACCTTCTGTCCCGCTCTCCAACAATTTATCTTCTCTCTCTCAAGCTTCTCCAGCGTATGTTTCTTCCTCAGGGCGTCGTTGGGAACTTCACCTTGGAAAAGAGCATCAATGAACCCAAGGGGGTCGAGGAATGCCAACTTGCCACTACGCTTCCTTGCAAGTGCCCCCGCGACCAGCGAAAACACCGTCTACATTACCGAAAGCATGGCAAACGTGGAAACAAAGACGTTGGTCGCAGCGGGGCCCAGAGGCTTGAGATGTGGGACGGTTCGAAAGTACTCCAGGCGAGGAACCCGTTCGTTGCTCTGGTAGTACTCCACGTCCTGCCGCCACTGGGCCGTCAATGTCGCCTTGGACGTCGCCTCCCTGGTCTCGTCTGTCAAGCTTCCAAATTTCCCAGCGATTATCGTCCGGTTGAGCGTCTTCGGAGAGTTTTATATCTGGTTTTCCACGATTACTCCAAGATCCATGCGCACAAGATGGTACAGTGTCTGGATTAGATTTCCGTATACTCTATAGTGCCGAGATTAGTTTGCCGAGCCCACTTTGCGCTAGTAAGTCAGTGATCTCCATGGGTAGAGGGCCTAGAAAAAATTGGAGAATTCCAGCATCAATCACTACGAAAAATAGGGGGTTCGAGAAACAGGGTGACTCGAGTAGAGGTGCGCCACTTTCGAGAGCGCTGCCCGCCAGAACCGCATCGGATTCGCAGCACGGATGAACAGTAAAGCTGAGAGTAGCCTGAGTTGTGCTTATCTGAGCTAGTCTCAATGATCTCTGGGACACTTCTGATGCACTGGTTGTCAGCAAAGAATTAATCCAGAAATTAAGATGTTTTACCACATGAAAATTTGTGCCTTTACGGGATGAGATGCTATTGTGAGTGTTGAATGCGCCACAACATGAGCCATGGCTCACAAGCTCGTAAGTCATCAAAGACGGCATGATTGGGACGGACATGCCATTTCTATGGATATGCTAATCGGAGAATGGCGTCGATAAAGCTGAACTGAAAGAGGAACCGAGGACGCACGACGCTCTTTGGCGTATTCGAGTCGAAGGCATTTAATCTCGTTGAAAATTTGCTTTATGAAGGTCCAGTGCAGGGAAGAGGTGAGACGGGACAACTCTACTTTCATATAAGCGGGAAGACATCACAGTATCCAGGGAACGGATGAAATTCGAAAAACCTGAAAAGCTAATTGCGGATCCAAGAGAGCGGTGTGGGAGGCCACCGTGAACGGGACCAAACGAACTGATTAAGTTGAAGGTAGCCATCTATTACGATGCCACAAATCAGGAGCTACGAGTACGGAGATGACATATTGGGCACGAACTTACATATACATCCAGGATACCGCTTCTAAAACATCGCCTCGGCTGACAGAAAGAAAAAAGGATCTGATTTATATTTGTACTCATCAGAACCGTGAAGAAAGAGCAAACGAGAGTGAATTGGGACGAGACCGTCCCTGTGACACCTTAGTATGGCATGCTGATATATCAGCTGCCTCTAGTAAGCGTAGAGCCATGATATATCAAAACCGCTAACTTAGAGGTGGGTCTGATATATCAGAGCAGAGTGCTGTCTGCCCACATTATCATATTGGCATGTGCGGTCCACGCCGTGCTCCACGACCATCACAAGGACTCTAAATTTGGACACCATCCATCAAAACAGCTGAACGTCGCCATCAAATGCGATCAAACGTCGTCGACACTGTCAGCGACGACGACAACAAAATGTGCGCCAAAAATCACGGAAAAATTTGGATATATAGCACACAGATATTAGATACAAATTGAAAACAGTGAAGATAATCAGTGCAGAATTACGGCGTAAATTGAGGCTTTTAATAAAATTATGCCCTGGCGAAAATTGGTCTGCCCTGCTGCCAACCCTTGGGCAAAAAAATGGCAAGAAAAGCCTAGATACACCCACATACGACGTGCAGTGCTCTCGGATGCACTGCCGCAGCCGCGCCGCACGCGCTTGAAAGCTCGGGGCACCCAGTACATCTATGAGCATGGTCCCGACGCCACCGCACCCTCTGTAGCCACCATCCGGGTCAGCGAAGCGTTGCAGCGGGCAGTTACGACACCCCACCACACCATCCAAAGCCCTCTGGCTCCCCCGCTGCGCGTTGAGCCAGTCATCACTGCCCCCGCACCCGAATACGACGGTTCGCAACGGCAAACCGAGCCGCTCGCCAACATCCCCTGTCTTCCTGCGGACGTATGCGCACAAACTCTGCACCCAGCGGCACCAGCAGCCGCTGTAGCCCGACCAGCATTGTGTGCATCGAAATATTGGTGGTAACGATGTCAGAAGGGGGCTGAGAGGTGCATCACATCGCATCCGCTGCGCTCAAAACGTCGCTGTCAACTGCATCCGACCGCCTGGCGGTGCGCACGACTCGCTGCGTAGCCTGGGTGCTGACACATCCAGTGGACACCCAGTGGTACCCACCAAGACAAGCTCCATCGGAGGCCCCAGGGTGAACTTGCAGCCAGAGATATCAATCTTGGCGAAAGCATGCAGAGCAAGTTGTCTGCTTATTTAAACATGCCGAAAAGGCGGGTAGCAGAGTTTATGAACCCATAGAACGAGATGGTGGTTCAATTGTACGGTCAGATAGCATAGAGAAGATACTTTGAGGAAGGTGGTCGTAGGTGAGAAGAGCAGCCGTCACATTGGTCACGTCGGGTAACGGTGCCGAATCGCTCGGAGACATGTCCGAAAAGGCGACTAACATAATATTCATGCTCACTTCCGGCATTCACCTAGTTTTCGACAATTTGGAATGGAGGGATTCGTTGTTAATGACCAGCCCAACCGGAGAGTGTCAAATGTTAAAGGAATTAATCAAACTATGCACCTATAGCACCGAAATTGTTCTGACGGGCACCTGATGGGCGCTTATGGTGGCCGCAGCCCCAAAATTGTCTTCAATATCCTGAACCAGGCGCCACATCCATCCTGGTGAGTAACACAGTGGTTTTTTGCGGAAATAAAATAGATACTCATCACATATCCTCCGTCCAAATGGGAGAATGAGATTGATTTCGCGAACTAATTTGTACCGCGAACCGAATGACTGGCCGTTTTGCGCATTGCATGTTTTTCTCGAAGCTGTTTCAGTTATCGAGTATCAAGAGGAAGTATCTGAAGTACTTGAGGAGCCGGAAACCATTTGTATATTATGTGTCCCGATGCGAAAGCAAAGCATGTTTCGCGAACTGAATTCTGTCGCAAACATCTCGATTCGTTGGTTTTTGTATTATATCTCTCCTCTGGTGCTCTCCCAGCTGCTGTAGAATGGAGAATAAATGGCTGGGGCATTGTTGAATGCAGGAACGAATTGCTGACCTCGCAGGTAGCGGTTGAAGTTGAATAATGCGAGGTGGTTTGAAGAGATCCTGATATGTGCTGGTTAGTTTGATATGGATACAACTTCTAATATCAGTTCGCGAGCTAAAAAACTGATGATTTTATTCCTAGCTCCATCCGCAAGTGCTCTAAATTCCTGGAAAAATCAAGAATGTGCTATTTGGATGCAAAAGAGTAACCTGAATCACTATTGCATTGTCTGGAGGTGTAGGTCAAAACTCGTGAATAGTCAGTTCGCGACCCAAATCAGTTCGTGATGGTCATCCAAACCCAACACTTTGGCACACTGACCACCGGCAGAAATTTCGGCGAGAATTCCCAGTTCAAGGTCATTCTCGTCTTCCTGCCACCACGGATGGTGGAAGCAAATGGCATTGCAAAGAGCTAAAGGAAAACACGCAAGCCAGAGCGATACCTGGAAGAGGAGATTCAACGGCATTTCGGACGAGTGTTTCTTGAGCAAATGGAACTCAAAAAGCAACGGGTCAAATTCAGAGCAAGGACAAAACTCGTGCTATCAGCTCGCGAGATGTGAAAATCAAAGTAGCGCAGTCACCCGACAGTTTGTGGACGAATGTTGGCTGCTGCTGATTATCTTTATTCTCGTGTGTTCAATCAAATGAGGGAAAAAACGAGATGTAAACAGGTCATACAAGTCAAAATGCGCGGGTCAGAAGCTCGTGATGCAAAGCGGAAGACAATGTTAGCTTCTTAGGTGAATGGACGACAAACACGAATCATATTGCTATGAGATACATCCCTTGACAGGTACGGTATGCAGAAGGAAGGAAGAAGGGAGGAAGCAGCGAGTGCGACCATGAGCGAACAGGAACCCAGCAGAATAAAGCAACGGACCGAGTGCGTTGAGGGGAGGAGAGTAGCAGTAAGTGTGGTTCTCGGGTAAGGAAGCCGGACACCCGGAATTGCGGTGGCGAGGGTGTGGATAGGCAGCAAGCACCACTACGTCGATGCAGTTAGAATGCGCGAGGCAAACCGAGATGCGTGCCGGATGTGCATCAAGTAACGAGAGTGAATACAGAGCATTGCGGCACCCGGATTCAGTCGAGCGAACTAAAAGCGCCGGGGCGCATGCGGATGCAACGGCATGCACAAGTACCAGTGGAGAGCGTGGAGAAAGAGACTGCACAGGGATTTCAATTGGAGCGGAGGAATTGGGCGGCAAGCGGGCAACCAAATGGGGCGTGTGGGCAGACCGGCGCGTGGCAACACACGCCGTGTAGATGTGGTGCGAATGAAAGACCTGTGGCAGCAAGCTGTGACTACCAGGAGCGGGCCCATGCTGCGAGAGCATAATGCAGGGCAATAAATATTCTGCATGCCCGTAGAACGGCGCGCCGGGGGTGGAACGAACAGCGGGGCGTATACGAAGGTCATGCATCCCACAATGCAATAATGTGGCCTGGTGTTAATCTAATGTCGGAGCCATAGGAGGTCCGGTGGCGCCGAGAAGCGGAAAAGAATAGCGCGGATGTCGCGATCGATTGCGAGAGCAATATTGGGTTTGGAAGAATACCAAACATGGAAGTCACAAAGCGGATCGAGATGAGTGTCGGCGTCGAATTTCAGAATGCTCAAGGCCCAACAGCAGCTTTTATCAAGAATGTTTCCTGGAGATGCAGGCTGATGTAGCAACAATACCGGACCATGGGGAAGGATTCAGAGCGCAGGGAGCCAACGAATATGTTTGGAGGACCAATATTAACGGTCTGTCAAAGAGTGAGAGCCAGCAGAGTACCAGGAGTGAAGTGGCAGCAGGCGGAGGGAGGAGGGATGGAACGTGATGTGATTATAACATGAGCAAACAACTCGACCCATTTGGATGCGCCATCAATCGAGGCGCCCGGGCGGGCCAACGGTGGGCGCGGAAATCGGGGAGAGCGCGGTACGTGAGCAAAATGAAGGTGATTTGATATATCAGCCTCACCGCTAACCTAGAGTTTCTGATATATCACCACCGTCCGCTGGTCAGCGGACATCTGATATATCAGATCCCCATATACGGCTGCCTGTGAGGAGACGTGATGTAAAGACAACGATACAAAAAGTCCGGGGAGGGGAGGCGCACAGTTATGGCGGTCCAAATGCACATTTACTAATTCGCGAAACATTTTGATGTTCCGCGACATAAATAGCCATCCCCGCGAAAAAGACAGTCGGTTAGGGGTTAGGAAATAAGAGAACCTCGGAGTATCGATTTGTATGAGGAAGCTCGGAAGCGTCGGGATGCGTTCGAGCGAAGGGTGACGCCGAGTGAATGGTGCGCATCAAGCGCAGCGGGCGCAGGTGAGGAGGGAGTGCAGACAGAGAGGGGAATACGAAGAAATGACGAATTCGAATTTTGATGCCAGTGAAGGGATGCGCAGGGATGTGGTGAAAGATATGAAGAAAGACAAGACGGAGCGGTCGAGGGGAGCTAAATGGCGCAGAAGGGGTGCACTATAGTTGCCGAGCAAGTGAAGGGTCAGCTGACTAGCCAGCAAATGGGGTGGAGGGCGTAGGCATTCCATGCGTTCCAATCTTGAATTTGAGTCCTCGAAAGCGCCTCTGAATCAACCAGTAACTCGAAAATGAATGAAATTGAAAGGCGATATTGACACATACTCTCTGCCATATCATCCCGTCACTCGCATTGCGCTGCGGCATTTTCAGGAAATTTCCGCACTCAACGATAAATAACAGGATGAGTGGCGAGGACTGGAAAGGTAAAGGACAAAGAGCATACACGAGGTCATGAGTATGCGAGAACTGCGACGCACTGTTTGCATCCTGAAAAGCAACGGGCGTTCTCCACAAAACTACCGGGCTCATACTACAGCCGGGGATGTTGGGCATGTGGGCAAGGCATGGAGATTGGGGTGTGGAATTTGGAGGGAGTCGTGAGCGAGCAGAACAGCGTATGATTCGGGAATTATTTGAGGATGCGACGTGGCAGTCTACGCAACGCCGACGTCCAGCAATTCGAAGACTCCATTGGGACTGCAAGCGTCGAAGGCGCTGGAAGGCTGGAACGATGAGTGCGCCGTAGCGGCGGTCGCGCGCAGTTTCTGGAGAGCTGAGGGCACGAGAGTAGCGTGGACAGATGTGGCGTCCCCGGGGCGGTGGAGACATTGCAAAGCGGACGCGCCTCGAGCTTGAGGTATGGTAGCCGTTGAGAGCAGGTTTCGGAGCCGACGTATTTTTCTGTCATCGCCGAAATGATCCGATCGTCTTCGGCTCCTTTCTTCCCCCACCACCACTTCTGCCGCCTGGGTCCAGCGCCCTCATTTCTGAATTTTTCATTTGTCAATGAACGTTCTCCGCAACATCCACCGCGCTGGCTGGCATCGCGATAGCTCTCGATGCTCTCAAGATCTCCATTTGTGCTTGATATGATGTCGTAAGGCACAACGTTGCCCGATCAGTATTCATCTCTGATACATAGCGGAAAGTGGAGCAAAGTGAGATCATGCTAGCAGGCAAATACCTATCAAAAGATTGATGCGGGCCTTAAGATGAAAAATTGAACCAATTGAACCCAGTGACCGAAGCAGCCTTAACAGACCAACTCCGCTTTGCGTCAAGCATCAAGAATGCAAAGATTGATTCAATGTATTATTCAATATGCGTCACGGCGTGTACATAGTCGAGCTATTGCTATCCACCGTGGTCAGAGTCAGCTCTGTCTTCATCGTCTCTGTCTTCGCATCCACCCCGGGCTTCCTCCAGAACATCCACACGCGGACAATATCCTGCAAGTCATAAATCAATCAATATCATTGACCCGGGCCGGTATTTTTTTGAAAAAAATAACGGCGAACACGATGTATACGTACCGCTTGAGAGCCAAAGATCAGCGCAGCGGCAGCCGGCACTAGGAGCTTTCTAGCAAGCGAACGAAGAGGAATAAACTGAACGTACTGGATGCCAAAAGTAGATTATACGGCGGCCAGACGCTGTTCAAGAGAGCCGGATTGTACGTCAGGAAGCTGAGTCTGCAACAGGGAGAGGTGACTGGTGAGCGTCGTTGCAAGCTCTACAAAAGCAGAGACGGCGGGGAAGGAGACCAGGATACTCACACAAGTCCAATGACCGGCATAATGCCAAAAACCGAGATACGGATGATGATGCTGAGGGAAACCCCATTTCCGTCGCAGTCGCGGCGTTGAAGGGAGCGGAAGGCGCGCCAGTTCCGACATAGCAGGACCACAATCAGCGCTGTATGTCATGGCGTATCAGTATGACAACCATAATCATGATATCATAACTGTCAAGTGGGGGCTAGTGTTCATACTCACCTTCAATCACAAGAATAGCGGAAGCGGCAAACAGCACGAGGCATGCACCAACAATAGCTCTATTCAATCGTGGGTCAGTCATAATTGCACTGCAGGCGTTTATGCTGTGAGGCCCACGGGGAGGCGATATTGATGTGGCAGTAGAAACCGCTCGGTTCAAGTTCCACAAAATCCGGGTTCGCGATCCCAAGCTAAGCTTGACTCAATTGCAGCTGAGACAAGAATGAGGAGGGCGTACGATGAAAGTCCACAGAAACATGAATAGATACAGAATTGGAGGGATGAAGAGAAACTATACCGGCGCAGTTGAGACGAACGAGGATTGGGGAGGAGAGAGGAGGCAAACGTAAACGCACCACAAATACAAATTCGGGGCGGACTTGTCCTCGCTTGAGTCCAGTGGATACATGAAGATACAGCTTGTGGAAAACGGAGTCAGTCAACAATCGATTACCACGGTGATCAAAATCCCAGTCTCACTTGTGAAATGAGTGATAAGGTACCGAACGCCGCACTGGAGGGCATTAATATTCATTCAGCCATTGTCTGTTCAAAACATCGGCAGTGCACTCACAAGGGGCGCGACGCATACATTAGTGCGGCATCCAGGGCACATGGCGCAAACGCCGGCGGTGGCTCCAACCCGGGCGTCTGGTGCCCGATAACGAGGAAGGGCGGGATGCACATGCCCATCCACGCTATTATGTAGCCGTACCACGTCGACACCCGCCTGACGTTCGGCGACAGCAGGGCAGTAAGGAATACGGCGGCAAGCGAGATGAAGCCGAAGCCCGAGAGAATATTGTATGCCATGATCCAGGCGGATAAAGAAGATGAAAAAGAAGGAGAGGGAGAAGAGACGGCTGCGTCTGGGGTTGGTATCGATTAGCGATGAAGCAAAACGGAGCGCGAACGGCTGGGAGCCTGAAATATGGACGCACCTCGACGTGCGTGAGCCAGAAATTCGAAAGATGCAACCATCGCTGGCGGCCGCAATCCCGCTGGGGGCAGAAGGGAAGGAGAGAAGGGAAAATCGTTCTGCGGACATCAGTGATAGAGAGCCCGTTTAAGTATCAAACGCCGTTCGTGCCCTGCACGGCCTTAGACCGGGGCGCCGCGCCGAGACGCCCAGAGATAAAAAAGGTTCAACATTGTTTGATTAAAACGCGGGACCTGTCTATGTCAGTTAGGTCTTCGATTGTCTATAAGGAGACAGAATCTATCCAGTGCGTGGGAAGCCGACGTCCAACGAGCTACGGAAGAAGACGTACCGTGGCTACCATCGCTGAACTATCAGCAACAGTCAAGAATGCGACATCGCGGCAGTACTTTGTTGATAGAGATCTTGATGGCCGTTTTGAAGCAATTTTCATATTGCGGAATTCGCCGACAGTCCAAAGGCCAAGAGGTCAAGAAGCGCCAGAGATCGATTATAAAAGGCGATCGGCGAAAAGTTCGGTGACCAAATTGACTTGCTGGATAACGCGGAGTTATGTGCGGTCTTGGTGTGGTCGAAGGAAGGAGCAATGACGTCACATACAGCGCACCGAGCTGTGGACCTGGTGCGTTTTTCAAAGGTTCCGTCTAGAGTCAAAATTCAAGGACCCGTCTATTTTCGGAAGGACCAATTTTTTGTCCAACTGCCTCCGACCGGCCTCAATCCCATTGACCTACGAACAGGGTCTACGAAAACGGAAAGCCTACTAAATCCACGTACGGAGCGCAATTGTGGATGGAGTCTCGCACGCATCGCCCCACCGCATTATGGTTCCACGATTATCGTATTCCATTCCGCCGTCGGCGCTCGCGAAACCCAGAGCAGAAGGCGATCAAACTTGTCGAGACAAGGCGCAATTTCGATCGTATCCGCCTGAAACAAAGTCAGGCAGATCCCGTCGAACAGCACTGACTTGAGAGATTTGACCTTTGACGAGGCTTCTCATTCTTTAAAAAATTATCCGTATCTGAAGCTCTTTAGGAGTCCGCCCTGGAGCAATCTGTGTCGCATCGGCGGCCATCACCTTGAACTTAGCGCCAAATCAGACGCTGCTTCGGCCTCTACCGAAGTGCCGCGTTCTTGTATTGCAACACATTGTGAGCAGCTTATGCACCAGAGGACCCTAGAGACACGTCGAACGCTTTACCTGCCGCCAAATTTTCCTCTCTCGCCTCGTCGTCGCCTCCCTCGGCACTTGCTAGGAAAAAAATTGAAACGAGGAAACAGTATGCGCCCGGGCAAAGAATAATAAGGCGCTTGATTTGGAGAGCAGTCGTACGGACCATCCCAAGAACGGCAGCCAAAGATTGTGAGACAGCTTGAAGATCTCACAGAGGCGCGCCGACGTCCAGAGTACAAACAGGACTGCCTTTTTGGGGGCATTTTTGGAGTCAGAAGCACCATTAGGGGGGTCAAAGATCGCTTAAGAAGACGATTCTCATGTCGATTCAGGTGTCGGTTCAGCCATGGATTCACAGGTTAATTCCCGTCGATTCTCGACCAAGAATCGACGGAGAATCGAGGTTGTTGTCAATTCATTAAGAATGGAGCTGAATCCAAGAATCTACTCTGGAGTAGATTGGGAGGAGTCAAAGATCGCTTAAGAAGGCGATTCTCATGTCGATTCAGGTGTTGATTCAGCCATGTATTCAGAGATTAATTCCCGTCGATTTTCAACCAAGAATTGACGGAGAATCAAAACTGTTATCGATTCATCAAGAATTGAGCTGAATCCAAGAATCTACTCTGGAGTAGATTCTTGGATTCACGTCGATTCATGAGAATCAATCGATTCTTGGTCAGAAATCGGCATGAGAATCCAACCGAGAATCCACCCGTGAATCGACCTCTTAAGCGATCTTTGACCTCCCCTATTGATCCAAAAACCTTTCTATTTGGAGCAATGTTTTGTATTCAAATTCGCTGGGAACAGCATGTATCTTTGGCCGCCGAACATCCATTGGGTTTATTTCGGGAAGGCTTCCTTCCCTGTTTTTTTGGGACCGAAACATCGAAAGAACGAAGGAACTTGCCATTTTGGGGCTTAAAATTGAGGGATGAAAGCCTGCGCAATGTTTCGAAGACAAAGATGCCATGTCTTCGGAGAGGGTTCCCTTCAAAAAAAGCTTTTGCAAGAGCTGTTTGCAGCCGATTTTTTGGAACGAAAAAGCCGGCTCAGTCCCAGTAGTGTCACCAGGGCCAGCGGTCAGCCTTCGCTCATCCAACGGCTTCTTGCAGTCGGTTACTGAGATTTCAGTCTCTCTCAGCCGAGATCTTTGTTGCTACTCTCCTATGTATCTGTCCGCGACGCACTAGAACGCTCAAATAGGCTCACTGGTTTGTGTGCGCCTACCTTACACAATAAAGTCCCTGTTCCAAATTTTGCCTCCTTGGGCATCGAAAAGTATTTGATTCTAAGTCATATCTACCGAGGATGGTGCACCTAAACTCGATAACCACTCCGATGTTGGCGAGTATGTTTCAAAACCCGAGTTACGAGTCTCAACAAGAAATAACGAGCTACGAGTCAAAGTTTCGGTCTAGGTGAGAGTGCAATGCCATATGAGTGGACGTGTACTTATATGAACAAGCACGCAAGCGACCAAAATTCAGTTCAGATTACAAACCGTTTCGAAAATCCAAATGGAAAGCCCTGCAGGAGTTTTGGGACCGCATGCCGGCGATTCTAGTATGAGCTGTGAGTGGACAAATTTGAGGAGGCGGCGCTTTCGTGGGCTGTTGCTTGTCTGTAGCACCTTTGACTTGGAACATTTGGTCCTAATAAAGCGCATACCATTTTCGTTTGTCGTGGGTTGCGCCTGAGGGCCATGAAACCCATTTTGAAAATTGCTGGAACATCTCCTTTAGTTGATTAGCAAAGATGTCTCTCATCTCCCGGTCCGAAAATTTTCCTTATTACTGACCGAACTTCCAGGCGGTAGCCAATCATTCGGCCCTCTCGCTGCCGTCACGAAGAAACAAGAACCCTAGCTTCACCCTCTCGGATTTGGTGTACGTGCCGCCACAGTCGGCTCATTTGTCGGAAAAGGCTCTTTTGGCCTATAAGGGCTTAGGAAGGCTTACAGCCTTATACCCCCCTTATAAGTTGGTTATAACCATCTTATTTCTGAGGTATAAGTACTTATAAGTTCTTATAACTTTGCCTCTATCAAAGAGGACAAATTTTTGAATCTTCATCTCTACATGTTACCCAGAGTCCATCTAAGGCACTCGAAGGCATTGAAATCCCGAAAACACCAACTCAAACGGCGTCCTTTGTTGTTTCAACCTGGACACATTTAGTAAATGTATAAGAGCTACTGGTAGCTTTATATAGAGCAGTCAAGCAAATGCATTAGTCAGTGTAGATAAAGAAGTAAAAAGGATTGCAGGTACTGACTGCAGAAGCCCTCGAGAGAGAGAGAGGGCGCAGGTAGTTACAAGTCGCAATAACCACTTATAAGTCGTATAAGTTCCGTAACTCATTATAAGTGATGATAGTGAAAAAAACTTATGGACTTATCAAGGCTTACAAGTCCATGTACTAGTTATAAGCCAAAACAGACTTTTGCGACATGGCTTACCAATGTTCCAGAGTCTCGGTAGTCCGCACAAATGGGTCGATGCTCCTGGAGAATACCAATTCGGGTTGTGTCGCTTTTAACCCATGCAGGACTCCGTCAACTCTGTTTTTCAGTCCGAACTATGAACAAAAAATAAATAGATAAAAAAGTTCAAGGGGCTGATTTGTGTCTCAGATTACGATGGGAACCACCGCATCTGGAGAGTAAATGCCCCGGTTCCCGCACACGCCAGTGCTGCCCCCTGATTCGCAGAGCAAAACACGTCTGTAATCATCTGGTTCGTGCCTCCACCATTGACACCGACACAGCCCAACGTCTGCCCGTTAAACACGAAGTTGAAATCCACCTCCTGCGAACCGGTGGCCCCATTGCACTGCAAATCGATGTTGGCATCCCCCAAAGAGCCCTGTGAGTTTGGCAGGTCGTCCAACATGCTAAACACGTTGGTGCACTGCGGACCGATCTGCGAGGCGTCGATGGCTTGGAAGTGCGAGCCTGTGAGGCTTGAGCCCGATCCCACTGCATAGAAGTTCTGTCCCCGGCCTTAGACCCTTGTGGATGCATAAGATTTAGTAGAACCACCCACCAAATTCCCGGCTCCCATGATGCGTTGCGGATTGATGGCCAATGGCAACGATTTAACCGTCGAACCTCCGCCGACGTAGCCGACTGTGCCTTCTGTCCCAGGAACATTGCAGGACGCTGTGGCGGGGGCAGGAGGCAATAGGTTCTATGGCCAATTAGCACCTTTACAATAAATCTGGCAGATTACGCACCTGGAAATTGAAGCTGGACGGATTATACTACAATGCTGCGTGAGATGTCCCGTCACAGGATCAAGGTTATTTGGCTACGCACTACGTTCGCAGTATAAAGCGGGAAACAATTGGGCACAACACCGTTATTGGTAAGTGCTGCAACAGACTGCATCTCTCGTCGGTAGAAGTTCCAAGTATTTGTTGCACGGCTCCTGCTCAAATTATGAGTATGAGGCAGAGTCTAGAGCTTCACTGTACACTCACGTGCAGCCGTTGGGGTATTGAGACACAATCGAGGACAGCCAATCCCTGAAGAGTACCGGGAGACTTCGGGAGTTGTCTGGGATTGTCCTTGGTGTGACCTCAGAAAGCAACTGCTGGAACGCGGCGGCAGTATTGGCGAACGTCCCGCTGGTCTGGCCGAAGTCTGGTTGAATTAAAAGTCAGACTGCTTTCTCGACAGCTGGGTGCATTGGAACTGACATTGTCCGAGCGCGGCAAAATTGCGCAAAAATGTCTCAATGTCATAGATTTCTCCCTCGCTGACCGAGAAGTTGATGATTGACACCACGCTGCCGGACTGTGGTGGGTCTCCCGGGAATGGCTTGTTGTTGTTAACCACATTGGATTTGGCTGCGACGTCATGAAAAACAGTTTCCCCAAGAATTGAGACACTAACCTTGATTCAACGGTTTATCCACCCAGACCATATTTTGCAGCTGAATTTGAGAAGTGTCGTCAGCCAAGAGGCTGTAGTTCAGTGGCCGCTCACATTGTCTATGGCCGCCAGCAGGGCGGCACCGAGCGTTGAGCCATCTCTCCGAACGTAATTGATGACATCGCCTGCAATCCTAAGTGACGACTGAATAATATTCATCGGGATTTTCGATTCGGCAACATACCATGCACAGTTGGTCCCCACTTGACCGGCACCACCGGCATTTGCCAAATCGGTGAAGAACTGGGGGTAGGTGTAAACCAGTGTCAACGAAATATATGGAGATAATACCTGGTTGATATAGCCAATCCTGCGTAGTCTTTCAGCACCGTGTCTACACAAATTGTGGGAAGCTGCCTACTCGAAAACATGTTCCTCTTCGGAAATTTAGTTCTGCAATTCATGAAAATTTGGCCCATGAACTTACGATTTGTTTCCGGTGTCTGGTTGGAATCGGACGGCTTGCCACCCACTTGTACCTGAGTCAATACAGTGCTCGTATAGCCTCCGCTCGCGATGGGAACCAGGAAATAAGCCCCTGCCCCGAGAGTAACCGGGGCAGGTGATGTGATTGTAATCGAACAAGGAGGTATCTTAGCCTCTGCAAACATATGTGAAGTCTGCGTCAACAACGATGTCAAAGTACTCACGTCGCCCACCGGCTCGGCTGTGCAGCTCGGAAAAGTTGCCTGGCCTGATTAAATCGCGCCTTCGTCGGGAGTCAGGATCGGAACCCAGGTCGGTCCAATCCGAATTTTCTAGGACAGGTCTTCGTTATTCGAACCATGCGGTGCAGTAACATGGACGTACCTGGGTCGTCTGGTAACCCCCTGCGGAGGACCTGTTGCTTAGGTTGTCAGTGAGACGCAACAAAAGCGGGATGAAAGGGTGGACCTCGGGTGGGACATGCGGCATCGGAAGACGAGGAAGTGGAAGAGCTAGAGGTCGAACTGTCACTCTGTGTATTATCAGGATCGGAATTTGGTGTAGGAAGATTGAAAGGATTGTCCCAAGGGCCCGTCCACCCAGGAGGCGGGAAGACGAGGGGTGTTATTCCGTTGATGATACCGACATCAGCCGGCGGGCAGCCGCTGATGATTCCTCCGAAGAGAATGCTCCATATGTTCAATGTGCCACCACATCGTGAATGGTCGCCCGGTGGACCGGTGACGGTGACTGGAGGAGAGGTGCTCTTCGGGGGAATCGTGACCGTCGAAGACCACGTAACAGGTGAAGTTAGTGGTGCCGTGTACACGATCACAGTAGCATTCTTGGTTGGAGAAATGTTCTGAGCTACGCTATTTGTCAGAAACATCAGGGAGCACTGTATGAACTTACTGAATGTTGGCGTAATGGCGCTTGGTTGCGAAATGTCCGTCGGAACAGGTGAGTTCACAGGCGTACCCCCAGAGTTCAAAGTGATCGTAACTCCTTCAACAACGACGGTCGTGGTCACCTTCGGGACGGGGACAACTATTGTAGTCGCGGACTTCGACACGGTGGTCACGGAGGTAATTGTTGAACCCTCGGTGATGGTTATGGTCACAGTGGAGGTCGTGGCAGGAATGGTCGTTGTCCCAGTGACTGTTTGGATTGAACCTGAAATGGCGGTGAAGGTCGTCGTAACTGAAGTGGCGGCCGGGATTACGAAGGTCGTTGTCGTTGTTACTGTGCTTTTGGAAATGACCGAAGTTTCCGTTGAGGTCACTACACCGGGGATTTGAACGAAAGTTTCGGAAGCAGCATTGGGCGAGGGGAAAGGGTTGGGGTCTGTCAAGGCAGAACAGTCAAAATCTTTTGCACAGAAGGAAGCACAAAACGCACTCCATTGAACGGAAACATATGTTCCTTCGCCCGAGCCCGAGCCCAGGCCGGACCCCGAGTTGCCACCACCATCTCCAGGGTCGGTAATCACTTGGTCTAACGACCTAACACTTGAGATCAGGGAGCGGTCCAACAAGGAGCAAAGACAGCGCAGCACCATATGAATGTGCCTCCAAAGCAGGTCGTCTCCGCAAACAAGGTTTTGGCTCTGTTCATAAATTAGATTATGCACTGAGAATGGTGAAGGGCGCCGTACGCCCAAGTGTCTTGCTGATCAAATGTTATGAGGGAGCCCTGCCGCACTTTCGTAAAACGTTCAATACAACCGCTGAGGTAACATACCGAATCATCAAACCAGTAGGTCTCTGTCGGCTTATCGAGAGTTGGGGCAATTCCGCCGTTCAATATATTTTCGATCTCAAATTGTGCGAGTATTCCCGGTGTAACTGTACAGTCGCCAGGAAATCCGCCGCCGGTCATAGTGCAGTTATATCCAATGCAAGACGCATCAGCAAGTTGATATGTACGTCCATAATACGCCAGGCCTGCCCCGGGCTTTAGTTTCACCGTTTTTTTGTCCGCTGTGTGAAGCATGTCCATACCTAGGTTAACTGAAACAGCCAACAGGTCGATATATATATGCAAATGCGTTAATATAAGACTCACCAACGTTCAAATTGATTCCTGCGCGGATGTAAAGAGAAGCACTGTCCTGCATGTCAAGAATGGAGGTATGCGGATTGGTGACTGGAGCCTGGTCCGTGACATTCGTGTCCCAGGGACCGTGCTGTTGACTCGAATCAGATAGAATACGCAATACATGAAAGACCACACATAATCGTAAGCTAGATCGAAAAGCATGAGCATCAGGATATTCGATATTTGGTTCACTCACACATCATGTTCAAATACGTCACGCTATTTGCAATCTTGTCTATCTCAAATCCCTTCAGGAACCAATAGCCGGCGGGAGTGGCTGATGGAGCTCAGCATCACACCGGGTGCAATTCAATGGGACGTACCGCAAGAAATAACCTGCGTTGGAAGCGCGGTTCTGAGTTCTTGGAAGAAAGCGGTGAGATTGGGGGTATCTGCGAAAACGTCAATATCCGGGTTTATTCCAAGCGTACGACTGACCAGTCGCGGGAGCAGCACGCTCGATGGCACTGGGATACTCTGTGAAACGGTAAATTCAGTTAGATGGATGACAATATAATATGTGTCCACACCGAAGTCGATATCTGAGATGTTGTCTTAGTCCAAGATTCTATGACGGATAAATGATCGCACCAATTCCGTCCAGTCCAAACTGAGTCAAGAACGATTTCACGGAGGAGATGAAAGTAGCTCGGTTACTGGTGGATGATATCATGACTGAGAATAAATCACGAGTTGGATCGTCTTCACTGCAACAAAATCAGTGAAGGTCTCTTCCAAATAAACGTGGGATGTAACTCACGAGAAAGCCCATCCACCAACGGCGATGATCACCTGTAGCCCAGGGTAATTCGCCTTTTGTCCAACGAGTTGCTTTAAGAGTGGAACGTCGTCGTCGTCCAGCTCTGGCATCCTCAATCGGTGAGCCGTTTCCCCGGATCCAAAAAGATGACTCACGAATTTCTAAACTTTGTGAGATTGTAGCAAATGCGTAATGCGCTCCAGTGAAGCCAGCCCAATTGATCTGATCGGGCTCCACATTTGTTCCACACGCTCTGCGATCTCCCCAGCCTGCATAGTATCCAATCTTCCTCATTTTGCTCGTCGATGCGCAGCTCGGAAGGGTGGGCTCTCCACAGTTCGAGATACACGGGTTCGCGCCCTGATGTTCAAACTGAACACTGAAGTGGAATTGAAGATTCGATACGCACCGTCGTCGTGCAAAACTCGTCTGTCAAGCCACAGAAGCCGAATGCACTGCAACAGGCGTTGAGCGGGCATGTGCTGTTGCCCTGACTTTGCGGCCCGCATTCCAGTCCGGGGATGATGCTGTTGGATTTTCGTTTCATTTTTAAGACAGGACGCCACAAAAACGCGACATACGGAGGTGGGGGAGGTGTACCAGTGGACACACACATCGTGAAATTTACTTGAAGGTCCGCACATCCTGCAACAATTCAGACAAATGTTGGGAGAGAGTATCGGGGGGACACACCCTTCCAATGGAAGGTATTTGCATTCCAGGTCTCAATGTCAGCCACCGTAATGGAAAATTTTACCCCGATGGCGGAACAAGAGTCATTGGGCACGGTTGTGTACTGGACTTTGGTGAGTGGAGTGAAATGGGATCGCCGAGCGCGCCACGCACCGTTGCACATGAACCATCAGGGTTTTGTTGGGGTTGACCGGGCAGAGTCCCGGCAGTGATACAGAGCTTCTGACCTAAACAGTACGTTCAGAACGAGCGCACTTTCCGCCATCTTGCTTACCTATCGCCAACGCGCTACAATCCAATCCCGGGTTAAAAGACATGAGCTGGTCAGTGGTTATCCCTGCAGCCTGGGCGATTGAAAAGCAGGTGCTGCCAGATGCTACAGTGGCGAAACTACAGTCTAACAAAAGAAGCAATGATATGATCATGAGTACGTGCCGCTTCGGCAGTTCAACCCAGCAACTCACCCGCGGCCAGGGTCGGTCCCGCACACCACAGGACCGCGCACACAAGTGCGCCAAAACGAGGTTTCATGAGAGCAACGCCTGAGGGAGAAGGTTCGGAAGCAAGGCAGAACCAAGACATTTAAAGGAATACGTACTTGTAAGTGACCAAATCCCGTTCTCATCAGTCTTCGTTACTAGGCCGGACGAGACCATGTATAACGCCCTGCAGTTGGTCCTTGTCGACAGACAGGGTCGTAGCGGTAGGGTGGCTCTTTACGTTGTGGCATGCCTAACTGCCGTTGAATTCTATGCCTTCGGTCTCCTTCCGTGCAGAATGACCTGTTGGTACAATGATGAAACACCCGCATCCGCGCGGACTCACAGTGTCGTGAGAAACGATCAGGAAGTGCCGTTATGCTTGAATGACTGTGCACAGCATTGATATTCGCGCGTATGCATTCAGATTCAATGCTACCTCCGTACGTGAATTTGGGGAAATCTTGGATCGAACTACTCCCCGAATCATACTGCAGCTCAAACAGTCGTCGACAGTGCTTTGTTCCAGAGTTCTCCCGGCGAGCCTCGACTTCTGCGCTAAAGTGAAAGAACGAAATAAGACAATACCAGTAATGCTTGGTCGAACAATTACCATCGCGAAACAACTCGGAGATGTTCCGGAACTTCCGTTGAGAACGCCGAGTATTCATATTCATCTGTACAGAGCGGGTTTTCAAACATGTGGCAGGGATAAATATGACGGATCGCACCCAAAAGCAGCGAGCTATCCCGTTGCCAAAGCAGCCACGCGTCTTCTCAAAAAATAAATCCGCAGAGAGAACAGCGCTGGACGGAGGTTCGGTAATTCAAGTTTGAAGTTTACCGGCGGAGGATGAATGTAAAAAGAGGCCTCGAATTCATTCGCCACAAGTCGGCTCATACTCATTCTGCAGACACATTCACGCGCAGACTTCGCCACAGCTGACGCAAGGAAATGAATTGCGAAGAATCAGATGGCGAAAACGGCGGAAATCAATGCCGATCCAGTGTCGGCAGAACGAACCCGGGAATGGATCGACTTCCGTACAAGCGATAGCGAGACCCCTTTGGGAGACGCATAGTGATCGCATACGTTTGGTGAGCGCTCCTGGTTGAGTGTCATCAGCAATGACCAACGAAATCGAGAACATTCAATGCTCGCCAAATGATCGGGTGCTGTTCGGCTTGGGCTATCATCGCAATTCAGTGAAAAATCGGCAAAAAGACCACAGTGAGCTGAATAGCAGGCTTTCCAACGTGGCAAATTCAAACTTCGCACCATTTCATCTGTGAAAATCAAAGTAAATTCAACTTGCACCCATGGACGAAGGGAAGATCGACCAGAATAATCTGATTGATTAGTTCCCCGAACAAAGGAAGCAATTTCTCTGCTAATACACCATAAATGCGCCCGCTCGCCGGGTGTGCTTCGACATACGACATGGAAGGAATTTAGAAGATCAGACGAAGCGGAAGGCATTCCTGATTGATTAAGGGTCGAGAGCAACCATCAAAGACGTCGACGACAACATTTAGTGCTCACCAAATGAATGTGATCCTGTCAAACTATGCCGTCGCAATCATCCTCGAACAAGAAGCCAATACTTCGCTAGTGTCCTTTGAAGCGTTGTGTTTATTCGATCTCTCATAATATGGATCAAGAGCCAGCAGATGAGGCTGGATGAGGACTTACCCATTTGATTTGCACAGCCCGCACGCGAAGCCATCGAGCTGTCTGCGTAGCATAAATCTGCGCGCAAGAAATCAGCACTTACGGCTATTTGAAAAGACGCAACTGCAGAGTATAACATGAACTCATCCGCTTCCCGATTGAGTTTGCCGATGCAGAGCACCGACGCTGCGGTGATTTATTTCCAAGCAGACTTTCCGAGTTCAAATTTGCGAGTATGGGCAGAAGGAGTAGCGGAACGCAAATCTACAAGATTCATTCGCGATGGCTGCAGACGATGCTGTATCAGCGGCGTATTCGGCGCACGGAAGTTCCGTAAAGTCGTGTGCAGTCTTCCGAAGGGTTGACTAGAAGGATTCAATGGAGAATACGATATGGATAGAAAGAGCAACTCGCCCAGCCTCCCCACATGCGGCGGCGGCTGCTGGAGCCACCGTCATTCTCTTTCTCAAGTCTTGATCGAGGACATGGGCGAGGGGACGAGGCCCGTCATATTTGGACCAGTCGGAACGTCGAGGCACTCGTCCTGCGTCCTGGATGTGCGAAATGTTCACGTTGCGATTAGCGGGTGCCATCATTGGTGACCACAAAGGGAATTATCGCGCACCCATTACAACCTGAAGCGCGCACGGGATAGATTGGATTTCGGCCGCGGCTGCGTGTGCCATCAGGACTACGAAAGCTTCGAGTCTTGAACAAGGGAAGGAGAAAGCGAAGGGGAGGCCCGGAAAGAGAGCAGAGAAATCGCTCTGCAAGATGCAAAGAAGGGGTAACCTATGAGACAGGCAATATGAATCGGCAAACAGGAGGATGCGTTCCTAGCTTCTTCACCTCCATCGCATAATACGGTGCCGGTGGCGAACCGCCTCCCTGATCGTATTCGTATGCTTCTGCGAGATCAATTTCTGTGGGTAGAGGCAAACGCATGACCAAGGGTAGGGAGCGGGGTATGATAGATACAACGGGTGGAAGCGAGAAACGAGGGAGGTATCAAGGAAAAAAAAGAGAGGAGAGGACGGAGACATGAGACGAACCAAAATGAAAACCATCGTGCGCGAGTCGCGAATGATGAACCATAAGAATTTGAAGCCTCACACACGGGCTCGAGTCCTTTCGCGAGGCGCATGCACGACGCGCCGGTGAGACAATCGACGCATGTATTCTGCTATGGGGACGAGCTGCAACGACAATTTGAGGGACGTCAAGAAAGAAAGATTCCGAAAGAAATTACGCACGTTGACGGAGGTGGGAAGAGTTACAGGAATGTCGCGAGCCCAGGTATGAAGAAGATTGAAAGGAGGACGGTATGCGGGACTTGAAACGTGGCTGCGAGGAGATTATTTTCGATCACGTACCGATGCGCACGTTGCGGTCGACACACACGCAATACGCGGCGAGGATAATGACAGAGGAGGTCGAGCGTGTTCCCTGCGGGCGTGATATGCGGGGAGAAAGCTGGAATGTGGCCGTACTTTCAGGAGCGGGTCGTAACCGAGTATGCCGGTGGGTATCTGCTCTGCCCATGGAGATCATCGTTGTGCAGGGTAGAAGCATCGAAGGCATTGTCCTCACCAGTTCCATGTCTTACCGGGCGAGGAGGGAGGATACGGTCGGGCGTAGGGAACAAAAGCGGCATTGAGTGCGGGAAAGTAGGACGCCATTGGCTGGATGGACAGCGGCGGACAGCCGTATGCCGCAAATGTCTCGTGGTGGTTGGTGTCCAGGCCTTCGGAGCCGGCGCATTGACGTGATCGGCAAAAAGATCCGATCACTCCTTTTCCTTCCCACCACCAGGCACCAGTGATCAGTCAAGCGCGAACTGTAATGAACACCTTTAGAATGCGTTTTCTGCATCACGTTCTTCAAGGCACCTATGTGTCTTGAACGTGTCGCAACGGGAGCACGCCTACCCGCTATAACCGCTGCGCCGGTAGGTAGGTAGAATTACACAGCACGGTCCCGCTCAGGAACGCCGGGTCCACGGACTACTCCGGACTCTTCAAAAACCAACGTGCGTGCATTTATGGAAATGTACGCCCAATTATCTTGATTTTTTTGTTTTATCGCCAAGTTCAGACCGCCTCTTTTCCGAGTACTGATTCTCCCCGATGGATTCACGAAACTCCCGATCGACATCCTCCATAATCCTACGAATCTCTTGCTACCTCTCGAGTTCTATCGCATCCTCGGGGTTCTCGCAAGTCGGCCTGCTCAGAAACCTTGAGGTTTGCTGTTATTCTGACAGTGATCTGAACCATTCTGATTCTGATTCTCTTCCGAGACAGAGAATCAAGATCTGCGGCGCCGAAAAGGCGCAATTAATATCATGATCCAGCTTTGTGATAGCTCAGGCACGTTCGCTGTACCTTCTTGACTAGGGGCATACTACGGCCGCCCCCGAGGTCTGTATGCCTATATGAAACAAGTATTAAAATCGGTACGGAAATATAAAATGCTGGTTTTTGACTCAGTAGACTCGCAAGTCAGCGTTCAGCTGGATCTCTCAGACTCTGCAGTCAGATTGTGCACCTGGATGAATATCATGACTCGTTTAACCGCTATTCCCCTAACGCTGGAAGTACATGATCGACTCATCGACTCGAGTGCGGCTATTTCTCCTCCACGCTACTGTTGCTTTGTGCTCGTCTTCTCTGCTAAGGATCCCTTCCCGATACTTGGCCCTAGCAACAATGAAAACCCTACTTGGTGAGGGATAAAATCCATGGTTTGAGTCACCGCTCGCTCACAAAAATCATTTGACGTAAGATTGTTCAATCCTCGCGTTTAACTCAACGATTTATGTTCATGTTCTATTACAGACTGTAAGGCTGGAACCCGAGTATTGTTCTGGAAGAAGTCTACTTCGTACTACGCCATCAATGTAAGATCAGACGTCGAATTCCTAGCCTTGTTTGCCGAACTTTCAGAATCCCACCGGTCGCCATGATCGTGCGGCGGTTGAACATCTCTGGGAAGTTGCATATCTGATTGTCCAGGGGCCGCTTCGAATGGGTCGAGGCATTCGCTCCTGCTCCGGATTCGGGGATTCTGTTTGATGAAGCTTTCAGCTGAAACCGCTGGAGTTACACCAGTAGCGACCTTTCTAAGAGTGTTTGATCAACTGATCAATAAATGTGCTCTCATTCAAATTTTCCGACAGGTCTATCGCTACTCGTCACATCGACGAATATAAGAGCGATACGTTACTGCAAGGCTGTTTTAATCAGTCCACGGCAAGGTCTTCCTCCACTAGACCATGCTTTTGCAACGCGACGGTGAGGCGTGCTAGAGCAACCCGCATTTCTTGAATCTCGTTCCGCAGGTACGCCTCGTTCCTGTCTATCCGGTGCCTCAAACGCTCCTCTGAATTGGGTTCTTTTTGATCCCCGAGGAGAATAATCCCGCTACCATTCAGCTCTGGACCGTAAAATAAGACGGAATGAACTCGACATGAATACACCGTATTCGTACCGTCTGTCCCGGTCTCCAACCTTTTGTCCCATCTCCGAGGCTGCTCAAACGTATGTTCCTTCCCCTGGCGTATCATCGGGATGTTTATCTTCCGGAATGAAATCAGTGAGCCTACATGGATCGAGGACTGCCAATTTACCATTATGCACCCTCACAAATGTTCCCGCAACTTGCGAAAACAGCGTCCACATCACCGACAGTATCGCAAACGTGGAAACAAAAACGCTGATGACAGCCGAGCCCACGGGCTTGAGACGTGGGACAGATCGGAGATACTCTAGTCTCGGAACCCGGGTATTATTCTGGTAAAACCCCACCTCCTGTTGCCATTTTGCCATCAAGGTCGCATTAGACGTCCAATCTCTAGCCTCGTTGACAGCGCTAAAGCTCCCTATGTCTATGATCGTGCGGTTGAACATCTCTGGGGAGTTGTAGATTTGATTTTCCAGGATTATCCCCAGATCGAGGCGGACAAGATGGTAAAGTATTTGGATTAGGTTTTCATGTGAAGTCCCGAGGCGAGAGATGGATAGATTCCCCAGTTCAGCTCGCGCCAGTACGTCGGTAACCTGCGCAGGAACAGGGACGGGGCCGATCGCTGCCGGGATCAATAGGGAATCGCTATCTCGAGTACGAAATGCGATTGCTGGGTTGTCGACCACGACGAAATGCGGGGGGTTTGAAGAGGAGGGTGCCTGGAGTAAATGTGTTCCATTTTCAAGCGGGCCGCCGGCGAGAACCATATCGCAGTCACAGCACGGATGGACTGTGAAGCTGAGCGAAGCCTGCGTAATTTTCTGTGTTACATTTTGCGGTTTTGGTCCACTCCTATTGCAATATTTGTGAGCAAACATCGGACCAAGCAAGGATCGAATGAAATTTGTCACCACATCCGGAGATTGTCTGCCTGGATGAGACATGTTTGTGAGAATGTTGACTGCACGATAAATGAAGGATGCCTCACAATGTCTGCGAACGCCAAAAGCAACATCTCTACACTGGCAATGGATTTCTCCCAATCGAATGGGATCCCAACCCATGTCAAATGAAACGGGTTTGGCACGTAGCACGCAACAGTTCCCTGGGAGTGCAGTTCAGGCATTCGTTATTTGGAGGAACCATTGCCCCACTCACACTGGGTCGTATCTCGGAAGCCCAGTAGACGTCATGCCTGTCCACGACAGTATCCGTCACGAGCCACTGAATTGTAATATTTTTCTGTATGCATTTCTGAGGCCCAGCTGTGTGATGAAAAAAAACGGGGAGACTCACGACATCGCAGCTGTCAGAGAGCAGGTTATTGTAGTACGAGAATGCCGACACTAGGTTGCTTGTATCGACACCATCAAATGCTTGGGTAATGGTATAGTTGAAGATGTAATTATCCAGCATGATTATGTCTCCGACGTTCAGAATTTGTGGGTAGAAGCTGTCCATTGGATTCCGGAGAACTGAGGGGACGAGATTGCCCAGGAAGACCGTCGGAAGCGAGTCGTTTGGTCGATACGTGAATTCTTGAATTATGTTGTACTGTATCATTTCGACCAAAGGTTCACGGGGCGTCACCCGTAACCTTCATAGTTCACTGAACAAATAGTTCACTCCGCGGCAATCACGTCAGAATTTCCATATATGGAAGTCCGGCGAATGTCGGACCGGAAATTTTGGCATTTTCTTGCCTTTTTGGGCCCCAAAATCCAAACGTCACCGTCACCTAGACCGAAATTGTTCAGTTCACGGGCGGCCGTAACCCGTAACGTGAACCTTTGGTCGAAATGATACAGTACGCAGAGAGGGGGACTAAGTAGCTTGCGATCAGACCCTTGAATGGCTTTACACATCGCGAACGAACCATTCACAATGGCCAGGAAGGGAGAAATGAGAAGAAATAAGCACAGCACGATCGGGGTGGTCCATCTCCACGGATACGCTGATTGGATCTCGTTCTGTCGACGCGCCACATATGAAGAAACTGGGCGACGCACGACGTTCCTCGGCATATCCCAATCGAAAAGATGTAATATTCTTGAAAATTGAGCCCATGTTCATGGAGGATTGGAGAGAAGAAAAGCTCTGGGAAAAAACTTGAGGGAGCGGGAGATTATCAGCGAAGGCTTGCCTATAATCACGGAACCTCATCATCGGAAAGTTGGAACGAACTGTCCATCTGAGAGATTAGCACTCAATGAATTGTTCGGGTAGATGGAGGACATCTGTCAAATCAGAAATCAAGGGCTTCGAGTGCGGAGTTGGCATACTAGATTCATGTACTGGGTAAATATACACCGATACCCAGACCTTCGCCCTGAAACTACACCCGTAGCTGATGCAAGACATGAAATCCGGAAGATCGGACGAAAACAAGGCGGGAGGCAATCCTGATTGATCGAGAGTCGAAAGCAACCACCAACGATGTTGACGACAACATTTAGTGCCCACCAAATGAGTGTGATCCCGTCAAGGTATGCAGTCGAAATCACGAGCCCAGGAAATCCGCGAACAAGAAGCCATACTTCGCTCGTGTCCTTTGAAGTGTTGCATCTATTCGATCACTCATAATAGCCTATTTGCGCCCTCATTTGATGGCTAAGGCCTGTTGGATGGCAGCCTAAGATGTGTTCTGTACGAGGCACTCAGTGCCAAAATGAACTGCAGTCTCACCACAGAGCTAAAGTGAATAAATTCGCGACATTTGAACCCCCGTATGACCGCTTGGGAATTAGCGGGAACCATTCGCTCGGAGATGCGTGGAAAACCTCTCAGATTACCCAACTATCCAAAAAATCCAGGTAGGTATCACAGCCATCCGAGCCACCAGCCATTTTGCGCAACGCAAAACAGCCATCAGATGGCTCCAATGGCTGCAGCGCAAACACTCTAATGTTAAATGTAGATGAAGAACCGGCAGATGAGGCAGAATGAGGAGGACTTACACACTTGATTTGCACAGCCCGCACGAGAAGGCGCCGAGCTGTCTGCGTAGTATACATCTGCGCTTACGGTTATATGAAAGACGCAACTGCAGAGCATAACGTGAACTCACGCGCTGTCCTGTTGAGTTTGCCGACACAGCGCACCGACGCTGCGGTGGTTGATTTCCAAGCAGACAATCCGAGGCCAAATTTATGAGCGTGGGTAGAAGGAGTAGCGGAACGCGAACTTTAAGCTTCGTTCGCAATGGCTGCAGAGCAGCCAGCTGCGTGCGGAGTATCGCTACCGGGAAGTTGTGCACAGTCATGTGCAGTCTTCCGAAGGGTTGGCTGGAAGGATCGAATCAAGAACACCGTTGCGATATGGGCGGAGAGAGCAACTCGCCCAGCCTCCCCATGTGCGGCGGCGGTTGCTGTAACCACTGACTTACTCTTTCTTGAGTCTCAATCAGCGCCACGGGCGAGCGGCCGGCTCAGAGGCACGTCGTATTGGGGGGAGAAGTTGGAACGTCGAGGCAGCCGTCCTGCTTCCTGGATGTGCGACATGTTCGCGCTGCGAAGTGGCGTCTGCCATTTAAACAACGGATATTATCCTTACAAGAAATTATCGCGCACTAACCTTAGTCCCAAGGCCGCGCACGCGATGATCTGAAATTTGACCGTGGCTACGTATGTCATCAGGCTCTGAATTCGGCACGAACGTTGCGAGAAGCAGAGAAGAAACCCAGAGAACAAAGGAAGGTGAGAGTGCAAAGAAGCTCGAATCTGCAAAACAATCATGAAGATACGCACCTACCGCCTCATTCTTCTCGATAGAATGCGTGCAAGGTGGAGGGTCTGCATCGACATCGTCTGTCACGTCTTGATCGTGAAGGCCCAGGTAAACATCGATTTGAGGTTGCTATATGAGGAATTGTGAGCGGCGTACGAAATGACGATGACGATAGGGAGCGGGGTATGAATGGGTGAAGGCGAGGGAGGAGGAATGTGGCAAGTACGGAGAAGATGTGGCAAGCACAGGAACAGAAAGACGAAGGAAGACATGACGAAAAGGGACGAACCGAAACGAGAACCTCCGCACGTTGCGAATGATCAAGCATAAGAGCCCGGAATATCGTACACGAGCTCGAGTCCTTTTGTCAGGCGAAGGCACTAGACGATCGGCGTGCTATGGAGAAGAGCTGCGGCCGGAGTAGGAGGTAAATGACGGGTTGAAAGAGACTAGAGGAAGTTACACAAACTGATGGAGATGTTGCAAGCCCAAGTTTGTCACGGTCAAGGAGGAGAGTGCATCCAGGACTTGAAGCGCGCGAGATCGACCAGATCGACACGAGCGATACGCAGCGCGCGCGCGCGTCCGGCGAGCGTGATATGCGGGGGAAAAAGTTGGACGGCGGCCGCACATTCAGGAGCGTGTCGTAGCCCAGCATGCTGGTGGTGAATATGTACCTTGCGCATAGATCATCGTTGCGTAGTGTAGAAGCCTCGGAAGCATAAGTAGTCTTGACTAGATCCATGCCTTTGGGCGAAGAGAGAGGATACGGCAAGGCGTAATGAGTAACCAGCGGCATTAAGTGCGAGAAAGTAGGGACGGCTGAATGCGCAGCGGCGGACCAGAGGATATACAAGACGCGGCACACTTGATAAATTTGGAACAGCGGCACATTGCTTGAGAGACGGCCCAGAGCCGTCCTTGATGCTGCGCTTAACTCAGAGGCGGCTGTTGCTATTTGGGAACGATGCACCAGTCTTGGCACCCCTCTGATGCGGCTGGCATTTTCTTCCTTTCCTCCCACCATCTGGCACGCTCACCTCTTCCCTGCACCACCACCATCGATGCACTCAGCACATCCCAAACGCGCTCAACGTTCCCCACTGCGAGAAATATTGCCCATCATGCCGCCGTCGACATCGAACTCTTTGGGAGCTGTGTCTGAGGGTCTGAGGAGACTTGATCAATTGCGCACTGGTCGCCGGCGGCCGTCCTTTCCTCACGGGATCAGTACCAACCACAGCTCAGGGCGCGTACAAAAACACGTACGTCGCTGTCCTTGCGCCATACGGTTCATACTCAGCACAGTGAAAAAAGGTGCTCACTCTTGCGAGCCATCCAACCCCGCACTCACTAATGCAAAGGCTATACCGCTCGGTGCGATCACTTTCATGCTCCAAGGTTCTGACTGATTCCTTTGGTTGGTTTCTTTGATAATATTCACGAGAGATTGTGTCCGGCCGTTGATTCTGGCTACCTGGGCCGACAAAAGCTTGTGCTCAAGAAGGTACGTGAATCCAAGGGGCAACCGGGATTCGGAAAACGTATATAGGGTCGAATTATTGTTTTCGGCCCTCAGCTGAACTCTCCTCCCCTCCCCTCCTTCCATATATGGAAGGTATTTCCCACCCCTGATGGCGGACCGTATCTCCCGGTGCCAGGAGCTTCCTGAAATGAATGAAATGCAGATTATCTGCATATATCAAGTGCTCTTACAGTTATCCAACACTCCCTGACACTCGATGAGACTTTTATGTATATTTGTTTTCTGATCCCAAATCAGATCTGTCGCCTCGAAGGGGACGAACTGTTCGAATCGAGTGGTCGGACCCTCAAGGAACACTCATATATTCCGGTAGGCCTAAAGGTCGAGGTTGATTTTGACTTTGACATCGGGCAATTTGACGTTTGACGTCATATTAAATGTGTTGCTTACATTGATCCAACAGTAATAATGGCAATGAATGTAAGTAGATACTGTTCTGTGGTTATAATATGGCCAGAATCAAGATATTTTCAGTAGCTCTGCCCTAACAAGCAACTCAGCAGGTGCATTGTACTTTCGGGATTCAATCCATATTGAGCCTCAACGGCGGGATGAACAAAACCTGTAGTGCAGGAACATTATAACCCTGCACATTCCAATTCAAGCACGACACATGTCCTCAAAGCCGGCACATCCGCCGGACATGTGCCGCATCTCGAGGAAGCGCGGCACATTCTTGGGGATGTGCCGACTGAATTAGTGGTCACGGCTTGCACACATAAGTCCTTTTCACCAGTCCAACAAACACTTTTATTTGTACAGAACGGGATGACGCGACGCACGATATAAAACATATTTATGCTGAATAAGTTGGACCGGAGAGAAATGGGAGTGCGCTCAAAGAGTGAGATGTATGTTGCAGGGCTTCACTTAGCTCCAAATCAGAGCCGACGGGGTACTCTGCATTCGAGAAAATTTCGGACATATTACCGGCCAAGGTATGTAGCTTGATATCGTCGGAAAGTCCCGAGGTTGTGAATGCCTTGGGCTTGGTTTTGACTGTGAGTGCTGGGGCTCTGGAATACGACAACACGTCAAGCGGAGCAGAAGAGATCCTGAGATGCTCTTTGAAAGACGACTGTGGGCGCATCAGATTTCTGCCCACACACCACAAAGTCAGAGAATGGCACCCATGATTCCGATTTTTCCTCAACTGGCGATCAAGCAGACAGGTTTTCAGTACATTTTTGGTGCTGGTGTATGCTTTGACGTCGGAGACGAGCCAGGAGACATTTTGATGCGCTTTCTTCCAGTACGGTGGGGGGAGGTGGGCAGGCGGCGACGAGGTGGTAAGAAAAAGAGGTTTGACAGATCACATGGCGTAACGGCGTTTCCGCAATAGGATCACCGTGCTGGCACTTGCGTCGTGCATTTCGTGTACTGAGGTCTGACATACATTTATTTTTACGAACTCCACATTCCCTCCTACGCACCTTACTTAGTACAGTCTTTTTGATACTATCACCGTTGAGGCTCAATACGACTTGAATCCCAAAAGTAGAATGTACCTGTCGAATTGCTTGTTATGTCATAACTACTGGAAATCTCTTGATTCTAGCCATATTGTAGCCCCCAAACAATATCTACTCACATTAGTTGCCGTAATTACTGCTGGATCAATGTAGACACATTCATGCCCAATGTCAAATGTCAAAAGTCAAAATCAACCTCGACCTTTAGGCCTACCGTACATATATGCACCCCAGCCCATTTTGAACAGATGAAACTTCGTTTTGAGGGCTCCCAAGGCTGTTCTTTAAGTGGGCGTACAAAATTCTTTCGGCCATCCTCGGACCCCCCCTCCCCCCAACCCTATATCCAAAATTTTAATTCCGGTTGCCCCTTGCGTGAATCTGTGTTCATTTGTTGCGAGAATGGACTGAAACAGACTCAGAACCTCGCACGGTAGTTTGCGACGGCTGGCGGGAGAATTTCCCTAAAGGGTCAGTACATCTTAAGTATCCTTGACTGTGGTGATGTGTTGGTAGAATTGTTTAATGACGCTCAGTAAACTTCTTACGAACTCTATACAAGTCAAAATGAGTATTTTTTGCCTCCAACGCGCTTACAACACCGATAATTGATTTTTTTACCAGACGGAGGCTTACCCATGAGAAATTGAAAGGCGGCCCTTGAGCCGCGCATGGCGTGTAAGGTGCCAGTCACGAGGAATGAAGTGCCGTTGATGCCGGTACATACGCCGCCTTTCATCTGAAGTGCCGCTGTTCTATATTTACTGACTGTGCCGCGTTTCGTTGGTCCCGGGCGGACCATCGTGTGCCGTGGTGGTTGGTGTCCAAGCCTTCGGAGCCGAGGCATTGACGTAATCGGGGAAATGTTCTGATCACTCCTTTTCCTTCCCACCACCACGGCCAATCCCTTGCGGCACCAGTGCTCAGTCAAGCATGAACTGCAATGAACGCCTTTAGAATGAGTTTTCTGCATCACATTCCTCAAGGCACCTACGTGTGTCTTGAGCATGTCCGTGCTGCCGAAGCCCTCTGCGGAATCACACGTCTACATTGAAATCGACATCGATAGCCGGCTTATTCGAAAGCATTATACGTCTCCGGAGCAATACCCCCATCCGCTCATCACCTCGTCCATCGTCTCTCTCCAGTGCACCACTGCGCAAGCGTCCCACTTAATGTCCTCCGTGCTGGCCCAGGCGTTCGCGAGCTTGACCCTGCCCCAACTGAGGAAGCTGGATGTCGGGTGCACTTCCTACCCCCGATTCGTGTTGGCGTGGCCAGTCCCTCAATTCATTGGATTGTGTGAGCGATCCGGTCTTTTACGCTGCCTCCACACTCTGTGCATAGCTAAGGTGCGAATCACAGAGAGTGATCTGCTGGAGACGTTATCGCTGCTCGCGGCTTCGGAACACTTGGAAGTCGGCGACTCTCCACAGAAGCCAAAGCCGAGAAACTCAAAGGCACATAGAAACAGACCGTCAGCGAGCCTGATGAGTCTGAATTAAGATGTCGTTCACCACGTGTCTTGTGTCGCGTCTGGCGTATTTCGCTCACGGCTCGGCTTCACCGTGACGCACACCATCCTGGCAGAGTTCGTCAAGTCCAGAGTGAGCGGTTTCCAGACTATGGGACCTCATTCTATGTCTGTATTCATCTCTTCCACGGAACGGACGCGTCTCTCATTTTTGCAGTGCACACTTGTTTGTAGAAGCTCGCGGCCTGCAACAAAAAACCCGTGTATGACGGTGGGAAGGAGTATATACATTAACAATAACGGACTTCCACGGTGGTACAGAAAGCACCGTGGACGGCATTCGACGTCTGAATGAGACGCGAATTATGCGCTCTGGTGCAATCTTGGTGTGCGGAAGCCCAGCTGGGGCAATATTTGGATCCGTGTCTTCAAATTCGCCTAAAACCATTAATATCTGAACTCTACTCCAAACACACATTAAAACCATTGAAACCACGATTTATGCTAAATGAACGGCCAAAAAAGAACCTCGGCCACCAGAACCAGATTAAAACCTAGTATTTATCTCTTTATCCCCGGCGCAACGTCATTAAGCAAATGACCAGACAACCGAAATCACCCCGTCGTTTTTGTAGTTCGAGTCAAGAGCGGCCATGGCACCTTCCGCGAGGTCGATTCCATTAGCACCCTGGCAACCCGGGCACAAGTCCTGAACGGTGACCTGGATGGTGTTGCTTTGATCTGGGGGCGCTAAGCATCGATACTTGAAGAGGCAATGAAATATACGCACACTGAACATTAACCGTCTGTCCGCAATGGGCGCCGCCATCCCAGTTGCCCTCGCCGAGTGCGACAATGAAATCGTTGTTCTGCAGAACGCTACCGCATGCACCGATTCCACCATCAGGATCGTAGTAGGTCGCTGAATGAAAATACGGCGTTCAACTCGTTGAAGCTGCATAAATAAGTGGAGAATTTACCGAGGCCGTCGATGCCTCCGCTGGGGGGCGAGCTTCCGCCACTGCCGCCGGTAAGGCACAGTACTTGACCAATTTGGAGATCTTGCAACAGAATATCAGGCAACAAGTTCGTATGGACAAGGGACGCAGCCTACTCGTGCAGCCACTGTTAATGGAAGGGTTTGCGGCGTGAAGCGCTGAATCGGAAACCCCGGTCTTGGCCTCGATGGCGGAGCAAGTGTCTCCGCTGACGACGGTATAGGTGCTCGTGCATCCACCGGTGGAAGATCCGCCAGTGCTGAGGCACAGAACTTGACCGATTCCAAGATCTGGCGGAAGAATAATCATTGAACAGGACAGAGCGAACCAGGAGAAATAGTCGTACTGGTGCAGCCACTGTTGATGGACGGATTCAACGAATGCAACTGAGCATCTGATACTCCGGTCTTCGCCTCAATGGCCGAACAGGTATCGCCGCTCACAACGGTGTAAGTCTGGGAGCATGACTGGCGGGCCTATTGTATTGCAATGTTGAATAGCAGCACGACGAGAAGCCAAAGATGTATACCTGGAGAGCCGGCGACGCTGAGACAGCGAGCGCAGTGACGAGGAGGGCAGCGGAAGCCTTGAAGAACATCTTTGAACTGAAGGAGTGGATTTCAGCTTGAAGAAAGACCGGGGGAGTGTCTGGCTTTTATACGGTAAAATTGTCCGGTGGAAAGGGAATTTTAGTGAATTTGAACACCGAGGCCAACCTACCTCACCGGCGAGAAAGGATAGACGTGTCCGCATATGGTATTTGAAACAATCAGATAAAGGGGTCAAAGTATTACTAGGAATTTGTCAAGGCTTTCTTGGGATTGCGGGGTTGCGAGAAGTTTGCGGGCCGGGATAATTCAATCATCGGAATTGTGTACCGGAGGCGACAGGTCATGCGGTCCCAAGATTTTATGTCCAAAGGGAACAGGAGGCATTGATTCTAGTGCACAAGTCGAATTTCCCGCGCTCCGCCAACATTCGAAGAGCGCTCGTCATCGGAGACGGGGTTCGAAATGAACGCCGGACAGCCCGACAACGCCCGCGAATAGCGCCGTCGAGCGCCCAAATAATCCAGACCGGTAATTTTAAAAAATGGTCTAGGAAAGCCCAGCCCTACATCCGGCGGGCACGGGCGGGGAACAAGTGTAGTTCTTGCGCTCGTCCGATTTCATGCCGAAAGTATTCCATGTGGTTGTACCTGTAAATGTCCAGATTGGCATTGTGTAAGTTGGCCGGAATCTGATGAACAAAAGGTACTGCCGTCATTAAATTGGTTTCAGGACAGCTCGTTTCTGGCTAGCTAGACCTGAAGTGTCGTCCGGAAAAACCAAAAACGCCGTACATGGAGATGGAGACGGTTTGAATTCGGCAACGTGGTGAGATGTGTAATACGACGACACTTGTGGCCTGCAGTAAATACATCAAAGTCGGTATACGGGTCAGCTTCAGGAGATATGTCGAGTCTCGGAGAGCGCGAGTGCCGCCCGAGCATGGAGGAATTCGTCGCACCGCGAGCGCTGAAGTTAGTTGCAAAAGTAGGAATGGAGCTGTTGTCAGATTGTTAACGAGTTACGGGAGGCGCTCCGCGACCTTCTTCTCGATGAATATGCTTTTGCATTGGTCTATGAGGGATTTCCATTAACTGGTTGGATCGATGAACATATCACAACTAAACCAGTCTTGAGTCCGACACTAGATTGAATGGAGAAACAATGAGTGCAAATGCGGTGGAAATATTTGTTCCTCCCTCTTTTGAACAATAGAGTACCCCTGGTCTTCATTCATTTCTCGACTTGCGGCAGGTGCACTAGCTAACCTTATTGCATCCAAGCATAGGCCGACCAGTCGTTAGTCCTTTTGAAACACGGCGTGTGCGCAGCCATTAGATCAATAGAGTTGACAGAAGTGCAGATTAGGTCAAAGCGCCGTACATATGAACCGACAGAGGATAAACGGCGATTTCGCCAGCACTTAGCTGGTATTTGGTGCAATTCGTTCTTGATCCACCGCTGAAAATTGGGGAGCGAAACGAGGTGGAGAGTCATCATCTATGACTCAATGAGAGAGCAGAATTTTCGGCGGCCATAAGCGCAAAGTTTTGACTGCGTAAAGACAAAGGTCCGCACGCTCGTGAGCTCGTGGAAGTTCGTGACAAGATGGAACCTGATGGAACGTGGCGGCGTAAAAGTACTGATCGGCTGATGTCGGGTATGTTTATGCTCACTGCCACAGCAGTTCATTGATCTCATCGTTCAGCTTGTCGGTCACAGGCGGAGCCTCCTCGCATTTGCATTGGCCGCGACTTTGTTCATTACTACCGGCCAGCGTCGCACCTTTCGGGTGACCCAAAGCGCCGGCTGTTCCAAGGACCAAAGTTTCGATGGTTGCTCTGCTCACCGCGCCGTTTCCTGAAATTTCCCGCGAGGAGCTGCTCTTCTGACCTTTCATCTTCTATCCCTTCGACCAGATGACGTCTGATCTTGGCGGCAAAGTTAAGATGTAAGCCAAACGTACAGACTCGTACAGACTGCAACTCGGGGCTCGCATTCGGCAAGAAGCCGCGAACGCTCGAATATCTGCTCACCTATGCTGTTGCAAAATCCTGCGACAAGTTGGTGCAAATCGGCCGCGTAGAGATTAATCATACACGTCAGGTAGAGGCGTCACGCCAAGTACGGGGCCAAAGTACGCGTCCAGGAGGATGAATTATTGCCATACGATATTCGGATCATTGATCGAGATCACTTCAGCCCAAGCTCGTTCAATGAAGACATACAGCCGGGATACTACTCGAGAATACGCTTCAAAATCTTGTCAATTCCGTGCAAAACCGTCTTTAAGTTGCCATCAAGTCCATACTGCAACACTCGCATTGGAATCAGACTGTATTCCACACTTGCAATCCGCGGAGCTCGTTTATCACACACCGGGAATCGCCGACCTCTATCTCCATACAGTGGCCTCGATTGCTTGCGTCGTCTGAAGAGAGCGCGGTGTGATCGAGCACTCGAATGGCAGGGGGGGCGCTTGGAAAGAATCAATGAGATTAGAATGGTGCTTGTTCGAAAGGACACTCACAACACCAGGGCCGAGGAATATTCGTATGAAGGCTCAATCACGCTGCCGTCTTCCGCGATGGCTTTCTTCAAGTCAAAAGTGGCGAGAATGGAGGCCATTGTGAGCCACAAGGAGGAGTTGGCTAGGTGGCGGCCAGGACATATCCTTTATGGCAGAATTCATTGATGACTCGCAAAGTCGGAAAGAGCTCATACCGCCGGCCAAATCCATAGATTGCTGACTCCGGATCCTGAATGTCGGGATTCAACTTTCCGTCGAGCAGAAACCGCTCCGGCTTGAATGCCTTGGAGTCCGGGAAGATATCCTAAGATCCTGGCTTAGACTCTAGAGTAGGACATTGCTAAGGTAGCAATAACCGACCTCGTCATGCATGAGCGCCCTGAGTTCCGCGCAACAAATAAGGTCAAAAGATACTATAGTGAGTGACCAAAGACGCACCATACGTTGCCTATGACGATCGAATTGGCTGGAATTCTATATCCCCGATACTGGTCCTCGACCAGTATACGGTGAGGCAGACCTGCATGTGCACTCATTGGACACGGTGATTTATTCGGCGATGAATGGACACATACCAATCGGCGCCACATTTTCCAATCGAAGGACTTCCTTCACAAGAGCAGATACGTACGGCAATGCCGGCGCATCACTCAGGCTAGGCAAATGACCGTGGCCGATCACGGCATCGAGCTCGGCTTGAGCTTTCTTCTGAGCCTCGGGATGTTTCAACATCGCCAACGCGAACGTGCTCATGGCTGAAACGGTTGTATCGGCGCCGGCAGCATACGAGGCGGCAGCTGTTTCTTTGATGTCCTTTTCCATTACGTTACCGTTATTGCCACGCGCCTCGGCGACCAGGCCGAGGTTCAAGGATACGAAGGAGAGGGCAGCCGTGCCAGTGACCTTGTGAAAAATCCAGACATTGTGTTACTCTCATTGGTAAGTTCGAGCTCACCATGTCACGCTTTGTCTGTGCGAACGGGAGCTCTCTGAGGTCGTGAGTGAAATTCCTCCAGTACCGCGCCTTGCGCTTGAAGTCGGCCCCAGGAAACCAGCTGGGAATATATTTGAGTGCAGAGATGGAGTCCTGGTGATATTCCTTGGTGGATTGTTGGAAGAATTCTGAGAGAGACGCACAACAAGGAAGGTTCCGGGGACACACGCGATCTCCAGCCCGTGCAGGGCTTCCTCCGCCGTCTTGACGTATGGGTCATCGTCAGTTTCGATGCTAATCCCGTATGTGGTCTCCATAATAAGCGCTACGGCAAATCTGGATTGAATTTCAAGGTCTCACTACCTGCGCGTAAGGCTCTCGAACTCAACTTACCGTCTGAAATGAGTCATCACGTCGTGTGGATCCTTGAGCAAATGGCGAAGCAACTGATGCGTCGAATCTTGGATGTGAGGATCGAACTGTTTCACTGCCCCGGCGTGAAATGTCTCGTGAAAGATTTTGCGCTGACGCCGCCTAGGTTTGCATGCAAATTAGATATTTACCAAATTTTTCCGAGACCAACAGCACAGACCAGCGGTCGTCTACAAAAATGATTTGTAATTCACAAAAGAAGATCTGGTGGATTTACGCACCATGGTTCATGAATCCTGCCCGACCGTACGTGAACAATGTCAGCAGTAAATCCGAAAATTCAGGCAAACTTCGCGCACCGAAAAAATCACTCCAACCCATCAGCTCGTTCATCATCGTCGCTTGTGGTCTTAGTGGTGGGTCAGTATGCAACTCGGATGTTGATAATGACGATCACCGGTCTGAGTATAGGGCCCCGCGGCGCTCTAACAGGTCCGCGATGACTTCGAACGAGGATAAAACCACGATTGATGTGCCGGCCACGTTCACATAGATGATATCGGAATCTAAATGCGTCAGCTGCCATCGAACGTTTCCTGCAATACAGACACACTGAATTCCTTGGACCAACGATAATAAGCCTCCCATGGCCTGTCCGCGGGAATATCCAGAAGATTTCCGAGGATAGGTAATCCCTTTGGACCGGGTGGGAGAGGGAGCCGCGAGCGCTGGTCTCTCCAGCGAAGTGTGAAGACCAAGATTGCGAGTCCCCCCAAAGACCAGGATACGGCGTTGCTGAAGACAGTGGTCATGGCGAAGTATGCGGAGGGAATCCATATTTAAAAGTTCTGCGAAGGTCGCATCCTTCGTCCATGTTCGTGGCGTGAGCATTTGGAAGCAGAGTGGTGATATTGAACACCAGACCCCTTGTGTGGGTACGAGATCTCGCCAAATGAATTGATTCCCTGGTTCAGCTATATATAAGAGCGCGGGAGGGTGGGAATACTAGGCTGTCCTCGCAGAAATAAAAGCTCCGGTCGGCCTGTGCCGGGGCACATGATGAGGCCGTAGGAAGGAGTGGCGTAGTTGACCTTGATTGTGTTCGGAAGCAACTGTGCCGATGCGAATCTGAAACTGGTGTGATGTTGTACCGCGACGTAGTCTGCGAACAGATGCCTCGAAAGAGATCCATCTCAAGGATGGCAATTAAACGATGTAACTTGTGATGCCGCGATGCCCACTGCAGATACGGTTCCGTGTTACATAGATGGTGAGTTGTTTCAAGGCCTGCACCGTCATCAATTATGGCATTGAAAAGTCCGAACTTATTTGGCAAAACAGGTCTCTCACACCAACAATATTTGCGTTGCGGATGTTTATATCCTCCCCTTGAATATCGGAGCCGAGTAGCAAGGGGAAATACGACGCAAATCGATAGTTTTGCGCTTATGTTCATTTCCAAGCCACGACTCATGCTCTCGGCGAACTCGTTATGGCGTTCTGAGCCCACCGCAGACGTAGCGCAAGCTGAAACTTCCTGTATAACTGCCGATATCCTGAAGAGGAAAAGTGTGTCGCATAGTTGAACGCGAGGTGGGCTCTCAGAGAAAACTTAGGATTTGGATGTCAGCGGAGTGGTATCAATCAATGCTGCTACGGTAAGTAGTGTTCACTGTCTGCAATTTTTCAATCGCTGTGGACTTCGAATCACCCGAAGGAAATTTGATGAATGGACTGCAATGCAATGAGACAAGACCTTCGAGGATGTAGCCCACTTTTGCGACTATTGGGCGGCCTTGATCAGATCGGCAGCCCGTTCGGCAATTATGTAGGCCGAAGCTTGAGTATGTGATGCCGGAATGAACGGCTTGAGGATTTCAGTAAACAGGACTGCTCTCAGGCTCCCAGTGGTGCAAAACTTACCAAGACAGAAAGGTCGACAATTCGTAACTTCTGCAAGCCCTTGACCGTGAGGTCTGGATCCACGACACCGAAGTTAGCACCCTTCGCCGACATCGCAGCAGTTCCGACGGGATGGAATACGGTTCCTGCATTGGCCCGGATAAACTCGTCCAGTTCCGGGTCCGTGTCCGTGGCGTTGAAACTGAAAGGAGCGATGATGTAGTTGGAAAACACGGGGGCAGCAGCAAAGCGCGCCGATGCTCGCAGAGCCTCTCTCAGGACAAACATGTCAAAGTCCGAGGCTAAAAAATTCGGGTTTATAAGAGGTGCGGCCAAAGGATCGGTGCTGTTGAGCTCAACGTAGCCTCCTGGATGGATGAGTGAATCCTAGCCACACGAACTACTAGATAGAACCCACGCGACGTCGGGGACACCAGAGCGGAAGAAATGCTCATGAAATTCCCCGTGGGCGGAGGAGGGCCCACTATTCCATTTGCCAAGAGTAGTTCGAAGTGCCCTGCAGTGGGCCCCGCTGAGGGATCTGAAAACTGTTCGAATATGGAAGAATTGTTTGGAATACGCAACCATCCGAGTTGGCTTCCAGGATTGTCAACGAGTGGTCCCATCCTCGTGGTATTCCATTTCGCCAATTCTTCCGCCGCAAGTGTGGCATTTCGGGCCGCTTCATCAGTTGTATTTGTCGAATTAACGAGCCACGACGCTCCCAGAAAGACATGATCAGACAGATTTTGGCCGACAGAAGGGAGGTTATGCAGGGGTTCAATACCCAGAGCTGATAGCGTAGTAGAGTTACCGATCCCAGAATGAAGAAGAATCGCTGGAGTACCAATAGATCCGGCGGAAAGTATGACTTCGCTGCCTGCGGTGAGTGTGTATCGCGGCCCTGGGAGAACGTTAGAAAATGTCGGACAATATACGAATCATTTTCAACTTGCCATCGAGACTTTGGACGAATTCCACGGTGTCAAAGGAAGTGGGTCCCGTTGGAAGAACGCGTGTCACTCGTGCATTCAATAGGACATGCAGGTTTGGGCGATTGACAAACTCGGGCGCAAGGTAAGATGTGGCTGAGCTGCTCCTGGAACCGTCTTTGATCGTGGCTTGCATCCAACCTAGGAAGGTAGAAAATCAAAAAACGACTTCCACTACAATTTGACTTCAATACCCACCAATGCCAATTGTATTGCCAGAGTTCATGTCGAGATTGAACGGAAATTCGGAGAGTTCATCAGTTGCCTCAAAGACGCGGGAGTCAATATCACTCGGGAAGCCAGCTAAGGAAACCGAGTTGATTCCGTTGAATCCATGAACCTTAGGGTCGAATTGGTTCGTGGTGTTATGGTGGTCCGCCGGGAGGCCGAACCGTTCATTCTGAAGTCCCTGTCAGACAGAAGAAAAATGCACTTTGCACGCGCACTTTGAGTATGTATGGTATCAAGCTATCCCACGACCACCCTTCGTCGCCAGTGACTCGCGCAAACCGATCAAAGTCGTCCCTTGCTCCACGAGTATAAATCAGGTAATCTAATAATTCCGTAAGGATCGAGGGCGAGTACATGCCATTGAAAGAACACTCACTAACGGAACTACTTCCGCCCAGAACAAAGCCTCGTGGGTACGCTATGGCACGGCCATTCAGCCCAGGTTGGGGAATGGTCGTGTAATTCCAATCTTGAGGAGTCTGCGGCGTCGCCATAGTGCAAAACGCGGGCACGATGATATCCAGGACATTGGCGTTTCTGTGCGGTGAGTGGGTGTATACATGAAGACAGTCGAAAATCAAAGTCAGCTCACGAGCCACCCGCTTCCACTATGAGGACGGAAACATCTTTGTTTTCGGTGAGACGGTTCCCTATTACCGCCCCGGAGGTTCCACCTGGTAGAGTTGAGCGGGTTGTCCACGTCCGACGAAGACTGCTTACCACCCACGACGATATAGTCGAATTTCAGCTTCAACTTGGTCAAGTCTGCGATGCTCTCGATGATAGCACCAGAGCAGATAGCACCCAGCGCAAGAGCCGTTAGTACCCTGAGCCAGGCCATAATGACGTGGGTTAGGAAAGCAATGTCCCGGAGACTTTGCCATCGCCTCTGTCTACTTGTTATAAATCCCTTCTCAGGTTGACTTCGATTCGGGTTCCTGATTCCAAACGAAGTCTAGCCTTTTGATGCATCTGTTGCGCCACTCGGATAGAAGGAAGGAAGAAAAGAAGTGTATTGAGTGGTAGCAGGAAGCCGGTCCCTGTGATACCGCATCGATGCCAAATCATTGGAAATTTTCTCTCAGTTCCCACCATCATCCACACAAATAAGCAAGCTTCACTGACCTATGGCCGGAGAAACCCCGCTTCACGTACCAGCTTCGCCACGTAGAACACCGCTGGTCCAACTGAACGTACCTTTGGCTCGCATGCGACGGGCTAGCCTGCGATTGTTTGGAATTGACTGGGAGTCGGAATTTTCCGGCGTGGGCATCTGCCATCCCTACATCATTGGCGGTGAGAATATCTCGGGGTGAGTACCAATGTTTGTCGAATGTGGCTGGAAAGGCCTTGATTTTGGTACCGATGTAGAGGGAGTCTCCTACTTGAAGTAAGCAAGACGTCGTTCCAGGTATGTTTATGATTCACCAAAACCTCGATCCGAACGGTAGCAGTTGGGCCTGAAAGTTTGTCCGGAGAAATGAGGAGCGCCTTAAACACAGGTGAGGTAAAGCCGGTCCGCGCTCTGGAATGTGGCGCGGCGTGTAGACGCCTAGCCATAAATAAATGAAGTGCGGGGGCCTGGTCGGTGTGCAGAAATATGCCGGGTCTTGGAGAGCGCGCAGGAGTACTACCTACGCCGTCTTGTGGCCGAAAAGGCCAGGAACTACGCCTGTCAGTTAAGTATCGTATTGCTAGAGAGGTCCGAGATCACCTACCTCGCGCCTCGGGTATCCAACAGGCTGCAAGGCCCGCGCGCGTATGTGCTCGAGACTGTGTCCGGAGACACATATAAAGCCAGCTTCGAAATAGAACTTCTAGTTCCTGGTCCACCACGGTTATGCCACTAGTAGGATCCAATGGCGTCGCCAGAGTGCCGTATAAAAAACTCTCGGGACGCACGACGCTCCTCCGTGTATCCTATAGCAGACCAAAAGCCTCAATTTTGTTCAGAATTGAGGCCATGCTGATGGCAGATTAAACTTACGGAGGAGGAAAGCGGCGTTAAGAAGTCTGTAGCGCTGGCGGGAGGCGCCTAAGGAACGTTTGATGTTCGCCGAACCACGTGAACATTCGTAGTGTAATTCCGAAGTCTTGAGAGCGCAGAGTGCATTCTATTTGAGAAGGAGGGAACGAATTAATTTATGAGACCGACGATTAACATCAACAGTGACGCAATACGAATAATCGAAGTTAATTTCAGTGAGAAAGAAAGGGTAAAAGAGTGCCAAGTGTGCACTCCTGGTTGGGCATGGTCGGAAATTAGCACAGAACAAGTCGACAACAGTAGCCGTTGCTCACCGAATAATTGCGCTCCACGGCTGTGTCGTCGGTCTGGTTACAAACCTCGGAGATCCCGCGACGAATCCCCACGCCGATAAAACGAGCTTGCCGGCATTGGAAATGGAGCATTTTCCACGAAGTTCGAAAACTAAAGCAAGGATGCCGAACTGCGAAAGATTCAGAATGTACAGATGGACGAGAGAGAAGTCGCCCGGAATAAAGCTAATTAATTGGTTGGTCCCCCGAACGAAGAAAATGGTGCCTCGGCATATTCCATGTCGGCCAAAAAAAAATCCCGCCTACTGCAGGTTCGCCCGCGTCCGACAGCCCCTCCAGCACGGCCAAACGTGTGGCATAAATCTGCAGACCGAGGCGCAGGAAATACGGAATTCTGTCGTGGGCGTTTGCACGGCCTCAAGAACCAAACGAAGTCCTAACAGGAGGATCGGCGTGAATGAATTAGCTGCGAAGAGCACCGGCGAGGCTTGGATGCAGGACGCGCAACAGATGCGAGTAGGAGAACAACATTATCGCATGCGCCTGGCCGACGCGAGGGTGTGAGGGCAGATAGCGCCGAACGGGGAACCTGGCAACGCCGTCGGTGAAAAGTAAGGCCTGCCACGTGTGTTGATCCACTTACGGCACATCGCGGGGAGATAAGATAAGGAGATTATCAGCAGCACGTGCCGCAGGACCCCCTTTCTGCGTGGATACTGTATTAGAGAAGCTCAGGCACTCGATGAGCCAAACGGACAGACTCACGGCATCACAGTCGTCAGAGAGCGGGTTGTTGTAGTACGAGAACGAGGGAACCAGCTGTTTCCGTGGATGGTAGCCACCTGCGAGATCGCACATCAGGAGCTAACGAGAAAACCTCTGACAATCCTTTTGGAGGTTAGATCCCCAAATGGCCCATTTTTGTCCGAACCGGTTCTGCGCTGATTGCCCAATTTTTGTCCGAACCAGATCTAACCTATGATGCCGGAATTCGCCTAAAAAGGCTCCAACAAGCGAATAAATGCTCAAAATGTCTTCCAGCCCCAATTTTGTGCTGTTTCAGCATGAATCCGCGCAATTCTCGCCACAAGAAGCGGGAAAATTAAGGAAGTTCGAACTTAAGATGTGAGAACTCAAGTTCTGGTTGACCTCCGAGGTACGTCTATTGGGCATCAGATGCACACTTACCAAAAGTTAAGTACTACTACAACTCAAGTTCCAGCTGGTCCAGACCAAAAATGGAACTTAAGTTGTAGAAGTACTTGAGGCGCAGAACTTGAGTTCCCGCGGAACTTAAGCTCGGAAGTGGTGTGGACTGCCAGAACTTAAGTTAAGCTGGTCGGATTTCATTATAGGACAAAGCTCAAATGCCTGTTCACAGCGATTCCAGCCGGTCATCACCCACTCCAAGTTTCAATGCATTCATTCCACCGCAGTTTCGTCGTCCTCGACCCAAACCTCGTCCTCCATGATCCCATGCTTTTTCAATGCGGCACTCATGCGTGCGAGGGCAGCGCGCGTTCGCATGTCGTTTTTTTCTATCATCCGCCTCCACGGTTCCACCGCTGTTTGGTGACCGAGTAGAATAACTTCGCTCTCATCCACGTCTGAAACATAAGAAAGACACAATCAGGACTATCCTCACTCGAAATGCAATGTATTCCGCACCTTCCATCCCGCTCTCCAACCGTTTGTCCCACATTCTAGTCTGCTCAAGTGTATGTTTCTTCCCCGCGGTGTCGTGTGGAGCTTTGCCTCGTGAAATGCATGAGCGAACGCAGAGGGATCCAGGAATGCCAACTTACCGCGATGCCTCCTCGCCAGCGCTCCAGCAATGAGTGAAAACACCGTCCACATCACCGAGAGCATGGCAAATGTTGAAACAAAGACGCTAGTTATAGCCGAGCCCACGGGCTTGAGACGTGGGACAGATCGTAGGTACTCCAGGGGTGGAACCCGGGTATTATTCCGGAAGAACTCCACTTCCTGCTGCCATTGTGCCGTCAATGTTGCATTAGACGTCCACATCCTGGCCACGTTCGCCACACTTGAATAATTCACATCCAAATATATGAATCCACCGTCACCGGGCACGTCGATGGCACTGATAGTGCGGTTGAACATCTCCGGGGAGTCGTATATTTGATTTTCCAGGATTACTCCAAGATCAAGGCGGACGAGATGGTAGAGCGACTGAAATAGGTTTTCATATGCTGTACTGAGAATAGAGGTAGATATATTGCCGAACACACGTCGACCTAAGCGGGCAATCGGCATGGGTGGAGGGGGTGGCGTAATTTCAGCATCCCCTGAATCGGAACTAACCGTGAATGGTTGGACGTCGACGACTATGAATCGCGGCGGGTTCGAAGAGCAAGGTGACTCGAGTAGAGATGCAGCACTCTCGAGCGGGGCGCCCGCCAGGACCGCATCACAATTACAGCACGGATGGACAGTGAAACTGATCTCAACCTGCGTAGCATTCAGTCGACTTGCGATGGGTGCGGGTCCCGGTCCGCTCCTAATACAGTGCTTTCAGCAAACATTGAATGACGTAGAAATTGAAAGAGATGTGCTACCATGTCCTCAGAATGCGATCCTGCGCGGGATTGGAGATACTTGTGAGTGCTGAAAGAATGATCAATGAATCATGTCTCACCAAGTCGTCGCTGATCAAAGACGGCAGATCCCGAATGGATATCTCGCCATTCGGAACAAACATATCTACATTCGAGAAAAAAATCTCTCGAGTCAATGGGAACCCATCCCATGTCAAATAAAAGAGGCTCGGCACGTAGCACTCCACGGTTCCCTATGGGTGCGATTCAAGCAAGACTTGGAGGAATCATCGCTGCACTCACATCAACTTGTACCTCGGTATTCCACCCAAGCTCGGGATCTTTGGTCAACAGCAAGCGAATTGTGATATTTGTCTGTATGGATAGCTCAAAAGCTGCAAGGCTGCCACGAAAGAAAGGGAAGGACAAACTCACGACATCGCAACTGTTAGAGAGCGGGTTGTTGTAGTACGAGAAGGCCGACACGTGTTTGCTTGTATCGATATCATCGAATGCTTGAGCAATGGTATACTCGAAGATATAGTCATCTAGCGCGATCATATCTCCGACGTCCAAAATCTGTGGAGCGAAGCTGTCCAGCGGACTCCGTAGAATCGAGGGAACAATATTGCCCAGGAAGACTGTCGGAAGCGTGTCGTTAGGTTGGTATGTGGCTTCTTGAACAATGTTGTACGCAGAGAGTGGAACTAGATAATGTTTGTTAGAGCGTGTGATGAGCTTACATAAACGGGGCGAACAAACCATTGACAGCAGCGAGGAAGGGAGAAATGAGAAGAATGTAAGAGTGAGACTTGATAGCGCGAGAGTTTCTAGTAAGAAGTAACTCAGTCTTCGCGCACAAGAGAGTAGCGGGAAGTCTATAATATTCACCTAGTAAGAAGTAACTAGAGACGAGTCAATAATAAGTAGGAAGTAAGTAAGTTGAGTTGGCTCACCTCAGTCTTCGCGCACAAGAGAGTAGCGGGAAGTCTGAGGTGAGGCCGACTTGAGTACAGAATATATACGACGAGTTGCACAAATGTAACTAAATGTAACTAAGTGAAACATACAAGTAAGTACCTGATTATAACCAGAAGGAAAAACAGAAAAATATAATGCCGTCTTTTCTGCAGGGTTCAATGTACCCGGTGCCGCCACTAAGGTCCCCGCGATGCCTGGTTGCCAGGTTGCCGTATTCTAACACTCCCCCTCAAGCCGAGCGAAGCCCGAGGGCGTAAGCGAAGTGCTTGACTTTCGCAGACGGCAACGGCTTGGTGAGGGTGTCAGCAACCATATCATCGGTGGGACAATAAACGAGTCGAATGGAGCCTTGCTCAATGACCCAGCGGATAAAGTGGAAGCGGATGTCGATGTGTTTGGTACGCGCGTGGTACTGATGATCTTTGGCAAGGGCGATGGCAGATTGATTGTCGCCGTAGAGGGTAGTGGGAGTGTCGAGGGGATCAAAGAGCTGCGCGAGCATGGAACGAAGCCATAGAGCTTCTTTGGCAGCTTCCGTCATCGCGACATACTCGCTCTCGGTAGTGGAGAGAGAAACCAGTCCCTGCTGCTTAGCACTCCACGATACGGCACCACCGTTGATCATGAAAGCGTACCCAGTGATCGCCTTGCGATCCTCGGAAGCACTCCCATCGGCATCAGCATATCCAACCAACTGTGGATCAACTCTGCCGTAGGTAAGCCAGTGGTCTCGCGTACCATTGAGGTAGCGAAAAATACGCTTGACAGCTTCCCAATGCGGCAGACCGGGGTTTTTGAGAAAGCGGGACACCGTTTGCACGGCGTAGGTGATGTCCGGACGCGTCGCCATTGCACAATACATCAGCGAGCCTACAGCTGCGTCGTACGGCACATCGCGCATGAGCGCGATTTCACGGGTCGTCTGGGGGGACTGAGTAGAGGAGAGGTGGATGGAGGTCTCCATGGGAATGGAAAGGGGTTTCAACTCCTCAAGATTATAACGGCGAAGGATTGAGTCAATGTAGGAGCGTTGAGATAAATGAATGATGCGCGCCTCGCGATCTCTCTTGACCTCGATGCCAAGGAGCCAATGCAGCTCACCCAAATCCACCACTTTGACGTGCTTCCCAACACCCGACTTGAAGTCCATAACCGACACCAAAGATTCTGCAGCAATGGTGCAATCATCCACATGCACCACAACCACACAAACAACACGGTCGTCCCGGCGCTCGAAAAATACGGCCTGGTCTGATTCACAACGCGAGAAGCCCATGGTGTCGACGAGGATGTGGACAAGCTTCTGGTACCAGCGCCGGCCACTCTGTTTCAAACCGTACAGAGTTTTGAGTAGATGGCAAACTTTTCCCAGATGAATTTGGAGCGGAAAAGCCGGGGGGTTGTCGCATGAAGATCTGTTCGTCAGCGGTGAGTTCTCCATTGAGGTACGCGCCCTTGATATCGATCTGGTGGAGTTCCCAGTCGAGTTCCGCGGCTTTGGCGAGTACGAGACGAATGGAAGCGAGCTTGGCGACAGGTGCGTAGACATCGAAATAATCAACACCAGGGACTTGAGAGAAACCCTGGGCGACGAGGCGAGCCTTGTATCGGACAACGTTGCCAGCGGCGTCCTTCTTGGCTTTAAAGACCCATTTCGATCCTACAATGTTCGCATCAGCAGGTGGGTCAACGAGTTCCCATGTCCCCTGATCAGCTAACACAGCCAACTCTTCTCGTACTGCTTTCTCCCACAACGGCCAGTCTGCCCGTCGACGTGCCTCAGCAAGAGTGCGAGGCTCCAGTGCCTCCGCATCGCTCATCTCGGCCGCCATTGCTACCTCCGCTGCAACCATCATCTGCTCTGCTTCACCCTCCCCCTCAAACTCGGCGGGCTCATCAGCCTCTGGAATCGGCTCGGGAAGGCGAACTCCCTTGGTTAAAATGGGGTCGGATGGACGACTAGAAGACACAGCACGACCTGCGATGATGTCCGCAACACGCGCGCTTGGTTTGCGCAACCGCTTGACGGGGATCTCGGGCTGTGGAGGTAACTCAACAATCGGAGGATCGGCAGCAGGAATTGGGGCTGGCGGTGGCGCAGGCACCTCGGGAGCGGGTGGATCGACGACAGGAGAAGCTGGAGGAGCAGAGTAATTGTCGGCAGGAGGAGGTACGTCCGTGTCGACAACAAATTCCCATTCATCACCATCAAGATGCTGACGGGACGCCTGGATTTTGTCAGTCCAAATGTTTCGTTCCACACGAACAGTGCGGTTGTCGGGGAAGTAAATCCGCACGCCATTCGGAGTACGCTCGTCAAATCCTAGCCAGCGGCCTTCACGAACACGGCCGCCGAGTTTGCTACCACCATTCACTCGGACCCACACCCTCTCGCCCCACTCGCGCACGCCCCGGAGATCGGGTTTCTGGCCACATAGCGCCTCATATGGCGTCATTCCGTCCACTGCCTTTGTGGTTGTGCGATTAAGCAGCCAAACGACGTGGCGTGCAGCTTCTGCCCACAAAGTGCGCGGCAGACGGCTCGCATGCAGCAGTGCGCGAACACGCTCTAAAATAATGCGATTACGGCGCTCCGCAACGCCGTTGTGTTCGGGGGTGTCGTGTACAGTGAGTAACTGTTCTGTACCACGAGATTTCAGGTAGAGTTTGAATTCATTCCCCAGGTACTCGCCGCCGCGATCAGAATGAAGGACCTTAACGCGGGCCTTCTTCTGCGTCTCAACCCATGCCTCATATTGCTTATAGGCGTCGAAGGTCTCATCCTTGGATTTAAGGAAATAAATGTGAGTGAGGCGTGTTTTGTCATCGGTGAACGTCACATAGTAACGACGTCCACCCAGCGAGATGTTCGGCGCGGGACCCCACACGTCCGAATGGACTTTGTCCCCAAACTCGCTGGCACGCTCTCCCTCTCGGACCTTCCGCACGGGTTTACGCGTCGCTTTCGCGTACACGCAAGACTCACAGAACTGCGGCTCGCCGGACGAAATGTCCAGCCGCACCCCCGTTACAAAACCCTTCTCCACGAGTTTACGGGCGGTGTCGGGCGCAATGTGCCCCATACGACGATGCAGCTCCATAAAGGTGAGCTTCTCTTCGGCAGCGTTTGCGGACTCTGATTCACGCATAACGCGGTACAGGCCGCGCTTATTTTTCGCGACCTCGCCGATCTTCTCGCCATCGGGCCCATGCAATGTGCAACTCCCGCTCGAGAAAGTCGTCGTGATACCGGCGTCATCGAGACGGCCGATGGAGATCAGGGTGTATCCCACTTCTGGGGAATACAACACCTCGGTGAGATGGAGTTTGGACACATTGACACCGTTAGGTACATCAATCACCATGTCACCCATTCCAACCGCGCTGAAACCTGACTTGTTCGCAGCGTTGAAGGATCGTGGGGGAATTTCGACGAAGTTATCCATCTCATCGCGGAATGGGGTGATGTGCCGAGTCGTACCTGAGTCGTACAACTCCGAACGGGGTATGTTTACCTCTCTTGTCATCACCGCAGCAGCCTGCTCATGCGTCGCAGCCTCCAGCGCATCGCGGACATAATCCCACGACTCCACGCTGCCCGAGTCCGAGTCAACATCGATGGAGGAGGAATACTCTCTCACATCGACCTCAGATAACTCCTCGGGACTGCTGCACTCAGCTGCAAATTCATCCGCATCATCCCCCCAGCCCGGAAAACCAGTCGGTATTCCCATCGCTCTCGTCGTCCGAATTACTGACCGATTGCAGATCAGGCATCGACCCATCAGAAGAGTCCGACACCGACAACAAATCCAGCAGCCCACATTCGTCTGACTCAGAGGCGACATCGACGGCCCAGGCCCCCTCGCTTTCGGAGTCCCAGTCCACCGCCGCAGCTGTACCACTCGACGACTTGGCCGGAGGCGTCGAGTCTTTCGGCTTTTTCGGCTTCTTGCAATTGCGTGAGAAATGGCCCTTCTCGCCGCAGTTCCAGCAAGTGCCGCGGGGCTTGCCTTTCCCCTTCTCAATTGCCGACAATGCCTCTTCACCATCGTCCTTCCCCTTCCCACGCTTTCGCTCCCCCTGCTTCCGGTCATACTCCTCCGAGATTGCAGTCATAAACGGGCCGCACGGGATAGTACCGGTGGAGGTGAAAAGTTTCGCTGCGCTGAGTTGCGCCGAGGCGAAGCCGGAAAGGTACTGAGGTAAGCACCCAATGATGGTGGAACGGAAATCATCCTCGCTGATTACCACGCCCAAGGTAGCCAACTCCTCTCGGCGAGTCGAGAGCTGGTCAAGGAAATCATGGACATTGCCCGAGGCAGGGCACTTCGACTGCAGGAATTGCGAGCGAAGGTTGGTTTGAGCATAGGCACCTTTTGTACTGTAGGTGACCACAATGTGATTCCACATGTCCGCGACAGTAGGCATGGGGTTTAACAACAACGCAACAGAGTCGGGTACCTTCTGCAAGATCAAGGTCTTCGAGTTCCGCTCGGCCTTGTCCCACGCAACAAGTTCGTCCGCCTGCGCTTGGGTGAGCGGCAGGTTCAAGAAAACGGGACGAGGTTCGGTGCCGTCAAAGTGACCAAGGTAGGATTTGGCATCGACAGACGCGAGAAAGCGGAGGGAAAAGATAGGGAAGTTGTTGCCGTCAGAGGTGATTTTTAAATTGGGGACAGAGGATGGGAGGACGTCGTTTAGAATAGCAGTAGCAGACATATTGTTGGCAGCAATAGAATGATAACGCAGTTAAAGGCGGGGCCCAATAACCTGTAAGAGTGAGACTTGATAGCGCGAGAGTTTCTAGTAAGAAGTAACTCAGTCTTCGCGCACAAGAGAGTAGCGGGAAGTCTATAATATTCACCTAGTAAGAAGTAACTAGAGACGAGTCAATAATAAGTAGGAAGTAAGTAAGTTGAGTTGGCTCACCTCAGTCTTCGCGCACAAGAGAGAGTAGCGGGAAGTCTGAGGTGAGGCCGACTTGAGTACAGAATATATACGACGAGTTGCACAAATGTAACTAAATGTAACTAAGTGAAACATACAAGTAAGTACCTGATTATAACCAGAAGGAAAAACAGAAAAATATAATGCCGTCTTTTCTGCAGGGTTCAATGTACCCGGTGCCGCCACTAAGGTCCCCGCGATGCCTGGTTGCCAGGTTGCCGTATTCTAACAAAGAAGTGCGCACAGCACGATTGGGGTGGTCCATCTCCACGGATACGCTTGATTGGATCCCGTCATGTCGACGCGCCACGTAAGAAACTGGGCGACGCACGTCGTTCCTCGGCATATCCCAATCGAAAGGATGCAATTTTCTTGAAAATTGAGCCCATGCTTATGGAGGAGGAGAAGAAGAAAAACGCTGGGGAGAACTCGAGGGAGCGGATGATTATCAGGATTGCCTCTAATCACGGAACCTCATCATTGAGGTTGATCCAGGCTCCAGAGGGCACGCCCACGTCGTGAGAGAGCGGGAACGCGGGAAGTGAAACGAGCTGTTTCAGTCCATAGACAATATCGGAAAATCAAGGGCTCTGCGCTACGAGGGTAGAGATGATATGTTTACGCGTGGACTTGCATCAACTCATCTCTTCAGACCCCAGCCGACGCGAGTAGGCACACCAAAAATAGAAATGTTTCTGGTAGGATAGAAACTAACAGTGAAACTTGTGGTATCATTTTGAGTTCTTGTCCTACCACAAACTACAAGTATCAATCTAGTATAAACTGAAATTGAAATAGCTTGTTTCAGAATCACTTTCAATGACCCAAAGAAATATAGTTTCTTCATGTCGTGAAAGGTTTTCAGAAACCCTGAGTTCATCCAAGCCTTTCAAGACCGTGGAAGGAATCAGTTTCAGACACAAAGAAAGTGGTGCTGAAAGAGGCTCTTTCGGAGTTCCTTTCAAATGCGATGAAAGAACAAGTTTCTTTTGTTGCGCTATTTTCGCTATTGGTCCGGCATTTCCCCGGACCAATGGCAAAAATGGCGCAACACAGAAACTGGCTGTTTCGAGCTCATCAGAAAGTAGCACCGAAAGCGGCTATTTCAGCGCTGCTTTCTTTATGTCTGGAACTGGTTCCTTCTGCAGTCTTGTAAGGTTCAGAGAAACTCGGAGTTTGTGGAATTCTTTCATGACACAAAGAGATTGCCTTTCTTTGTGTCATTGAAAGTGATTCTGAAACAACGTATTTCTATTTCAGTTCATACTACATTGATACTGGTAGTTTTCGGTAGCAAAAGAACTGAAAATGATACTACAAGTCCCATGGTCAGTTCTTATCCTACCAGAAACATTTCGATTTTCAGTGTGAGGAGAATCTGAAGTATCAGAGCTCAGGCCAGCGGTGAAACCGGATGGTGAGGACGTGCCACTGCCGCTCGTCGAGTGTCATCATCAAACTGGAGCAATAGAAACAATACCCACTGCTCACAACATGATTGTACTTCTGTGCCGCTGTGTGTTCGTTGCGGAGTATTATCATCGTGCTTCGGGATACGGGCTGGGAGGTCCGGAATGCCTGCGACGTGAGTGTGCGCAGCGAGCGAGAAAGTGAAAACTAACTGTTTCGGTGGATGGAAAGACATCTGTCAAGTGAGACATCAAGAGATCGCTAGATTTAGCACGGACTCAGACAAGCGCTCGCCTCAAAATACCCCCTCAAGTGAGCAACGAAAGAATCAGACGAAGAAAAGGCGGGAAGCAATCCTAAATGCTGTCTGATTGATCAAGAGTCGAGCAACCAACAACAAACTCGAACATAGCTGTCAGTCCTCACCAATGATTGTGGGATGTGATCAGCGCTTGGACAATGGGCGGGAGATGGGGGAACAGAGAAAGATGCAGGAGAATCCCAATGAAAAATGTGAATGATGTCAAACACAAGAACGAGGATGCTAGCAAACCCCAGCAGGCAAGCATCGTATGGCCCAGGTTAGATGGCTGCAGCTCATAGGACGCGCATAAGCAGAGATTCAAGAGACCATGACTGGAGAAGCGGAAAGAGCCTCAGACTATGGGCGGACGGCTCTGATGAGGGAACGTTGAAGTCTTGAGAGGCTTCCGAGTAAACGATGGTGGGCGGTGGGCGCAGCGTGGGCCGCAGACGAGAGCGTGCGTGCAGACGCGGACAGAGGAAGACCGAGTGCGCAGGGAGCAAATATATATCCGAATTTCGGTGCTATGAATTGATGCAACGAAGAGACACAGGGAAAGGCGGGAGGCGGGATTCTAAAAGCCGCACAGCGAGCTTTGGATGCAGCGGTAGATATGAGCGAAGGGTAAGACAAAGCTGTCTGCCGGGGTGGAGCGGTTGAGGTGGGGAGATGAGGCTGATGAGCGCAGAGGGGGTATCCTATGGTTTTCGAGCGAGGATAGGCTCTATGGGGGGCGAGTTGGCCGACGAGCAGATGCAGTGCAGGGTGTAGCGCTCCAATCTTGTTTGAGTGCCCGAAAGCGCGCCTCTGAATCAACAAATGAATTGCAAAGATGGGAGTAAAGGAGAGTAAAGGGCGACATCAACACGTACAGCTCATCCCATCATTCGTATTGCGCTGCGTCATCGATCGTTGCGGTGATGACATTGTCGGGTGTAGTAGGACCGCGGTGAGCACACGAGCCGCACCCTCGACGAGTGCTCGGCAGGCTGTGCAGGATCGAAAGCTCAAGGCATGATAAGAGGAAAAATAGTATGCGGGTTGACGCAAAGAATACGGTCCGTGACTCGTCTCAAACAACTTCAGGGACGCGACAGGGTCCCAGGGACGGCTTGAAGATACAGCGAAGAGGCATACACAGCACTACCGTTGGAGGACTTGAATGGGTGGTAGGAGGGACGCAAGGACGGTCGGCGTCATGAAGATCCATCGCCGGCCAGAGCTACCGACCCGTGGCGGGCGTTAAAAAAGTTTCGGAGCCGACGCATTGACGTGATCGGCGGAAAGATCCGATCACTCTTTTCTTTCTCTCACCAACCCTCCCGCGTCCAGGGCCCTTTCTCTAGCTCGGCTTGCTGCTCCCCTTTCTCGATGTTCATCCTCGGCAGTTCTTAGCGCGCTGGCTGCCTCCCAAGATCTTGATTTTTCTCCAGAGCTCTCTAGCGCCGGAAGCCGGGTAGTTGGTTGGGCATTGGAGGGTCTTCGTCACACTGTAGGGACTATTTCCTCGGGCTCGCACACTCCAGCTCATTTTGAGATCGCAATCGGAGAACGTCTTGCCGCTGAAGCTCCTGTGCTGGACCACTCGCCAACCAGGATAAATACCATGGATCTACTGCTGTTTCACTCCCTTGCACGTTCAAAGTCCGGGACCGCTTCTTTCCCGACTACTGATGGAAACCGTGAATTTCCGATACAGAAGCCGCGGCATCCTCCACGATTTTTTCATTCCCAAGATTCCTTTGTTCAGATTAATACCAATCGGTTTATCGGCAAGGGCAAGGATGCTGGTTCTGAACGAATCACTTACTGGTGGGCTTTGTTCTTTTCGTTCTTCTCCAATTTTGTTGTTAGTTTCTTTTTCTTCATTTTCAGTCACCTGCGGGTCTCGCAAGGGAAATATAATATAGGTACTACAAATCTTTCAGGAACTCAAGCTGCTTAAATCCTACATAACCGCACAGCTATGCCAGGCAAGCCATCACTCACTCCGTCCACCGGCATGTCGTTCTCCCAATTCTCGTCCTCCATGATACCATACTTTTTCAACGCGGCGCTCATGCGTGAGAAGGCAACGCGCATCCGCATCTCGTTCCTGTCCACCCTCTGCCTCAATTGTTCCATTGATTCGTGTTTCTGATGCCCAAGCAAAATAACTTCGCTGCCGTCTACTTCATCAGGAAAACCGCTATCTCCGGTTGCTATGTAGTGCTAGGCGAGTGCTATATAGCACTATGGAGTGCTATCAAGTGCTCCATAGGTACATCCATTTCACATAGTGCTATGCGGTGCTCTAGGGGCGCTTATAGCGCCATAGCTACATGGTTTGGTTTTCCTGATGTTCTGGAGCATAAGTAAGACACGGTTATCCCACCGGCAATTGAGTGCATTCCATACCTTCCATTCCAATCTCCAACGATTTCTCCCACATTCGAGATTGCTCAAGCGTGTGTTTCCTCCCGGTGGTGTCGTGTGGAGCTTTACCTTGTGAAACGAACATCAGTGAACACAAGAAAATTCAGGAATACCAACTTACCACCATGCTTCCTCGCCAGCGCTCCCGCCACGAATGAAAACAATGTTCACATAACGGACAGCATGGCAAATGTTGAAACAAAGACGCTGGTCAAAGCAGATCCCAGAGGCTTGAGGCGCGGGACAGGACGAAGGTACTCCAAGAGTGGAACTCGTTCATTGCTTTGAAAAAACTCCACTTCCTTCTGCCATTGTCCCATCATTGTCGCATTAGACGTCCAATTCCTGGCCTCGTTTGCCAAATATGACAAATCCCCTCTCACATCCATATGCATGATTGTGCGGTTCAATATCTGTGGGGAGTTATATATCTGATTCTCCAAGATTACCCCAAGATCCAGTCGGACAAGATGATAGAACGTCTGGATTAGATTTTCATATGCATTGCCGAGGTCAGAGATAGATACATTGCCCAGTCGACTTTTCGCTAGCAGGTCAGTAATCTGCATGGGATAAGACCCTAGCTTGTCTGCCACCAACGAGGCGGTATCGAACACGACTGTGGGATATGCGACGACCACGAAATGCGAGGGCCTTGAAGAACACGGTGCCTGGAGTAGTTGTGTGCTATTTTCCAGCGGGCCGCCTGCGAGCACTGCATCGCAGTCACACCATGGATGGACGGTGAAGTTATACACTTTTATAGCATTCTGTCCGTCTGGTCCGCTCCTAATATAGTGTTCGTCGGCAAACATGAATGCAGTGAGAATTGAAAGGAATATGTTACCACGTCTCGAACATCTTTTCCTGCACGGGACCGGACGTACTTGTCAGAGGGTTGAATGCACGATACATGAATCATGTCTCACAAGGTCGAAACTCATGAAATATGGCATACTTTTGAAGGATATCCCCCCATTCGGAGTGACCTCTACCAGGCCGTCCGTAATGGAAATCTCTTGATACATTGGGAATCCGCTCCATGTTAAATAAAAGAGGCTTGGCATGTAGCACGCAACGGTGCCCTTTCACCGGAATTCAGGCATTTATTATTTGAGGGAATTCCCTCTGGGCTCACTCTAACTTGTACCTCGGATGCCCAGAAGACCTGATGTCTATACTCGGCATTCTCGCTCAATTGCAATTGAATGGTGATAGTCGCCTGCATAGATGGTTCAGAAGCTTAGGTTTCCGAAGAAAGAAGCAGGCAGACTCACGACGTCGCAGCTGTCAGAGAGCGGGTTGTTGTAGTACAAAAATGACGATACTGGCTTGCTTGGATCGACACCATCAAATGCTTGAGCAATGGTATAGTTGAAACATAATCATCCAACATGATCCTATCTGCCACGTTTAAAAGCTGTGGGGTGAAACTGTCCGTTGGATTTTGGAGAACAGAGGGGACGAAATTGCCCAGGAAGATGGTCGGAAGCGTGTCGTTCGGCCAATAGGTAACTTCTTGAACGATGTTGTACGCAGAGAGCGGAACTGAATAGTGCTTGCGATTAGGACAAATGAGTTTATACAGGACGGACGGACGAACCATTTACAACGGCGACGAAGGGGGAAATGAGGGGAAATGTGCACAGCACAATCGGGGTGGTCCATCTCCACGGATATGCTATCGGATCTCTTGATATCAACCAAGTGCAATGTCCAAAGGAATGGGGTGACGTACGACACTCCTCGGCGTATCCGAATCGAAAGGATCTGATTTCGTTGAAAATTTCCATCATGGGGGTCGAGGAAAAGAAAGAGGTGACGCGGGGGAGAACTTCGCAGAGCGGAAGATCACCACAATGTCTTGGGAACGGGTGAAATTGGTAAAACTCCAAGAAAGGTTAAAGTCGATTCCGGTGCGGATATCCGCAATGGCGCTATTGATTGTGGCGCGGGCGAAAACAAAGGAACCACCTGTTTCAGCTGGACGGGAGACATCTGTGAGATGGCTACGAGTGCAGACATAGCATGGTCGAGTTACGTAATACGGACTCGTATATATCCAAGCCCTCGTCGGCCATCCTCGTAGACTCGGAGCAGGCTCCCAGATTTCCAATGCCGACGCCGTGAGAGCGTATCACGAGCAAGGACGACGAAACTAGCCGTTTCAGTGGATGAGAGATATCTACGAGATTGCAATCCAAGAGGTTAAAGCACACCTGTTGGAGAGTTTGCGCTACAACCCTTGGAGCCACCCAATTACCGATTTGCATTGCGTAGCCCTGGCTCCACCAGCTCACCAAAATTAGCGTTCATGGCTCCCACAGCGATCCGTGGACATGTTCGGCGGGTGGAGCCTGTTTGCTCAACGTAAGTCAGCCACTCGGTGGTTCCTATTGTACACTCAAGCCATCGTCCCAGAGCTACCGCCTCACCTGACGTAAGGAAACCAACGAAATCGATTTGGTCCCCAAATGACTGGGGTCTGCCGCCGGCCCGGGCCATTATTGGTGAGCTCAAGGATTGGGAAATCCGAACATTCAAAGGGCAAATCGGCCGACAGAAGCTAATTGATCAATTGCTCCACCCAAGAGAAAGCAATACCCCGCGTACACCGGAAAAATTTCCGTGTTTATGGCCTAGTGAGACATCATCTCAAGGCTTGCGGCAAATGGGGCCCTGTTCTGATGTAATTAGCATTTCGACGATGACCGGGAAATTGAGGGAGAGATGTCGGAAATTACAGTGGAGAGGCTGAGAGCTGACAAAGAACGCTAACGCACAAAGTCAGACTCTCTAGACAGCCACTGTGATGCCACCAGCTCGTTCCTCGCTCGTGAGTCATCACAGTATCAAGCTCAAGAATGTCTAGCATGGCAGACAAATGACGGTCAGCGGTGAGTGCGACGCAATGGGACGGAGATGTCGGCGGGCTGGAGATATATCTTAAAGTAGGAGGTCATTGGCGGAGTGAGCAGCGTAGCTGCAGTGCTTCGAGTGAATAAATGAAGAAGCAATCAAAATGAAATTCAGAGAGAATATTGATGTACACCTGTGAAGTTATCCTTCGCATGTGCCTTGCACCGGGCTCGGCGCAACGTCGAGACCTGCGATTCCGCGCTCCTAGACACGGCGGCTGGGTATCCTCGATGCACCCTTGGCGGAGGTCGAGAAGTTGTCGAACGAGGGACGACGCCGAGCATATAAGCCGCATCCCCGACAAGACGCGGAACCGCGCCTGCGCAGTGCGGATGAGGCTTATCCAGTGCTCTGCAAGTGTCACAAGAATAACGCGATGAGCAACACAGCGAGCAAATAGGAGCAGCTAACTTGAGAGCATATATCCGGGGTCAGCGCCGGGGTATAAGCAAGTAAGAAGGGGTGGCGCACCGTGGAAAGCAGCCCTCTCATTTTCACCGATGCAAGAAACGCGAGTTGCGTATATAGGATTTCGCGCCGAGAGACCGATGGCTCAATCGGGAAGGCATGTAAAACAGGAGGAAACTGGGACGAGGATTGGGTGCGTGATTTGGAGAGAAGTCGTGCGGGTCGTCTCAAGCACAGCGACGAGGGAGCCGGGAACGGTTTGAAGATGTGACTTAGAGGTGTACACAACGCCGGCGTCGAAGAGTTCGAATACTGCGGTGGAACTGTAACAAGCGTTGGAGCCTTGAAAGCGTTGGAACGACGTAACGACGAGTGCGTCGTCGCGGGTGTCTACAGAGCCGCCGCCACCCGTGGATATGTCCAAGAAGGGCGTTGTAGAAACATTGCAAACTAGAACGCGATTGGCTGAGTGACCGGCGTGGCGTTGAGTACCGAGCAGGTGGACGTCGAGAACAACTTTTGCCGACGAATTGAGTGATCGCCGAAACGATCCGATCAATTTGCTTTCTCAAGTTCCCACCACCACCTTCTTGCCAATGCCACCTCTACGCGGCAACCACTCAGCTCCTGTCCTGAATCACATCCAGGGCTGCATTTACCGCGCTGGCGGGAATGCCGGAATCACGATGGTCCTCAATCCTCAATCCTCTCGAGATCTCAATTTGTGTTCAGAGCTTTCTACACCGATGAACGCTACAAATCCGCAGACTCCGTCAAAGAGTAACTCCAATTAACACGCTTGAAACCAGTTTTACGCCTTCAGGGAACATTCGTATGGGCGGTATACTGTCCAATACTGTAGTATTTCGTTTAAAAGATAAGTCACGCGTCACAGGCCCCCTCAACTTACGAAAATTTTTCGTAAGTCACACATTTCCGGAGGGCCTTACGAAGGATTCCGGTGGGATTAACGTTCAGGAGCGGCCCTGCGGGGGCAGTATTTACGAAAAATTTTCGTATGTCCCACCAGCTCTTGGGGCCTTACGAAAGGGTCAGTTCGTAAGGCCCTGTCACACCTCAGACCCCCTTATCAATTGAACGAAATACTACAGTAAATAGTAAAAAACACGTTGTACTATTGGATCAAGAAAAACGCAATGTATGTCCACCACCAAAAAAAACGCAATGTAATAGAGCAAGAAAAAACACGTTGTGGATCTGTAAAAGAATCAAAACCACGTTGAAGACTTGTAATTCATATTGAGTCAGTACGGGGCCTTCGAGCCGACGATGGCAGCCGAGAGGCCGGATGATGCCGAAAAATAGATTTACTGCGCCCTTGCCCCTGGTTCTTGTTTGCCTAGAGCCATACCTCCGGCAGCCGCTATGAGGAATCCAATCTTCATATGCCTGGGGCTCAACTTCTTCTCGGTCCCATTCCGTTGTGTCTGTCCGAGTGAGGTTTAAATTTGGGCATCACTGTTTCGGCGTGCAAATTCCCGATTGCTTATTAATCGGCTCAGCAGGCAGCACTTTCTCTTTTCATTGTAACTTGCACTGAGATTCAGGCGAGATTAGGGTTTCCTCATCATCGACCAAGACCCAGTGAACTTCAATCCTACTATCAAATTTGGTGGTCTGAATGACTACAGTTGGACTCTGCAACGCGTTTTTTGGCATTTGTGGAGGATTGTATATTTTATTCTGTGCCATTGCATTATTACTCGTATATTAAGCAGATGTCCTGATTTTATTTGGACACTGTTTACATTCTTCTTTTTCTCCCACACCTCGCCAATTCCCGCGATACGGCTGTTTGGTTTCGACGGAGCGCCCACCAGCGCTCGATTTGTCCCCACATCAACTAGGCACTCGCGAATTCCCGAACTTCTCAGATTGGTATCAGATCCATCTTTTACTTTTCATTCCGCCCTTCCGTCCTCCTAGCAGACCCAGTAGTGAGCTTTATCTGGAATGCATGCCGAGCTGCATGGTGTGTTACTTTCATTTCATTTTTCCCTGGCTTTCTCATTCTCAATTGATTTTCAAGTTCAACTTTGACCGAGGAAAGCGGCCTCGAGGCTTTGTCTTTTTTAAGTTTAAGCTGTGGTATGACGCATTGTCCCAAATTTAAATGAACTACATGCCGTTTGATCGCGCGCTCAAGGCCCGCTCAAAAGAACAATGTCTTGCATTCGCCCTGCTTTGTTCTTTCCCCCACCGTCATCCCACTTCCAGCCGCTTCCTACTGCCCATATTCACCGTCCTGGAAGGCCCTCCGCAACGCCGAGTCAAATCCAACCACCCGGACGCGTGGCAAGATGGTACTCGCTCGTCCCGATCAAGGTCGCTGTCCCTCATTGTCCAAATCAATCGTCAAAACAGCTGTTCATCGTTCTCTTCTTGCCTCATTGTCTTTGTATTCCCCAGCTCTGGAACTCCATCATTCAAGCTGACATCGTGGCAAGACTCAATCGTAACACCGGTCATGCTTCCATCAAGCAACGCTCCCGGGTCATTCAACGTCCGCCAGATCGAGCCTTCGCCTGGAGGATCAAGACTACTGAATTCTGAGACGAACATATGAATCAAGTGAACTCTATTCAACTGAAAGCACAAATGAGAACCAGGTTCATGACGCCATAGGAATCATCGTCCCGTCTTCTGGTGTGTCTGTAATGTGATCTCTAACTGCACATCAAGCTATCCCCGTCGTTCTCAGTGATTCAACGAGCTCTGCCAAGCTGTCCCCCTAGAAGAATGGTATAACAGCATGTAACGTGCTCTTATTTTCTTCAGTGCTTTCCTGACGAGTAGTAAACCAGGCTTTTGACGTACAATCAAACACTCCCAAGCGCCTGCGATCCGGATCCCTGAGTGCGTAATATTTTACGTGCAGCTCTATTGCTTCGGTCATATCCTTTATAGCAGTGGCTGAGCGAATTCCGGGTTTGACTTCGCAGTGAGCAAACATTATTTCTTCCGAGTACGACTTCGTTGATCTGTAGTCAGGTTCAAGTCATTTGTCTCGTAGATCGCAGCATCGTACTGACAACATCGGGTTATGGGTCCATTTGTGTGTGGTCAATATGTGAGTTCGTAACTTGATCAGAGCATGAAGCATTGTTCAATCGATCTTATTCATCTGTAGTCGACTCGCCCAGATTCTATGGCGACAAGAAGCAGCGTGTCTTTGGAGGTAAGCAATTCATTTAAATGGGCGGTCCATGTTTCACTTCCCTCCGTTTGCTTCGTCCAAAACTGAACTTTGTTCACGATTTTCCAGATCGTTGAGTAATCCCGCCTTCAGGGTGGGTGCGACCACATCGACGGCAGTCAGAGCGATAGCATTCTGATTCGCAGCTTGCTCGCTGGTTGGTGGCACTCACGAAACCCATGACACCGATTCAGTACCGCACCCTACTTTTTGGGATCCGTGAATTACTGTGGTTAAATTTCAACTCCGAGCCCGAGCAGGTTGGTCTGCGAGTGAACCGTCCCTTCGTCCAGATTAAATTTCGGTTGAGATTTGATAGCGTACTTGGCGATTTCTGTCTATTACATATTTGATAGCGTATTTTCTGTCGTACCCTATTACACTGTACAGTGCAAATTCAACTGATTCTCTTGCAGAGAACTCAGACACCCCAGTAGTAATTCAACCGTTTCAATCTGAATTACTTTCCCCACCCCTTGCAGCCAGCCGGAGCGAAGCGACGGCACATCTTGTGTTTTTTTATGAATTATACCACTCATCGTGACAAAAACATGCAAAGTCTTACCACACCGTGTTTTTTTATTTATTGGACAGTATGCTTGCCATACATTCGTGTAATTGCAATCAGAGAACGGCTTGCTTCTGAAATTGCTCTGTTGCTTTTGGCTCGTCTTTGCTTCCATTTATCTTAAGCTTGTTTCGAGACGCTGTCTTCCCTGTACATTTGGTATGGAACTGTTCAATCCTCCTTTTCAATTCACCATTTCCTGTACTTTTTCATTCAAATCGGCAGTCACGGGTCACGCACCCCTGGGTCGATCACGAATTTTGGTCGGAGTCACGGGTCACGCAGACCTCTGTCGAACCTCCTGGCGGTCACGCAGGGCCAAAAATGGCACGAAACTTGGTAGGTATGGGCTGTCGCCATGCGCGGCGGTTACGAGTACTTAAGTGGGTAAAGACCAATCAGGTACAGGCTATTGTTCATTTCTTCAATGCTGCCTCCATCTTTGCAAGATATGCACATCGCAGCGCTTTATCAGGACCTATAGGCTTTGTTTCTAGTCTCAATTCAAGTTCGATCCGACGATTTTCGATCGCACAATCCATAGCACAAGTGCATTCATGGTTTAAGAGAAAATGTCAAATATCACTGATATTTTGATCATGAGAGGAAGGTATGCCATGCATACAGGCGACGAGAGAAAAAGCGATAAGAGGATTGTGTTCATGGGGAGCGAAAGCAAGAGGAAATGAACGGCATGTATGAATAGACAGATCAGCGGTTGGGCTGGCCCTTACATAGGGATTCTACAATTTTGAATTGCATACCTGACTTCAAGTGACTTCAAGTCGCTTCAAGTCAACTTCAATGACTTCGAAGTCAAGCCAAGTCACGCAAGTGACTCGGACTCGGCTAGACTTAAATTGACTTGGAAAAGTCGACTTCGTGACTTCAAGCTCGAAGTCACGGCAACATTACTGGCAAGTCACTTTGCCTACCAAATAGTATTCAGGACCTCGCTAAAAGTCATTCCAAATAATAAATGCATTAGAATATGTTGCTGGGACGTCATATAATCTTTACTTGCAAATCCCTTGTTGTCGTCTTCACCCCAAGCCACAGCCCCACCCTGTTCGATGCTATCAGACAAAATAGCTTGTGATGGCTTAAGACATGTTCAACTTCACTCAATACAGCGTTCATTGAAAGGAAATTGATTCAGGGTTACTATACAATGATAATTTGCAATGCTTCTCACCTTTGCTTCATCAGGAAAAAACAAAATGCTTGGTTGCGTACAGCCATTGCTATGAGATACCAGTAGCTGTGGTAGCAAGTCCCTCTGGGCTCAGTAGTGCCTGGTAGCATCCGTAGCACTGGTAACTGTGGCAGGTGGCTTGGTAGCACTGGTAGCATTGGCAGCATAGCTTGGTAGCATCAGTAGCATTGTATGGAATGCTTGATAGCTCTTGGTAGAGTCATGTGTGCACTCTGTAGTGCTTGAGAGATGTAGGCCAATCCTACCAAGGACTAAGGCTCCAACTGTTTTGTTCGTGTTTGACGATCTGGACAAACCAAACAGAAACAGTTTCTAAACAGTTTGAAACTGTTTAAAAACCGTTTCAAACAGTATTTTTAGGCTAAAAAGCTTTACATGAACTGCTGCAACTAGCTATCCCCCTGCTACAAGACAATGTCCATTTGAGAAACTTTGCTTTCAGCTGAATTTTTTCGGTCTCTGCTTTGAACGACCCACAGACTTCCTGGCACAAGTGTCAAGAAGTTGAGAAAATTCACATGCATTTGGCTGCATGTTTGCTTTCTGTTGTATCTGAATGTCACATGTGGACAATTGTGCAAGAGATACTGCGGAAGGAAAGTTACCTTCATGTTCCCATAAGAACCTGTCAAATTTTCTTGCTTCATGGTTCAACCTTGCTGGATGCACGTTTAAACACCAAAATGCACGTGCCGAACCAATCTTTCCGCAAGATTTAGGTCTCAGATATATCCAAATATCATTTTACAGCTAGCCACCAGCCTTCGAAAGCACAGCAACCTCTAGAACAGCCCCGCCGACGTCTCCCGAACCATGTTGATGGCGCATCAATGTGAGTGATGCCGCCGGTCCGAGTGTTACCCCGGAGCCGAATAAGCTGGACTCGTCGTTGAGGAGACAAGCAAACTTTTTGAACAGTTGTGCAAAGCTGCCCAGTGTTCAGAACAACTGATAAGTTATAGTTACAACTTGCCTTTTGAAGCCCCTGTCAAGACTCGTCTGCCACTTGCAGCGAAACCCGTTTGAACTGTTTCAAACAGTTTGTTTACTGTTTGTCAGCCTGGGCAAACAAAACTAAAATAAAAACAGTTATAATTGTTTGAAACAGTTTAAAACACAAACAGTTGGAGCCTTACCAAGGACACTATAGAACTCAGAGTGGTGAGACTGATATTCTACAATGCCTGATTGACCTGAACAGAGGATTCTAGTTTTGCTTATTGTATTGACCCCAGGTCTGGGTTCTCCTCTTGCAGTTGAAGGCAGAGTTAAGTCAAAGTCCAAGGACATCAAGAACATATATGTAGATCATTCCCATACTCATGGCATGATTTTCCCTGAGTCCAAGTTTAAGCTATGGTGAGTGATATTTTCAGTATCCCATGTCACTTTCATATTTCTGGGGTCAGTGGTGCTGTGGTGAACCAACTTAAGTTGAACTGGAGATTGATTGGGACAAAGGTGATGTAGTTCCATCATTGGCAGTACTTTCAATGTACATTTTAGTCTAGCTGTAATTTTGTATACTCTTAACTTCTCCTTGTCGGAAGGTTGTTGGTTCGATTCCCGTAGCAAACATGTATTTAAATAATGAATAATTTGATGAACTTGTGTTGTTTCATGTAACAGGTTGTATGTTGTCAACTGAAATATGGCAGTATGGTGAATTAAGAAACTAGCATTAGTGAATAAGTTTTGGTTTATTTCTTGTGGGGCGGGCATTCTCAGTAGCTCCAGTAGCCCCAGTAGCAGTTGCTACCAGCCTGCTACCAGCTGCTACTGAGCTTGGGTGAATGCTACTGGGTACTTGATATTCGGGGACTTGCCTACCAGGATACCACTGCTACTGAGGCTACAGAGTGCAACCTAGCTAAGTGAATTTTTCCTGATGTTTCACATATTTCCGCATTATTTGCTGCAAATAGTCTGCACGCTAATTTTGATGGGATCAGACAGAATGGCTTGTGCAAGCCATTTTGCCTATGGCGAGCAGAGTACCAAAATCACCTGAGCTATTGGTATATATCCCTCAATACAGTCCATACGGCATGCTGAGCCCTTTTGGAAAGAAATTCTTGATGTTTGGTTCATTAAATCAACCCCAAGCCAGACAGGCGCCGAAATGGCTTGGGTTGGCATGTGACGTGTTCAACTCTGCTCTACTCCTCAATATTTGAACTCATGAGGCAATGATAACACACCACCAACAGGGCATCTGGTGCGGAAATGAGCTTCTTATTGCATGAAATTTCATACTCCTCGACACAAGCCAACTCAGGCCCTAATTGATGGCATCAGCCAAAATGGCTTGCGAAAAGCCATTTTGTCCAGAATAGTGACTAGGCCTTCATTTGCCTTGCCCGAGGTCCAACAAGCTATTGTATATCTGACAGAACCCATATAAGCAACTTGTGTGAGCAGGTTCAAGTAATTCAATATTTTCTCTGAATGGCCGAGTTGAACGTGGATCCTGTCAGCAGCGGAAGCCAGAACTCTTTCTGGGTTGTTGGTATAATGTTGGAGGGAGGACATCGAAATTCAATCATATGAAGGAGACGATTAATTTGCGCTCAATATGCAAAAACTATTGTGTTTGTGCAAAATCATGGAAATTCCGTTTCCGGCGTCTTTTGGGCAACTTTGACTCCGACTTTCTGTGTATAGGAGACTCGAGGTATGATCCATCTATTGAACATGGCAAGCCAGCCAGCTTGCACCTTGAACAGGACTTTTGCTGATGAGAAATGGCGTCAACGACCAGTTGTGCCGAAATAATTGAACCACAAAGGACCTGCCTGCTGTGTCACGGACCTTTATTATAGCAAGACAAGCTAAGTTATTATCTGAATCCAGCTCACTGTGCAAATCTCCCCAGCCTGAACCTCGATGTGATGGGCGGAAAGGATGATAGGCAGATCTTCTTCAACTTGAACACGAATGCGGCGCTGCAGGTGAATTTGGATGCGAGTGCGAGTGCGACGAAGGATATTACGCCACCGGCACTTGCTAGCACGGAAGCTGCATTGTTGGCTACAGCATAGACGATACGCGGCCGACGACGGTACCAATGATACCAACGCCGATTCTACGGATGCAACCGCGGACGACTCTGCAGACGATTCCACCGATTCCACAAACGCCTCGACGGACTCTACTGCGCCTGGCTCTGTGAGTACCAGCGCGTCGTTCGGGGGGCTGCGACCCCCGCGATTTTCTCGGGAATGGCTCCAATTGGTTCTGCTGCCGCTGTCGTCCTCACCCACCATTACCGGGCTTCTTCGACAAGGCCGCCAGCGAAAGCTTCCAGTTTTTCCGGAAACATTTTGGACCTGATGTCACGGGCGGCGTATGCAACTTTGGCTTATCATTCCGATTTCAACGTTCATGTTTAGTCCGCAGACCACAGATCCGACAACCGTGAGGAGCCTTATGTTAGTGACGGAAGCTTTATTGGAGGTTCCAACAGCGGGCCAAGAGAGCAATACCCGAGGCTGCAGAGTCGTACGACGACGTGCTGAGCGTTTCGCGGTCGTGAAGCGCTTGGTGGTGGTCGTCTGCAACCGAATCTCAGCGTTCTCTCCAGAGCAAACCGTCGAAGTATCGGGGTGTGTATTGCACCTACGCACGCGTGTACATTCTGTCTGACGTCACTGTGGCATCAAATCGACTACGGGGAGTAAGGTAATAGTGGTGGCTCTCACGTTCACGTTTGTGTGCATGCGCTCTGACGTATCGAATCAATCCAGATCAGGATGTATGGTCAAGTTGTTGTATCTTGGGAATGTAGTGTATGTAGCACATATAATGTTCGCGCGTTCTAGCTCATATAAAGGCCATCCTGGTTCTACTGTTTAGTCATCGTTTTTGTATGCAGCTCACCCGTAAGCCAACCCATACGGGACACTGCATGTACAAAATTAGCTTCGTGTTCATACGAGACGGCAGCAGAAGGAAGGGTGGCGCTGTCAATCTTTCTCCAACCCTATGTATATGTGCTGATGGCTGCTATTTATATTCATGGAGCCTTGGGCTCGTGAACCGTCAGGCTCTCGTAGACCATTTTATCGGGAATTTGACTTGCGTGACACCATTGGGGCCTGAAAATGGTATATAATAGTCCGTGTTCCCCGCCCCATCCCCACTCACGGCGCTGCACTAATACTGAGACATGGACATCCCCTGGACACTCATAATGACGGTTGCGGCCATTACCTTCGCCTATTCCCTTCGCAGGCGAAGAACTCCGCCACTACCCCCGGGGCCACGCGGACTTCCCATCGTAGGCAATATCCTCGATGTTCCCACTTCCAACCCCTGGCTCAACTTCGCAAAACTCGGCGAGATTTGGGGTGCGTGGTTGAAACTACGAACCGAAAGCCTCACGAATATTCGAGTAGGAGAAATTTCGTCTCTGACAGTCCTCGGTCAAACGATGATTATAGTCAACTCTCTGGAAATCGCGGAAGACCTGCTAGACACTCACGGCGTCAACTTTTCTGATCGCCCAGTGATGGCGATGGCGGGAGAGCTGATGGGCTTCAAAAACACGCTCCCCCTGGTGCAGTACGGAGACCGCGTCAAGGAAGAGCGCAAGCTTTTCCATCAGCTCTTTGGCAATTCGACGTCGATCATCACCCAGTTTGGACCCTTGCTAAGATCGGAGGTACACAAATTCTTGCAGAGTCTTCTCGGCAAACCAGAAGATCCCCTGAAGCTCATTGAGAGGTAAGTACGCACGCTATGTTGCGAGCCAGAATACAACTAATCGCGCAGAATGACCGGGGCGATTACCTTGCGGATAGCATATGGATATAACATCGATCCAAATTCAGAACAAGATGTTTTTCTGGAGATGTTCAACACCTCAGTATCTAATTTTTCTCGGGCAACTGCACCAGGAGCATTTCTCGTGGACATCATCCCCTCCCGTGAGTCCAATATCGTTGACTACGGTTCCTTCCAATTGAATACGTGGCAAGTGTGCTACTGGCCTGAATGGTTACCAGGTGGAGGGTTTCACACTATAGCCAAAGAGTGGTCAAGACAGCTCCACGTAACTGTGGACACAAGTTTTGAGTACGTCAAGGAGCAGATAGTCAGTCGTTTATTTGTGTCACTGCAATCGGCCAAGACTGGCCTTTACAGGCCACTGGGAATGTAGAACCTTCATTCGCCGCAAATTTACTTGAGGAGGGACTTCATGAGGAGTACTTGATCAAATGGGCCGCTATTACCATACAAGGAGGTGGAGCTGACACAGTACGCTCACATTCCTTCGTTTCCCAGACCTTTGGTAATCAGCCCTCAGAGTGCAGCTCAAATCAAAGCCTTTCTACTGGCGATGAGCCTCTATCCTGAGGTTCAAGCTGCCGCACAGGGAGAAATCGATGCAGTCATAGGAACCGACAGCCTCCCAGATATTTCGGACCGCGAGCGACTTCCTTATGTGAATGCGTTATGCAAAGAGGTCTTGCGCTTCCATGTCTCTGTCCCTACCGGTATATGTGAACTCGTCTGTGGGCCCCGTTCGCTGATTAAGGATAGGTGTCCCTCATCGCGCAAGGGAGGATCTCATTTACGACAGAGGTGAAGGCGCGACACCTGCACTTATCCCGAAAGACTCTTTAATCATCGCAAATACATGGTTTGTCCTGTGACTCGTCTAGCGTTCAGCGTCTAGATCATGTTCCAGGAAAATGGCCCATGACCCAGAGATATATGCCAATCCCATGATATTCGACCCAACGCGATTCCTTGAAACGAACGGCAAGGGTGCGGAACTAGACCCCACGAAAATTTTGTTCGGGTTTGGACGGCGGTAAGACTGTCTTAAATAAAAAATCATTTCGCTGAACTCATGCTCCCTTCAGTATTTGCCCGGGTACATACTCATCCGAACCACTCCCTCGCTTATACAAATTCGAACTATAGGCAGATTGCTCGCAGAGACAATTCTGTTTCTGACATGCAGTGCGATCCTCTCGGTATTCAACATTTCTAAGGCGCGTGAAAACGGGATTGCCGTTGAACGTCCTTTGGGCCAAACCACAGGCACCATGAGGTATGTTCTCCATGCCCTTAATGATTACTTGTCTCAAAACTTTCCCCCAGCCACCCGTTGCCATTCAAATGCGTCGTGAAGCCCAGGAATGACCGGGCTGCAGCATTGATTCAAACTTCTACGCCTTGAGAAATAATAACTCAAAATAAATCTATAATTTCCATCACGAAAAAGCTTGAGCAGTTCAGTCCAAAGAAGCTCGAAAATTGAACGTGCGGACCGTTAAGCCGATCGTGGACCTGCGCAAAGCTCCGTAGACGTTGGCGGCCCGGCAGGCAGACGAACAACAACTCTATTCAATGATGTAAAATTCGCAAATAATTGGAAGACTAGAAAGCTCGAGCGAAGCTCGAACGGACCTTACCTGCAATTCGAGGCTTGCATTCAAACTCTTATGGACAGTGGGACTAGAATATTTTGAGAATATTCGGGCCCGTGAGACATTTGTTGCCCTGCGGTGCACGTGAACTTGAGAATACGCGTCAAGTCGGGTCGACCCAGGGAACATTGTGGAAAGTCCGCCGCGGCGCAAGGTAACTGCCCCGCAGATATAAGCCATAATCCCATTGTTTAATGATAATTGGAAAGAAAAAGAAACGCCAAGATTGCCACATAAGTAATAGTTGAATTTAGGAAAATTCTATTTGGCTCCCCGGGTGCCAGTTATATAAGCAACACCTCCTACAACTTTACAAGGGGCGCCATCGATGTCATATATAGCGCCCCTGGTATGGCAAGCACAGCAAAGAGTGGATTTATGTAATTTTCTCATTTTTGGTGTCGTCCCAGCCGATTATTTGACAGAAAGATGACCATGACTCATGTAGATCTTCAGGTATGTAGCACATAAGCAAGTGTTAAAATGATTTTGCTTCTGAGAATAATGCCATGCAATTGAGCAAGAAATGTTGGCACATCCAAATTTGATCGTGGTAAGTACTTCGTTTCGTCAACTTTGAGGTTACTTTTGTTTCAAAGCAATTGGTACATGTAAAGATTCTTGGGCATCTATCTGATGGAAGGAGGGGATATTTATGCTGTGCAATGTCTCAGCTAACTATTCTGAACAAAGAAAATTCCCAAATCGGAGCGCTACATCTTTGGCGTCAAGCAAGACGTCAAGTCAAACTTCAAGTTCTGCTTCAAGATTCATTCATTTACTGGGGGCGCAATTACCCCTGCAACTGCCCCCGGGGGGCATACGTTTCAGGTTGAAGCGCCCGGGGTGCCGAATAGAATCACCCTTGAATTTATGCCCTTTCCTTTTTGCAGAGTTCGTTCGACTTTCTTCCAGTAGACACACCTTTCCCGACACTCATTCCACAATGTACATACATTGTAAATATTTATTTATATCTCTAGCTAGTACTTACATCACCATCTGTCTCTGGATTTTTTTTTTTTTTTTTTTGCCTTCCATAGACCACTGCGCCATGCTCTTCTACTTTGATACTCCAGGTACCTTCTACATTGATATACTTGAGGAATCGACACTCAATCCCTTCAAGAGCGGAGTCTCGGAGTCCTCAGCGAACTCGCTTGCTACAGAATGGCTGTGGCTGCCATCGCTGCCTGTGGTGCCGATTCGGGACAGCAGATGCTGTTCAGTGTTTTGCAGCTGGCACATTACCTGATCCCGCAGGCACCACTGGTAAGGCTAGGCATCGTGGACCACGGAAAGCTCCACCACCATCCGGGTCTTCTGAGCCGCCAAGTTGAGCACGAAGATTTCACGGCGTCTACCACTTCCGCCAAGGGGGGGAAATTTATCCCATAAATGGAAAATCAAGTAAGCACTAATGGTTTTTTTCTCTTTCCCAGCACCACCATGCTTCCTCTATCTATGACCTCGCGGGAGTCCTACTGATGTGGTCATCACTTCCCAATTTCCCTCCAGATTGTTCGTTTCTCGACGCATGTAGAAAAATGGACAGAAAGAAATTAATTAGCCCGGTAATGTGGGCACAGTAGGCCTGCAAACCGCTAATTATTCGCTGGTCACCATTGCAGAATGTTTGGGCTCCTCACCAGATTCCTTTGTTGGGTCCTTTGCAAGTGGTCCGATGCTAGCAGGACGATTTTCCTCATCTATCCGCGTGGGACACATGGTTTTACCCGTACAATGATTCTGACTAACTCAGTCGGATAATTACTGGAATGGCACAAGTTCAATATTCATCCTATCCAGTGAAAGTATTCGTTCAATATGAAGCTTTTCAGCTACGTACAATCAACGAGTCTAATGCATGTTCGTGATAACATCTACCTCTTTATAAAATTACGCATGTCTGTCCGAAGCCTTTTCAAACTCCGCTGTCAGCGCTCTCAATTCCACTTCCGACGTTTCGCCGCCATTTAGCGCCAACTTTAGCGCCCACCATTATCTGGGATTTGGATTCAATTGCAACTTCTTTAGCCGAAGTGGTGGGCCGCGAAGCGGCCCACCGCGCTCTTGTGCAATATCAGTTTGCAGGCGATTTCTTTAATTCCGAAAGCACCATTCGCTGATGTGCGAATTAACAAATGAGTTGAAGTGGGCTCGCTAGGAATCGGATGAAATTCCTGGCGCCGATGCGGGGCGGAAGGAATAACCGGCGGATATCTTCACCAAAGCCGAGGGACTGGGGAGTGACGGCGTCGCCGATCCCCAGACTTTAGGAGCGTCAGCGACGCGGCGGGGATGTCGTCAAAAAGTCCCGAAGCCGCGCCTCCCAATCCCTAGGTGGTAATTGCACCGCGGACAGCGAGGGAACCTGCAAAAACACTCGCGGGACGATCAGTGAAAAGACATTGAAATAATGACGCACCAGATAGTTTTGGCCCGTTGCAAATAGGAATTGCTAAGTGAATTTGTTATCTGCATTGAGAATTCCAGGAGGCATGAAGGACTGGATTTCATAAGATTTTGGTTGTGGAGGCACTGGATGTGCCGTGGGTGCGTTATTCGTGTTGATGCGTTATTCGCGTTGATGCGTTATTCGCTTGGATTGTGCTGAATGATGCGTTATTCGCTTGGATTGCGCTGAATGCGCGGGTGCGTGATTCGCGTGAAAAGCGCTGAGTGTGCGAGTGCGTTATTCACTTGAATGCGCAGGTGCGTGAAGGTGCGTGATTCGCATGAGCACAGAGTGTGCAGGAAAACGATGCAGAAGAGAGAGATCCATCCCAAAACAGGCCACAGAAGACCTCGGGGCGCGACTAGTTGTGGTCCGAAAGAGAAAGGGGGATTAGGGCATCAAACCGTTCCGTAAATTTACAGGAACACGGGCCGTAAATACGCTTACGCCCCCATACCGTGAGGAGGTCGGAACAAATATAATACGCTACGACTACGTTACGGGTGGACCCGTATTACGGGTCCCCGTAACTGCCCGTTTACGCGTTGTCGCAGTAGCGAGTTCTGGTCACGTAGACAGATATATGGGTCGGAAGTCCGGATACTGGAGGGTACGGGTGAATGAAGAAATGGGCCGAATGGTCCCAAGAAGGTGTCGAGACGTAGAGTAGAAAATAAAAGGAATATCAGAAATGTGCCGTGCGGGCGTGGAAAGCGGGTAAAGCGCGATAGGACTCAGATTTGAGTAAAACTTGGGGCTTGTGTGGAAGGGGTTCACTGGCGACGAGCTCTCGGTGGAGCTCTCGTGTCACTGGTCGTGTCGGACGTTGTGTTTCGGGTGTAAGAAGGTTCTGATTGACATTATTTATGTACAAAATAAATAACCGATCCAAAGACCGATGTATCGTAAGGTACGCAACAAATAAAGAGAATGATGAAAGGCTACCTGCGGTCCATTCCACCCTTCCACAGCGTAAACGGCGTCGCCTCCACAGTGCCGACAGCAGCACCGTGGATGCCGCACGTTAACTCGGTCGCCGCACACCAGACAGGTTGAACTTTGAAGGCAGGATTGATACGGAGTTGATGGCTTAGTAATTTGAGTCCGCATTCTGATATTTTTTATTGGATTCCTCTTTTGCGAACATTGCACTCGACCAATATACTCTAGGGAACTCTCCGTCCCTTACTCAGCTCAAATAGAGCAGCTAGAAGCATCAGACCAACTGTTTCGCGACTTCTGTCTCGTTTTGGAAGGTCGGCCATCAGCTGTGCTTAGCTGGGCCGTGTTTGACAGGAAGATGAAGGAAATGGTGACTGGTGAAAATAGGTGCTACAGATATTCGAAAATGCACTGGAATTGAAAGTCTAGTGTCTTGCTGCCTCCATAGTTGATCTCGGAAACATTTGGCGTCTCTAACGGCAAGTCGGCGCTGCCCAAAAAGGAAATATTTCCTTATTGGCTGAACCGGAGGTTTAGCTACTTACACGGCGGAGCACTTGCATTTTGGATCTCTTTTGCTACAAGTACAAACAAGAAATTTGTCTTCCGAAATTGTTCATCATCGAAAACAAGAGCAGCAGTGAAGTGACCAAAGCATTTCTTGAGTTTATACGGTAAAGGACGTCAATAGCTCCCTTTGTTTTATTTTCTGAACTTTTCGGTCTAGTGTACGATTTGTTAGCCCTCAGACTTTTGCTCAGTTGATTTGTCAATTTTATTTAGTGTTCAAGCGGTATCTCGCGTATCAATAATCACCATGTCTACACGATCAGGCTTCAGCTCATTTCTATTGGATTGCCGTCTCCTTGCGTCTGAGTGGAGTTCATTCGTGTGAGGGAGCTAGCTGCGGTTTATATCCTTTTTCATTTTATCTTTTGGGCTCGACTGATGGCGGTGTCCGATATTAGTATCCGCAAGTATATGGCTATCAGCGGAGTTTGAAATGCACGTGGTCTCGGACCGTGTTGTCCGAAGCCCCTGGCGCAAAATGGACTATATGCTAGCTTTTTTTTTTTTTTTTTTTGAATCCAGTTTATTTGCCCCTGGCCGCGTGCAGCATGGTGGGCATGCTTCTACACAAGGGATGTACGTACGAGAGTGGACATAGAAGTGGAGGGTCTGCGATATAATGTCCACCCGTCACCGGTGGACGGGGGTGATTAAGTGGCTCGCCCGAGATCTAGATGGTAAGTTAAGTGAGGATGGGCAGTAAGGTATGGTGGAATATGCTAGCTTTATTACGAGTACTTATGTAATCGTTCCTTAATATTTGTACATACACAAAATTTCGACCTCATTTTTTTACGGTCGCATCTGAACGATTAACAGAATTTAGTGGCTGTGCTCCACTTTCATTAGATTTGCTGGCTGTGTTCAGCCCAAATCTAATGGTACTATCCGAAATCGGGACTACATTTTTCTAATGTAAATAGTGGCTGTGCTCAAGAATTGCAGAGGGTGTGTGTTCGAACCTCGGTCATGACATTTTTTTTGTTTCACTGAACATCTTTTTGCTTTATTGGGCAGTGTTGTTGCTTGGGTTTCATAGGTGTCTCTGACTTGGACACTATTTTTTTGTGAGTCTGAATATCTTCCTCATCCTTATGATGTGGAGCCTCAAGAATTTTCACTGTCTGCTGATTCAGCTCAGACTTTTTTTCAGCTGACTCAGCCCAGCGGGGTTCAACCGATCACTTTTGAAACGCTAGCAACTGTGATAGCAGCACCGGAGTGAAGCCTGTCAATAATGGCCAACCTACAAGGCTGCAATTACTCTGCATTGTCAGCAGTCTCACAGCAGATTTTCTTGTCACTCTGCACATTTTCTTGGGCTCAATTCTTCTCTACTGTGCCCAATCTAAGCGGCATGCTCAAGTCTGAATGCAACCTCATCCAGGTTGATTGGTGTGTCATGAACTTTACACTCCGGCATAGTCTGGACTTACGCTCTTTGAATGAGAGCAACATGCAAAGGTCTGCACCAGGAATTTGGGCGAATCATTAATAACTTTTTGTGGGATGTATTTCTGGATTGCAGACTACTCAAATTTCCGCCGTATGTTGACCAAACAGGTGCCATTTTTGGTGGTTTATTCGTACTCGACTTGCTTCGGATAAACAATGGAGTCGATATCTATGTGACTAGCGGGTCTTCAGCGAGATTGGTCAGCCTTTGCTTGGAAAAGATGGACTACAAAAAGGCGAGATTAACTTAATGAAAACTAAGCTAAATGTTCGATGTGGATACGTTGGAGATTATCTAACAAACCATACGTTACCGAAATCGCTACATTTGCGTACAATCAGGGGACTTTTGAAACTAGGGTTCACGGTTGCTTCGGAGAACCGTGGATGGCTATCATGTGCGGTCCTTTGACGTGTGCGCTCGCTTGAATGTGTGGAAAAGAAATTTTTGTTGCCTATCCTGACTTGACATTCAGTGGGACCGAGTTCATTTTCCATGCGGATGTACCGTTAAGGAACGATGCACACTCCGAGGATCTGTCTGCATTGGAAGCAGATGCCAACACTCGGGGATTCTCGATTGTCCCCTGGCACCGCGATCGCCGCCCGTGTCCCTTGGTGCCTTCCTTCCGGGACTGCGATTTGTCCCTTTCCTGTCCTGCGCAGGCTCGGAATCCTTTTAATAGCAAATCCTTTCACATGATATTCCGAAAAAGTGGCTGGCATTGAGGTTGGACGAAGAAGGATTTGGATTAGGACATCTACTGGGTACTAGGATCGATGGGGTGTGTGGTCGAAAGCGAGAGAATCGAATTCAAGCTTAGACTGGAAAATAGAGCGCACAGGACAGTTGATAGTACGCGTTTATGACTCAAGTGTGTTCCGAAATGCTGAAATCTGCGCAGACAATAATTACATTGCAAAGTCGAAGTCGGAAGCCGCATTGAAACGTGATTGACTTGGATTGACATAGATTATTATGATAGGCTTGAAAATACAACATAAGTACTCGTTTATGCCGCGCGGGGGCGACGGCCCATACCAACCAAGTCTACGGTATTGAATTTGAGTCATTGAGAGTCTCAGATATGATTCAATATTCCATAGAACCATCATTTCATTCAGCTGTTCTGAAAGAATAGTTGAGAATTCATTGAAAACATTGAGTCTGATGTTTGAGTGTAGTCAAATCAATTGCTGCGGGCAGGCCAAAGTTTGTCTCGTTTCAGCCACGGAGTGGACAGAAGTGAACTATGGGATGCAAATATTTAACTTCACCTGCTGTTGGAGATAATCAGAGGTTGAATGAAGTGAATTGATGAAGACATCGCTGGTATTGAAAAACAAGTGTTTTATTGCCTGTGTGGGATCCTCTGGACCGGTACCAAATTTAAGGGGCCAGAAAATTTTGAAATAAATCATGGCAGACTCAAAATTTTTACAGGGGGGAGAAGTGTGCCATCACAACCAAAGGTTCAGCCACCCGCCTCGCAGAGGCCTAATCCCACGTCATTTGGAGAGCACGTGGTAAGAATTGAAGTGCGAAAGAAATTGCCGTAAAAGACGGCGTAAACGCACGGTACGGACGGGACCCGTCCCGTTTCGGTCCGCTATGGCTCTGACGTAACCAAAATACGCCATACAATGTACACCCGTGGGCGTATTATGGCCGGTTTGATGCCCTAAGGGGGATCCTCGCACATCAGGCACCCATCGTCACATAGACCTCATTCTGTGACCAACGATTGTACCTCACGAGGTCCCAGAGACTCAATTCTCACGCACTATCTCGACAAAGTTTCCACAAAAAGGATTACTGTACTTTTTCATTCAAATCGACTCGGGGTGTGACGCATGACCCATTTGAGCAATTTGACATTTGATTTTGGTAGCCACCAAATTTCTGCGTGACACCGCAAAATTTTCGTCATTCGAACCGAAAACTTTCGTTTTTTTTACATCTGTTCCAGCCTTTTTCGCCATTTTAGGACCTGCGTAACCGCCGGCGGTTTGACCTCTGCGTGACGCGTGACTCCGGCCGAAATTCGTGATCGACACAGGGATGCGTGACGCGTGACTGCCGAATTGAATGAAAAAGTACAGTACTGGGACAAAAGGGACCAGTCGGGCGCCATAAAACTGAACTACTAGCAACCAAGACGGCTTGTGCCGAGAGCGATGTCATCGAACCAAACTGTTGTGGAAGCAAAAGTTAACGAGTGACTTTCTTCGCACATGTTTGAAACGCACCAGTGTTTGGATCACTCCCATAGGACTCCCATCCCAGACCCCAATTCGAAGGGTTAGGTATGTATGAGGATCCCCAACGTGTTTGCGGGGTGGTGAGAGAAGAGATCGCATTTCCGTTGACCCAGGTCTGGATCTGACCGGTGCTTCGGGAGAGATGGAATTCAATGCAGTACCAGGTGTTGCCCGCGATCGCGATGGAGCCAGCATTAGATGTGGGGCTGCCGTCGGGCATGATGGAGTCGTCTAATAGAATATATGAAGTTCAATTTGGAGTAGGTGTGAGTATGTACTTACCACTCGCACGGTTCCAGTCCAAAACGCCGAATTGTCCGCCCATGCGCAAGGTCTGCGCGACGGGGTCGGTCATCATCATATGCGTCGTGTGATCTTGATTGAATGCGTTCTGGAAATTGCTGTTGAAAGATAAAAGATAAGCAAGTGTTCTTGTCTTCCTTCTCGCAGACTCGGAACTTACGCATAGTACCGTCCGTAGATATCACTGCCACTCCCAAGGGCATTCAAATTGCTCAAGCCGTAGAATACGTGGTTTGAGAATCCACCAGTCGACACGATCTTGAGCGAGTGCGTGCCCGAATGGGCCTTGGTGGTGTCGATTGTGGCCGAGCCGCCGCTTTGGGCGGTAACGATGACACCCCACACACTGCTGTCTACGGTGCCTTCAAAGTCGGTTCCAATGACTCCTTTTGATGGATTCGAGCCTGTCGGGGGTGTCGCCGTGGTAGTCGTGGTGGGGGGCGTACTTGTCGTGGTGGGGGGCGTGGTGACCGGCAGACTCGTGATGGTCGTTGTGGTGGTCGTGGTGCCTTGCAAGCATTGGGAATAGCTAGTAAGTAGGTTCAAGTTCACGCTACGGTCGGGAAAGGCCAGTTACGTACTAAGGATTTGAACTAGTGAGAGCGGAATCAGAACCTCGGGCGCACTTGAACTCGGCCACCACTTACACTACGCAGGTCCATCCAGCTGTGCACGTAGTCGGTCCGGTCCATCCCTGAGCGTAATTTAGGTCGTTGAACGTGTCTTCATGCCAAATTCGTCTACCTGTCCACCGCATTGCCCCCAAGGTGGAGACTGTCCTACCACGACGGAAGCTGCGACGAGGGCGAGGAGGAATTTTGACAATACCGCCATTATGGAATCGATTGTCAGACAAACGGACGTGGCATGCTTTATACGATTCAATTCGCGCCGTCAGCCGAGACGCCAAGCATCTCCCGGAAAGAATGGTGGGGGATCGTCGGTGAAGTCTTCCATACCAGTGAAAGGAGTTGAGTTCCGAGGTTTATCCAACATCATAGAAAGCGAGCATTATGGACAACGAGATGAGCTCGTGGAGTAATTGCGACCCGTCGCTAGCTCCGCAAGCTGTTTCCTGAAGTTGAACCTTCGTAGAGGTACCTTTCAATACAGTACCACCGTTCGTCCCGTATAAACTGCGGAGATTTCGCCCATTGCGCGCCAAGATGAGCCTGGAGCATTTTCGAGAGCAAAATCTTCCGAAGGTCGGTGGACTCTGTTCGGGATTAGCCAGGCTCAACTTCGGTATACGATACATCTGTTTTTTTTTTGGCAAAAGGAAATATGATGTCCAGGACCACGTTGGCAGATTTGTGTATCAATTTGTTTGCTCTCGGCATTGTCCGAACTCTTGAACACCGCACCATCGCCGGCTGCGGCGCCGCACATTGTGCGATTCCATATCTCGATACTCATCTTGGGGTACCCATCGTAGAATGCCGAGCCACTGACTGTAGGATAGGGTGGCCATATTTTTCACTTTTTTGGAGAGTTGAGGAACGCCGTGAAAATACGTTTGGAAGGGACGAGAAAAAAAATCGATTTTTTCGTCATACATTTTCGCAGATTTTGGCGTATATGCGTTTCCGGAATCAAGCCGGAATGGCCGAAGCTTTGGCGGCCTAGCTGCCAAACACTTGGCATGTGCGGTCTCGTGGCAGCGGGGAGGTTATGTTCAGACAGTGTTTCGCCTATGATCCAAAAGGAAGTCAGCGGCGGACGTAGGATAAAAAAAACCAGACTCACATATTGAAAAATACCGAGGGGTATTAATGTGCCAGAAGAGGATGCCTGTCGTGCTAGACTAGATGAGCGCCGCATACGAACGAACGATAGCATAGAAACTGCAATCAGGGAAAGTTGCCAGCGAGGATGAATATCTCGAACAACTGCGAGCGCCGAGCAGGAGGGAAACTGACGCGGCGATCCGCACGAGTGATATACAGAGCCTGGGGGCATTTGGGCCAAGTATGAGCTCGGATCTAGCTGATTGAAGGACGTCATCGTGTGAGGTCAGCGGAGAGTCGAAATCCCATCGCGGAGCAGAATTTGGCATAGTCCAGCAGAGAAGGAGAGGGCAGCATGGCGCGCGGGCGGTATATACGGGTGGCGGGTAGCACGGCGAAAGATGATAAGCACGCGTGGAAGCCGAAGAAGAGGGTTAGCATTCTCTGACGCAGCGGAGACAGCGAGGGTAATAAACACTAGCAATCCAACCGCGCCTCAGCGGTGGCGAGCATAGGGGCGAATTGGATGTGGCGTGTGGAGCGTTGTAGACCAGCGGACGGTGTGCGTGGGCGAAACATCGCAACGTAGGGCAAAAACTTCCGCGTTCTCTGAAGACGCGGATTGAGGATCAATTGAGGATACAAGTTCGCCCGTCAAGATACAAGGCGGTAGGTCGGTATCGGAAGCAATGACTCGAGGCCTGTCAAGTTTTAACGTCAAGACACATACTTGCAACCGCGGCAGGGGTGGATATCAGAAGAAGGTGAATCGTCGCGGTGGCTGCGGCGACTCTGTCGCGGGCTGGGCAGGGGGCGGTGTGATGGAGGAGCTCGCCGACCTGCTGATGTAACACTTATGACAGATGTGAGTCACTGTGACAGGCTGTGCTTGATGGATAATCAGATCAAATGTCACTCCTTTTTCACTCGCACCACCAACCACAGGCGCTTTCTGCTCTCCGACTCTCATGGATCTCGGGAAGAATAGAACAAGATGCGAACGGAATGACTGTTTCCTCTCTTGCGTCGCATCGCTTGCTCCCTCTTCGTAGTACTCAGCCAAACGCGGGCCTAGGGGGGTCTCTTGAAGGCTCATCCTTCAACTCCAGCGTAGGTCTAGCTGCCAGAGACAAGGCAGAGACATCCCACCAGCGTCTCAAAGAATCTCATGATGATCTGCCGCTTGATGTTCTCCCGTGGGGATGGCGCCGATCAAAGATACTTATAAGTCCAGAACGGGCTCCTTCAAAACGCTCTTGTCAGCGGCACTGGCTGCATCTGTCTTCTCACCATGCCCTGGCTGGCATACCGCATTTTATTTTCACCTGGATTCCGCATCCACACCACTTATATTTTTCTTGCCGCAACATTGTGTACTCTCGTTTTCAGCGCTTTCGGCCTATACAAGGGACTGGTCACGCTCGATGTAGGCATTGCTGCTTCTGCCGCTTCCTCGATAATATTGCACCAACTACTCATGTACGCGAAACCTCTACTTCACTATTCTGATTGCGGAACTAGCTGCAATATAGTGCTTTCATCGGGCGAAAATTATACGCCGCCGTCGACATGGTGCTAACCTTGTCTGAATTTGGCGGTGCGTCTATACCTCACATGTATTCGCGAATCTTATCATGGTACTAGTTCTGATGTTCGTCTCGTACAACACTTACATGAACGAAGACGCGATTTCGTTTCTTTCTATCACGTTTCTAGGAATTCAGCTCTTAGCTCTCTTGTTATTAATTCTCTTTCGGGCTTCAACAATGTGGGCATCGTCGGAGAGGTTTTATAAACAGCCCTTCGAGTTTTTCGGCGGATGCGTTGTGGGTGACGCTCAGGCGGGGAAGCATTTCTTGTACGCCATATTTGGGCGGTCTATGTGGCGGCCACTGGTCAGGTAAGTGCGCGTGGAACCTACAGCATTGTATTCACTTCACCTATTCCCGATATCCCATCTCAGGGGCGAGGCGCTGCTCATCAAGATGCTGCGTACAATTGTCCTGCTGTCCCTCCTCATGATAGGACCAGCGTATTTGGTGGACATCGCAGTCATTCGCCCTGTATACAACTCCAAGACAGTGACACAAACTGTGTTGGGTTCACTCAGTTCTTATGTGCCCACACCCGTTAATATCACCTTGGTGTGTATTCACCGACTCAGGTCATCGCAGCTCAATTTCCCCGAGGTCTTTGCAGCTTCATCCCAGATGGATAAATCAGCGATCACTGTCGCCACCCCGGCCAGAAGTCCCACAACAACGTGCCCAGTAAACGACCTGAGCGGCGTTATGTCCCCCTCTTTCGTGGCGTTTATTGCAGAGTGCGACGGGACATGGGCGACGGACTTCGCCGGCGGATTGGAAATATCAATCAATTTCAACGGTACCTCGACCATCGCGTACATTTATGTGGGCGAAGGTGACATGACGAAAACGCTACCATTGATCGAACCCATCGTTCTCGTCCCTGGATCCCATATCTTTGTGTCCTTGGCTTTGACCATGCGGACATTCCTCTCAAATTCGCCCCTTGATTTCTTGAGCAGATCTCGAGTAAGTTTACTACAATCCCGCTCACACCTCTCTTTTTCTATGACTCATAATTATTCCAGCCTCAACCAGTCGCGATGAATAAAATCAGTACTGTTCAGCCGGACCCGTCTCCGTCAAGCTCTGGGCTTATCACTGCAACCTTGCGCCTTGTTCGCGTTTATCAGGGGCTGGCGGCTTTGACCTATCCAGACTCTACCCTTGTCGAGCTCCGGAACGAACTCCGCGACCCCAGTGTGCTGGGTGGGCTCTCTTCCGCTGGTGGATTGTGGACATTCGCCAATGGCGCATTTGTATTCCTCTTTGGCGCCGACTTGCTCTACTTCTTTCTAGGTACTTGCCTTTTGTTTCTTTTATATTTAATCGCCGACACACATCCTATAGGCCACCGCCCGCTATCGGCACTCGGGCTCCTACATATTTTCCAAAAACGGACCATCAAGCGCAAATGGCATGAGGACTTTCCTGCGCTCAGAACGGAGGGCGGTTTGCCGGGTTCAGAGACCGCTGGGATCGTCGCTTTTCTGCGCGAGAGATTGGTGGATCTCGGCGATTCGGACCCGGATAAAGATGAGTTACTTCCGGAGAAGCGGCCCAATGACCCTGAAGCGCAGCGGGTGTGAAATGGGAAGTTGAATCGAATTTGAATCTGGATAGCTTCGGTAATGTAACTAGTTAAAAGGTGTCTGTGAGGCAAGCTGGATGTTTAGATTTTCCAGCATTCATTATGAAGACTCTCCGCTCTGCTCCGTCCTGCGCGCAGTCAAAGTTCAAGCACAATTTCTTGACAGATGAACTGAGAACCGGAAAGGAGCTCGATCTTACTGTATTCGGGTCCGCTCCAGCGTTCCCGAGAATTGCACATATCTTTGCCGGTCTTCCAAATTCGCGCAAAACAATTAATATTTTAGAAGGTTCGCTGTACTTCAGATACGGATTAAAATTTGACATCTACTCTGTCCCAGCGCAACATGATCAAGCAAAGGACCAAACGACCGAAATCACTCCATCGTTAATGTAGTTTGAGTCGAGTGCGGCCATAGCTCCTTCCGAGAGGTCGATACCATTGGAACCCTGGCAGCCAGGGCACAAATCTTGGACGGTAACTTGGACAGTGTTGCCTTGGTCTGGGGCGAGAAGAATGCACTTGAGTATCATTAACTGAGAGGAGGAAAAAGATACGCACACTGAACGTTAACCGTCTGTCCGCAGTGAGAGCCGCCATCCCAGGTGTCCTCCCCGAGTGCGACAATGAAATCGCTGTTTTGCAGGACATTCCCGCACGCACCCGTCCCGCCATTGGGGTCGTAGTAGGTCGCTATGTATCTTTCAATCGCTCGATCTTCACTGAAAGACGGGGAAATTTACCGAGGCCGGAACCCTGGCGGGCCTGTTGTAGTCCAATGGTCAATAATGGCACTTGAAGAAGGCAAAAATGAATACCTGAAGGGCCGGTGACGCAGAGACAGACAGCGCAGTGAAGAGAAGAGCAGAGAAAGTCTTGGAAAACATCTTTGAATCGAAGGAGTACTGGAGAATTCAACTTGAGGAAAAACTGGGAGAATGCCTGGTTTTTATACCGCAAATTCTCCGGCGAAAAAGGAAGGTTTAGTGAGCTTAAACATGGCGACCACGGTACCTCGCCGAGAAGAAAGGATAGAGTTGTCCGCATGTGGTAAGTACTCGAAACAATTATATGACGAGGTTAAGTATATTTTAGTCGAGACTTTGAAATTGCGGGGTTGCGAGGACTCTGTGAGTTTGAAAAACACACTCGGGATGCGAACTAAATCCCCGAAATCCCGCGAGCAGAGTTCATTGGATTGAAATGTGGAACTGCTGCAATTTCACGAGTCCAGAGGTATGAACGCCGTGCGCAAGCCAATTTGCCATGCTCGGCCAACATTCGGCGAGGGTTCCACATCGGAAATGGGTTTTGGAATGGATGCTGAACGACCCGACAGTCGTGTGCATGTGGTCGTCGAGCGCCCGAAGGATCCACACCGGTAACCAAAAAAAAATAGCATAGGAAAGCCGAAACTCGCATCCGCCGGGCACGGCCTGGAATAGGTGGAGTTCTTGCGTTGGTCCTATTTCATGCCGAAAGTATAATTCCCTGTGTTACGCATGTAAATATTCGGACCGGCATTGGGCAAGTCCACCGGATTCCGATATTCCCCATATGCACACAAAATGAGCGACAAGCTCCAACATATTGGTTTCAACACAGCTTCCTTACGGTTCAACTTCGGTGTTGGCGGGGCAAACCACAATGCGATGTTGGAAGGTAGCTGCACACTCAACACTCAGCCACAAATAAATGAAGCCGAGTCTCACTTTGGTTGAGAAGGTTGCGAGTGAGGCCAAATGGAGTGCTTGGGAGTTGAGCCTGACCAATAAATTGGTGGGTAGAAACAAGTGCAGTGTGGCCCTGATTGTAGTAAAGAGGCAGTATCTGCTAGAGCTTGCTGGAAGAAGTAGCCGCCATGCCGTATAAGTCAGCATCACTGATTGTCTGATGGCCAGCGTGAGCAACGTCGGCAGGCATATCGGTAGCCGATCGGAGGTTTAGCGGAGGATGAGCTGGTGTCACACCATGTCTCATGTCGCCGAAGGATTCTTCTGTGTAGACAGTAAGGTGTGTGCTTCGTTGCGCGAGAACCCTACATATTTCCTTGATCCAGTGCAGTCGAGCGCAGATGTGGATGCAGGTGAGACAGATATTACATCATTTCAAGACATTTTGTTGAGCGAATCACCTGCTGAATGACAGTGTTTCGCTCAGCTATAAAAGCACGTTCCTGTCTATTACCAGTGCGAAATCCTTTGCGAAAAAGTTCACCGCACAATGTAGATGATAATGTACGTGGTCATCCTAGGGTATTCTGTGCAAGTCGAGCGGACAATTGAGTTAGTCAATACAATTTTCCCCTTGCCCGCGCAGCCTATTATAGATTACGATTTTCTCCAAGTCGAAGTATGTAATCCTACTCGATTGCCAACGGTGGGAGTTTCAGTGCAGTCATTCAATCCACCGTCCCGTCGTCTCGTCGTCCTGGACCCAATCCTCCTCCTCCATGAGGCCATGCTTTTTTAACACGGCGTTGATGCGTGCCAGGGCAATGCGCGTACGCACTCCTTCCTGCATCAGTCGCTCTACTGCCTCTGGGTCCTTGTGAGGACTAATTAAAATAACCTCGCTCCCATCCACCTCTGCAACGTAAGTGAGACACCTGTCTGACGCACCGTGCGAAATTCAATACCTTCCATGCCCCTCTCCAACCATTTGTCCCACTTTCGAGGCTGCTCAAGCGTATGTTTCTTGCCTTGGGTGTTGTTGGGAGCTGTACTTGGTGGAATGAGCTCTATACCGAGGCCATCAAGGGATAGACACTGACTAATATGCGACCTGGCAAGCGCTGCCAAAACTAACGAAAATACCGTCCACATCACCGAGAGCATGGCGAAGGTTGAAACGAAGACGCTGGTAACGGCAGAGGCCAGCGGCTTGAGACGTGAGACAGATCGGAAGTACTCCAGACGTGGAACCCGCTCGTTAGTCTGGTAGAACTCCACGTCGTTCAGCCATTGGGCCTTCAATGTTGCATCGGAAGCGAAATTCTGCTTGGTGCTGCTAGCCCAAAGACTATATTCCCCCACGGCGATGATCGTGCGGTTGAACATTTCTGGGGAGTTATATATTTGATTTTCCAGGATTACCCCAAGATCGAGGCGGACGAGATGATAGATCGACTGGATCAGATTTTCATATCCGTTGCCGACATCGGAGAAGGATATATTCCCCAGTCCGCTGATCGAGAGTACGTCAGTAACCCGCTTCGGTAGAGGACCAGGCCAGTATGAAAGTCCTCCTGGATCCGGACCAAACATGGCCTCGGCCGCCACCACCACAAACTCCGGGGGGCTCGAAGAACAGGGTCGCTGGAGTAGAGCTGCGCCACTCTCGAGCGGGCTGCCCGACAGAATCGCATCACAGTCGCAGCACGGATGAACAGTCAAGCTAATGTGAGCCTGCGTAAAATTTATGAACTCTAGTCCGCTCCTAACATATTTGTCAGAAACGCAAGCAAATGTGAATTTGAGGTGACTTGTACATCGATGCCAAGAAAATGCTTTCCTATATGAGACAGTGTATTTGAGGAAGTGTTCGCAGAAAATGGAACGTGTCTCACCAGGTCCGAGGTCATCAAAAATGGCAGATTTCGGATGGGTAACTCTGCGTCCGTTGCGGATGTTTGAGGCGGTGGCTCCCCGCTGAATCCGCTCCAAGTCAAATAAAAAAGGCTTGGTATATTGCACGCCACATTTCCCTGTAGTGCGTTTCAAACATTTATTATTTGGAAAAATCATGGATGTACTCACGCTAACTTGCACCGTGATGTCCCAGGCCTTATCGGTGTCTTGGACTAATGCCAGCTGAACTGTGATGTTTGCCTGGCGTATGGATGATTCAGTACCTCAGGTCTCTGACGGAAAAATGAAGAGACTTGCGGCGTCGCAGCCATCAGAGAGAGGGTTGTTGTAGTACGGGAATGCCGAGACTGGAGTGGTTGTATTGACACCATTGAACGCTTGAGCAATGGTATAGTTGTAGATATAATTATCCAGTGCGATTTTATCTCCGATGCTCAAGAGCTGTGGCGTAAAGCCGGTGTCCGTTGGATCTTGGAGAATCGAGGGAATGAGGCCGCCCAGGAAGATGCTCGGAAGCGTGCCATTCGGCCAATACGTGAATTCTTGAACGATATTGTACGCAGAGAGTGGAACTAGGAAGAGTCTGTGATTAGAGCCTTTGATGATGCATTTATACACAACAAACGAACCATTCAAGAGAGCAAGGAATGGAGAAATCAGGAAAAATGCGCACAACACGATCGGCGTGGTCCATCTCCACGGGTATGCTAATCAGAGAATGGTGTCGACAAAGTTGCAGTGTGAGACGAAACTGGGGACGCACGACGATCCTCAGTGTATCCCAGTCGAAAGGATTTAACTGCACGCAAAATTCGCTTCATGAAGGTCAGATGCAAGGAAAAGATGTGAGGTGGATCGACCTCACTCTCATCTGACTTGCGTGGCATCACAGTATCCAGGGAGCAAATGACATTCGAGCAAATTTCGGGAAGGGCGACGTGGGAGGGCATCGGGAGCGGGAGCAAACGAGCTAATTAAGTGGAAGGTAGGCGTCTACGAGACTGAAAATCAAGAGTTAAGAGTACGGGGATAGCATATTAACACGAACTTATATATATACCCAGGACATCGCTCCCAAAACATCTCCGCAGTTGACGCAAAGAAAGAAAGATATGTGCTCAACAGAACGAGCATGCCAGCATGCCGAATACGAGCCAGAGAAGCACTGACCCAGTCTGTTCCGCCCTCGGAGGAATTCCTTATGCAATTCGCCGGTGTGTGAGAATCCGCGTTCATCCAATGCCTATGATACAGCATGAAAGCTGGTTCGATTCACTGCCCCGTCTAAGATAGATCCGAACCAGTATGAAGAGCCAGCAGAATGAGATTCACACAAGTTCCACTGCCCACACAAAAGGGAGTGAATGATATGAGCTCAAACCTACGCGGGAAATCAGTGTTTATAAACGGACAAAACACGCCGCGATTGTAGATCATACCTGCTTCCTAAGGACACACGGGAAGAACTCGAATGAGATAGAGTTTCGAGGCGAGGCAAACTGTAGGGGTCCACCTCGCGACGGGTGCAGCAAGAGTGCGGACCAAGTGAGCAGCTCCTTGTGGACGAAAGGGAGGAGGAAGGCCAGTTGCGCAGAATTGTGCAATGTAATCGCCAAGGGAAGGTGGGGCGTCTGATCGGGGATGAGAATGGTCAGCGCGTGAAGCGTTCCCGGCGGCCGGCCGGCTGACCCACCTTTTCCACGTCTAGATATACGAGGTGTGCGTTGTGGTGGGGAAGACATCGACCCGCCTGTAACAAGTCGGCGGCGACGTCTGCACTTGTCGCTCCCGCCGTAGTTTTGCGCGCGCGATGACCTGGCATGCCGACGAGACTCACCAGGAAGCCTGCGGACAACTACTTGGAAGGTCACGATGATACCTAGCTCTGCTCTCATCGAATGCGCGGCCGCAAGTTGGAAGAACTATCTCGACGTTGTCAGGACATTGTGGTTTGACCCGAATGTCTGTTAGCCGGGGCGGAGCCGTGAGCAGGTTGTAAGATGAAGAGGGATGCAATGCGGCAGTGAGCGGGAGATAAGGTGGAGCTGAGAAACCAGGAATGTGATGTATCGAATCCTGTTCGTCGCAGATGGATGTATCAATGCGCCACACGGCAATCGGATCCAGAGCGCCACAATCTCGGGCCCTCTCAGCGTCGAGTCAGCGATGCAAGCACAAAGTGAAGATGATGAGATCGACGCAGGACATGTCGACGACCCACTCCGCGAGGTGGCGCACCAGAATCACAGAATCGATACGTCAGACTCCCTGACGTCGTGGACGAGCTGGGCGGCTGCGGGCGGGGGTGCGTGGCACGGAGCAGAGTCGAATGGCCAAGGCAGGGATTAGGGTTAGCTACCAGATCAGGCGCGTGACGCGAAGAGGGAAATATTCAATCAAACGTCGGCGAGACTCACATCGGCGGCTGGATGGTGGAGGAGGACAGGCCACGATCTGTGTTCGGAACATTCCGTGTTCTGATCCGCATTGACAGCGCCGATCAATGCGCCTCACTTTCATCTGCACGAACGGCCTCCGCCCTCAAGAGGCGAGCGATCATTCACGATCAGACACAGACCTGTTTGACAACCGGTCATGAATTAAAACGAAAGCGGGCTTGCATTCGTTGGGCTGACTCGGTGTACACTCCTGACCAGGACAGGATCAGCGAGACCTCAACTTTGAGCTTACAGGTGTAATATGATTTTTTCTATGCTGCACACTCGCGACGTCAACCACATAAAATGCTGACTGAGCTCCTGAATTCCTTTCTATTATTCTAGAAGTTTGCCATACGTAGCGCCCCCAAAGCGCTCCGTTGCATATCTGTTCACCAATTTAATTCTGGGTTGAGAAATTTTTATTTAGTCTTCAGTGTTCGAGACCATCCGCAATTTCAAACCAAAGTACACAATAGAGCCGTAGTTGGCTCAGGTATCATACATGCCTTTTATTTTATGGACTTGGTATAGGTAGACGCGTGTGCAGAAAATACCGAAACAATATTTACATCAGAGTGACTTGTACTTTTTTCTCGAAGCGAAGGCATATTTTCTCTTCAATGGGTATGTACCCATGCACCACTAAATGAGGAATAGAAGTTTTTTCCTCGGCGGCAGTTCAATTAACTATCGTTGTTGTACGCCGGAGGTGGGCCCGGGGTATCTCCCTGTGACTCCCAGGCTGAACGATATGTAGGTGCAACAGAGAGCCTGGCGGTCCTTGGGTGAGAAACCTCGACGGCCAGGTCTAGGTCGGCATTTGTGCTGTTGTTGATGCCCGTGGATGCTTCGAGAACTGACAGCGGCGCTTTGATGTAGGTATTCCGGGATTGCGAAAGAGTGATCTCATTCATGTTGGAAGGAGTGATCGGTTCGGCTGGATCAAGCTCGAGGGTTGGGATCAAAGGAATGAGAGGCGCGGGCGCCGCTGAAATAGTCGTTGTCAGTCAGAGATGGATGTTTAAAGAATCGCCTACATGCTCTACGACGCCGCCGCAGACAGAGAACCCCGACAAACAGTAGCAAGACCAGGGGTCCCAGAACAGCGCCAACGATGGCTGCTATGGGAGGTCCGCTGTGGTTGGCGGGTGGAGACTTGACCGAGAATTGATTTAATTCCAGTTGCAATATACAAAATACTCACTTGATTGGTATTGGGAGCACCTGGAGATCCGGAAGCTCCTGAGGATTGGGAAGTCTGGATACCCCGAATGAAATATCACTACGAAAACACGGTTCCACTCAGAAGCTTGGGAGCACACTAACGGTTGTAGTCGAGGAACCGGAACCGGCGGTCGGATTTGAAGGAGCGGAGGATGTAATGAACGAAGTATCTACAAGAGACGTTGACATAGTCGACGCAGAAAAACCACTTGACGCACTGGAACTGGACGATGCGCCCTAAATACGACATAAGCATTTTACATTAGGCTGAGAAATATCTCACCCCTCCGACGCTTGCGACTTCACTCGCGAATTCTGACAATTGAGCGGGGATCGCCTGGCTGGCGTCTGCCTCAGTCGATATGTACACAGCCTTCGCGCATAGGCTTTCAAGCTGCGAGATGACCGTGGCGTAAGTCCCGGTCGTCGGCGCCTTGAGCAGGATCACAGATTGTTGAGACATGTTCCCAGCCAACGGGTCAGGATTGAAAGAGGAATATGAGCTTTCGTATGTGTTGACGAGGTCTGCTATGGAAAAGTACGACGAGTCCGTGACTGCCTGGCCTGGGTCTAAACCAATCTAACGCAACGAATCAGCTTTGAAGATCCCGAATGATGTACTCACAAAGGTAAATCCCTGCGATTGTGCATGCGAGACATAACCTTGATATGTACTGAACTGGCTGGCTGTGGGTGAAATCTTGTCAAGGAATATGCCATGGGGGCGGGCGGATGTAGGCCAGCCGGCGTAGGTATCTATATCTCCCAGGACATTTCCCGCTGTTGTATCGACGTATCCCATAATAACCTGGTTCGCAGAAGCAGGTATTTCTGTGACACAAGTCTCATAATCTTCGTCGGTAGGCCCGGGTCCTGTCTCTGGATTGAGGATGATATACCATTGCGCGTTGGAATTGGCCGAAATACTGGGCGGGGGGAATGTTGGATTAATGGTGGATGAGCTTGAAAGCGCTCACGCGTCAAAGGCGGGCGACCATGTAGCGCAGTTTGCCTTGGGGTAAATGTACAATGGCAATAGGATCTATGTGAAATTGTCAGCCCTTTCCTTGAACCCCTCATATCGACCCACCCCGAGACCATGTATGCATGGCGCAGCGAGAAGTTGGATTGAAAGACAACAAAACGCACACCATGGCCAGCGCATTGAGGTTGAGGGGAGAGACGAAGCCAGATCGGAGACATCAGATCAGCAAATCCTGGTTTGTCATGTAGCGGCTGCAGAGGGGTGGTATGTCAGAGGGAGCCCTGACGTTAGGCGCTACATCAGAAATCGGGATTTGCTGATTTTAAGGGGCGTAAAGTGCTACCTGTCATAAAGTGCTACCTGTACTTGAACGCCTTGCAAAGTGCTGCCTGATGACGCCGACCGCTGCAATTGGATGGAATGAAGTTGAACTTGGGCTGAATGGTCAAATATGTGCATGACCTACATTATGGTTCGGCATCCCCAAGAGGTCAGAAGAAAGTCATGTCTCAGCCAGACTTGCTTAATTACATCTAACGTTACTCGTGTCCGTAAGATTTCGTCCCCAAATTAAATGCCATGCATTGGGCCCCTTTCCCTAAAAAAAAAAACAAGGTGGCGTGGTGCCAGCGATGTGTCAATCAGGTCGGTGAATTGCCAGGCAAACTGTCTCAGCGGAGTCGGTAATTTCGTTCAAGATATCTATGATAAAGCCATCCACGCCTCGAAATACTGTGCACAAGAACGAGATCTAGATGAACAAAAGGCGAAGAACTATGCTGGTCAAGTGAAAACCGCCAACGAACTCAACAACAATCACGTTGAGTAATCCAGTGCGCATCCTGAGCATCTAAAAACATTGAGAAACTCATGGAAAGAGGCTATTGTACTATGCCTCGAGGGATGGGGCATAATCGGTGAGCTAGAGGAACCGGCTAGACTCGAACCCGTACCTCCGCTGTAACTTCTCAAAGACAGTCGTTGGGCTATTGACGTAGAGCGTTTATCGCCCGTCCGAAATAACGACTGGTTCAAATCTAGGAACCGGCGAAGAGTCTCGGGGTAGACCATGATGAGACAAGCAACGAGTCTGCCGAGGTCAGATATCCGAACAAGACGATAACACAAAGATCCGGCCGCACGTTCCGTCTCGGAGATGCCTGACATCGTGCATGTCAAATGACAGAATTTATCGTAGTTTGACGCGCGCGTATATAATGAGCTTGAATTTTCCTGTGCCTGCGATTCAGACAGCGGGGCTGTGGAAAGCCAAAGGTGGGGAAAGAGGATAAAGACAAGGGCGGCAAAGAGAACTGAAAAATAACTCTGCAAGGAGCGGAGGCTGGCAGCGCTCTCGGCGGAGGCGGGCGCTAAATGGGCACAGGAACAATCCTGTGGTGGAGCTCTGGATTCATGGATATGCTGCCATGGGGACGAGCTACGGCGAGTAGCACGAGACAGGTGATATAAATAACCCGGTCGACGGAGATGAAGGAAATCACAAATTAAAGTGTCTGAAACGGGAGGGAGACTGAGCGCATCCAGATGTCGACGAAGTGCTCCGCGGAGGGGAAATATGGATATCGCGCAGCGCAGAAGCCCGAACGAGCGAATAGCGTTGGTAACTGAATGGTCTTGAAGCAGTAATCATAAGGATGTCGAAATAACAATGTTGGGACCATGCGTGCCGGTGGGAATGAGCGACGGTACCCGCGGGTGGCGTTGGGGTGGCGTGGATAGTTGACCATAAGGGCCACGTGGAGTAATAGGTGCATTACTCACACTCGGGAGAGAGAGTAATGACAGGTAATGACACAGAAGCGGCGGGAAGCTACTTCGGGATCGACTATTCGGCTCCCATCGTGCGCGGAACTGAGCAGTGAGGTCTCCAGGCACCCTATGGCATTTGGAGCACGGATCGGTGCAACACTGCCGACGGTCTGCCGGCGTAGGCAAGACCGGCATTACCAAACAAGAACCGGTACATCAAAATTTTAATACTTGGAAATGTGTCTTGAAAATGTGTTCGACTTCGTGCCCTCCCTGTCAGATCGGTGCCAGAAGGACCGTAAATTGAACTGAAAGTTCTTGCGATCATATGTCAACATTGGAGGGAATTTAACTCAATACTCAATATGGAACGAGGCGCCAAGCAACAACAAAACCCCAGGAGATAGTTTACTCTATGTTATGGCCAATAGAAGTTTATGAGGCTCGGCGTGGAGATCAATGTAATACTATTAGTATCTCAATATTCCAGCAATTTTCTGGCGAATTTCATGCCGGAAAGACCTGGAAAGACAATTCCGACGCTGCAGGTCACTTGAAATCAAAGTCCGCTTGATGGTCGGACTTTGGAATGGTCGCATGTATATACCAGGTCAGGACATATACAGTAAATTCTGCATGAAACGTGAGATTGAAGGGGGTCTCATAGCCGGAGACTCAACCCGTCCTGCCGGCGGCGCGCATCGACCGTACTCAGCGGTGTTCAAGGTTCAATTGATGCGCTTGCTGTCAATCGATCAAATCCGTGCTTCTGCATCTTCCCAGCGCCACCCGGCGGGAGCCGAGTGTGAGTAATGCACCCTCTCCTCGGGCCACGTCGGGGCTGACTTAATTTGGAACATCCCGGATATCACAGATGTCAGGCATACGTGATACCGTCACTGATCCAATCATATCCGCCCGCCTCTTGCTTCAAACCATCACAGTGCAAAATCTGTTTGCGTCACGGCGACTCCGAATCGACCAGGTCCTATATTCGCGATTGTTTTTCTGCGAATTGGATCCTATCTCGGCATCTCACTTCGGCCCACACATTGGGTTCTTGGGGTCATAGGACTGCTCAAGGATTGCTTCAATTTGCTTGCCGCTTGCGGTCCGTTGCGGACAAACCCTACACTGGACAATTCTGGTTACTTGCATTTGAGGTACTTCGGCGCAAGAGCCAAATTTCAGGGCCCCGGTTTGACGCACGGCAAGCCACTCAACATTTTCAAGATGCCTCAAGAATGACTCGATTTCTGCATTCACATCACGAGTTGGGCCGGGTCTTTCGCGCGTTCTTCGTAAAAAATGGGCAATCCTGTTGACTCAAAGTCCATCTGTGGTTCGTTCCTCAGTTCCGTATTCGACCCAATCACATCGCCTTTGGCTGTCTTTCCACAGGTCTGGAACTTTCTCATTCGAGCGTTTCCCCGTCTCATCGCTCCGCAGTTTTTTCCTTCCTTTCCGCACATTTTCGCGCATGTCACCCTTTCGTTCACCCATAATCTGGACATCGACCGGCCATTCCAACAAGCCACGAGAAGTCTGCGGCAAGGTGGTGAGCAAGTACTAGTGCGTTTATCTTTACATATATCCGACACAAACAGCGACTCACCCCTGCTCTGTATCGTATACGCCCATTGGAACATGTTCCAGGACGGCGTCCCCCCGAGCCGCCTATCTTCTCAACCCATGTTGTGCTCGAAACTCGGCGGATTAATGAATTACACGGATCCCATAGCAGAATCGCGCTGTACGCCGAAATGCGAGTCTTTTTGAGCAAGCGTACGGTCGACACCCGTAATCCTCGAATTTAAGTTTGTATGGCGCGCGAATCCATCCCTGCCTTGTGACTCAATTACCGTCCTCGGATATTTCTTTCTTTCTTAATCCCCTATCCAGGAGGTGACTGTCGTAATTTCTGAGCGCTCACGCACACACTGTGTCTCAAGCAAAGTTTAATAGATTCACCTCAGGCACAATGGCGACGCACGCCGCCGATGCCAATCGCAAGTTCTTTTTTCAATGAATCGAGAGCGATCACATTGCTCTCCGAGGCGGCTACGGGTCGGCGCGACTAACCCACGGGAGGATGCGGGGCGAGCCAGTGTCCCTCGAGTGAGGTATGGAAGATCAAATCGGAAGAGTACTGGATTCCGCGGCCACTGGAGCAACGTCGTATTTGGGTTGAATAGGGATTCGAGTTTGGCACGGAAGTATGTACATGGGCGTAAAGAATGTGATCGAGTGTCCACTGACGAGCGCTCTTCCCTGAGTCGATGGTGAAACGTTGTCGCTTTCTGCAACGAAATCCATCACAATTGTCATCCATCAGGCTTCAACTTCGTCCTCGCCTTTGTGTCCAGCTCTGCGCTTCCACCACTGCCACGTCCAGAAGCAGTAGAACCACGTCTCAACCGAGCTGGCAGCCCCAAGAATAACGTAGAGCATAATGCGCATGTTTCTACCGATCCCAAACGTCTCCGCGATGCGGCTGTCGAGTCGGCGGAAGTACGACTGCTGCTGGTGACGACTCGGATGCGTCGAGAAGAGAGAGGAGAGATGTGGCCTGCCCTGGAAGGGCAGGATGCTCATGGGACGTGGCCGCAGGCCTAGGGATGTGTGGAGAAGTGAGAGGCGGAACGGCGCCACGGGACGCATGGTGACAAGGCGCGAGACGGTGGTACGAGCCCAGGGGTGATCAACTCCGCGAGCCCTGGTGCGGACTTGAAGAGAGGGAATGTAACGTCGTCACGGCGTTACCCCGTTGATCGCTGTGACAGCTCGCTTGGTGTTGTTGACCGCGCCGGCGAAGCCGGTGATTTGATGGAAGATTACCCCTATACTTCCCTCTGATCTGAAGATCGCAATCACCTGCACGAGGCGCTCGCTCCTCACCTTCATGTCAGAGGATACAGGTGTTAGACGCAGTAGACAATTCGAGCGCCGCATGCCCGACTCCGACTACGATGGGCCTGCCGGACCGTCCCCACGTCTGATGGCCGCTGGCAGACATGGTATGCCACTGTCTCGCATCCCTTCGAGTAACTGGCTCACACAGGTTTTAGCTCCTCGGGCCACGAGCACAGCGGTTCACCATGAGGCAGCTTTTGTGCAACGCATTCTTCAGGGCGCCATCCCAATCACAATGTATGGCGGTATCGGCGGAAACGGTGGAAACGGTACCGGCCATGGCCGCGGCGGGGCTGGCGGGGTCGGTGGAGCCCCTCGTTTGATCGAGAATTTTTCAGGACAAGTCATAATCCAGTACTCAGGCGACGACGGCCAAGTCAATCCAGGAATTGGCCGGATCATGGAAGGTATGGCAACTATCCGGGACGGCGTCGCCGAAGTTTGCGAACAAATTCAATTATTTGTGGAGGCTTGGTTGCGAAAGCTTCAAACTCAGCTCCTCGCCGTCAGCAATCATGTCCCGCGAGGCGTCTCCGACCACGATTTCCGGGTAATAGATCCCGTAGGAAGCTCGTTCTCTGTGACGTTGGCGTATTGTCGTGACTATTCGGTGAAGCCAATCTTATGTATAATTCGTGGCACAGACTATGAAACTCGATAGATCCTCCACGACATTCTCACCTCATATCTGCGCCACCGAACCGGAGGTCGCTATATTGAACGCGGAGAGTATAACCTGATGACCGACGGCGGCGGCTTCATCATGCCAGAAACATTCGCTCAGACAATCAAGGCGGGCATTACGCTTGAGATAAGCATCCAGCGGCGGGTTCAAACCCGGAATGACGTGACCCGGAATCCTTCATGCCCACATTGTCACCGTCCACAAGCTACCCCAGCAGAACACGGATGGTTTAAGTGGTGCGCTGCTCTTCCTTCTATGTTGGAAAACTGTTATTATTCTGATTTAAGCGTTGATCCTATGTGCGCAAAAAATGTTTCGGATAGATGGGCAAGGGTCAGACCGCCTACAAGTAACGTACGTCGGCTCCGCTGAAAAAACTTGTGTGATCAATTTGAGTAGGCACCTAAATGAAGAAAAGGCTGAACTAGAGTTGTTCCGTCTTGTTCATATACTAATCGTGGGTTTCCTCGTTCCATTCGTAAGCCCTCTGATCACTGACTAGTTGCGATCCTCCCAGTTACGGACCGGCGTGAGTTTTCTTGTCCATTGGGGCTGTGCCTCTCTGATTTGTTGCAATTCTTCTGGCTGGCAATTTGTGCTCCAGTCCACTCCGGGGATGACGGTCGACTGGTGTCTTTGCTGTGGCCGTGCCATGGATTATGACGTCCCCTACTGCTCCGACTACTGCCGCCTCGCCGCCTTGCCCAAATAACGATGACTCACATGATGTGAGAGTGGTTGGCTTTTGGTGCGGGATTTATCCCGAAAATGAGGGCCTAGACGGAGGCCCTGACCAGGACATTGCACGCCAAGGTGACCGGTGGAGGTAACAAGAACAATATTATCATCCTCTTGTACACTATAAACAAAGATTTTCTTCGCTGATTGATACCTGTTCCGACGCGAAGATAAAGCAGTGTTAAGTACAGGGAACATGGGGGGTGTACGACCCATTTTCGCGTCTCACTAGAATTCAACCGCTGCTCCTTCGAAGTGTGCTGGAATAAAAACTCATTTGTTGATTAGTTCACAACGAACAACCAAATTCCGAGGCGCGCATCCGGTATGAATATTCTGCAAGTATTCGCGAATTCATCTGTGTTTACAAGTTTCGTGACTTACTGCACATTACGACTGCCTCCTGACCGATGGTCTGAAACCTAATAGCAATCATAGTCCGACCTTCATCACAGTCAATTCACTTCTGGGTCGTCGTCCTGGATCCAATCGTCCTCCTCCATGAGGCCATGTTTTCTCAACGCATCGCTGATGCGTGCTAGAGCAATGCGCGTCTGCACTCCTTCCCTGTCCATCCTCCGTGTGAGTCTGTCCACTGCATCTGGTCCCCGTGGGTGACCCAATAGAATAACTTCGCTCTCATCCACGTCTGAAACATGAGTAAGACATGATCATCCATGCTATTTGCAATCCATTGTACGGATTCTCTACCTTGCATCCCGCTCTCCAACCAGCTGTCGCCTCTCTCACACTGCTCAGGGGTATATTTCTTCCCCAGGGTGTCGTTAGGACCTTTACCTGGTGGAACGAGTATCAGTTAACATAAAGTGACCCGAGAAGGCCAACTTACCACTATCCTTCCTCGCAAGCGCTCCCGCAACGAGGGAAAACACCGTCCATATCACGGAGAGCATGGCGAAGGTTGAAACAAAGACGCTGGTAACAGCCGAGCCCACGGGCTTGAGACGTGGGACAGACCGAAAGTATTCCAGGGGTGGAACCCGGGTACTATTCTGGTAGTAGTCGACTTCCGTGCGCCACAGTGCCATCAATGTCGCATTGGACGTCGAATTTCTAACCTCGTTTGCCGGTCTATAGAGATTGGGTCCCTCCATCGGCATGATCGTGCTGTTGAACATCTCCGGCGACTTGTATATTTGATTTTCCAGGATTACTCCCAAATCGAGCCGGACGAGATGGTAGAATGTTTGGATCAAGTTTTGATATGCTGTGGCAAAGTTGGAGCTAGACATGTTCCCCAATGAATCTTGTGCTAATAGGTCAGCAATCCGCATGGGGAGAAGGGTTGGCTGGATAGTTTGAAATTCGCTTGGTTCAGAACTAAAGTTGAATGCGAATTGGAATGGCTGGACGTCGACCACTTCGAACTGCGCCGGGTTCGAAGAACAAGGTGGCTGAAGTAGAGATGCACCGCCTTCGAGTGGGGCTCCAGGCAGAACCAAATCACAGTCACAGCATGGATGAACGGTGAAAGTGATCTCAACCTGCGTAGCATTTGGACTTATGGGAGCTGAGGGTCCGCTCCTAATACAGCATAAATTTGAATGAAGTAAAACTTGGAAGGAACATCTGACCACGTGTAGAAATTCACTGTCTGTATGGGATGGGACGTACTTGTGGGTGAGAGGGTTGATTGAATGCGCGATAGACAAATCGTGTCTCACCAAGTCGGCGCTTATCAAAAAAGGGATATCTCGGATGGATGCCTCGAGCCAATGGGACGGACGACCTCCATCCGGGAATCCGCTCCATGTCAGATAAAAGAGGCTTTGCATGTCGCACGCAACGGTTCCCTGTGGGAGCAGCGTAGACATTCGCTATTCCGATGAATGATCGCTGGGCTCACACTAAGCTGTATATCGGCGTTCCACTGCTGAAACTCGGGCGCATAGTTCAACAACGACCGAACTGTGATATTCGCCTGTCCGATGGTTCATAATCGGGTGTCTTCGGTGAAAGCAATGGACAGACTCACGACATCGCAGCTGTCAGAGAGCGGGTTGTTGTAGTACAAGAACGACGAGAGTCGCTTGCCAGTACCATCCAATGCTTCAGAAATGGTATAGTTGAAGATATAATCATCTAACATAATGGTATCGCCGACGTCCAGCAGCTGCGGAGTGAAACTGGTCGTCGGATTCTCGAGAACCGAGGGGACAAGATTGTCTAGGAAGATGGGCGGAAGCGTGTCGTTTGGTTGATATGTGACTTCTTGAATGATGTTATACGCGGACAGAGGAACTACATAGTGTGTGAAGTTAGGACCATGAACAGGTTGATGAAGAGCGAACGAACCATTCACTAGAGCGAGGAAGGGGGAAATGAGGAGAAATGCGCATAGCACGATTGGGGTGGTCAATCTCCATGGATACGCTAATTGGAGAATGGCGTCGATGAAGTTGCCCTGAAGAAGGAACCGAGGACGCACGACGCTTCTCAGTGTATCCGAGTCGAAAAGATTTAACCTTCTTGAAAATTGAGGCCAGGCTCATGGGAGTGGGGCAGAAGACGAAAAGCCAGGGGAAGAGGTCGAGGTGCGGGAAATCATCAGAATATCTTGGAGTAACTTATATTCGAGGAACCTCATGGTGACTGATTCAGTCCAGCGCATCTAAGTATTTGGAAACCCGGTTTCCAGCGGAAACCCCTCGACTATCAAAGAGGTTATTTGGAAACCCGCCTTCCGCGGAAGCCCTACATAGTATTCTCGGCACCGGCCAGCAACTCAGCAGATATACTCAATTGATGCTCCCACATTCAGTGCTGGTGGTTTTCGACCATGCACCAGTATTTTAGCTTGCCATGTAATGAACCTGAATTTGCAGTATCATCGAGCTATCAAAAGGCAGAGTCTGGGTGAGACGAGACGCAGATCATGAAACGGGCTATAGAACACACTAAAGAGGTGGGTGTGTTGGCGTGGCAGCCGCAGTTACGGAGCAAAAGACAGGACTGATGAATGTTTCGTAATATGTGAACAAGCGAATAGCATTGCAAATAAAATTTTCCCGAGTGCACGGCAAATAAGAATGAGGAAACAATTCCATTGGATGCGAGACCTCCGCGAGAAGATCAATGGGTGTAGATCCATGCACAGCTTCCAGGGTTCATTTCAGCGATGAAGGCAAACGGAATTGAATTGCTTACGTGCGAAAGCGGCTTTCCAAACAGCGCGCAACAAGACATAGCGCGACAGGACATGGAGTACAAGGCAACCATCTGACAATGGGAGACGGAACGTCGAAGAAGGCAACAAGTCTCATTCGTTGCTCACAAAATAATCGTACCCTCAGGCAGGGCAAAAATATTTTGCCGTTGCAGTGGCGCTGCCGCTGTTGCGCTTTAGATAAACGACAACTGTAGCGCGCTCCGCACCAACTGCCTGAATCACTTCCTCATTTATTGAATTTGAAGCAAATTCTGTGCATCGTCAGAACTGCTTCGCTCAGATAACACTTGTACTCCAGGCCTAAATTCTGATGAAGCCCTCCACCCAGCAGTGGCTACAATGTGTCCAATTTTCAGTGGGGATATTTTCAGGTCCTCGGTTGTCGCTGCCGCATCAACCAGCTGTCATTGGGATCGGACAATGAGTCGTTTTACCTTGAACGGCTTCCTAAGGCTTTGTTTGGCAACGAGAACCTGGCTGCCAGGAGCTCGCCAAGATGCCAGGCCATGCCCACTAACTTTAGGTAGTGGGTCCTGTGGTGCTCGGCGTTAGCTTTTTTTGATGAGGCTAATATTTGAAAACCCGGTTTCCAGCGGAAACCTCTCCGCTAATCCAAGATGTTATTTGGAAACCCGCCTTCCACGTGAGCCCCAGTATTCTCGGCCCGGCCGACAACGCGGTAGATCCAATCAACTGATGCTTCCCACAGTTCAGTGCTAGTGGTGTCCGACCGTGCATCAGTAATTTATTTTGCCATGCAATGAACCTGAATCTGCACAATGTCACTGAGCTACTACAAGGCAGAGTCCAGACAAGACTGGCTGAGATGAGATGCAAAGCTCGCTTGATTGGACATGTACAGCAGGCAACTCCGAGTGCCGATCAGCCGGGTGCCGAATTGAAAGTCCGCGATGGTCCGGAATTACAGGTTGGAGCTTGCAAATAGATCGCTGTCGGGGTTTCTCGGCTAGGTAGTGTTTCTGCTGGAAACTGGGTTTCCAAATAAAATTATCCCGATTTTCGGCGTGACTTCCGTTTTGAGCCATGCCTCTTTCCACCGCATGCCGCTGCCATCCCTGCTCTTTGTGCACCTCATTATTATTACTCGTATCTTAAGCAGATGTCCTAATTTGGCATGTATGTATTTGTTCTTCCGAATATACCCCGTTTTTTGTCTCCCTCACTTTTCAACACAGTTCTGGCAATGTTGCGTTCTAACTTTCGGAACATTCGTTGGGCTGTGCATCCTGACATATTGCACCACATGCCCTCTGGATCCCACACTTAAGGCCCGCTCAAAAGAAAGCTGCCTGTGTCAATAGTTTGCTTTTCTCTCCCACCCTCCCTTCTGCTTCTCCAAGAGATTAATACTGGGTACCTCATCAATGCCTCACGAATGCAAGTATGAAATCCTGTTGATCATCAACCCTGACTCGACGACTCGAGCTCACTCGATGCAAAGGCAACCGCTCTCCCATCGATGTCGCACATCATGCTCTCTAGCCGCTCAATTCTGGGTTTCTTGACTGTCAAGGCTTCACAAAACCTGTTTTTCCGTTGTTCGCTCCTCCGCGACGAGTTCGTATTATCTCATCAAGGTTTCGAGTCTATTTCAAATGCTCGCAAGACGAATAATAAAGATCAGACTGCCTAACCAACATGTCACAACATCAACCCGTCTACATTCTCGCCGTGACAAGGATCCAGTGCTTCTCTTTTGCGTCGAGAAAGGTTTGAACGCCGGCGGCTGATTTGTTGTGGGGTGCGTCAGAGAGGAGATTGGGAAGCCGAGAATGATGGAATGTCAATATCGGCGAAGGGAACGCAGGATTGGAAACTCGCGCTTGAGAGAGCACAGCAGAGAAGTCCGCGCGTGAGATTCCTTGGGAGAAAGGAAGCACGAGGCCGTCTCAATTGCGTCTCAAGCACAGCGCAGCGCAAGAGGAGCGCTTGACTCGATTTCAGACTCGGGGTTCTAGATGTAAGATGCAAGAGGTCGAGACTGAGGAAGAAAGGAAGACGGGGAGAGGCAGAGACGGCGCGCGCACCCTCGGAACCCGAGCACGACAGAAAGGAAACACAGTGCGGAAGCCTCCTGAAATGTCTGAAAGAAACCAATACGAAAGCACGCGCGTCGGCTGCTCTCGTCTGGCTCAGCAGAGGCTGCTCCACGTGGCTGTCTGGAGTGGCCCGGGAGGTGCTGCTTCTGGGTCATGGAGGGACTGCGAGGTGTGGGAGGACGTTGACGAGAGCCTGGGGGTTAGCTCGATTATGAATGAGTAATAGGAATCCAGCGTCATCTACATGAAAGGGAGCGAACAGCTTCAATGCGGGGAGGGGAGGGAGTGGAAGAGGAAGAGCGAGCCGGGGTTAGATTGGTTGTAATAGTGGTAATCAAGGACGAGGGAGGGAGAAGGGTGGAGGAAGGGTGAGAGATGAGGGCAGAGGAAGAGGGAAGCCACGCCGAGGGATGGAAAGGAAGGGCGCGGGGAGGGTAGACAGTAGGGAAGGCAGGGTGTGAGGTGTGGAATATCGAGCCCTCCACACAAACGCTGCCCAACGGAACCCCTGGCCCCGCCTAGGCCACACCTGCATGGGGCAACACGCAGAAAAGGACGCCGAAGCCAAACTTCAGACGTTCCAACAAAACGAGAATGACGCGCGACAGACCTGGGACATCCTTCCGGCGTTCAATTCGTCTCCTTGAGGCCGCGCATGGCTCACTCGACGCGCTCGAGCTCGCCATCCTCCAAGCGTCGCCGGTTGGGCGTGTATGTTGGGTCAAGTCGGCTGTGGCAAGTGCGTTAGTTCTGATATCATACAGCCAAGCACGAGTGCATGGAAGTAGAACGAACGGGGAGGATGGAGAGCAGTAAGGAGGGAAAATAGAAAATAGAAGAAAACGGAAAGCGAAAAGCGAAAAGCGAAAAGGTCGAGGGCAGGGAGCGAGGGAGCAATGGAGGAAAGGGGAAGGGAGGCGAGAGGAAGAGGGAGGGGAAGGAGGGATAGGGAAAGGCAAGGAAAAACAGAGAGGTAAGAAGGGTAAGAAGGAAACCAAAGACAGCATACGTACGCTCTGCACGACATCGTCCCACGCATCCCATCCACCATCGCGCTCGGCGAGCCCCAGCGATGCAAACACGACGTGACGAAATTGACGCCGACAAGTGTCGACGGCTCACTCCCGCGAGGTGGTGCACCAGATCCACAGGATACATACCTCGACATATTGACATTTGGGAGAGTCCTTGAGGCTTAACGATCGTAGACGATGCTGGCCAGTGGTACTTACCTGCAGGCAGAGTTGTGTGGGACGTAACAGAGTCGAGTGGCCCTAGCATCGGCCGCGCTCCTATGCCTGAATACCCAGTCGAACGTCGACTTGGCGACGCGCTGCATGATGGAGAAGGACAACGCGCGTTTGATCCCTACTCAGAATCTTCCGGGTTCTGATCCGCCCTGACATTGACGACGCCGAGCAATTCGCCTCTTGCCTCCATCTTGCTCGACTCGAACGAACTCTGCCTACTGGCAGCAGTTTCTAATCATTCGTTCTAATATTCTCTGTGTCAGCTATCGCCTTCTTGGCTGCAATGGTGGTACTTCAGGTCTCAAATCTGGGCTGACTGGCTGTAAGGAATGGACTTTCGACATCTATCAGGATTGACTCGCCGTTGATCCGACATCTGATTGCTAGACACGACGTGTTTAATTCGTGTACATGTCGTGTCGAAGACGTGTTCATACTCTTGTATTATTATGCTTTCCTTGTTCCATTGTAGGTATTGTAGTATCTCTAATTTAGTATATAAGTAGGGTAGTCATTAGTTTTCTGGAATCCAATACTTCACCCACTCGGCTCGGCAGTGAATATTCGGATTCTTGACAGCTCTCGCGAGGTACGTTACGTAATTACCTCTGAGTACCCGGACCTGACACTGGCCGCGCCGTGCGGGTTTCTGTGAACGAATCGCTCGTACTCACGGCAAGGCTTAGGCTGCGAATCGCAGCCAATGGTTCAGCAAGCATCAGGACAGTTAATGCTACTCAACGCACCATATCGATACATGAATCTGCGCTTCGGTATGGGCTGTCTGGACCCACCGGTGCAAAAAGCCCTACAATTTCAATTTTCCTTGATCTGATTAAGGGCCGCGAATTGGCGTTCACAGACATCACCCAAAGAGTCAAGACCGAGCCGCTTTTTGGAATCAACAACCAGTGCGACTCAGAATTGTGCGGGGAGAAACGCACTGTTTTCGTGGCGGAAAGAAAAAGTGGGCTGTTCCTGTCTCGACATTGCCCCGATTACAATCATTGCATCGAGACACTATTCTGGCTTCAGTAAGGGATACCTTCAGGTGCGGTATTCCGGGCCGGCAAAGGACTAGGTTAGGGGGTGCGGATTTTTGGGCCTTGTCTGGCAAGCAATATTAATATATGTTTACCCTGGTTGGTTCAACTCAGTGAAATCTCGTGCTCGGCGCTAGTATGCTCGCTGCACTTTAGTGCTCGACGGCTAAAGTTTCGCCTCACCCACTGATTTCCATCCCTCCTGTGCACGGGGAGACTTGGGTGTTGAGCGGGCCATGTGGATCGTTTCAATAAACGATACGTGCGTGCTTTCCTTTTTTCCCAAATCAATGTCTGCGGAATGCATCTTTTGTTTTTTTAGATGTATTGTATTGCTCATTCCAAGCTTTACAGCTCGCCGCAGTATAGAGCCTGAAACATCACCACACCACCTTCAAGCTTAACCTGCAGCGGCATTGACCTATGTAGGTTCTCCTGAACAACTGCAGTGCCGGTTTTTATTTCGATGTACTGGGCCCAGTAACAGGAAAACACGAAAAAGAAATCGGAAAAGGAAAGAAACAGAGAGGATTCAAGAGCTCAAAGAGGCTTGAGGCAAGCTTATTGAAATCCAGAATCGGTTCTCAAAATAAGGATGATTGAATTACCGAAAGCTCTACAGAGAAAGATGCCACACAGACGGACTCTGTTGTTGGCTAAGGGTCGTGTAGGCTTGGGCTCGATGAAGTGGAGGCCGAGGGCGTCGTGCCTCCCGCCTCCAGCGACTACACTATTTGACTTTTTTTTGTTATGTATTTTTCTGTTCCTGAAGCTGTCTTGAAAGTTTTCGGTGAGAACTTTGTTTTGCGCGCTATTATTACCACGGAAGCCAAACTTTCAAGGCAAAGCAGTTTCAAGTCAGAACCTGTGCGTCTCACGCTACAGATAATTCCTACGATACTATTTTTTTTTCGACGGAACGCTCACCCATCTGCAACTTCAAGATAAATTGTTCCCGCCTCATCACTTTTTATCCATGGATGTGAAGTTTCCGCTGACTGCGAGAACATCCATGTTAGGCAACTCTGCACCATCCAGATTGATCTTTTGCGGCCAATGTTGGATATTCACTCACAATCCATGCTCATATGCCTCACTGAAACCGGAATTATGCCCCTTCGAATCCGTCGCCTTCTGCTGCTGCTTGAATTCTGTCACTCGGTGCAGCCGCCGCCGGACTTGGGGAGCTGGGCGAGCTGCTTCTTCCGTCTGCATTCTCGTTTTCAAATCGTCATGCTGGCAAGCTGGTTACTCATCTGACAATGATCTATCCAAAGACCACTGGATTAATTGAGTATTCACTGCGTTTAACGTGGCCCTCAGTGGCCCAAGACCCCGAGAGCCCCGAGGACCCCGGATTATGTCTTCGGACCCTAGCCCGCATGTCGGACAAATTTGGGGCATCTTGGACCAAACACCTAGGTCCTGTCCGGACCAAAATTGAGGGTCAGAGCACACCTACCTAGGTCCTGGCCGGACAAAATGTCGAGCCTCGAGCTCGATTTGGGTCCATGTTAGGGTAGATTTGGGGGTCAAATACACTTTTGTAGATAAGAATGCCCTCAAAACGACATACAAGCACCAAATCACGGGTCAATTGGTCCGCGAAGAATTTTTTAGCATTTTTAGGGCCGTGGGAACAAAAAATTACCCGTTTTGACCTCTCGGGACGAAATCTGTCCGGACAAAATTGGGCCAATCTGGGTAAGTTGAAGGCTAGCCTTGAAAGGCATAAACCGGGGTCCTGAGCCCCGCTGAGGTCAGCTCGCCACGTCAAGCGGGGTCAAGCTATGTCTAGCCGCGTTAGCCGATGTATAGAGATTGTCTAGGCGATGACTAGACTGCTTGACATGGCTGGCTGACATCCGCGGGACTCGACATATCATCGTCTAAGGCAGTGATTGATTGTTCGGGGCGACGGCGCAGCAACGGCAGAGGAGCACAATTAATCTCGGTGGGTGAATACTCCCGGGCTGGGCGGTCGCGCAACCGGTAGTACTCGTTCACCAAACTTCCAAGAGCCGTTCTCGTCCAGGTCAGTTTCGTTTGCCTACCTCCACCACCCTGATCCAGATTATATCGGTACTCACAGCGGCTTATTTGCAGCCTCGTAGACGCCTCGCTTTCCCTGGATCGGTTCAATTGGTCCCGCTTACCTGCCACACTGCCCTCTGGCAGTCGGGATCAACCTTCCCGGAAATTCTGAAGCTCAACCGTTGCCTGGATACTGTGATGCTACCCTGGATATAGGAGAGCGTGGTTGTCTCCGTCTCACCTCTTCCCTGTACTGAACATTCATGAAGCGAATTTTCAATGAAATTCAATCTTTTAGACTGGGATACGCCGAGGAGCGTCGTGCGTCGCCCATTTCTTACGTGGCATGTCGACATGATGGGATTTAATTAGCATATCCGTGGAGATGGACCACCCCGATCGTGCTGTGCACATTTCTCCTCATTTCTCCTTTCCTCGCTCTTGTGAATGGTTCGTTCGCTCCTTAAGAGTTTATTCACCACTCTAACTCTAAACACTCCGTAGTTCCACTCTCCGCGTACAATGTCGTTCAAGAATTCACTTACCAACCAAACGCCACGCCACCGGCCGTCTTCCTGGGCAACCTCGTCCCCTCGGTCCTTCAGAATCCAACGGACAGCTTCTCCCCACAGATTTTGAACGTCGGAGATACGATCGTGCTGGATGAGTATATCTTTAACTATACCGTTGGTCAAGCATTCGGTGTTACAAGCAACTCAGTCTCGTCATTCTCGTACTACAACAACCCCCTCTCCGACAGTTGTGACGCCGTGAGTCTGTCCGTTTCTTTCATCAAGCTTGAAGCTTCCGAACTATCGATCAATGCAGGCAAATATCACGGTTCAGTTGCTGCTGACACCGGAGAATATTAATGTGGGGGATGGGCGTGACTTCTGGGACTCCGAAATGCAAGTTAGTGTGAGTAGAGCAATGATTCCTGCAAATAACAAATGACTGAAGTGTACTCAGGGAACCGTGGTGTGCTATGTGCCAAGCCTCTTTCGTTTGACATGGAGTGGATTCCCATCGGGTGGCGGGATATCTCAGACTGTTCAAGATGAAGGGACATCCATTCGAGATGTGCCGTCTTCCATGAGCGGCGATATCGTGAGACATGATTTATTCATTGCGCATCCCACGCTCTCAGAACGTCCCATTTCGTGCAGATAAACTATTTCAAGTTGTGGTAACCTAGCGCTTCTACTTCATTCAATGCTTGCTCACAATCACTGCATTAGGAGTGGACCCGCTGGCACAGGTCAACAGAAGATTTCGCAGGTTTACATCAGCTTGACTGTTCATGCGTGCTGTGACTGTGATGCGATGATCGAAGACGGGTCACTTGAAGAGAGCACGCAGCTACTCCTGGTGCCCTGTTCTACCGAGCCCTCACAATTCGTGGTGGTCGACTCGACAGTCACTACGACTTTTGCAAGTCTCGCTGTCCAGCCATTGAACCGGCCCGTGACAGACCCTTATCCCATGCAGCTTGCTAACCGGCTAGCGCAAAGTGCATTAGGGGATATAGCCGTATCTGACCTGAGCACGGCATATGAAGATCTGTTCCAGACGCTCTATCACCTCGTCCGCCTTGATCTTGGAGTAATCCTCGAAAATCAAATGTTCAACTCCGCCGAAATGTTCAACCGCACGATCGATGACCCCACGGGTTGGACACCCAATGCGCCGTTAATGGCGGGGTGGGAGAAGGAAGTGGGGTTCTTCCGGAATAATACACGCGTTCCACCTCTGGAATACCTCCGATCTGTCCCACGTCTGAAGCCTCTGGGCTCCGCTGTGACCAGCGTCTTTGTTTCAACTTTTGCCATGCTTTCGGTAATGTGGACTGTGTTTTCCTTGGGTGCTGGAGCCCTTGCGAGGAAGCAAATGTGTACGTTCGCATTCCTCAATCCCTTTATGTTCACTGATGCTGGCTCCAAAGGTAAGGCTCGTAACGTCGCCTTGGGGAAGAAACACACGCTGGAGCAGTTACGAACATGGGATAAATGCTTGGAGAGCGGCATGGAAGGTGCGGGATGCATCGCATTACTGGTAGGATAATCGTGTCTTACTTATGTTACAGAGGTGGATGAGAGCGAGGTCATCCTCCTTGGATATCAAAAGGAGCCGGATGCGGTGGATCGACTCACGCGAAGGATAGACAGCTGCCACAGGGAAGGAGTGCTGACGCGCATTGCTCTAGCACGCATCAGTGCTGCGCTGAGAAAACATGGCCTCATGGAGGACAACGATTGGATTCAGGACGACGACACAGCAGTGGATTGACTGCTCCGAAACTCGGACTATAGATGATGTAAGAACTTCTGACAACCTGCAAGAACGTTTGCCCTTTTTGAGGGGTCGGTGAAAGAAACCTTAGCAGAGCATCGGAAGTTGGAGTTGCAACGGCAGAAGCGTGCGAACGAAAGGTCACGGTGGGTGGAGGCAAGTCCCGCAGTGTCATGGTCTAAGTGGGGAAGGCGCCTCGAGACTCAAACAGCACGTACTCCAGGAGAGCGTCGACATGCGCGCCATAGCTGGGCAGCAAGGGTGCATTTGGCCGTGGAGTGCGTCAGAGAGCGTTGCATATCAGAGTGGGAAGCTGAGGGGCATAGAAAGCAGAAGCAGGTCTTGGAGGCGTCGGCGCATAACAACGGAAGGCGGCGTGGGGGAATAATAAACAATCATGGAATGAGACGCGCGCGCCGGATAATATCCTGCTGCATCGTATACGCGCTTATACTCCCAAAGATCAGGCGTGGGGGCCAGGGAACGAGGACGATCTAAACACACTCGCATGTCCGCAGTGTTGCAAGAGAATCAAATTCTGCGTACCGTGAGCTAATGCAGTTAGCTGTACGAAAGCGAAGTATGTAAAACGCATGGAACGACAATGATGGCACGATACGCAAAGCATGAAGAGCGAAAAAAAAGTAAATAGACGAAGGCTAAAGCGGATGAGACACACCGCAACCATTTGTTGAACCATGGCGCGCAAAAAATAAGAACGATGCGGGAACTGTCTGTGTTCCTGTGAAGTGTAATTAGCGACGAGAACACGGAGAAAAGGCGGGGAGGGAGAGATTCAAGGGAGCACGGATATTAATATCGGGCAAAAGGAACGCGGGATTCGGAAACGAGCGCTGCAGAGAGCACCAGAGACGCCAAATTCCCGGTGGAAGGAAGGAAGGAAGAGGCTGGGCATCTCAAGAAAAGCAAATGCACCAGAGAAGCGCGCTTGAATCGGACTTGGCCTAGAACTGATGCGAGACGCGAGAGGTCGGCCTGAAAGAAAGGAAGCGAAAATCCCATGCGCTCGAGAATTCCAACCGCATTTTATTTTAGAGGTCGCAGAAAGAGAGGCGGGCAGGGACGGGCGCTTCACTCCTCGAACACGAAAAGAGGAGCAAAGTAAAAGCAGTGGGAATCCCCTTGTGTAAGGGTGGCTGTGTCCCGAAACGAGACGATGTCTGATCTGGAAGCAGCAACGCCTCCCGAGACGAGACGAGGCGCCTGAACGAAACGAGGCAACACACGGCACGTTGGCTGCTCAACCTGCACCCCACCCTGGCGTGGCGCGACTCGGAAGGGGTGCAGTGCGGAGAGGTGGGAGGAGAACGTTGACGAGGGCCTACAGATCAGGTTGATTATTAGTAGCGATAAGTAATGGGAATCAAGCGGGAGCGAGTGTTATTTAGAGTAAAGGAACGGTGAAGTGGAGCGGAGGACTTCCGAAGAGGAAGAGAGCGACCCGGGTTTAGATTGCTTATTAAATAATAAGAATAATCAATCGGAAGAGGGGAGGGTAGGAGACAAAGGAAGAGATGGAGGGAAGGGTGGGGGTAGGGAAGTGAAGAGAAGGAAAGGGAAAGGGAAGGACGAGGGCGGCGAGGGGGCGAGGATGGAGTGGATAGTCGGGCACGCAAGGGTGTGGGTGGCGAGCCCTCCACACAAACGATGCAATCACCAAAGCCCTACGCAACCAATCACCGCCTCGAGCAATCGCCGCGCGCGCGTCAGGCAACACGTAGAAAGAAATCCCAACGCGGCACTCGCGCTCGCACACAACCTCCAAACGTTCCTGTGGCAAAGGACAACGACGCGCGACACACCTCAGACACCCTCGCCACATTGAATCTCGTTTTTTTTTCAAATCCGCGCACGACAGCGCGCATGGTCATGACCCACTCGACGCGCTCGCCGTCTTCGAAGCGGACGCGACGCCGGCGGTGTGCCTGATTTGGTCAAGTCGGCTGTGGCGAGGGCGTTAGCTTTGATATCATACATCCAAGCACGAGTGCACGGAAGTGGAACGAACGAAGAGGACGGGGAGCAGTAGGGAGGGAAAATATAAGAAACCGGAAAGCAAAAAGCCAAAAGGTCGAGGGCAGGGAGCGAGGGAGCGATGGAGGACAGGAGAAGGAAGGTGAGAGGAAGAGGGAGGATAAGGAGGGACAGGGAAAGGCAAGGACAAACAGAGAGGTATAAAGCGTAAGAAGGGAAGCAAGGACAGTATACGTACGCTCTGCACGACGTCGACCCACGCATCCCATCCACCATCGAGCTCAGCGAGCCAGCGCTGCCCACAACTGATTACAGATCTCGCGTATTGCTGTGTTGCAAGCACAAAGTAGGGCTGATCAAATTGACGTGCCAGATGTCGACGGTCCATTTGCGGGACCCTCCTTGCCAGTGGTAGACCATACCAGCTAGTGGCTGTGGAGTCGCGTGCGGCGTGGCACGGAGCATACAAATGACGCAGCAGAGCCGAATGACAAAGCCAGGTTCCGGCAGATCGGCCATGCTCCTGCTCGACCGGACGTCGACGAGACCCACATCGCCACGACGCCGATGAGCTGTATGGGGGAAGAGGACAACGCGCTTTTGATCCTCGTTCGGAACATTCCGTCTTTTGATCCGGTTTGACTCTGACAGCACCGATCATTGAATCCGTCTCTTCACTCCCACCTTCATCTTCCTCTGCTCGAACGACTTCTGCCTGCTTGTAGCACCGTCAAATCGTGTGATCTACTACTTCCTCGGCTGAAATGGTGGTGTTGAATCTCGGCGCGCGTTTCTCGTGAACGAATCGTATCCACCGTCAGCTCACGGCAAGGCTTAGGCTGCGAATAACCGCTCACCTGGCGCGGAATCTTTCTCAAGCATACTGCATGAAGAAATCATCTCGGTTCAGGAAACCCCTGCGATTTGACTTGATCTGGTCGATCTGAGGCACAAATATGATTACAAACGAGTTACATATCTGAAGACATTTTATGAACGAATAAGAGCGATTTGCGCTGCGGAAAAAACGGCGAACAATGTGTATTGTGACATCCTCGCCACCAGTACTGCCTCGGTTACAGCACGGAATCGAACAGATCCCTGCGCTTGCGGTCTATGGTCTATTGATCAACTTTGCTGCTTTCGCTCTGTATCAGATGCATGCGTACTCATCGCGCACATTGTATCCCATCCCCGATTTTTGAACTCGTCCAAGAAAAATCCTACAACCGTGGCAGGAACTGATCCCCGGGCAGCACGAGGAGCACCAGGACAAACGCCAACCCATTCGACGAAAGAAACCAACTCGGCATTCCTTAAGTTTCATCAATCTCGATTACAGATTACTGTGCGCATATTCCTTCCTTCCCTCCATGTTGACGTAGCGGTCCTGGATCCCCGAGCTCAAAATTTCTACAGTTCCTTTGACAAGGTCCACTTTCGTCAAGTGCAGATCGACCAGTGTGAATATTCGTTTTCCGAGTGCGTTCTTCCTCCCTCCTTTCTTCTCTTCCTCTTTTCTTTATTTAATCAACCCGAGTCTTTAGCCCGGCCCAGAACCTTACACGCGGCGTTCCTCGCACTCAGCATTCCGCATTAGTTCGCAGTCGCAGTACGCACTCATAGGATGTGATTTGTTCTCGCAAGTCGTGTCGTATCAGCCGAGGTATCTCAAATAGACGACCATACGCTATCTCAGACTCTACGAAGCCAAGATCAGATCTTCTGTTTCGCAGCACGATCGTAGGTTCTCGGGCCCGAAATCAAACTCTCTGACTGGCATTTGTTGGACCTCATAAGGCGGTGACGTCCGGCATGTCGAACGTTTCGATTCCTGGGTGGTTGCTGTTCCTTCACCTCCACCTCCGACTCGGAAACCAGAACTCATTTGCTCATTCATCCATTCGTGATTCGAACCAACCAACCAAAAGCCAAAATCACGACAACATATTTTACCGCTTACGCGATCGAGGTATTCTCAAAATTCCGAGCCGCGTGTCAAGGTATATATGATCATGTATTCGAAATTTGAGTACTGATTTGTGGGCGTCGCCTCGCAAGTCATGTATGTTTCTACTCGTTGGCTCAGCTCGGTGAATCATTGGGCTCAGTGCTGGTATGTTCGTTGCACCTTGCGGATCGACGCCAACTACTCAACCAATTCTATCTTTACCACAGCTTCCCTCCAGCCTAAAAAGTTTGACCTGCGCACTGTTAGCCTCTGGTCATACAGATTTCAGAGAACAGGCCGACAAGGAAGTGGACTAATCGATCCGACAAGTCCCTCCTTAATTCGCCAGCGGCTTATTGCACATTTACATTCCCGAGTTTCCGGTACATTCATTCCACCGTCGTGTCGTCGTCCTGGACCCAATCCTCCTCTTTCATGAGGCCATGTTTTCTCAACATGGCATTGATGCGTGCTAGGGAAACCCGCATCTGCATTCCTTCCTGTCTCAATCGCTCTACCACATCCGGTTCCTTTCGAGAAACCAGTAAAATCACCTCGGTCCCATCTACCTCTGAAACACAGGTAAGCTCCAATGCGAAATTGAATTAAATATATCCTGTACCTTCGACGCCGTTCTCTAGCCGTTTGTCCCACGTTCGAGTCTGCTCAACTGTATTTTTCTTGCCCAGGGTGTCGTCGCGATCTTTACCCTGTGGAATGAGGATTGGAGAAGACAGAGACGAGGCATGTCAACTTACCACTATGCCTCCCGCCACGAGCAAAAACACCGTCCACATGACCGAGAGCATGGCAAAAGTTGAAACAAAGACGCTGGTCACAGCGGAGCCCAGGGGCTTGAGACGTGGAATGGATCGGAGGTATTCCAAAGGTGGAACTCGGGTATTATTCTGGAAGAATTTCGCGTCCTGTCGCCGCTGTGTCATCAATGCCAGCCCCTGGCCTCGTTTGTCCAGCTGTCATCCCCGTTACCCCTCTTGTCAAGTGGCTTGATTGTGCGGTTGAATATCTCTGGGGAGTTGTATATCTGATTCTCTAGGATTACCCCAAGATCGAGGCGGACCAGATGGTAGAGGGTCTGGATCAGATTGCCATACACCGTGCCGAGAGCAGAGATCGATACATTCCCCAATGAACTTCCCGCCAATAGGCCGGCAATCTGTGTGGGTAGAGAGACTGATGTCGGATAGGGGAAATTCCTGTTGCTCAGCAACAACATAGAGTTGGGCGTCAACCACTACGAACTGTGCGGGGTTCGAGGAACAAGGTGACTTGAGTAGAGATGCGCCACGTTCGAGCGGGCCACCAGCCAGAACTTCTTTGCAGTTGCAACACGGATGGACAGTGACGTCGAAACTAGCCTGCGTAAAGTTCCCAATACCCGGGTCTGGCGAGTGTAGACCACTCCTAATACAGTGCTTGTCAGCGCAAAATTTGGGAATTACAAGGAATATCTGACCACGAATCGAGATCGAAAATGTCGAGCTAAACGGGATACACTGGTGAGAGTGCTGAATACGCCATGACTGAATCGTCTCTCACAAAGTCATGGGCTATCCAAGCCGGCGTTGCTCGAACGAAGCCCTCGTCATTGCCCTCTGGCCATCCACCCTATGTCAAGTAAAACGGAGTTGGCAAGTAGCACGCAACGGTTCCCTGTGGGTGCATTTCAGAAATTTATTGTCGCACGATCATCACACCGAATTGTACCTGGGCAAACGACCACCCAACGTCAGGAAGATCGTGCAATACCAATTGAACTACGATATTCGCCTGTATCGATAGTTCAGACGCTCGGTTATCTAACAAAAGGAACGGACAGACTCACGACATCGCAGCTGTCAGAGAGCGGGTTGTTGTAGTACGGGAACGCGGAGACTGGGTTGACCCCATCAAATGCTTCGTCAATCGTATACTTGAAGATATAATTATCCAGCGTGATCGTGTCCCCCCACGTTTAAAAGTTGTGGGGTGAAGCTGTCTGTTGGATTCTGGAGAACCGAGGGGACGATATTGGCCAGGAAGACGGCTGGGAGCGTGTCGTTTGGGTGATATGTGAATTCCTGAATGATATTGTATGCGGAGAGTGGTACTGTATGATTTGCGATTAGAATAATCCTTAATGAATATATGTATGGAACAAACAAACCATTCACGAGGGCAAGGAAGGGGGAGATGAAGAGAAATGCACACAATACAACAGGTGTGGTCCATTTCCATGGGTATGCTATTGACAGGATAACAATGACAAAGTTGCGTACAATGACAAAGTTGCGTACAAAGAGAAAGTGGGCGACGCACGCCGCTCTTGAGTGTATCCAAGTCGAAAAGATTTGATTTCGTTGGAGATTGCCGAAATACGCATGGAGGACTGGGAGCAGAGACGTGAAGAACTCTAGGAGTATCTGGGAACGGCTTATATTCGAAGCCGACGTTGATTCAAGATCTGTCTGCACCGCCAGCCTCGTGGAGTGCATCGCGAGGAGCGAAGTTCAGCGAACGATTATTTGACAGGAGGCATCATCTTGGCATGATAGATGAAGAGCGACGAGTGCGGAGATAGCAGAGTACCGAGTCCTGTCCTATCTAGACGAAGCTGCTGTTCGGTTCTGAACCAAATGCTATCCTATCTCGAATACGGGAAGATACAAGATCGGCGAGCTTGTTGATAACAAAAATCGATCAGTCTCATTATTTTCCGGAACAGCTGTAAGGTTACGGGTGACACTCCGTGAACAATCGGTCGTAATAGTACAGTAACATAGCATACCAGAGTTACGCACGGCTACATCTGTACGTTCAAGCCATCAGCCGCGAAACTTGCTCGTACGAGTCGTAATTCGGGCCTCAGCTGACGAAAATTCAATCCAAAGGATGAGACGAACGAAAGGCGGTGATAGAGCATTGTGGTCAACACAATAACGAAATTGACAAGAATTTTTTTTACCGGGCATTTGCCATAAACAGTTTTTCTCCCACTCAGCCTATCAAAAGAAAAACACGTGCTTATGGTCTGACTAGGGAGACTAGGCATTTGCATCGTGTGGGAAAATTCGAACAAGGACATAGAAGCTTCCGCACAGCAAACACTTTCTCCATGGACAAATAGAGGAAAGTGAATACGTCCGGAATGAGCAGATGAATAAGTCGCCCGACCAAAGCAAACTGCATGTTGTCCATTCTTCTGCTCAAAATTATCCCGGACGGCGTTATGAGCGGGAATTTTTGGGATACAGATGGAGGGAAGTGGGCGTCTGAATGTCGAGTTACGTATAGCCGCTGCAGAAAAGAGGTGACGGTTGTTCTCGCGGTCGCCGAAGCGCCCACGCCGCCGCCGTCGCCCTAGCCCTTACCCTCGCTCGACTTCTCTCGCCTCCCTAGGAACGCACCCAGCCACGTTAGAGTGTCTACCTGTCCTTCGCTGGGAAGGGGGTTAGTATAGTATACGATATCGAGATGAAACAACAGTCAGAGATATTCAGAGGAGAGAGCATCAATGTCAATATCGGGGATGCAAACGCATGAGTTTCAATACTGCGAGGAACGGAACGCAGAACTTGGAGACACGCGCTAGAGAGCGCTGGAGAGAGTAGAGACGGCCGTGCATGAGATTCCAGGGGAAGAAAGAAAGAACGGGGCAAGTCATTTAGAGATAAGCAAAAGCCCCAGCAGAAGGACTTGACTCGGACTCGGTACTCGGGACGCGAGATGCGAGCGAAGGAAAAGAAGCGAGGGACCCAGTGCGCGCGCTCGAAAATTCAAAACAGAGTGCGCATTCGCGAACGCAGAAAGATAGGGCAACATCGACTCCGATGAACACAAACACGAAAGCAACGAAAAGTAATACGAAGTAGTGGGGAATCAACCCAAGAGCCCCTGTCCCTACGTGCCGAGACGAAATGTCTGATCGGGAAGAAACAACGCCTCCTGAGACGAAACGAGACCAGACGTCTGAAAGCACCGAAGCAAAGCAAAAGTACGCACGCACGTGGGCTGCACGAGCTGCATCTTGGCGTGGCTCGGGAGTAGCTGCGCGCGGCATCACCGTTGCCGGGCGCGTCGGGCTGCGCGAGGGGTGCGAGAGGTGGGAGGGGGGAAGACATTGACGAGGGCCTGGGGCGGGGGTTAGATTGACTATTAGTATCGATAAGCGAAAGAAATCAAGTGGGAGTGAGTGGTATTCACATGAAAGGGAGGGTTAACTGGAAGGGAGGAAGAAGAGAGCGAGCTGAGGTTGGATTGATTGTAATGCTGGTAATCAAGGACGGGGGAGGGAAAGGGCGGAAGGAATGATAGGAGATGAGGGCAGGGGAAGAGGGGAGGGACGGCGCGGAGGGACGGCGCGGAGGGCGGACAGTCGGGCAGGCGCGTCGAAGTCAAGCCCTCGACACAAACGCTGCAACCCCAACGACCAACGCAACCAACGCCGCTTCCTGCAATCCCCGCGCCTACATCGAGCGCAACCGTCCACGCCAACGCCGCACTCGCACTCGCACACCAGCTCCAAACGTTCCAATCGCAAAGACAATGGCGCGCAACACACCTGATAGTACGCCCTCCCCGCATTCAATTTCGTCTCCTTGAAGATACGCATGGCCGGCTCGATGCACTCGCCCTCGACGTCTTCGAATCGGACGTCGGCGGTTAAGGAAGAGCACGGGTCACCCGCGGGTCCACTCGGAGTGGTACCGTACCCGTACCCCTCAACACCGTACCCCTCAGGGGTACGGGTCTATACCGTACCCCTCAAACCCGCGGGTTTCACTGTACCGCGGTATTCGGTCCCGCGGGTTGGTAGAGTACGATTAAATTTCACTTTGCCCACTATCTTGATAGTGGGTCCTAAAGTGCGCTAATGTCATAGGCTCTCCGCCAAATTCTGAATGCTTCCCATGCTAACAAGACCAAACCTCAAAATTGAGGTCTTGAGTTCGAATCCCGCGGTTTGCACTTTTCTTGTCCATGTAACTGGGCGCGCGCAAGAAGCAATGGGATACACCCGAGGAATCCAAAATGGAATTTTTTCCCAGAATATTATTCAGAATGGTTGTTATGAATCGGAACATTAATGTCTAAATTTGGACTCTTTCTCCTTCAGTTTTCGGAATTCTTGGCCCTTCGACACGAAGTGTTTTGCGGGGATTCCTTGCAGTACTTGAATTTGATTCTACAGAATAACAATGGGAAACAGTCAGAAGAAGAAGACCTTGGGAGCAAACTCTCTATCTACCAAATTCAGTGAAGCCAAGTTGCAAATTTCCTGCATATCGGGCTTCCAGCTGGCTAGGAAACTCCAGAAAAATTTGAGGTCATACATTAGGGGGTTTCACGAGGCGTTTTTGAGGCTTTTTTCAGACCCTTTTTTTGAACTTTTTTTCGAAGGTGAATCGAAAAAAGACCTCGAAAAAATGCTTCCTTTTTTCGACTTTGAGCATAAAGGGGGTCAAGGCCTTTTATGACATGGACCTCGTTTTTTCTCGCATTTTTTCGGCCTTTTATCATTTTTTGATCGTTTTTCAGCGATAAAAGACTCGAAAAAAGGCTTCGAAAAAACGGTCATAAAAGGCTCAAAAAAGGCCTCGTGAAACCCCCTATTATTGTGTTAAAATCTGTATCCTGATCCAAATGCACGTTTCCAGATGGGACCACCGCATTGCAGGAAGGAAACATCCTAAAGATCGCACTGAATCAGAATTAAATCAAGTGGAGCTGGGACACACTCCCGGGGACCCAGAGACTCTATGTTCCAGAATAGTAGAAAGCAAGGAATCATCAATAAGATGCTTCTGAAAGTTTTCTGGAAGCCGGGGATGGGCTAGAAAGCAGAAAGTGCATAGGTAACTTTCAAAAGATTTGATGGATCAAACCTGAATTGAAAGTCCATTCTCGAGTCGTTCCTACTATTGTGTTGCTTCATTATTTCTTAGACACAGAGTAGAAATGTAGAAGCATGCTAATAACAAAGGGCCTGATCGGGTGGCACGGAACCCAAGGCGTACGGCTACGCTTGCGAGCGTCACATCAGTCACCTGGCTGATCTCATTTCGGGCGACCATGTGAACAAGATCAGCCGTCGTCAAGGACCCTTCTGCTCGCCGTCGACCACAGCGAAGGCACATCCCCTCCTCAATTTTTCATCGTTTGTAGGGCGCACTTTGACCTTCGCATAGGTATTGGATTAAACAGAATTTATATGATTTATTCGAAATTTCATCTGCTACAATAAGTGAGTTATGGGGCTCGCGAACAACGGCGGGAATACGACGGGAGCGCTGCAATGAGCGGGAGACAGCGTCGGAAGGTGTTTGATGGTGGTGGTCTGGACCAGAGTGACGACGGTCTATCACGCTTCGAATGATTCCGTAGCGAGCACAGCCCTGCCGAGGCGTACGCCTTGGTTTTGGCAGGCAAGCGTAGCCGTTCCGTGCCACCCGATCAGGCCCAAAGAAGTTTAATTCAACTTCGGACAATTGCAGTTTCACCAGATTTTGCCGGAACAATTGACAATCTTGTTATTACAATATTGTCCCCCACCCAGCTCTGCCATTGGGACACTATGTGCTGTAAAAATCTATGTTTTATAGGGATTAAGAGTGATTGAAAATGATAGACAGTCAAATTACCTTGGCCTCAGTTTTACCGTACATATGAGCTATGGTCATATGTACATATGATGTCTGTACCGCAGCTGGCTGGCTGGAATGCATACCGAAGAACCCGCACGTATGGGTCCGTACCAAGCTGTACCCAGCGAAAGCTCATTCGGTGGTGTCTGGCGACCGCAATCCAGGTCGGACTCGAGCGAAACTGTGATTTGTAGCGACAAGTGTGTGGGTTGATCCTGCCGACCCGATAGCTCTGCTGAGTTCCTTCAGCCTTACACTGTAAAGCTGTCCGTAACCGTGTACGTACGTACGAGTTCTGTTCCATACCGTATGGCTTGGCAAGGTGATTGTACCATGGCATACGTATTATGGTGCATGTCCATATATTCGTATTTGAACACATTCCGTATACAATACTTTCGGTGCGGAGCCCTACTCAGTTTTTACCATGTGAATTCATGTTGAAAAAGTCCTTTCATTTGATTGAGAGTTGGGAAGGGAAAGATAGTGGGCTTTGCCGCAAAGCGCGCTACCCCGAGTTATCAGACAAGATACCGCATCAAAGACATGTATGTGCACTAAAGTTTGAGGAATCAACAAACTTCCATGGCTACGGGTGAAATATAGGCGTGAAAAGAACAAGACAAAAATAACACGTGATCAAGATACTGAATCGAAGAGTCGTCTGCCTCGCTCGATTCAGCAGCCTTCTGAGTGAGCTTGATTGCACGCTTGCCACCACGAGAAATAATGTTAGAGAGTCGAGAAGCGACAGAGCAAATAGAAGAAGAGCTAGAGCGTTCAGAGGCATGAGAAGAGGCAGTATCGCCCAGTTGGAGCCATGAGAAGAAAGCCGTAGAGCATGATGCATTATATCTCAAAAATTGTGCGACATCAACGGTGAGATTTTGAAAAAAAAATTGACCTCGGTCCTAGTGGCCAGACAGCTAGCATGGAAAGAAAAATCCACTCAAAAATTTTAACCAGTTCGCCGTCCCGGATCGAGGTTCCAAAAAAGCCAGATTAATTCTCTTTTAACACAGTATCGAGAGGAAAGCTGATAAATGGAGTATAAATGTACTGTTGTCGACTTGAACTTGAGCTCGCCACAGGGTGGGTTGAGGAACGGGTGTCAGTCACCAGGGACTATTTTTCTCATCAGGAGCTCTTGTCAGATGTCGTCGCAGCAGAAAGTTGAATTATTACTGCACTGGTTCCGGCCAGCTCCGGTTCTCCTCCGATATCCCCCGGACCCACGGGACGGGTCACGGTATCGGCGGGTTTCTGAAATGGGGTACCGTACCCGTACCCGCCAGACCCGACCCCTCAGACCCGTCCCCGGACCCGCGACCCGTGCTCTTCCTTATCGGCGGTCCAGGTTTGTGACCAGCTAACGCGCCAGGAAGGGGAACAGGAGAAGGGAGATGAGAGGGAAGAGGGACAGGAAAAGGGACTAAAAAAGAAAAGAGGACGCGAGGAAGAAGACAAGGACAGCACACGCACCCTCAGCAAGCTCCACACCGCTGCAACCCACGGACCCCATCCACCATCCCACTCAACGAGCCCCTTCGCAAGGCAGAGATCACGAAACTGACGCGCCAAGCAAGCGCCAGCTGTCGACGGCCCACTCTGGCCAGGAGATGCACCAGATCTCGAGAATAGATACGCCAACATGGATCGACATTATTGGGAGACTCCACGGACGGAGCCGTATAGCATGGTGCAGACTCGAATGGTTAGGGTTAGCTAGCAGATCGGCCGTGCTTCTATACCCGAGTACTCAGTTGAGCGTCGACGAGACCCACATCGGAGGTGCGTTGCATTGTGGAGAAGGACAAAATGCGTTTGATCCCCGGTCGGAATGTTCCGTGTTCTGATCCGCCTTGACAGCCCCGCTCGGATCAATTCGCGTCTGCTCCTCCCTCCCACCTCCATGCTCTGCTCGAACGACCTCTGCATGCTTGCAGCAACGTCGAATCGCTTCTCCGTATGATCTATCGCCTTCTTAGCTGCAATGCTCGTATTTCTGGTCCCGAATCTGTGCTGGCTTGCCGCGCGTTTCACATGAACACTCCCTGGACACACCCTCCGTGTAATTTCAATTTTTCACGATCTAATTCACCTAGGCTGCGAATCGGGAACATTCGGTCAATCCATATGTAACCTTGACCTCCAGACCAAGCCATTTGTGGAATGACCCACCTGGCAGTGCGATGCGTGCAGGGAGAGGAGTGTACCATGTTCGTTGCGGAAAGATAAAGTGAGTACTTCGTGCATTGCGAGAAAGTGAGCGTGTGCTTGTCTCGACGCTGCCCCGGTTACAGTGCACGAATGGCATATTTCTGTATTCTAATGATCGATTAATCAGCTAAACTCCTTTCGCTCTGCATTGATTGAATGCATGCATACTCATCGCGCCGTGCAAGCAGTACCTCATCCCCGTATTTTTCCAGGTCCAGTCGAGTCGTTACTTTCCTCCCCTGCCTCTAGACCTCTCCCGAGCCACTGCAAATCTCCGGATAGCATGAACGCCGACCTCTCCGACAAAGCAACTCAGTGTTCTAGCCAACCACCCTTGAGCTCAATCAATCTCAATTATACATTTGTCTGCACATATCCATATTACCTCCTTCCTACATGCCTCATCAACGCAACCGCTCCGGAGCGCCGCGCCCGTGCTCAGTATTTGTATGTTTATTTCGGCAGGGTCCACTTTTGTCGATTCTTTGACAGGACCGCCTTCCTGAATTTCTGTCATTCCCATCCCAACCTGCGGAGTGCATTCTTTTCGATAAATTGTCACCCCGTCTCGTCGTGAATGTTGCTTTCCTTAGTTTTCTTTTTTTTTTTTTTCCTACGTGCGTTCAGCCTTTCTTCCTCTTTTCCTTAATCCGGGTCTTTAGCCCGTCACCAGAACCTTACCTGCGGTCGTATCACGCATTGATAGGGTGTGCATTGGTTTAGCACGCCATCCCAAGCAATATGAAGCGCTCTACATCAGACTCAAGGGAAGAAAAGATCTGACTTTTCGGTTCCTCAAGCACGCATCTGTCTCCGAGGCAGACCACACTCACTGGCCGGCAATCGTTTCTTATCCCACTGCAACAGATCAACTGATCCCCGAAGATGGCAACTTCAGCCTGAGTTGAATTGCCTATCTACACTGGCATAGTTCCCTAGATCTGCCCGGTTTCCTTGGGTATCTTCGAACTACACTCTGAATACTTATACCACAGATTGACGCTGATTGAGCCAAAGGTCACGTTGCAAAAACTTGAACTCATCGGCATTGTAAGTACACTTGTCCAGTTTCGTGGTATATGCAAGTTCGAATGCTTCATGATCATCAAACAGTTTCGGTAAATATTTGTTTGATATTCTCACTTGAAATATATTTGTGAAGTTCTCTTGAGGTAATCATCCTCAGCCACATAATCTGTGCAGTGCCGGAATCAAATTCCGACGTTTGCCATCATTGTCACGGTGTGATCGCAATTCCGAAGGTGAACTGGTACGTGATTTCGAACTCATGAAGGGGTGTTTGTGCTTTCTGAGAAGATAAGCAATGCATATCTTGAACCTGTGCAAATTCTGCCCTTGAGAAACCTACGCCTTTTCTTCCTATCATTAACAGGCTGTGTCGTAAAAATTTACCAAATTTGAGGTTGTGCGCATCTTTCATGATGTTTGGCCAAAGTAGCGTGAATTTCGACGGAACAGCATAAGTTGTGTTGTAAATAATATTGCAATGCGATTACAGTCATATTCTTTCTTTCTTTCTTTCTTTCTTTATTTCTTTCTTTCTTTCTTTTTATTCTCAAGTAGCTTGTGCGGTAATATATCACGTTTCAACCCTATAAACTGTTAAATTGGAGGGTTACCCGGTCTCAGATAACATATGTACTCTTGTTGCATTGACTGAACTCGGCGAGAACTCGAGTCAAGATTTCTTGGATTCGCCAACATTCGATGATCGAGATCTGCGGAGTACCAAGCAACATTGATAAGAACCTTTCGACATCGAAGTACAGCAGTATCTCTCGGCCAACAAGGCTACTGACAACATCTTTCCCGTGCACTGCAGTTTTCCCACCAATACCAATCGGTGGAATAAATACAAGCCACTGCCGGGGAAAGGCAAGCCTGTGTCGATTGAGGGATTTCTCGCCGGAATCAAGCACAACGACGATTGTAGCATCAAACACTTTATTGTGGACTTGTAAAAGGTTACGTTCCTCTCTGCATCATCTGTAGCGCCAAAGGCAGAAGAAAGTCCCACAAAAATTTGTGTGTATCTCTATTCCTTGGTTTTACTCCCACTTATTTTTCTCTCAGGCACCTCGGGTGCACCTGCTCGACTCAAGTTTACTGGCTTTTTCGAAACTGAAGAGCCTGGAGCACCCGCTATGAAGAAATGTAAGACTGCAGATGATTGTGCACTTGAAGAGTCGCAAGATAAAGGTGAAGGGACATCCTCTGGTCGCTGTGCCCCAAAGCACTGAATTATTTAACCCCATTGAACGCTCTAATGTAGTTTTACAAAGAATTTTTTTTTCTTTTTTCAAATACATACAGTCGTTAACTGGGAAGCACAATATGATGTAGAAGTGCAACACTAGCCTTTGTACCTGCAACGACTTTGCTACAGTTCTCATCAACCTCACCCCACGTTCTCAAGGCTGTAGAATTCAATGGGACATATGCCGAGCTCCAAATATTACTTTATCGACGAGTAATGCCGTTGTATCGGGGATTTTCGCTGATTTGAGCGAGATTTGAGGCATCGATGATTGCATGAAGATTTTTATGACCTGCAATTGCTATTCACAGTATTGCATTGTGGTATCTACCAATCTATCCAAGATTTGACCAATTTTGGGGACTTTACAAGCTCAAACGAGCAGTCTCCTGCTTAGGTCATGGAGAAACCTTGTCCTGAGCTGGTTCTTGTGTCTCCCAATTATGCTCAGCAGTAGCCCTACCTGATCCTTAGGCCTCCTTATATGTATAAAAAACAGTTCTCGTGTCGAGTGACTCAAGACGCATCAGGATAATGGCTTGTTTGCTAATGTTACTCTTCCACGTTGTTGGGCCAGAACGGGCTGACCTGATCTTTGGCCCTCAAACTCGTGCAAAATAACCGGTTTCTTTGTGGTTTCTTTCCCCATCCTGTAGAACAGCTCCATATCCATTACCCCAACACGAAAAACCCAGGACAAAAGTATTACTGTACTTTTTCATTCAATTCGGCAGTCACACATCACGCACCCCTATGTCGATCACGAATTTTGGTCGGAGTCACGCATCACGCAGACCTCTGTCGAACCTCCCGGCAGTCACGCAGGGCCTAAAATTGTGTGAAACCCTCAAACAGGTGTAAAAAAAGGAAATTTTTCAGTTTGAATGTCGAAAAATTTCTGGTGTCACACAGAAATTCGGCAGCTATCGAAATGTCGAATTGCTAAAATGGGTCACACGTCACACCCCATGTCGATTTGAACTAAATAGTACAATATTTGAATCAATTATTGGCTGAAACCACTAAAAGTTGCGCTTCCCAGTTAATGACTGTACTTGAAGTCTCTCCGATGTGAATTGACCTCTGGTGAAGCACGGGCTCACTGCTAGTAATACAAAGAAGAAAAGTCAGAGAAAGTGTTTCTACATGTCATACTGCTACTTCCATGGGTAGTTCTTGGGATTGGGCAGAAGAAAACTCATTCAAGACTTGCATAGGGACATCCAAGTTTGCAAGTGCCTTTAGCGCTTCTTCATGAGCTTGCTCAACACTAGCTAGCCTAGAGTCGATTTTAGCAACACATTTGGCCTGTGAAGATTTCTCAAATAGGGGTCGAGCTACCTTCCAGTGGGAAATGGCTTTAGCATTGCTTCCATGTTTGTGTGCAATATCTCCAAGACGCAACATGCACTCTGCTCGGCTGCGATGCACATCCATATATGTGAATCCCTCCAGTGCTACAGTGTAGAGTGTAAATGCAGTGTCTGCATCCTGTTTGATGGCAAATACATCCCCCAGAACAAGGAGAGCCTTGTGAAGTCCTAATTTATGTTTGGATTTGCAAGCAAAGCTCAAGTATGTCACTGGCCATTGAAATTGGTTCCCAGTAGCTGGCCAAGCTACAATGTTAGCAAGCTGTTCCAAACAAATAGAGCTGATGTCAACATGGGAATAGAGACATTCTTGGAATTTCATCTGTGCCAAGTCAAATATATGTTCTGTGAGGTCCAGACATGCCTCAACCATTTGGAGGTAGGGTATCCCTGCAACTTCATGCCTTCTGTAACGTTCTGCCACTATGTTCAAATTTTCCCGCACTTTGACTGCAGTGGCACCAATCTGAATGTCAGTGTAGGCAACATTTAGTCGTGCACTTGTATATGCATGGACATTATGCTCTGGAGAAGTTGTTTCGGTTATATTGCTGAAGATGTCCCGAGCTTGAACATATTCTGATTTCTCAAGATGAATCTCAGCCTGGGCCAGTGTGATCTGGTGATCAATCCATCCCCCAGAAATGCCACAAACTCCAAGAATCTTTCTGGCTTCATAGAGTTGCCTCAGACCCTGATGGTAGTTCCCCAGATATATGTTACATGAAGCCTGAAGGTGGAGTGCAACAGCACTGTGATAAAGGTCCATTGACAATTCTGAAAGCTGTTGTCCTTTTCTGGCATATTCCTGAGCTACACAATAATCTCCATTGCGGAACTTGAGATTGGCAATCCGAATCAAGATGAGATACTGCTGCTGATGGTCTCCAGACAGCTTTGCTAAATCCTGGGCCTTACTGCATAATTCCAGTGCACGGTGATGCTCAGATTGAGAACCTGTAAAAGCTGCAGCTGCTTGATAAAATATGCCTAGTATGGATTCAATGAGATCATTCAACTGATGAACAGGGGTTTCTTACATTCAAGAAAAGGATTATTGACAGATTCAAAGTAGGATATGCCTTGAACTATGAATTGTCTCAGCTGTAGTGAAGACCAGCCAGATTGACCTAATTTCAGAGCTTCAATGATAAAGTAGATTTTGAGTTGCTGATCTGGAATCTTAGACAAGACATATTCAATTTGATTCAACAGGGGTGTTTCATTACGACCTGTCCATCGATAGAAATGGCTCAGGGATATTCCACAGTGAATGGTATCTGTCAGATTTGGATCACTTGCACATAAGCCTTGTTGCAGAACTTCTTGCAGATTTCCAAGATTCACAGTGATTTGATTGACCACAGGGGACATCTGGTTGCCTCTGTATTTCTCAAACAATTGCAGAAGTGTGTGGAAGTGTGTTTGCACAGACTGTACAAGACAGTGGGAGGGAGGTAAGAACTGTTGTACATACTCTCTCACAGGTATCAATACCATCAGCCTTTTGTTGCTGTTCTGATATGCCAATGAGGTTGCAAGCAATACTGCTTTGCAGCTTAGTATGTTGGAAATTGGCAATTTGCCTTGGACTAGCTCAGCATCAGAAAGCCCATCTGGGAGAATTGAGAGAATGCTCAATAGCTCCTTGCTATCAGATGTGATCCGGGGACTCGACAGAGAAAGGCTGATAGATGCATTTAGATTTGATTTTCGGTCATGCCCTACAGAGAGCATGGACATTTTGTCTGTTTCCCATCGAGCCAAAACACTGTCCAAGCCTTCATAGTCAACCAAGTGGGCCAGAAGATCTACAGCCAGAGGCACGTTCTCTGTGAAGCTAAGGAGTTTCTTCAAGTCCTCAACTAAATGGGAACTATCTGTGATGTCCATAAAGACTTGTTGTGCAGCACTATCAGGAAGGGGCTTGAGAGGCAATAAAAATGGGTGAGTCCAGTGAACTTTTGCTGGCCTCTCTGCTTCTCGCATAGTGATCTATGACATGTTAGCAAAGCAAATAAAAGCCTTGGTCACACCTACAATCAATCCAAGATGTCTGGTATGAGCCAGGAGGCAAAGGAACTCCTCTACTGCACCTCGAGACTGAATGGGTTCCCATACAGTTTCAAGATTATCCAAGATCAATAAACAGGATGGTTGCCTTGAAAAATATTGAACCACAGCTTTTGTGAGATCCTTGCCAGGATCCAGTCCAACATGGAGTCCAATTAGAGCTTCCAGTTCAATGCTAGTAGTTGCTGGTTCTGCACTGACAAAGAATCTTTGGTCAAATCTGGAGAGTGTGTCCAAATGATGGAGGGCTGCTTTGGCTAGGCTTGTCTTTCCCATTCCAACTCCTCCGAGGATTGCGATCTGTGGGCTTTCTTGACTGAGCATCCTCAGAATATCCTTCAGCTCCATTTCACGACCATGGAAGATCTTGGGCTTTGAAGGCAGTAATGAGAATGAGGTTGAGCTTTGCAGAATCATGAGTAGATGAAGTAGAATAGGGATGGGTTCCTACCTGTTTTTGGATTCATTATGACCTAAGTGGACCTAGACACAATTGATTGGGTGTACAGGAATTCAGTTGGTCACATACTAATGAGCCATCTGTAGTGGTGCTAGTTTCAGACATGGTTGAAATTATCTCAAGTAACTCCCTATGCTTCATTTCAGCTCCCTTTTTCATTTCTTCAATATCTTTGAGCACTGCAGCACCAGTGCTGGCCTAGTACAATTATGTTCAACCTCTTGGTGACATGAGAAATAATGTCCTACTTGAAAGATTTCCCTTGCTGCATCTAACTCCAAATGAGAGTCTTTCAACAGGGTATTTGTCTCATTATAGCGGAGCAGCTGCTTCATCTTGTTGGTATCCTGCTGTGCTTCAACATAAGCATATATCTTGTGAATGGTTCTGAGGAGTCTTTCAATGCAACTCATCACCAGAAAAACCTCATGCCTTTACTTCATGAATTTTCCAACATACTCTGTCATTTCAGGTGACAGGGAACCCGTAGCTTCAGACTTGACATGAAGCTCAACAATTGCATACAACACTCGGTAGGTATCCTCCAAAAGTTGAGCACATTCTCTTTTGTTATGCTTCACATTCTGGCTCATGTTGTAAGTTAAGAGAAATCTTTTGAGGGCTTTTGATACCTGAATTAGTCTGAGCAAGGATGCAACAGTGTTTGAGATGGGTTGAATAAATGGTGGGGCAAATGCATCATTCAGCTCATTGAGCAAATCTATGGTGGGAACCAAACTGAGTCTGCAAGGCTCTCCAGCCGAATTTCGGTGACAGTGGGTTGGCGAGGCATTGCAACAGATGGGATCAAATACATGGTGGCTGATTATAAGCCATTCTTAGCTGTGTTAATATTTCCTCATGAATACGAGTGTGGTGCCGTATTTGAGAGATTAGTATTGTGGCATTCATCAGCAAATGGGATCTTAACTGCTGTGTTGATGTTCAACACATTAATTTCCACATTCTATTTCCAGTTAGTGCCATTCATGAGAATCTAGTGATTCCTCTATTTGCTAAATTCTCGCAATATGGATCTCGATCTCTTGAGGGAGGAATCAAGGCATAGAGAAATTGATAATGGTACACATACCTACCTACCTGCGAAGATAAAATATCCAAGTCCTCATTGAGAAAAATCTCACTACCATGCAGTATTCTAAAGAGGTACTTGGTTGGTCAAGGCTGGCAACCCAACGGAAACACCAAGACCGTTGATGAGCATCACCGAGCGCTGAGCACGGAAGATTGAACCTCTGGTTTTCAATCACAAAAGCTATGCATGTTCATTTCTGTTGACAGACCAACTGCCCGAGTGTTCAAGAGCCGATTTCATTTAATTTAATTTCCGGCACATTCATTGCCCGATGCTTACATATTACCTGTCCCATTTTATTATGGGTGATTCTATTCGGCACCTCGGAGCGCTACATCCTGAAACGTGCGCCCCCCAGGGGCGATCAAGGGGTAATGGCGCCCCTCTAATTACATGAATCTCGTCATAGATCTCTGCCATGGTGCCAAGATTGAGATTCGTCCAATGACCTGATTTGGAAATTTTGAGCTAAAGACTCTGCTACAGTAAAACTATTGAGATGACTACTGTCTAGTGCAAGTAGTGAAATAATCCTCCCATTTTCCTCATTTACGACATTTACAGCGGCCAACTCCATCACCATCCTCAGCAGTCAATCCAGTTTTTTCACCCAGCCGCTGCTTCTCGTATGCGACTTGTGAACATGATGCAGAACATCCTTGAACTTGGTCATAGTGTGATGGTGAATAATTTGTGTGGGAGGCTTTGGGGATAGGTGGCAGAGGTACAGCGACAAAAATGGAATGCTTGCGTGTAATTCCAGGAGTTGACTGTTGAACTAGCTTGACAGGCGAATTTGAAGCTCAAACACTGACCAGAAATGTGTGTATGTGAGACGAGACAATAGAAGCAAGTACTTGGTGAAGCCGCATCGCAGCTCCAATGAGCTACCTATACCCTTGGAGGCTTGGAGGCATGTTGCATTGCATTGAAGTTGTGTTCATGCGGTAAAACGCATTGTCAAGAGCAAAACCGTGAGAAGCTTTCCGTGTTCACATTCATCACGCTTGGCCATTTGCAACTGGTACCAGCAAACAGACCATGTTACCGCTGCTTGATATGTCTTGATTTGAGAGTATAGGTGAGTGCGTCTCGGAACTGCAGGTGATACATGGATTCTAAAATGCGAAGCGATGAGCGAGTGATTAATATTGCGTTGTTCCAGTTGATTTGCAGCGGCCCAACAGAACCGGCTCCGAAGGATGCTGGAAATAAAACACCAGGCCACAATTGAGCGAGGCGGTTCTTGGCACCGCGATTTGATGCCGATGTGTTGACTCGGATGGTGACCAGGCTTTGTGGAGATCACGAATCCTAGAGAGGACGAGGGTGTAGGGATAATAAGAAGCAAGAAGAGCATTCCGCCAGTCTAATGATGGGGGTAGAGGCGAAACAGCGATCCGAGAGAGTTCTTGCTTTTGAGCGGAGGTTGAGCGCGGCAGGCAGAGTCATGTCTAAGATCGGAAATGGAATAGCTCGACGACATGAGGGCCCGAAAGTTAAATTGTTTGCTGGAAAAAGTACTGAAACGACCGACAGATTGGAGCGGGGTGGAGATCATGCGGGAGAGACAAAAGAAGTTGGGACAAACAGATACATAGGAAATCAGGACATCTACTTAAGATATGAGTAATAATAATTGATCGGCGGTGCGTTGCATGGTGGAGAAGGACAAAGTGCGTTTGATCCCCGGTCGGAATGTTCCGTGTTCTGATCCGCTTTGACAGCCCCGCTCGGATCAATTCGCCTCTCCCACCTCCATCGTGTAACGAGCTCTAGGTGCTTGCAGTAAGATCGAATCGCTTCTCCGTATGATCTATCGCCTTCTTGGATGCAATACTCGTATTTCTGGTCCCGAATCTGTGCTGGCTTGCAGCGCGGTCCGCACGAACAAATCGCTCGGTACCCGCGGCAAGACTAGCTCACCTGGCCTTGCATTCAGGAAGAATCCACGTCGCAAAACGTATCATATTGATGTATGAATCTTCTGTCTGACGCACCCCCGCGCAATTTTAATTTTCCTCGATCTAATTTACCTGGGCCGCGAATCAGAAACATTCGGTCAATCCATATATAACTTTCACCTCCAGACCAAGCCATTTTTTGCAATGGTCCAACCGGCAGTGCAAGAAAGACAAAGTGAATACTTCGTGCGTTGCGAGAAAGTGAGCGTGTGCTTGTCTCGACGCTACCCCGGTTACATTACATGAATCGCATGTTCCCGTTCTAATGGTCGATTGATCAGCTATACTCCTCTCGCTCTGCATTGATCAAATGCATACATACTCATGGCGCTGTGCAAGCAGTACCTCATCCCCGTAATTTTCCAGGTCGAGTCGAGTCGCTGTGTTCCTCCCCTGCCTCTAGACTTCCCCCGAGCCACTCCCAATCTCCGGAAGGCATGAACGCCGACCTCTCCGACAAAACAACTCAGCGTTCTAGCCAACCACCCTTGAGCTCCATCAACCTCAATTATACATTCGTCTGCACATATCCATACCACCTTTCTTAATGCCTCGTCAACGCAACCGCTCCGGAGCGCTGTGCCCATGCTATGTTTATTTCGGCAGAGTCCGCTTTCGTCGATTCTTTGACAGAACCGCCGTCTTGAATTTCTGTCATTCCCATCCCGACCTGCGGAATGCATTTGTTCCGCTACATCATCACCCCGTCTCGTCGCGAATCTTGCTTCCCTTAATTAATGCATTCGTTCCGATACATTGTCACGCCGTCTCGTCGTGAATCTTGCTTCCCTTAATTTTCATGTTTTCCCCTACGTGCGTTCAGCCTTCCTTCCTCTTTTCATCAATCCGTATCTTCAATCCGTCTCTTTAGCCCGCCACCAGAACCTTACCTGCAGTCGTATCACGCATTGATAGGGTGTTCATTGGTTTGGCACGTCATCTCAAGTAATACAAGAGCGCGGTGGGCCGCTCCGCGGCCCCCCACTTCGACCAAAGAAATTGATCGCAGCGTGAGTCGTTCAAATCTCCTCGAAAGGCTAGGCGCAGTGGGAAATGAAGCGCATTATCGCCCTCATTGTTGTCAACATTAGCACCGAGGCGGTGTCTGTCAGAGGTTATTGAAGAGGTGACGCAACCAGCCGTGACAGCAAATAGTTCGGCACCTGCCATTTCGTGTGACCAGTCTCAATAAATGTATAATGGCAACTGATGCGATGTCCGAGTATCAGCGGAGATTGTAGCGGAGGTTAAAGGCTTCGGACGGACAGACAGGCTTAATTTTATAAAGAGGGTGATGAAGCTACCTCAGACTCCAGGGAAGAAAAGATCTGACTTTTCTGTTTCTCAAGCACGCATCTGTCTCCGAGGCAGATCGCACTCACTGGCTGGCAATCGTTTCTTATCCCACTGCAAGCCAGCTATCAGCTGGTGAACCGAATGCAACGCCGTCCGCAGTTTTGGGCACATCGTGGGTGGCTGCTGTTCCGGGAAGTAATTCTGTTCGTTCAGTCATTCATTTGCCGTTTGAACCGAACCGAACATCCACGACTTTAAGGCGCATTCAAGGTATTGGTATTATTATGCCTTTCCGGCCAGGCTAGCTATTGGCCTATTTATTTTCTGTAAGACCAGCAGCTTGATTTTTGGCCAAAGTTTCCCAGAGTTGTACGAAGCTGAATTTAGGTCTGCCTCCTGAAAATGCGAAGAGATAGTCAAACCAAGTTGCCACCTAAGCAGTGTCTCTCAGAGCTAATCGACCATTGTGGACGGGTAATAGACCCAATGGGAGGTTCAGTAGGAGGGGTTGGTGGCCAGTAGCTGTAGAATGATATAGATGGGAGAATGTTGTTGGCCAGTAGAATGGAAAAGGTGCCAGAAAAGAGTGTGCTGGTAGGATGGAAAAGAGTGTGGATGTGAGAGTAGTGCCAGAGGCTGCTGGAAAGACACAAGAGATGGCTAGATAGCCCACAGTGACCAAATCCACTGTATGAGTCGAGGAGGGGCTGCTCCACCTCTAGCCGCTTGGCTGCACTGGGTCAGATGCTGGTGGTAAGAGCACAAAGAGAGTCTTTTTCCCATTAGCAAGTGCCAAGCTAAATAGGTAATTCTAACTTGGCTAAACTAATGTAAGTATAAATAAACAATAAACCTTGAGTTCCACATCTGGGCTCGCTGGCCCTGCCACACCGTGACGGCACGCTACGAGCCTCTGGTGGACACAAAAGGTAGGCGAAAATTCAGAAATGCTCAATCTCATTTCCGGACCTCGTTCGACGCTGAATCCGAATCTGGGTTTAATCTTTTTATTACCTCAAAATTGGCTGAGAAAAGGTGCAAATTTCTGGTTCCTGGCTGAATGTGATCTCGGGAAATTCCGTAAAAACCTTAAGCAGGAAGCCGTACCTCCGGACATGGCTGTAGGACAGCTCCGATCTCTGTCTAGCCAAGGATTTGAGGCGCTATGGGAGTGCGTTTCACGCACGTTCCTTTCTTTCTGTTTATTCTCTCAGGTAGCTTCTGCGGTAATATACCACGTTCCAAACCCTACAAACTGTTAAATTGGCCGGTTACCCGGTCTCAAATAATATGTATACTCTCGTTGCATTGACTGAACCTGGTGAGAACTCGAGTTGAGATTTGTTGCATACCTTGGGATCAACGAAGGAATTTCACCTCACATCACACGCGGTGAGCAAGGAATTTCATGTTCAAGCGAAGAATATGAATTGGTCCACACAGCGTATTTGATTCTTCCAAGCCCGTGATCTTCATCAACTGCTCTGATCGCTCCAAGAGCGAAAAATATGAATTGGTCCATACAGCTTATTTGGATAGTACTATTCTTCCAAGCCGGTGATCTTGGTCAACTACTCTGGTCGCTCCAAGCCCGACTCTCAGTGGTGTCGTCGTCCTGGACCCAATCTTCGTCCTCCATGACACCACGCTTTTTCAACGCCACAGCGAGACGTCCTAAAGCAGCCCGTACTGCTTCGAAATCGTTTCGCGTGTATGCCTCGTTCCTGTCGATCCTGTGCCTCAATCGCTCTACTTGATCGAATTCCCTTTGATCACCAAGGAGAATAACCTCGCAGCCGTCCTGCTCTGAGTCCTCGAGTGAGGCGGAATGGGCTCAATCCCAATAGACAGTATTCGTACCTTCCATACCGCCCTCCAAGCACGTGTCCCACGTTCGAGGTTCCTCGAGTGTATGTTTTTTCCCCACGGTGCCGTTGGGGACTTCACAGGATGGAATGAGCATTGGTGAAGGCGGAGAAGAGGCTTGCCAACTGACCACTACGCTTCCTCGCAAGTGCTCCCGCAACCAGCGAGAACACAGTCCACATCACGGACAGCATTGCAAAAGTCGAAACAAAGACGCTGGTCACAGCGGAGCCCAGGGGCTTGAGACGTGGAACGGATCGAAGGTACTCCAGTGGCGGAACCCGGGTATTATTCTGGAAGAACTCCACGTCCTTCTGCCATTGTGCCATGAATGTAGCATTTGAAGTCAAATTCCTAGCCTCGTTTGCCTGACTGAGGAAATTTGCTCCCTCGATTGGCATGATCGTACGGTTGAACATCTCCGGGGAGGTGTATATTTGATTGTCCAGGATCACTCCGAGATCGACGTGGACGAGGTGGTAGAGTGTCTGGATTAGATTTTGATATGCTGTGGCGAGGTCGGAGCTGGATATATTCCCCAATGGAGCTTGCGCTAATAGGTCGGCAATTCGCATGGGTGGAGGAGGGTTTATCTCCCAAGTTTCAATGAGTTCTGCTTGAGGATCAGACGTGAATGTGAATGGTTGCGCGTCGACCACTTCAAATTGCGCGGGGTTTGAAGCACAAGGTGGCTCGAGTAGAGATGCACCATGTTCGAGTGGGGCGCCAGCCAGAACCGCATCACAGTCACAGCATGGATGAACGGTGAAGGTGAAGTCAATCTGCGTGATATTTGGACTTATAGGGGCTGATGGTCCACTCCTAAGCAGCATAAATTTGAATGAAGTAAAACTTGGAAGAAAGATCTGACCAGGTGTAGAAATTCTCTGTCTGTGTGGGATGGGACGTACTTGTGGATGAGAGCGTTGACTGAATGAGCGATAGATAAATGGTGTCTCACCAAGTCGTGGCTGATCAAAGCCGGGCTATCTCGGATGGATCCCTCGAGCCAAGAGGACGGACCTACTTCCGGGAATCCGCTCCATGTCAGATAAAAGCGGCTTAGCATGTCGCACGCAACGGTTCCCTGTGGGTGCAACTCAGACATTCACTATTTCGATGAATGATCGCCGGGCTCACACTAAACTGTATGTCGGCCTCCCACAGGTCAAACTCGGACTGATAGTCCAACTGCGACTGAACTGTGATATTCACCTGTCCGATAGTTCATAATTGGGTGTCTTCGACGGAAGAAATGGACACGCTCACAAAATCGCAGCTGTCAGAGAGCGGGTTGTTGTAATACAAGAACGACGAGAGTGGCTTTCCAGTACCATCAAATGCTTGAGAAATGGTATAGTTGAAGATATAATCATCTAACATAATGTTATCGCCGACGGTCAGCAGCTGCGGAGCGAAACTGGTCATGGGATTCTCGAGAACCGAGGGGACGAGATTTTCCAGGAAGATGGGCGGAAGCGTGCTATTTGGTTGATATGTGACTTCTTGAACGACGTTATACGCGGACAGAGGAACTACATAGTGTCTGAAGTTAGGATCATGAACAGGTTGATAAAGAGCGAACGAACCATTCACTAGAGCGAGGAAGGGGGAAATGAGGAGAAATGCGCATAGCACGATTGGGGTGGTCCATCTCCATGGATATGCTAATTGGAGAATGGCGTCAATAAAGTTGACCTGAAAAAGGAACTGAGGACGCACGACGCTTCTCGGCGTATCCGAGTCGAAAAGATTGAATCTCCTTGAAAATCCAGGTCAGGCTCATGGCGGTGGGGCAGAAGACGAAAAGCCAGGGGAAGAGGTCGAGGGTGAGGGAGATCATCAGAGTATCTTGGAAAAACTTATATTTGAAGGACCTCACGGTGACTGATTCAGTCGAGCGCATCTGCACTGCGGGTAATTCTATTTGGAAACCTGGTTTCTAGCGGAAACTCCTCGGCTAGCAAAAGAGTTATTTGGAAACCCGCATTCCGCAGAAACCCTAGTATTCTCGGCACCCGTGCCACCGGCTGGCAATGCGGCACATATAATCAATTGATGCTCCCACAGTTCAGTGCCCGCGGTCTTTGACCATGCATGAGTATTCATTTTGCCATACAATAAACATGAATTTGCAGTATCACTAAACTATTAAAAGGCCGAGTCTACACGAGACTGATTTAGAAGAGACGCAAAGCACGAGATGTGCTATATAGAACACACTAAATAGGTGGGTGTGTTGGCGTGGCAGCCGCAGTTACGAAGCAAAAGGCAAAGCTGATGAATGTTTCGTAAAATGCGGGGAAGCACATCAGACTTTTGACATAAAACTTTTTACCTTTTTCAAGCTTGAAAAAGGTCAAAAAAGGGCCAATAAAGGCCCGAAAGGTCGTCAAGGCGACAAGGCCCCAAGGACTAAGCCGATTTTCACAAGGTCCGCGGATCCTGCTAAAAATAGGTTTATCTCGAGCTGTTCCAGGTGGTTTTCGGAGTGCTAATATTTGTTTTGAGTGACATGTAGGCTGGTACAAGATGACTGCATGTATATGACATGAGTATCTACATAGTTGAGACAGTGAAATATTGAGGTTTTCACCTTTTTGACCTTGCGAGCTTGGTGCCAAGCCAAAAAGGTCACAAAGGTCACAAGTTATTTGTCAAAAGTCTGATGCAAATAGCACTCCAAATAGAATTATCCCGAGTGCACGGCAAACAAGAATGAGAAACAATTCAATTAGATGTGGGACATCCGCGAGAAGCTCAATGGGTGTAGATCCATGCACAGCTTCCAGGTTTCATTTCACCGATGAGGGCAAACGGAATTGAATTTACTTACGCGCGAAAGCGGCTTTCCAAACAGCGCGCAACAAGACATAGAGCAACAGCACATGGCGTACAAGGCAGCCATCTGACAATAGGTGACGGAAAACTTGACGTCTTCAGACAGCGTCAAAGCAGTCAATAAGTCTCATTCGTTGCTCACGAAATAATCGTGCCCCTGAGCTGGGTAAAGATATTTTGCCGTTGCAGTGGCGCTGCCGCTGTTGCGCTTTACATAAACAACTGTAGCGCGCTCCGTACCAACTGCCTGAATCACTTCTTCATTTACTGAACTTGAAGCAACTTCTGTGCATCCTCAGAACTACGTCACTCAGATAACACTTGTAATCCAGGCCAAAATTCTGATGAAGTTTACCCAGCGGTGGTTACCATGCGTCCAATTTTCAGCGGGGACAAAATATTTTAGGTCCCAAAGCTCGCTCGGGTGTCGCTGCCGTGCCCACCAGCTGTCATTGGGACCAGACAGTGAGCTGCATTACGTTGAACGGCTTGCTAAGGCTCTGTTCGGCAACGAGAAGCTGGGCGCTAGTAACCAGTTTCTCGACAAGACGCCAGGTGATTTGCGGGTATTTCTATTTGGAAACCCGGTTTCCAGCGGAAACCCCTCGGGTAATCAAAGATATTATTTGGAAACCCGGTCCGGCCGGCAATTCGGCAGATCCAATCAACTGATCCTCCCACAGTCCAGTGCCGGTGGTGCATCAGTAATTTGTTTTGCCATATAACAAACCTAAATCTGCAAAGAAGCTACGTGATGCATCCACAGATATATACCTGATAACTCAGGTAGCGCGCTTCGCGGCAAAGCCCACTATCTTTCTCAAATCTTAAGTTGATCCAAAGGTAAGAAATGAGCACTCCCGGGTTTAACAGGTTGCCAATCTCAGGACTCTGGATGTTTTAACTGAGGCAAGGCTGATGATTTGTTAGGCCAAAATCTCGAGGAAGCTTGTAAATTTTACAATATCCCCTCTTTCATCCAAGCTTGATAATCTCTGCATGCATTAATTTATATAGATGATAGAATCGGTATAAGGAAATTTTGTCGAGCTGGTTGACACTGCCGAGTCAAGTGAGTAAGGTTTTGATGCACAAAAACCTTGTGAGCATCTTTTGTTTCCTTACCCACCAGTCAAATTCAAAGCACTAATGTAGTTGCCAACTTGCCGTTGTCCTCCAATTTACTGTGCGTAAGACTCAGTAACAAGATGAACAATAAAATTTTCAAGTGGACATTTGAGGTCGAGCCCCGGAGCAAGATGGATTGTATCAAGAATTTGCGAATTCTGGTTGAGTGTGAAAAATAAGGTGCACACTGGGATTCGAACGTGTGCAGCCATTTTGAATGTTTGGCTTTGTTAGAAAGCCAAGATTCAAAATTTGGCGGAGTACCTATGAAATTAGGGCGCCTACAGGACCCACTACTAAAGATAATGGGCATCTTAAAATCGAATAAGATGTGGCGGAGCTTCGCTCCGGCCGCAGGAGGATCTAAAACATACAGATTGAAATTGTTATAAGAGTATTCTGTGGATGTACGCATGTTTCTCCCATCTTCCAAATCGCAGAGGACATCAAGAGATTTTGTCATTTGGAGGGAGAAGTAAAAATACGAGGACGGATCAAGTTTTCGGAAATATAACTCTCTTGAGGAAGAGGCGACTGCATGCGCTGCATAATATGAGCGATCGGAGAGCAACCAAAAGACAGGACACAGATGCAGTGGGATGCGTCTCGTGTATGCTTTGCGGTCTGGGGATGGCGGACGCCGGACGGCGCCTCGAGATCTAGAAAGCGACGAGCATCGCATGGCACAGAGCACAGAAACGAGGTCGGATGTTGTTCATCGTTCAACGCGGAGACTCAGCAGCAGCACGTGTCTCGCCTCCTTTTCACAACCAAACGCGTTGCGCTCTGTCTACCCAACGCATTCCCTCCCACCTCTACCCAACCAACGAAGAAGAAAAACCAAAAAAATCCAGCGAAGCCGAAAAGCCGAAAATTCAAGTACTTGAAGAAGCGCCAACAACAATGTCCCAAAAAAACACAGGAACACAGAAGGATGGAAGCCGAAAAGAGAACGAACCAGAACTAAGCCAAGTGCGGATTCGCAATCAACCAGCAAAAAATCCATTCACGCCCACACCCTTGCCCGCTCACCCCCGCCCACGCTCGTCTCGTATCGCCTCCTGAGAACGCGGACTTTGACCCATGTAACACGGTAGGGTGCCAATAGTATGATACTGCACGGGCGCCGGGGAATAAGGGGAGGAGTCAGTAAGTATACGAGATGAAAAAGAGATATCAACATCTGGACAGCGCAGGAATTCTGCGGGCGCGGAACGCGGAACATATGGATATTAATTTCGAAGCACGGATCGCGCAATTTGGAAAGGAGCGTAGGAAAAGAGCACTCCAGAGAACAGAGATCGCAGTGGAAGAAGGAAAGAAAGAGGCCGGCCATCTCGAGAGTACCAAAAGCACAAGTTTGCGCACTGCACTCGAGATGTGGGACGCGAGATCAGACGTTACATGGGCGTGGCGTGCTCGACTCGATCCGAAAGAAAGGAAGCGAAGGTCTCCAAAGCGAGAAAGAAAGCGATGTTCTGCTTTGCGCGCTCGAAGAATTAAACTGCACTGCACTTTACTTTACTTTCGCGAGTACAGAAAAGAAGAAAGTCGGGCAGAGACGGGTGCTCACCCCTCGAGCGTCAACCAAACACGAAGACGAAAAGAAAAGCAAAGCAGTGGGAGATCGAACTCAACTTGTGTAACAGCACCTGCGGCTCGAGAGGAGACGTCTGACCAGGGAAAAACACCGCCTCCCGAGAAGAGACGAGATATCTGATCTGAAAGAAACGAAACGAAAGAACGCACGTCGGGGGCTCGCGCGTTGAGCTGCACTCTACCTTGACGTGGGTTGTCTCGCCCTGGAGGGCTGCGCGGAACCGCTCGGCGGTCCGACGTGGGGGAGGGGTGCGGGTTGGGTGGGGTACGGGAGAACGTTGATAGCGACGAGTGCATGAGGTTTAGATCGATTATGAATGAGTAATAGGAATCAAGCGGGAGTGAGCGTTGCTTACAGCATAAGGCAGGGCGAGCGGGTTCAGTGCGGGAGAGGGAGGGCGGAGGACGCGGGCGTTGGATTGCTCCTTGATAATGAGTTAGATTGATTATTAATGACAACAGTCAGTTGCAAGGAAAAGGGACAGGGGAAGGAGGTGGGCGACAAGGGCAGGGCGGGGGTCAACCAACCCAACGCCGCCTCGTGCAATCGCGAGCACAGAGGTCATCGGAGCAACATGAAGGAGAGAACGCCCACTCCAACGCATTCGCATTCACACTCGCACTCGCACACAAACTTCACAAATTCCGCTCGCAAAGACAACGGCGGGCGACACACCTTGAACACCGTCCGCGCATCGAGTTTCGTTTCCTCCGCCACGCCTCACACTTCATACATGACGCGCTCGCTGCTCTCGAAGGGACGTGACGCTGGCGGTGTGCGATTCGGCTGTAGCGAGGGCGTTAGATTTGATGCCAAGCACGAGTGCATGCAAGCAGAACCGGAAAGAAAGAGGAAAGGGAGGGGGGGAAGCGAAACAGCAAAGAGAAAGACAAGAAGCTGGAAGGAGAGGGAGGAGCGAGCGAGCCAAGGACAGGGAAAGGGGGTGAGAGAGAAGAGGGGAAGGAGAGACAGGTGAGAAGGGCAAGAACAAAGAGAAGAGGTAAGAAGGGCAACGAAGCAGAACGAAGAACGAACGAGGAGTACACGTACGCTCCGCCCTACATCGACCCACGAATCCCATCCACCATCCTGCTCTGCGAACCCTTTCGCAAGGCAGAGATGACTAAGTTGACGCGCCAAGCAAGCGCCAACAGTCAACAGCCCACTCCAGCCAGGGGGTGCACCAGATCCTGAGAATAGATGTCCCAGCGTGGATCGACATTGATGTTATGGGAGACTCCACGGACAGAGTCGCGTGGCACAGAGCGGAGTTGAATGGCCTAATGATGGCTACGTTAGTTCATCGATCGGCTGCGGCACGCAAAAATGGAAAATACTCAGTCGAGCGTCGACGACACCTACATCGGCGACGAGCTCATGGCGGAAAAGGACAAAGTGCGTTCGGAACATTCCGTCCTCTGACACTGACAGCTCCGACTCGGATCAATTCGCTTAGGCTCTTGCCTCATACGTTCATCTTGCTCGACTCGAACGGCCTCTGCCTGCTTTCAGCAGCCTCAAATCGCTTCTTTTGTGTCATCTATCGCTTTCTTAGTCGCAACGCTCGTGATTCTGGTCCCGATTTCGGCTGACTCGCCGTGCGTCTCCCTTGAACGAATCTTATCAACTGCAAGGCTTACGCTGCGAATAACAGCTGACCTGACTTGTAATTGTTCTCAACTAGGAAGAATTAATCTTAGTGCAAGATCCCGCAAGAAACCCCTGCGGATTCACTCGATCTGGTCGATCTGAGGCACGGATATGAATGTAAGCGAGTCAGCTCAAGACCTTTTCCGATTGAACGACCCTTTGCGTCACAGAGCGATTTGCGATGCGAAAAGACAAGGAAGAAAGAAAGAAAGAAAGGGGGAACCATGTGTGTTGGCATACCCTTGCAACTGCTCACTGATTAAATCGAAGAGAGACCTCGAATGATTGGCGACGGCCCACTCGAGCCATTCAGCTCCTCTAGATCTCCTTTGAATGCTTGCACGCTCACCTTCGCATCGCGCAAACAGCATCGCATCCCGAATTTTTCAAGTCCATTTGATTGGCTGCTTTGCTGCCCTGCCTCCGGATTGCACCCGATTGATTCCCAATACGATAGTCGAAGCCGAACCCCGCGCGAACGGCGGCCTCGCAGCGCCAACCACTTGGATAAACCAACTCGCTGGTAGAGTCTCTAGCCAATCGCCCTCCAGCTTCATCAACGCAGACCATATCTTCGTGTGCACATATGCATCCCTTCCTTTCTTAATTGTAAACTCAGCCATTCTAGCGCCGCGCCCGTGCTCATCGTTTTTACCAGTTTTTACACTTCCTGCGACAGTGACCGCCTTCTTCAATTTCTGTGATTGCGAGATCGACCTGTGCAGTTGATTCATGGTGGTGCGTTCACGCCCACCTCGGCGTGGATTGGCTTTAATTCACCGAAGAATTTTCGTTTTCTGGGTATGTTTTTCCTTCCTTTCACCCCATCTTTTCAAAGTTAGCCCGTTAGCCCGTCACCCAGAACCCTACAGCGGTTCTTGTATCCAGCCCCCCCGCATATACAAACCATTCGCAGTACGAAGGGCGTTACTCTCGTCATGGATCACTTCCATGACCACGCTTGCTTCACTGAATTTTTGGTTAACTAGTGCGTTCTTTCTTCCTTGCCCTCCTTTCCGTCTCTTCGACGCATGACCCAGAAGCTGGGGGTGGTTCTCGCACCCAGCATTCCCCACATCTCAACTAGAGTCGGCGGTACACAGGGTGTTGATTTTTTCTTGTAAGTCGTATCACGCCATACCAAGCCAGGTATCTCAAACATTATGAACCTACCTTCGACTCCGACTTTTTTATACCCGGAGCACCATCTCGCTCCGGCCCAAAATCTAATTCACTGCCCGGTATTCCTGATGATATCTCAGAAGTCCGTGATATCGAGCGTCCCGATTCGTGGGTGGTTGCGGTTTCTCCAACTCCACCTCCGAATACGAAACAACTCATCTATTCGCGGTTAGAGTCAAATACAAAACCTCGAGGACAAAGATATTCAGCTGCTTTCTCGCTCGAGGCATTTTTGAATTTCCGAGGCGCGTTTCAATTCCCGGGTGTGATCGTGTATTCGAAATGGCCGGTGCTGATTTTTGGGCCTGGTCTTGAAAGGCATGTTTACTCCACGTCAAACTCACTGACTGGAAATCATGATTTTGATCTCACAGGTCGGTGAACTTTGGGATTTAGAGTCCATCGATTCGTGAGTGGACGCCTCCCCTCCTACTTCTCGCAGGACAGTTCAACTGCAACAGCCACATTTCTGAGGACAGATATTCATTCAGCGGTATTCTCGAGCGAGGTATATCCGAAAACCCGAGGCCCGTTCAATTCATGTATTGAACCCAGCAGCTATGATTTTGGGGGTCTTGTCTCGCTAGTCAGGTATGTTTACTCTCGGTGGCTCAACTCGGTGAATGATTGGGCTCGGTCCTGGTGTATTCGGTGCACCCTGCGATCGTCGCCAATTACTCAACGAATTCTACTTCCGCCAAAGCCTCCTCCCAGCTGGTAAATTTGATCTGCGCACTGCGGGACCAGATTTCAGAGAACGGCGGATTCTCTCCCCAATCCAAGTCCCTCTTCAATTTGCGAATAGCCTCTTGGTTTTCCAGTACAATCATCCCACTGTCTCGTCGTCGTCCTGGACCCAGTCCTCATCCTCCAGGATACCACGCTTTATCAACGCGGCTCTCATGCGTGCTAGGGCAATGCGCGTCTGTACTCCTTCGCTATGACAGCTGTCTATCCTGCGCGTGAGCCGATCCACTGCATCAGGTTGCTGTTGATGACCATCTACGTCTGTAACCTGAGTAAGACGTGATTATTCCGCCCATAATGCAATGTGTTCCGTACCTTCCATGCCGCTCTCCAACGACTTATCCCATGTTCGTGACTGCTCAAGCGTATGTCTCATCCCCAGGGTATCGTTGGGAGCTTCACACGATAGACTGAGCACTGGCAAAGACGGAGACGAAGCATGCCAACTTACCACTATTTTTTCTCGCAAGCGCTCCCGCAACCAACGAAAACACCGTCCACATAACCGAGAGCATGGCAAACGTGGAAACAAAGACGCTGGTCACAGCGGAGCCCAGGGGCTTGAAACGTGGGACGGACCGGAGGTACTCCAGTGGCGGAACCCGGGTATTGTTCTGGAAGAACTCTACTTCTTCTTGCCACAGTGCCATTAATGTCGCATTAGATGTCAGACTCCTGGAAGTGTTCGCGAAACCATCAAAGTTCACTACATCGATGATCGTGGGGTTGAACATGTCTTCAGAGTTGTATATTTGGTTGGTCAAGATCACTCCAAGATCGAGTCGAAATGGTAAAATGTCTGGAACAGATTTTCATATGCGTTGCCAAGGTTAATGATGGATATATTCCCCAGGTGACTTTGCGCCAGTAGGCCAGTAACCTGGATGGGCAAACTATCCTGCGATGTGTCTTGTATTATGGATGGGAAATTGGGATCTGAGAACCCGAGCCTGATTGCTGGGATGTCGATCATCAGGAAATGTGGGGGGTTTGAAGAACAGGGCGCCTGGAGCAGATCTGGGCCTTTTTCGAGCGAGCCGCTGGCCAGAACTGCCTCACAGTTGCAGCATGGATGGACAGTGAGGCTGATATCAACTCGCATAACATTTTGTACACTGTTTGGTCCACTCCTAATACAGTGTTTGTCACCAAGAACGGAACGAAGTGAAAGTTGGCACAAATATGTGTCTTACCACGTTGCAAAGATATCTTCCTGTACGTGATAGTGAGAGGTTGAATCCACGAGAAATAAATTGACTCTCACAAGGTCCCAGATCATCAAGTACAGCATAGTTCGGATGGATTCGCCGTCATCTGAAAATGTCTCTTCATACATTGGGTATCCGCTCCAGGTCAACTCGAAAGGGCTTGGCTTATGGCACGCAACGGTTCTCTGCGAATGCAGTTCAAGTATTTATTATTCTCAAGACTCATGGCTATACTCACACTAACTTGTACCTCGACGTACCACCAAAGTGCGGGGTCCTTCGTCAATAGCAATTGAACTGTAATATTCGTCTGTATATATAGCTCAGGAGCTCGGGTCCCTGACGAAAAATTGAACGAACTTACGGCGTCACAGCTATCAGAGAGGGGGTTGTTGTAGTACGGGAATGCCGAGACTGGGTTGGTTGTATTGACACCATCGAATGCTTGAGCAATGGTATAATTGAAAATATAGTTATCCAGCATGATGACATCGCCGACGTTCAAAAGTTGTGGAGTGAAGGTGTCCTGTGGATTCTGAAGAACCGAGGGAACGAGATTGCTGAGGAAGACGGCTGGAAGCGTGTCGTTCGGCTGATATGTGAATTCTTGAACGATGTTATATGCCGAGAGTGGAACTGGAGAGTGTCTCTAATTAGGACCTGTAATAAGTTCATACAGAATGAACGAACCATTAACGACAGCGAGGAAGGGAGAAATGAGGAGAAATGCGCATAGGACGATTGGGGTGGTCCATCTCCATGGATATGCTAATCGGAGAGTGGCGTCGATAAAGTTGCCCAGCAACAGGAACTGAGGACGCACGACGCTTCTCGGTGTACCCGAGTCGAAAGGATTCAATTTCCTTGAAAAGCGACGCCATTCCTCAGGGGGATTTTGGGGAAGGGGGAAAGCGCTGGGAAGAACTCGAGAGAGCGGGAGATCATCAGGGTGTCTTGTATTCGAGGAACCTCAGGTTCGGATATCTGCTATGCCGAGATCGTGAGAGCGGCCTGCGAACGAGAACGAGGTAACAATCAGTGGATAGGAGACATTCGCGAGAGTAAAAATCAAGATCAACAGGTTGCGGAGATCGTATAGATCCATGCACAGACTTACATATTTTCGTGGCTCGTGTCAGCGATGAAGGGAAATGGAATTGAATTGCATATGAGCGAACGCAAACGATGCGCAACAGAACACGGCGTACAAGGCAACCATCTAACAATTGGCGACGGAAAAGTTGACGGTCGTGAGAGAACATCGAAGAAGTCGCGAAGGATATTCATTCGTTGCTCACGAAATGATCCTGCCCTGGGGCTGATGTAGATAAATTCAGCATGCTCGTCCTGTCTTTTCCCGCGCATGTCTTCCGATCGTACAAGCAATAGTGGCTTCGAGGGAATAAATGAGCAAAAATTCAAATGAAATTTCAAGGTAATATTGGTATGCAGCTTCTGCGAAGTTATTGCGTCATCTGGTCTTGAACCGGGCTTGCCATATTGCCGGGGTGAGTCTCCTCGAGATACGCTTGATGGATGTCAAGAAGGTACCAAACGGGAGGACCAGATGACGCAAGCATACAAGCCGCATCCACCACGAGGCGGGATCCGCGTCAGCGCCAGGAATGTAAGTAGCGAGGTGCGTCGTAGTGACGAGAGATCGAGAATCTAGCAAGGCATGAAAGAAGGAGTCTCGTGCAGATGAAGAGACAAAAGGAAATCGACTTGAAAGACGGCGCGCGCGTGCATATTTCGCCACACATCCCGGGGCACCGAGCGGACATATGGCCTAGATAATATGTATCTGAACCGAGAGTGCCCGAAAGACAGAACGGCACAGGACGGGACAGAGGACGATGCGGGCAGAAGCGTTTCGGCGAGCATGCGTCTCATGGGTGCAGGCTTGGTGGTCTCGATATCTCGTGTGGACGGCAGACGAAGGCGCGCATCTCATGGCACGGAGCACAAAGACCACGGTTCAACCTAGAGACGCAACGCACGTCTTGCCTCGACCAAGAAAACACGCTGTGAATAAGTGCTAGGCCAACCACAATGTCAATGGCCCAAAAGAAATAAGGACAAGGACAAGGACAAGAGCACTCAGAAGGAAGATAACGAATGCGAGCAAAACGAAAACGCATATTCCACCAGTAATCGGCAATCCTCCAACTCCCTCCCACCGACTTGCCGCCGCTCTTGCCTATGCTTACGCCCACGCCCACCCTTTCAAGCTCGCCGTCGCTCGCTTGTCTCGCTTCCCAAGAACGTATGACGGTTCGTTTGTACAAATATTTATTTACGCGTGCGCGTCCCAATTTTGCACGCGCTCTCACAATTTGCGCGCGCGCGAGGCCTGGTCTCACAAATAAGTCTTTGTAAGCAATAAATGTATATTTCTACATCTCAAAATACAATAATTTCCCGATTATGTGCCAAGCTTGACTGAAGGGAGGTAGGCTGAGGACGGGGATACGAAACAAAGCTGCTAATGGGCTACGTAGGCATGATAGATAGCAAGGAGAAAAAAAGGCTTGGGTAGTAAATGTGGTTTGAACTCACCGGGACGTTTCTGGCTCAGTTTGCGGCAGCTATGGGCAATCGCACTGGCTGGAGCCTAGCCAGCGAGGCGGAGATCAATGTTGACCTGTCGTATTCAAAACCTCCATGGTTTGTTGGTGTCGCATTGACTGAGATCCTGAACTTGACCGCAACAAGGACCTGGGCTTGCGGATGGGGGCCAAGGGAGTCGTGCGTAGTGGACGTGCTGTCCAGTCGACGTGGCATTGTGAAATCTGGTGATTGGCGGTCTGTGATTTGATCGGCAGTCCACTTGACAAGCTGTGTTACGGTTTGACTCTGTTTGCCGTGCCACGCGTCCACTTTGACTCTGTTTGTCGTGCCACGCGTCCACTTTTGCTCCCCAATTTCTCTTCTTTTTTCCCCTCCATGACCCCAGCTGTTTGGTGTCTATTGTGGGTGCCAGCGCTTTCCATCGTTATTACTGGCCACGACAACATCTCATCCACGGCGGCCCATCCCACACTTGTGAATCCCAATCCACGACTGTAGTCTTTGTTCTCCGAATGCGCTATCACTGAGAGCAATGAGGAGGTTACTGTGCTCTGGGACACGTATTACTGTACATTTGTTTAGATAGATTACGTAGATTACGTATCTGCGTGTGTATGCGCACGCGCAAAATCGGATGCGCGCGCGTAAATAAATATTTGTACAAACGAACCGTCATAGAACGCACACACTTTGAACCACGTAAGGGTGCCCATACTGTGCGGGCGCCGGGGAGGAGAGGAGTTTAGTGCAGTCAGTGCACGAGATGGAGCTCAAAGTATACGGGATGGAAAAGGAGATAGAGCGCTAATAATGGGTAACGGAACGCGCAACGCAGAGTTTGGAAAGAAACGCGCGCTCGAGAGAGCGGGAGCAGAGAGACTCCAAATTCCCAATGGAAGAAAAGGGCCAGTCGTTTCGAGGAAAGGCAACGCGAAAGAAGCCTTTGACTCGGACCGAGGGGAGGTGAGGCGCGAAAGGTCAGCTCAAAAGCAAGAAGCGAAAGTCTCGAAAGAAAGAATGAAAGCGAAGGTCCCGGTGCGCGCGCTCAGAAATTCCGACTGCACTGCACTACACTTTGGTTTACTTTTTGTGAACGCAGAAAGAAAGAAAGCCGGGCAGAGGCGGCGCTCGCCTGTTCGAGCACGAAGACGAACCCCAACAGGGATACGAACGGACAAACAAAAAAGTGTGGCATCAACCTAAGAGCGTCCGCTTCTCGAACCTGCGATGTGTGAAAGAGATGAAGCAAAACAACGCCCCTCGAGAAAAGCGAGACGTTTGAAAGTAACGGAACAAAGCAGAAACAAAAAAACGCACGTCGACTGCTCGACGTGCCACGCTGCCGCGCACCTGCATCGGGGCAACACGCAGAAAAGAACGCCAACACATCAGGGATTTGACAAATAACTTGTGGCTTGTTTGGCCTTGTGAGCTTGCCGACAAGCTCGCAAGGTCAAAGTGCCCAAATCATCCTTCGAAAAGTATGAAAGCTGCCTTCAAAAATATGCTAGAGAGTAACGAAAGACCCTTCAAACGAAAGACCCTTCAAGTCCCCTTTGAGCCAAAGGTCCCCGGGATCAGCCGAACTGGTGCGATGAAGATTAAAATTCTGCGACCTTCCAGGGTCGAACAGTCGACCTTGTGAAAATCGGGACTTGGTTTGTGAGCTTGTGAACTTGGCAACTTTTTTGGGCTTGTACAAGCTCACAAGTTATCTGTCAAAAGTCTGATGCACCAAACTTCAAACGTTCCAATGACAAACGTGAACGGCGCGCGACACACCTTGGACATCCTCCCCGCATACGTATCTTGGAGACTGCGCGCATGGCCTACTCGACGCGCTCGCCGTCATCGAAGCGGACGCGACGCCAGCGGTGTGCGATGTGGTTGTGGCGAACCCGTTAGTTTGATATTACAGCAGCCACGCACGAGTGCGCGGATGTGGAGCAGTAAGAAGGGGAAATAGAGGAGAGCGTAAAGCGAAAAGCCAAGGAAGAAGGATGAGCGAGGGAGCGAACCAGGGAGGAGAGAGGAACGGAGGTGAAAGGGAAAACGGAGGGAAGGATGGTCAGAGAAAGGAGAAGAGATTAGGAAAGCAAGGGCACAGAGGAACAAGAAGGCGAGGACGGCACGCAAGGATGGTCAGAGAAAGGAGAAGAGATTAGGAGAGCAAGGACACAGAGGAACAGGAAGAAGGCGAGGACCTCCGACGTCTGGTTCCCAAGCACCGCGTCCATCCGCACTCTGCATACGCAGATGGGCAGCTCGCGAGGGTAAAAAAAAGAACAGGACAGGCCGTACAACGTCGATCGACCATCCATTGCGCTGAGCCTCGCCTCCACCGTCCACCAAATGGCTTACAGATCTGGGGCATTTTCAGCGATGCAGCCCAAAGTAGAGACGATGAAATTCATGTGGCAAGGCGAATGTCGACGGGCCACTCCCGCGAGGTGGTGCACCAGATCCAAAGAATAGATACGTGTCGACGTCGGGAGACTCGCAGACGCAGCTAGCTGGTGGCTACGCGCGGGGTGCATAGGACATAGCAGAGTCGAATGGCCCAGCGAGGGAAACGGAAAATACTCGTCGAACGACGAGACTCACAGCTAGATGGCGGAAGACGACAGTGCGTTTGATCCTCCCGCGCGACCGGACCATTCCGAGCTCTGATCCGCCTTGACAGCTCCGCTCCGATCACCTCTTCCTTGCTTCCGACCTTCATCTCCTGCTCGAACAACCTCTACCCACCGTCAAATCGCTGCTTGGTATGATGTATCGCCTTCTTGGTCTCTGTATGATCTATCGCCTTCTTGACCGCAATGGTGGTACTTCTGGTCTCAAATCTGGGCTGACCCGCCGTCTCCCATGAACGAATCGCACTCGGCAAGGCTTCGGCTGCGCGCACCTACGGCAAGGTTTAGGCTGCGAATAGTCGCTCACGTGGCCTTCAGTCGTTCTCAAGCATCAAGCCAATTAATGCTACTCAACGTACCATGTCGATTCATAAATCTGCGCTTCGGCATGGCCTATCTGTACCCACCGGCGAAAAAAGCCCTGCAATTTAAGTTTTCCTTGATACAATTCACCTGGACTCCTTTGTCCCGCAAATCGTGGAATCAGCCGAGCCGTGCAGTCTGCGGCAAGATGGTGAACGAGGGCACTTATCCCGACATCGAGAACAAACAGCGGCTCAACACCTTTGGTCTTTTCCAAATACAATTACCGGTAAATAATTGCATACTACCGTACGTCCTGTTCTACTGCGGTCCCTTCCCGAGCCCCTACAGTATGTTCTCAACCCATGACTGCATCCAGCCATCAGTCCCGTTCTGGAATAAATTCACAGCCAGCATCTTCTCAATGATTCATCGCGCGGTGGACACTCGTTTCGAATCCTGCTCAAGGCCTCAACAACAATCCCGGAGCTGAGTTGCGATTTCATAAGTGTGAATGCTTCCCCGTGTTGGGATTCAATTACCAGTCGCGTCTGCTTCCTTTGCCTCAAAATGTTACCCAGCAGACGATGGTATTCGCGCGCGCCGCTCGTATTTCATTTTTCCGGCATATGGTACCAACGTATTGCAAGCAAAGATTTATTACAATAAAGCCATTTTTATTCGTCGAGCACGATCGCGACACACTCAACGACCTGCCTCTCCAGCCCCAAACCCAAATGGAACAAATTCGATGTACTTCCTGTCGTGGCCGGTACCTCCAAATCCTTCCAATCCAACCCAACCCCCGTTCGTATGCTACCCTACAGCGAGCCAATCCTACCCGCCGGTGAGCTGTTCTGGGATAGAAATTCATTTTTTTTTCATGAGCTCCCACCGAACAACCAAATTCCAAGGCACACAAGGTATGTGTATTCTATATAGGGTGATTCTATTTGGCGCCCCGGGCGCTGCTTATAAAGTTGATGCCCGTTTCCATTCTAGGCAATTCACCGGGCGGTGCATAGCCGCATAATAACATAAGCCATGATCTGAAAGAATTACTGACCACGACCTTATTTACTGCCCACTTCCTGTGAAAAAAATCAGGGAGACGCATTGATGTTTAGCATATTGCTGTAATAAATCTCTAGCCAGTGCAAACTTTACAAGTACAAGATAACTCGAATGGAAGATTATGTGACATTTCTGTGACAGTGCCGGACTGTTTCGAGGCGCATGCTTGAAATATTTATATCCTCCCAGAAGTTTGCTCAAAAAATCTGAGGATATTTGACCAAAAGGGGCCGTTGCTGAAAACTCGATCATCTGACATTCAATGACACTTGCACGCCTTCTAGATGAGTAGAACAAGGACGGCTTTTGCCGAAACGTGACCACCGGAATATTACTCAAAATGGAAGGGGCGTTGCATTCGTAAGGAGCGCCAGGGGCGCCAAATAGAATAATTCTTCTATATACGCGAATTCGCTTATAGTCTGAGCTTCAGTACAGTCGATCCACTGCTATGTCGTCGTCCTGGATCCAATCATCCTCCATGAGGCCATGTTTTCTCAACGCAGCGCTGATGCGTGCGAGAGCAATGCGCGTCTGCACTCCTTCTCTGTCTATCCTCTGCGTGAGTCGATCCATTGCATCCGATTCCCGTGGTAGACCCAACAGAATGCCATCGCTCTCATCTGCTTCTGCAACCTGAGTGAGCCAAGATTATCCTGTCTGTAATGCAATATATTATGTACCTTCCATGCCATTCTCTAACGACTTGTTCCACGTTCGAGACTGCTCGACTCTATCTTTCTTCGCGAGGGCGTCGTTGGGAACTCCACGTGATGAAATGAGCATTGGCGAAGAACACGAGGCATGGCAACTTACGACTATACTTCCTCGCGAGCGCCCCCGCAACAAGGGAAAACACCGTCCACATCACCGAAAGCATGGCAAAAGTGGAAACAAAGACACTCGTCACGGCGGAACCCAGGGGCTTGAGACGTGGAACGGATTGGAAGTATTCCAGTAGCGGAACCCGGGTACTATTCTGGAAGAACTCCACCTCTTGCTGCCATTGCGCCATTAATGTCGTATTGGATGTCAAATTCCTGATGTGGTTTGTCCCAGTGTCAAATCTCTTGTCAAATGGCTCGATCGTGCGGTTGAACATCTCTGGGGAATTATAAATTTGATTTTCCAGGATTACTCCAAGATCGAGGCGGACAAGATTGTAGAAGCCCTGGATCAGATTGCCATACGCAGTGCTGAGAGCAGAGATAGATGCATTCCCCAGTAAACTTCCCGTTAAAACAGGGGCGATATGTGTGGGTAGAGAGACTGGTGCTGAATAGGGATCGAGCTCTTGGCCCGTAGCAGCCCAGATTGGTAATATGTAGTCAAGCACTACAAACTGCGCAGGCTGCGAAGAACAAGGTGACTCGACTAGAGATGCGGCACTTTCGAGCGGGCCGCCAGCCAAAATGGCTTCACATTTGCAGCATGGATGGACAGTGATGCTGATAGTAGCCTCCGTGAGATCATTGTAGACCAAGGCCGTAGCACCAATCATTACTGGCTCTGGTCCACTCCTAATACAGCAAAAAAATTTGAATGCAGTGGGAATTGCAAGGAATATCTGACCAGAAATTGAAAATGTCTATCTAGACGGGATGCACTGGTGAGAGCACTGAATGCGCTACAAATAAATCATCTCTCACAAAGTCCAGGGTCATCCAAGACGGAATATATCGAAGGGAATCCACTTCATCTGACTCGGGAAATCCCCTCCATGTCAAGTAAAATGGAGTTGGCAAGTAGCACGCAACGGTTCCCTGTGGGCACAGTTGAGAAATTTATTATTGCAGGATCATCGCCCTACTGACACCGGTTTGTATATCGCTAAGCGACCACACATTGTCAGTACCATTGCTAAATACCAATTGAACCGTGATATTCGCCTGTATCAATCGTTCAGACGCTTGCTTTTCTAACAAAAGGAACGGACAGACTCACGACATCGCAGCTGTCAGAGAGCGGGTTGTTGTAGTACGGGAACGCAGAGACTGAATTGACCCCATCAAATGCTTGGGAAATCGTATAATTGAAGATATAATTATCGAGCGCGATCGTGTACCCCACATTTAAAAGTTGTGGGGTGAAGCTGTCTGTTGGATTCTGGAGAACCGAGGGGACGATATTGGCCAGGAAGACGGCTGGGAGCGTGTCGTTCGGGTGATATGTGAATTCCTGGATGATGTTGTATGCAGAGAGTGGCACTGTATGAAATTTGCGATTAGAATGATCCTTGAATGAATATATGTATACGGAGCAAACAAACCATTCACAAGGGCAAGGAAGGGGGATACGAAGAGAAATGCGCACAACACAATGGGCGTGGTCCATCTCCAAGGGTATGCTGCTGACAGGATCACAATGACAAAGTTGCGCACAAGGAGCAAGTGGGCGACGCACGCTGCTCTTCAGCGTATCCAAGTCGAAAAGATTTGATTTCGTTGATGATTGCCGGAATACGCATGGAGGACTGGGAGCAGAGACGTGAAGAACTCTAGGAGTATCTGGGAACGGCTTATATTCGAGACCGACGTTGATCCAAGATCTGTCTGCACCGCCAGCTTCGTGCGACGTGGAGTGCATCGCGAGGAGCGAACTATTATTTGACAGGAAGCATCATCTTGGCATGATAGATGAAAAGCGACGAGTGCGGAGATAGCATAGCATCCCAGAGTACCGAATCCTGTCCCTATCCAGACGAAACTGAATTTTTTTCCAGTAACTCCATATGCATAGTATTGTCGTTGTTCGGTTCTGAACCGAATGCTATCCTATCTCGAATACGGGAAGATACGGGATCGGCGAGCTTCTTGATAAGATAGACCGATTAGCGGAGCGAGCAGTTGTTGTTGACGGTGATGCTCGACTTGAGAATATTTGACCCACTGAACACTTAAGGTTGCGGGTGACACTCCGTGAACAATTGGTCGTAATTGTACAGTAGCATAGCATACCAGAGTTATGCATGGCTACATCTGTACGTTCAAGCCATCAGCCGCGAAACTTGCCCGAATTACGGCCTCGGCTGACGGAAATTAAATCCAAATGATGAGACGAACGAAAGGCGGTGATAGAGCATTGTGGTCAACACAATAACGAAATTGACAAGAATTTTTTTTACCGGGCATTTGCACAGTCTCCTACGCAGCCGCGGTTACGAGGATAACAATCATAGCACCACGACAATTGAATGCCCACTATGCCCACTAACTTGTTAGTGGGTCCTAGGGCGCCCTATTGGTAGAGAGTCTTCAAAATTCACATTTTTGCCTACTTTCAAGGTCACTCGTTCGAGTCCCGCCTGAGTCTCTTTTTTCGGTTTTCTTCTTTTTTGAGTCACTTGATCAATTTCAGCTCCTCATCGGTTCCTTCTTTGCTAAAATACTTTGAAACGATTTTTCCATATTTTTATTGCCTGCAGATGCCTTTCCACTTGAGCTAAACTGAGAACCGGAATTCCCCGATCTCACATGATCTCACTTGGACAGGATGGCGTACTTCGTTTGTCACTGTTTGGCAGTGGCGCTCGAAATTTTCCTCATTACAGCTGTTTGCAAAATTGATGACAGTCGTCAAAAAAAGAGAAAAGAAACCAACTTGAACGCCCCGAATTGTTTTGCTCATTTCTTGCTCATTTCTTGGCCGATTTCCTTGAGAGTGGGCGCATTTGAAAGCGAGTGAGAAGGGCGTTTGAATGGTGTCCATTGTGCCGCCTATTGAGCCGAATTTGCGGAGATCACCTTTCGGACTACTCAGCCCGATCACGAGATGTATTGCGTCATATCTCGACGAATACCTCTCCGATTCCGACGGTTCTGGGCGTGTTTGGAAGCGAATATCGACCCGAATGGTTTGCCCCCATAATCAATTGATTCACCAGCGAGTCAACCGATAAATATTGAATTCCAGATGCCCAGGGCTGATTTCATTCTCACTGGTGTGCCCCACGCATTTTTCATTTTATGCGGGCACTGCTGAGGTTGTCTGCTTGCTGCCTCTTAGAATCACCCGGAATCAACAAGATCGGATCAGTATTGACTGAGGAGTCATCCTTTCTCTCAGTAGGGTCAAACCAGGTGGTGGGAGTTTCGAACGCACCATTTTGGGCGTTTCCGTGGGCATGTTAGGTATCATTCGAAAGCCCTCCTCGGCCGCTTTTGAACGCACCCACTCTCAAGAAATTTGGCTAAGAAATGAGCGAGAAACAAGCAAAACAATTCGGGGCATTCAAGTTGGTTTCTTTTCTTGCTTTTTTGACAACTGTCATCAATTTTGCAAACAGCTGTAATATTGCTCTCTTCCAATGTCGGCCTCTCAGGTTCAATATGTCTATGTGTCCTGGAATCTTGCACCTGCTCTTCAAGTTGTGTCTCCCCTATGCCTCAAGAGTAGATGTGTTCTTCACCAGTTCCAGCTCAAGGGAACGGGCAGGGCAGAAAAGTGCATTGGGTCTCTTGGCACGGCTTATGTCTATAACTTGTTCTTTTCTTTTCCAATGTAATGAAATTGGCACAATGCACATTTGGCAGTGCTCACAGAAGCTTAGATGACTCCCAAGAAGCACCTGGTTTGCAGGGTGAAAAAATGAGGGGTCTCACTTACAAAAGCAGGAGCTTGAGATAACTTAGTCTCTCATAGACAGACACTGCAAACATATAAGCTCGTAGCTCACTTGTTTGTAGTCTGTTGATTACCTCGATTGAGTGATCACTAGGTCCAGTTATTACCAATCATCACACTTGGTCACACCTGTCACATGTGGGCGGCGACGCGACTTGTTGCCTCTCTGCCACTTAAATTATCCATATATTTACCAGAGCTGTTTTTGAACTGCCAAATATGAGTGAGGACTCGCTGCAGTAGGAAATTGCAGATTTCACTGATTAAGTTGTGTGTTTCTGCCTCTCAAACATAACTAAGTGTTCAAGAGAAGCTGAAGAGAAGGATATCTGTGACCAAAGGATCTAGAATCAGAACTCAAAGGACTCTAGAGAGCAGACAACCGCAGTTTTTATTTCCGCATTACCGATGTCGAGGGTGAGAGCTTTGCAAACAGCACACGACAGCGAAATAGGTTGATTCCTGTCACGTTCAAGCGTTTTGTGGTCGAACTCTGGCGAAGCAGAAGGGTTCGGTGGGCACTTTGGTAAGAGGCTCAAAAGAGATGGAATAAAAGACTAAAGACTACAGTCGAATAACTACTGTTTAAATACTGTACTACGAGTCGTGAGAAATATACTAGAACAATAAGACCGTGCGACTGTATGTATGGTCCGATCAAATATCGTTCCGTTAACATGTGTTCTGAATAATAACCACGCCATGACAACACGTTTGACTTGTGTCGTTAATTAATATCCGAGACTCTGGCACTGCCTCCTTGTACTCGCAAGGATAGAGCCACCGCGTGTAACACGCCCTGTTGTCTGCCCTCTGAGGGTTCTGACGTTGACATATCCTTCGTCTACATACATCAAATCTGTCCAGCATCTATCCGTGGTATCTTGTCACGTGTTCGGCGCTTAGATAAGATGTCGCAAAGAAAGGCAAAATTGTGACATTACCCCCCTCTTAAGGATCGGCGTCCTCAACGATCTGAGAGATCATATCACCAAGGTGATGTTTCTCTGTAATATCGATCGAAGGATAACGAATCCTGCTATCCCTTTGTTCGATGAAAGTCCCCATAGTGGGATCGAACAATTTCTTCGTTGAGTATTCTTGGGACTCCTCCCGTGGTTTATATTGTTTAATTAAATAATCCCAGTATCCAGTGGGAAGTACGGGCACAGCCCTGATCTTGATATTATGTTTTTTGTTGTACTCAGACAACATTTTCTTGACATGTGTGAGATGCAAGGGGTGATCGACATCGCTTCCGTGGAAATCGACTCCCTGTTGATTGTTCGTATTGATCCCTTGATTGTTCATGTTTTGACAGCCTGTCATTGCACTGCCGGCACGCTCGGAACATTGCCGGGGCGCGTCGAAGCACTTGAATTGGACACGCGACTAGCCCTTGTGCACCGAATTGTGATGTAGAGACCTCAGATAAGAGACTGGTGTGAGTTACAAGACCTTCCTTACTCCCCACCATGTCGCACAGAACAATTCCGGCGTCTGAGCCCGTCCCATTGACCTTGAAAGATGGGACGCGACTTTTGACTACCGTTGATGAAAATAACATCCACCATGCTATATGTGACATCTGTGATACAGATATCACTCTCACTTCTTCTGCAAATACACACAGAATTGAACTACACCATACAGCATGCAAAAAGAAACATGAAATTATGTTCTCCCAGCCTGTACCAGTGGTCTTGGGAGATGGGACACGATTTGTGACTACTGTTGATGAACACAATATCCACCATGTTATATGCGACATTTGTGACACAGATATAACTCTTACTACTTCCGCAAATGCACACAGAATTGAACTTCATCATGCAGCATGCAAAAAGAAAAACCAAGCTAATCTTGAAAAACTCTCAGTGAAGTGGAATCCTTTGTTTGAATCAAAATTCTTCTCACAAATCCACAGAGAACTTACACACTGGTTCTATGAGTTGATTGGATAGCAGATGAGCGAGGGGTGGTTCTCTTGGGGCTGTATTTTTCATCCTCCTCCCTGTCTCTCCGCCGAGCCTGAGTCCGAAGGATCTCTTGAGCCTGGGAAGGAAGTTGCTCATATTCTGAGCCAGCTTCAGAAGAGGGCCACAAGTAATCTGCATATGGGTCCTCTTCACCCTGGCTGGTCATGGTTCAGGACAAGAAACACTCAATTTTGCCTCACTGCAAGCTCACTCGAAGCCAACGCGTGGTTTGCACAAGGCCTGCCAGGTGTTTAGGGGTCAATCAATGCCGTTGACAGCTATTCCGGACATGCCGGCTGTACATTGACAGGCTGTCAAAACACAGACAATCAGGGGATCAATATATACAATCAACAGGGAGTCGATTTCCGCGGAAGTGTCAGTGATCGCCCCCTGGTGAGATGCCAAGTAGGCTCCCACATGCGTTCTGCCAGCAGCCAATCCTTCCATTTGATTAAATATTGATAGCCTCGGCCCTTCTTCCTATGTTTGAGGATTTCTTCCACCTCCCATTCCAGATGTCCGCCGATCAACTTCGGCAGGGGCCGTTTCTCACGCCTTTTTTCAGGCGGTTCCACATAAAGCAAAAGCTTCGCTTCGTTAAATACGTCATGCATTCCTTCCTTTTCCGGAAGTTTTAATTTATAGGCGCCTTCGCCGACCTTTTCTATAACTTTGTACGGCCCAAGCCGTACATTCTCGAGCTTCTCAGAAGGTCGATCCGATTTGATATCTTTCCCTTCGACATAGACTTTGTCTCCAGGTTTAAATACAGGAGCGTCGCGATGTTTGGCATCATAATATTTTTTCATGTTATCCTGGTCCCTTTTAAGGGCCACTGGTGCTTCATCGCGAACCTTCTTCATTTTGTCGGCAAAGTCCTGTGCCGCCTCGTTTCGTGTCTCCACAGCGTTCTCGCTCCCTTTCCAAGGGTGATAGCCAGTATTTAAATAGAATGGCGATGACTTGGTCAATGACGAGACCTTGTCATTATGTGCGAACTCGGCCAGGGCGAGCCATTCTGCCCAATCCGATTGCTGATAGTTTACATAAATATGGAGATATTTCTCGATTTCTTGATTCATCCATTCCGTTTGTCCATTGGTAATCGGATGATGAGCTGTCGAGGGATTCATCTTGACTCCCAATAATTTATTAAGCTCCATCATGAAGCCTGATATATAACGCCTATCTCAGTCTGAGATAATTTTCGAGGAACACCGTGATATCGGATCACCCGATCACGTGTCAAGCGTGCGACTCCCTCAGTGCCAATGTCGAAGCTCACAGGCTCCACATGTATCATTTTTGTAAAGGTATCAACCCACACCTGTATGGCGTTGAACCCATTGCTGACTGGCAGTGGACCAATCAAATCCATAGATATGATTTGCCTGGGGCCTTCCGCAATCTTATGCGGATGTAATTTGCCCTGTTTGTAGTGGTGTATAGTCATCCGCTGACACGCTTCACAAGCGTGTATATATTCCGATATTTGGTTGCCAAGTCAAGGCCACCAATAATTATGTTCGATCATCTCTGGCGTTCGGTTCTCTCCGGGATGACCAAGTAGGGGATTATCGTGATATAGACTGATAATATTATTGCGAAGCTCCTTGTTTCGCGGAACATAAATAGCATTTTTATAATAAACAATACCATCATCCTTCTTCTCCCATCCAGGGAGTTTCTTTTGAAGAGCAATCTTGACAGTCTTATCGATCTTCTTTTCTGCAAGAATTTGATCCTTGATCGCCTTCTCGGGTCCTTCGAGCGTAACATTTTCAGCTCGAAAATATTCAGGTTTAAGAAGAGTGACATTTTTGTTATCACTCCCCCCCATATCATGATCCGCCCTGCGGGATAAAGCATCAGCTTGCTTATTAAGCTTTCCGGGCCGATGTTGTAAGGTAAAGTTGTACTGAGCAAGCTCAGACAACCAGCGCGCTTGCCACCGATTCAGTTTCTGTGGCTGTTTAAAATATTGAAGATTCTGATGATCTGTCAGAATCTCAAACATCTGTCGAGCTCCCAGGAGCATCGGCCTCCATTCTTCCAATGCGAGCATTATTGCGAGCATCTCTTTGTCATAGATCTCGTAATTCTGCTCTGTCTCACTGAGACTGTGGGAAAGGAATGCGACAGGTCACCATTCGCCACTTTCTTGTAGTTGGCTAAGGACAGCACCCGTTGATGTGCAGGAAATAAGACCACACCTAAACACCGCAGATTTTGTGTGTTTTAGGTCTTATTTCTCAGCACTATCTCTTACTTCTGTCAATGTATAGTCTCTGTGCATTTGGCTGGGCAATGATCACGGAGTAATGGGTACAATAAGTAGGAAACTACTTAGCGGACCGGCAGGTGCTCGCTCTGAAACATGTAGGGGATGTGTAGCCCATAAATACTCAAAGAGGGACTATTTCATACTTGTGCCTCTCAGAGGAATAAGCGCGGAGTATCTATTTCCACGTGTGGGATTGTTGGGCCTTGTTTCTAGCAATGGCGCGACCGTATCTAGAGCACGTGGTGTGCCAAGAAGGCCCAGAACCTTCTTTCCGACGGTGATCCGGGTTACCATGAAGGGAACAGTCCTCCTTGATGGGATTGATCGTCGACCGGAATAGTATTGCCTTATGGAAGAAGGGAGCTGCTTTGAGAAGGACAAAGTGTTGGGTATCGTTGGAAAGCTACAGAGCTCAGGAGTATTTCCCGATGGTCTAGAAGGACGGGAAAGAGGGTGTAGAAGGAGATATACCAGGAAGGAACAAGGCATCTGTTTCGATCGGACAGGATCTCCAATTCTTGGGTTGTGGGATAACCGGTGGATCGGTTCTTCCCGTTGAACAGCCAATCACATTACTCACGCGGATACCTTTCCGACGGATAAACGGCTCAGGGCTAGGGCAGAGGGCTTGGGCGTCTTGTTTCTAGCGGAGGACATTCTTTCATATGATTGTTTCTTATTTACATGTGATTGTGGACACTGTATAAATACTTAGAGGAGTTCGTCAGTACAGGACAGAATCATCCCTGTATTAGTAGGCGTAACGCTTGCGACTTGGGTTTTATTTCTGGGGTTGGCACTTTGAGCACAGTCAGTTATTGGACTTGTCATTGTGAAACCTTCTGGTTGGAGTTGGAATAAGAAGTTTTGGTTGTCGGAAATGTCTTGAATGTGATTGAGTGAACACTGCTGCACGGATTGTACGGGAACTGCACAGATTGTACAGATTGCACGTTATTGCACGGATTGCACATTATTGCACGAGTCTTTGGACTATTGTTGGATTGGATATCGACGGAGGAACGCCTCGCACACACAACTTGCTCAGGAACAGCTTATTTCCCAACACTATCACTCTTGCCTCTTTGGCTACAACTATCCATCGTTTGGATACTACTTGGAATGTTATTTCCGGTAGTTCTGATCGGTGAAGGTCGCTTTCTCTCTGAGGAGTACCTTAACCTTTCCCTTCAACCTACGTCTAGGCCCTGACCAAGGGACTGACACTCGTCTGGTCTTGTACTTTCTCGGCTACTTGCGCTCTTTCTACGTCTTTGGCTTATTTCCAGTAGCTTATCGCTATTTCTGGGAGCCTTTGATTGTTGTTTTGAGTGTTTAGTTGGTTGTTTTGGTATAGGTTCGGAGCACATCGATCACCATGGCACCCTCGGAGGCATCGGCTTCAACACGGAACTTGCCGTCGTCTGTGGGAAGTGCCAGCACTACGTCATCGGTGATTCGCTGTTTAAGCATTGCGAATGCCTTGTCTTGCATTTCTCCCCAGGAGAATCCGGCCTTGCCGGTTAATAAGGTTAATGGTTTTGTGACGTCGCCAAACCCGTGAACGAATCGTCTATAAAAATTGACAAATCCCAAAAACCTTGATTTGGGTCCATGCGCATGGAGTTCTGGGAAATAATTACTCCGAGATATTCAATTTCCGTTTTCTCAAAATCACACTTCTCGGGTTTTAAATATAATTTATGCTTCTGGAGTGTATCCAACACTCGTTTGACAATTATATCCAGCTTTGTAAAGTATTTTGCGCCTCGGAGTTTATTAACCAGCTCCGAAATTAAAGGTAAAGGATAACGGTTTTTAATCGTCATCTCATTTAATTTACGATAATCTTGGACCGGCCTAAGCGATCCGTCTTTCTTCTTAACAAAGAAGAATGCTGAAGCCATCGGTGACTTTGATGGCCCAATCCGTTCGCTTTTTAAGTTCTCATCCAAGAACTCATCAAGCTTCTTTTGTTCGTCCAGTGAAAGGGGGTATATTTTGCAATCGACAGCTTTTGGGTCTGGTTTTAATTCAATCGCGTGGTCTCACGGTCGTTTCTCCAGAAGAGAATTGAAAGATTCTTTTGCAAATACTTTAATGTAATCCCTATATTGCTCTAGGATTCTGTCTTCCGTCATTTTATCTTTTTCAGCATCAGCTTGTTCTGCGAACTACTGTGCTTGGGAACCCTTTGCACGCAATTCAATTGCAGGTGCAAAGTCAACCAATGAAATAGATTCACCCTCCTCTATAGGGTCATTCTTTTCTGTTCCCTGAACAGTCTCATCGCCTTTCATGTTACATGCTAAAGGACAACGACTAAATTTGATTGTTTGGGCATGCCAATCAATGTCTGGATTGTAGTGCTCTATCCAATCAAATCCAATAAATACTCGGGATTTCCCGAGTCCTGTGACAAACAGCTTAATCTGTTCAGCGTGTTTGCCAATCATCATCACCATGTCAACATAGTGAGTAATTCTGCCTTTGATATTTTCTGTACCATCGGCATTTTTTGCCAGGATTGCTTCCAGTAACTTCTTGAATTCGAAGCCCGAAGTTTGGCGAAATCCGGATCAATACACATTGTGGTACACCCAGTGTCTAATAATGCGCGAATCTTCTGGGTCTTGCCCATACTGGCATCTTGTAGCAACGTGGGAACCAACATCTCATGATGCTTACGTTGCGCTCGAAAGGCATGCATTTCTGCCGCCAATCGTTCAGGAGTTACTTCTATGGCTCTTTTAGCCATCCAATGAGCAGTTTCTCTTGCCTTAATTCCATAAGGCATTTTTTCCCAAACACGACGAGCGTTCCAGGGTTTTGCGACTTATTACTTCACATATGGGAACCCACTTGAATTTTCAGGGATCACCCTTGATCTGCGGGCTTTCCATGGGTTTTGGTGTCAACACTGTTCCATATTTATCTTTTGGCGCTTCCTCTTGCGAGGATTGAGCCATCCCGTCATTAATGACGACCTTTTTCTTCTCAACCTTTGTTTTACCAGTGGGAGTTCCGGGGGCCTTTTTCTTCATCACAGAACGTAATTTATGGAGTCCATCACAGTCCTTTAAATTACGAAAAGTTGAAACAGAAAGAACTGTAGCTACATCATCTTTTTTTATCGTTTTCTAATACGTTTTTAATACATAATTCCGTATCAGTCATGGTAGCTAAAATATCATATTGTCCACGATTGTTCGTAACAGGAGGGTTAGCCGGTTTGGCCTTGACTGGGACCCCCTTTAAAAACCCCACTCACAAAGAGCGGCCGCAACAGCCTCGAGGCCTTCACGAGAATACTGATCGTATTGTAATGATCAAATATTAAATTTTTTCTTAGGAGGCTCCGGGCACTCCTTCTTCATGTGGCCCTCCTTGCCACCATTGTAACATGTGATCGGGCGAGTCTTTGCCCGATCAACATCCATTGGCGCTGGATTCCCTGGCGACACCTTTTTGGAAAGGTTCGGGGTTCCACCCGTCCCTTTGTTTCCTGCCGCCGGTGTTGGTGTAACTGGCGGTGCCCGTTGCCAAAATTGACTTTTGGCCTTTGCTTCCTTGAGCGCCTTTCGCTCGAGGATTCGATTGATCGTAATCAATCGGGGTTTCAGAAGGCTGTACACCTCTGGAATATCATTCCCACCAGCGTAAAGCTGGTCCTGGACCTCTTGATTGATGAGGTCCTCGATTGTTTCTGCCAAGAAGCGATCATACTGTTTTCCAGCCACGTTGTAGCCGGCCTCTTCAGCATTCATTTTGAATGCTTGAATAAAATTGGCCAGGGGCATCTTCCCCTGCCGAGTGTGGGTGAGGTGCAACGACGCCGTTTGCATGGCGTTATTGTCCTTGAAATTTAACTCTAGCTCTATTATCATATCGAGCATGGAGTAGTTGGGGTCCTTGAAGGTTCCGTACTGGAGAGTTTCCTTTCTCCAGTTACTCTTCCAGATAGAAGCTGGGCACGCGGCTCCATCCTCTCTTCCCAACAAGGAAAGAGCAAATGTAATTTTTTGCTTTTTGGAAGGAAACTCCGAATTGTACGCCCAAAGATAATTGGACAGGGTCTCCGACCAAGTCTTCCACTTGGTCTTGTCATTCCCGTCGAACATCGGCAGAGTCTTGGCATAAACAATTTTCAAAGAGCCTCCGCTCCTCTGCTGTTGCCGCCCGTAAGCCAAAAGTGCCGTTGCAAGTCGCTCCAGCATTTGGTTCCAGTCCTGCATTATTTGTTCCAATGTAGGACGTGGGGGTGACATTGGCCGTTCTGGCTGTTGGGGAAGCGGTCGGGTCGGTGATGGTTGCCGAGAAGCCATATGTGCCGAGACTTCGGCAAGGGATGGCAGACGAGGTGAAACATGGTGGGATGGTACATAGCTGTATGTGCTGGCAGGAAGAGGAGGATTGTAAGACATGGCAGGTATGAGGTGGTGTGGGAATATAGAGGAAAGGAGGTTATGAAAAGGAACTGAAGTAGTCGGTGGATGGGTGTGGAAGGTGTGGTGGGAGGAGGTGGAGAGATAGAGGTAAGTGGGTACAGAGTTGTCCAAAGACGAGGAGGTTTCGGAGGGGGTGCAGATACGCATCAATGGTAAGAATGCCGCACTAAGCGGATGGTGGGGTTGCCCTGGACTGTTGCTGTCTGAATCGCCCTGGGCCTTCTATGACACACCCGATGACGACGCCCAGAGCCTCTCCAAAGATTAACTCTGTGGCCTTGTTGCTACCGTTGCGCAGGGACGGACTCAACATTTGCTGTAGCGTGGTGCAGTCAGATCGATCTGGTCTGACGACAAGGGTCACTGCAATTGTTTCACCTCGCTGTGGACGAGGGAGATGTTGGGGCAAAGCGAAAATGGATCTTCAGGGTAAGAGTATGAAGTATGAATCCAAGTAGTGGATAAAGATAGGGGGAATAGGAAAGGAGGTTGAGTAAAGGCGGTACAAGGGTATGAAGGGTAGTCTTTTATTATGTCACGTTCAAGCGTTTTGTGGTCGAACTCTGGCGAAGCAGAAGGGTTCGGTGGGCACTTTGGTAAGAGGCTCAAAAGAGATGGAATAAAAGACTAAAGACTACAGTCGAATAACTACTGTTTAAATACTGTACTATGAGTCGTGAGAAATATGCTAGAACAATAAGACCGTGCGACTGTATGTATGGTCCGATCAAATATCGTTCCGTTAACATGTGTTCTGAATAATAACCACGCCATGACAACACGTTTGACGTGTGTTGTTAATTAATATCCGAGACTCTGGTGCTGCCTCCTTGTACTTGCAAGGATAGAGCCACCGCATGTAACACGCCCTGTTGTCTGCCCTCTGAGGGTTCTGACGTTGACTTATCCTTCGTCTACATACATCAAATCTGTCCAGCATCTATCCATGGTATCTTGTCACGTGTTCGGCGCTTAGATAAGATGTCACGAAAAAAGGCAAAATCGTGACAATTCCAACATCCAAGACAATACAGGAGATTAAACTGCTTGTCAACTATATGAGAAGTAGTGTGTGCGGACGCAAACTGAACAGCTGTATTCCCACCTTGTGATTCTGCGAATGGTGTGCGATCGATATGGTACTCTGCATCCAGGGTGAAAGATGCAAGACGACATGGATCACAGATGTCGAGGAGGCGTGCCTATATGCTGAATGAAGCAGTCTATAGTGAAAAAACAGCTGGATAGAGAAGAAAAATGTATTTAGGCACACCTATGCACCTATGCACCTAATCCCAAGCAACACTTTCGTCCATTGTTCCAAGTCGTCCCGGGTGCTTGCGGCAACGGATAGATCGATATAGATTCATAAAACGAGGCTTCTGCGAAGCTGAGTAGTGAAAAGAAGAAGACAGGAAGAGTCAAGATATGCTTGAAGTCATGGCAGTGCGGCCTACGGCTTGAAATACCGGTGTCCGAATCAGCGCAGAAACAGCCATAATTGAGGCCCCAAGGTGAGGAGAGGCATGTTCACTCTTTGAGGATACGTGCTGCCGCCAATGCTCTCTATGAGGCACGCATGCATGCAGCATTCAGGCTGCGAGATACGAGGCACCGAGGGGATTTTGCAGGTAATTTGGGTGTCAAAGAACATTTAAAAGATTCCATCAGCGATATTGAGGTCCTAGCTTGGGTGTCTGGAGAGCAAGAACGCCAGGAGCGCAGTGGTGGTGCAAAGGAAAGGGTGGTGTGACAAAGTCACAGTGTGATGATTTGTAATAACTGGACCTAGCGATCACCAGTGGCGCGGTAAACTACAGACTAGAGATAACTATATTGGTGCCTCCAGTAAGTTTTGCATGGTGGACTGAGAGCTTTGGTAGAGACAGGGAGCCAATACCAAAAAACATAGTGGTAACACGTCCGAGTCTGATAGATCCAGAGTTCGTTAATTGGTGTGATAAGATAAAATATGTTCGGACCCATGATTCTCAAGCTATCTTGTTGCTCAAGTAGCATACCATGAGTTTGACTATCAACTATCTGGGTTCAACTTGTCCACTCTGAGTCACTCGTAAACAGCATTGATCGATGTGCTCCGAACCTATACCAAAACAACCAACAAACACTCAAAACACAAATCCAAGACTCCCAGAAATAGCTAAACGCTACTGGAAATAAGCCAAGGACTGAGAAAGAGCGAACGCAGCTGCCAAAGTACAAGACCAGGCGAGTGTCAGTCCCTTGATCAGGGCCTAGACGTAGGTTGAAGGGAAAGGTTAAGGTCCTCTACAAGAGAATCGACCTTCACCGAGTAGAACCGCTGGAAAGAACACTCCAAGCGATATCCAAACGATAGATAGTTTGTAGCCAAAGAGGCAAGAGCGATAGTGTTGGGAAATAAGCTGTTCCCGAGCAAGTTGTGTGTGCAAGGCATTCCTCCGTCGATATCCAATCCAACAATAGTCCAAAGACTCGTGCAATAACGTGCAATCTGTACAATCCGTGCAGTTCCCGTACAATCCGTGCAGCAGTGTTCACTCAATCACGTTCAAGACGTTTCTGACAACCAAAACTTCTTATTCCAACTCCAACCAGAAGGTTTCACAATGACAAGTCCAATAACTGACTGTGCTCAAAGTGCCAACCCCAGAAATAAAACCCAAGTCACAAGCGTTACGCCTACTAATACAGGGATGATTCTGTGTCGTACAAAGAAAGAACTCTAACTACTTATACAGTGTCTGCAATCACATGGAAATAAGAAACTCCTTCCGAAATAAGACTCCAAAGCCCTCCGCCCTTGCCCTAAGGCCGTTTATCCGTCTAAGGGTTACTAGCATGAGTAATGCCATTGGCCTGATTGATGGGTAAGCCCTAAGCCGGCCAACCCATAACCCAAGAATTGGAAATCCTGTCTGATCGAAACTGATGCCTTGTTTCTTCCGTGGTATATCCTCCCTCTAAGTCCTGTCCCTTCTTACTGAGTTGTCGGAATAAGTTCCTGAGCTCTCTAGCTCTCGAACGGTACCCCACACTAGACTCTTTCCTACAGTGGTCCCTTATTTCCGTAGGGTAATACTAGAGCGATCAGCGATCAATCCCATCAAGGATGACCACTCCCTTCATAGTAACCCGGAACAGCTCGGAAAGAAGGCTCTAGACCTTCCTGTGCCATCACGTGCTCCAGATGCGAACGCGTCAAGGTCAGAAATAAGACCTAGCAAACCCACATGCGGATTTCAATTATTCTGCGCTTGTTCCTTAGTAAGGCCCAAGTACGCAATAGTCCCCTTTCGCTATTTATGGGCTACACATCCCCCTACGTGTTTCAGAGCGAGCACCTGCCAGTCTGCTGAGTAGTTTCCTACCCATCGTACCCGTTACTCCGTGATCATTGCCCAGCCGAGTGTACTGAGACTATACACTGACTCTGGAAAGAAGGCAATATGCATGGAAATAAGACTAAAACACAAAATGTGCGGTGTTTAGGTATAGTCTTATTTCCTGCACATCAACGAAAATGCTGAGACTGGTTCGCTTCTATCGACACCGTTGAATGCTTGGGCAACGGTATAATTGAAGATATAATTATCCAGCAGGATCGTAGAGCCGACGTTCAAAACTTGTGGTATGAAGCTATTACTTGGATTCTGGAGAGCTGAGGGCACGAGATTGCCCATGAAGACCGTTGGAAGTGTACTGTTCGGCTGATATGTGAATTCTTGAATGACGTTGTATGCGGAGAGGGGAACTAGATGGCGTGCCGTGAGACTTGGTCGTATGGATGAGTTCACAGACACGAACTATTCACGACTGCAAGAAAGGGTGACATGAGGAAGAACGTGCACAACACAAGCGGGGTGGTCCAGCTCCACGGATATGCTAATCAAATCCCGTCACGTTAATGTGTCACGTACGAGGGAAGTGGAAGACGCACGACGCTCCTCGATGTATCCGAGTCGAAACGATTTAATTTCGTTGAAAATTCGCTTCATGAAAGTTCAATGCAAGAAAGAGGTGAGACAGAGACAGCTACCCTCTCATATAATCGGAACCGCATCAGAGTATCCAGGGAACGGGAACCTCAAGGAGGTTAATCATGGATCGAAGAGGCTAATGTGAGAGAATATCGCGAGCGGGACCAAACAAACCAATTCCGCGGACGAGAGACATCTACCAAAGTACAAATCAGCAGCTGAGATAGCACATTAGGAACTAACATATTTAGGAACTAACATATATATCCAGAACATCGGCCCCAAAAGATCGCGTCAGCTAACCGAAGGAAGGACCTTAGCTGGATGTCAACTCATCAGAGCGGCGAAGAAAAGACAAATCTTAGTGAATTGCGACGAGGCTGGCCACACAAACAGCACGCAGCAGTATAATGTACAATACGACGAAGGGTAGAATGGACGGTGTGGCGTACGCGTGCCACGTGGAGCACAACGAGCAGCGGTTGGGGTCCGAAATGGCGAGCAGACGGCGTGGTTTCTGCTCGGGTGAAGCCGGCTGTGGCGAGCGCGTTGGCTTCAATAGTATAAGGTCCGGAAGTGGAACGAATGACCCAGGAATCCGAGGGCCAAAAGGAAGAAGAGTGGGAAGCCAGCGAGCGAGCGAAGGAGGACATGAGAAAGACGGTGAGAGGGGAGAGGGAATGAGGGCTAGAAGGCAAGGACGGCACACATACCAGCCTCAGCAAGCACCTCTGCAAGACTTTCACCCACGGATCCATGATCGCACTCAACGCGCCCTTTCACAAAGCAGACGTGACGAAATTGACGTACAAAACCGTCGACGGCCCATTCCGGGAGACTCTTTGCCGGTCAAAGACTCAAAGACGGCGGTAGCTGGTGCCTGCGGACGGAGTCGCGACTCGCGTGCCACAGAGCAGAGTCTAATGGATAAGCCAGAGCTTAGGATTAGTTGGCAGATCCGCCACACTTCCATACCCGAGTACTCAGTCGAACGTCGACTCGGCGACGCGCTGCATGGTAGCGAAGGACAAAGTGCGTTTGGTCGTCGTGCGCGCTCGGAACATTCCTCTTCTGATCCGTCTTGACAGGTCCACTCCGATCGACTCGTCCTTGCCTCCGACCTTGATCTTCTCCTGCTCGAACAACCTTATTCCTGGTTGCAGCGGAGTCAAATCACTTCTCCGTTTTGGCCGCGATGGTCCTAATGATCGTCTCTGGTCTGGGCTGACTCGCCGCGCGTTTCCCATGAACGAATCGCACGGTACCCAAAACAACCTCAAGCCTGCCAATAGAAAAAACAATTAGGAAGAATTCATGTCACGCAGCGCACCATATTTACACATAGGTCCTCGGTCTGGACTGCCTAGACCAAACCCACCGCTGCAAATAACCCGTGCAACTTTAATCGATCTAGTCATTCACCTGAACTGCTCTGGGCCACCCTGCGGCAAGATGGTGAACGAGTACGCTCATCTTAATATCGGGGCCAAACAGCGGCTCACTACCTTTGGTCTTTGCCAGATTCAATTGCCGGCAAATATTGCGTACAGCTGTACATCCTGTTCTGCTGCGATCCCTTCTTGAGCCCCTGCAATACTTGGTGGGTAAGGGCCGTCATGATGCGCGGCAGTAACGAGTACTTGCTTTTGTTTCACCTTGAACACTGCATGCAGAGAATATATTCTCGTTCTCTTCCCGGGTAATTTTGGCACATGTTAATAGTTAATAGTAACCAATTAAAATGCAGAGACGCCTGAGACCTGCATTAATGAAACTCAATATTTGTGAGAGTGCGAAATTTTGTCTTTTTTTCATGACTTTCCCAGATCCCGATATCTGGCCCAGATGTGCCCTCCAAAGTTTCAACAGTGATGATTTGCTCACGTATAGCAATTCTGCTTGCAGTTTACCAAGGATATTTCCAAACAACGAGCTGTTGTGCTAAATTGCCAGCCCAAACCGAAAGGTTCAGCCATACGAGGCAGTTTGATTTGTGGTTACCAACTGATAGATTTGCTACTACTCGTTAAGCAGCAGGTTAAAGTTTTCGGAAAACTCACTCAGCCAAAAGCAAATCTCTCTCTGATCCTTCTCGAGCCTCAACCTAGTTGAACATTGATGCAACAAGCACGTACTTCTAACCGGTGCCTTATAACCGGAGCACCACTAACTGATGGAATCCTGATAAAACTTTGGAGCCATTGGCCTTAATGCTAAGGGAAAGGGCAGCTTTTGTGTGATCCAGCTCGACGAGCTGAGCATTAACATTTGGTATTGTTGATTGATGCTGGCATCGGCGATATCCGACCGCCTCAGAGTACATAATCCCCATCACAAAATGTGTGTGAAGCTGAGTTGCGATTCTATGGGCGAATTCCCTCCTTATGTTGGCATTTCGTTACCGGTCGCGTCTGCTTTTTTTCTCCCACGCGCGGTTCGTATTTCCTTTCTTCCGGCATATAACTAGGCACTGACATCAAACTCTTTATAAACTTTGCGCGTCTTTACCCTTCCTTCCTTTTTGCAGAAGTGCAAGCTTTATTTCCGGTTACCACCGTCATGTTTCCGCCAGCTTTTGGCTTCCACCGCTTTCATCCGAATTGAAAACATTGTCCAGATTGCGTGCCTTGCACACCTGGCAAGCTCATGGGAGTAGTTATCCTACTGTACATTTTCTTCAAATCGACACGGGGTGTGCATTTCGGAACGGCAATTCTTTTTGCGTGACATCTCAAAGAATTTTGCTATTCAGGAAAGAAAAATTTCGAAACTTCGCCTTTGGGGCGTTTTTCAGGCGATTTTGTGGGCTAAGTGACGGTTTGGAGGTTCGACAGAGGCCCGCGTGACACGTAACTACCTGATTTGGAGGGAAAGCTACAGGACCAGAACATTGTTCCCAACGGCAACCGATATTTTATTGATTGTTGCTTTTCTGTCCAAACGCGACCTTCGCGATCACTGCAACTCGCAGTTCGGTCTTTGGATTGCGACAACGGAGACGAAAAGGAACTTAACACAAATGGAAAGTCGACTTGACAGACAGCACGGAGGTGCGTGTGGGACAGCTAGTACATCCCGATGTTGTCCACGAGAGCATATTGTCTAGCTATGCGCGCGAAAGGAGATTGACCGAAGACGAGACGGGGAACGATGCAGGCGGATGCCTTCCGTGTGCCACCAATTTTATTCTCGCTGCGACTTCCATACTTTGACTTTCGCCTCATATCACGGCAGAAATTCCACCGCGCTGTCGTCGTCCTTGCCCCAAACCTCGTTCTCCGTGAGGCCATGCATTTTCAACACGGCGCTTATGCGTGCGAGAGCCATCCGTATCTGCGCTCCTTCCTTGTCTATCCTGTGCCTCAATTGCTCCACTGCATCAGATTCCATGCGATCACGAAGTAAAATAACCTCGCTCTCATGCACGTCTGCAACATGAGCCATGATAATCCAGCCGATACAATATACGAAGCGCTTACCTTGCATCCTGTTCTCCAACCATTTTTCTTCTCTCTTACCCTGCTCAAACGTGCCTTTCTTCCCCAGACTGCCGTTAAGTGCTTTACCTTCTGAAATAAACTTCAGTGAATGACAAGGGATCGAGGACCCTCAACTTACTACAATGCTTTCTGGCAAGCGTTCCCGCTACCAGCGAAAACACCGTCCACATGACCGAGAGCATGGCAAAGGTTGAAACGAATACGCTGCTCACAGCGGAGCCCAAGGGCTTGAGACGTGGGACGGGTCGAAGGTACTCCAGGAGCGAAACCCGAGTATTATTCTGAAAAGATTCCACGTCCTGCTTCCACTGCGCCATCATCGTGGAGTCAAACTCTGGCTTTTTTCAAGGAATGCTGATCGCCTGAGAACTGCATGATTGTGCTAAATATCGACGGCTATCACAATCGCGGACGATGGATGAAACAGATTTTCGTATGCGATGCTTAGGCTGGAGATGGATATATTCCCCAGTCCACCTTTCGCAAGGAGGTCAGGAATTCCATTGGGCCCTCCGTTAGGCAACTCGTTAAGCCACTCTTTGGCGCCATTTGCAAGAGTGTAGGTGATGATTGGGGGTGTCGACCACCACAAACTGCGTGGGATTTGAAGAACAGGGTGGCGGGTACTTTTCGGCCGCCCCCCCCCCCCACCCCCCCTCCCCCATGGATGGACGGTCAAACTAATATAAACCTGGGTAACATTCTGGTGGCCTGCATCTGGTCCGTTCCTGATACAGTGTATCTGAGCGGGGTGAATGAATTCAACATGGAAAGGGATATTTACCACATCGTGCGAATGAACAGATCTTCCTGGAGAGGAAGGCAAGTATTTGTGAGAATGTTAAATTCGCGACAATAAATCATGTCTCACAATGTCAAGGGCCATCCAATACGGCATATTTCGAATGGATTTCCCTGCATCTGAGTCGAAATCTCTGGCTGCGTCGAGTGAGAATCCCTTCCATGTCAAATAAAAGAGGCTTGGCATGTAGCACGCAACAGTGCCCTGTGAATGCAGTTCAGGAGCCTATTATTCGCAGGAATCATCATTGAACTCACACCAACTTGGATGTTGGTGTCCCAAAACTGAGGCCCAAGCGCGGGAAGGCGGATAAGAAGCAGCTGAAATGTGATATTTTGCCTATGGTATGGATGCCTTAGCAGCTCCGGTGTGGGACGAAGACCGGAAAGACTCACTACGTCGCAGCTGTCAGACAGCGGGTTATTGTTGTACGAGAATGCCGAGACTGGCTTGCTTGTATCGCTACCATTGAATGCTTGAGCAATGGTATAGTTGAGGATATAATCATCGAGCACGATCGTGTCTCCGACATTCAAAACTTGTGGAGTGAAGCTCTCCGTTGGATTCTGGAGGACCGAAGGGACGAGATTGCCCAGGAGGACGGGCGGAAGCGTGTCGTTTGGCCGATATGTAAGTTCCTGAACGATGTTGTATGCAGAGAGAGAAACTATGTGGTGGATCAGAGCCTTGAATGAATCTATACAGAAATCACGAACTATTGACCGCGGCAAGGAAGGGGGAAATGAGAAGAAACGCGCATAGCACGACCGGTGTGGTCCACCTCCACGGGTATGCTATTCAATATTGTCAGCAAAGTGCCAGGTAGGGAGAAACTGGGCGACGGACGACGCTCCTCCGTGTATCCGAGACGAAAGGATTCAATTTCTTTGAAAATTGCCGAAATGTGCATGGGGGGAGAGATTGGGAGGAGGAGGGTGCAGGCGAGAAGAACCTCAGGGAGCGGGAGATGATCAGAGTAACTCGCGCTGTTTATATTCGAGGAACTACACACATACCGATTTAGGATCACAAATGTGGAACGACGCTGTTGAGAATGCATCGCGAGAAAAGAACAAGGAAACCAACTGTTTCAGTAGAAAACATCAGCCAGATGGCAAGCCAATAGTGCGGAGATAGTGGACTGGATTCACACAAAGACTTACATATGACCGGAACCTAGCCTCCACTGAGGTTAGGAAAATCGAAACCATCGGAACTCAGAACAGCGATGAAGATGGCGAACTAGTGGACAGAGAGCACTGCCGCAGCGTGTGATGAACATCAAATTCAACAAGGATATGCATTGCTCACCAATCATTTTCCGGATGCTGCGCAGCTTGGTGGTCTGCCTGCGATGTCATCATTGAGTTGTGGAATGGAGGCTCGGATCTGTGCAAGGGAACGGCGAGCGAGAACGAGGGACATCTGCCAGATCGCGGGTGTGGAGCTGGCACGAGATTCACGCACTAGGTACCCAAGCCCGACCCCCCAAAATAGCGCCTCAGCTGACGCGACAAAATCAGTTCTGGATCATCAGATCAAGAAGAGGCCGAGGGCAATCCTGATTGATCAATACGCCAATGTCGAGTGAAACGCCTCGTGCATTCAATCCTTCATAATCACACCGGAGTTTGCCGAGTTTCGGGCCAACTGAAATATAATCCGAAACGTGAACCGAAATGCAAGGTATCAGATTAGAAAAAAATCCAGCTGAAATTCAATCTGATTCAACTAGTTTCAGTTTGAGTTTCAGTCAGCCTGAAATCAGAGCTGAAATTATTAGATTCAGCTTTAATTTCAGTCGAACTGAATTTCAATCAGAAACTTTGAGTTTCAGACTACATTTCAGTTGACCTGAAAGTTGGCAGTCTTTTCCATGTGTAACATTTGGCTGGAGATTTCCCCTCTAATGATAGGCATGAGTAAAATCCCCAAGTTTCAGGGCAGCTGAAATGCAAACTGAAATCAATTCCAAAATTCAAAGTATCAGATTCAGTTTCGGGTGAGCTGAAATGTGAACTGATTCTACCAGTTTCAGCTCTGATTTCAGCTCACCTGAAACTGAATCTGAAAGTTTGAAAATCAGCACTGATTTCAGCTCAGCTTTTACACAATCTGAAATTTTTGGTTTCAAGTTGCATTTCAGTGGGCCCGAAAGCTGACACTTCCCAGTGTGAATGCAGCACAAGCGCTATGTACCTCAATACCAGATGCCATCGGTGGGAAGAACCAGCAGATGTATTCATCCGCGACACAACCGTTCAGTCTAGTGTTCTCTGGGATGGCGGAGACCGTAGAGCTGGTAGCGGGTTCTCCCTCAACGGGGTGAAAGCTCTTGACGTCGACGTGGCGAAACCAAACTTCGAGAATGCACGGGGATGTCGGCCAGGGAGCCGTTTGATCCTGAATTGGAACATTCCGGATGTTACACCACCTGATGCGAGAAATTGCCCCGAAAGTTCCGTAACTTCCGCTGCAAATTGTTGTTGGTAATGTTAGTTTGCAAGAGAGACTAGGACGCACGACGCCCCTCAGCGTATCCGAGCCTAAGGGATTTAATGCTGCTAAAGATTCCGGTCATGAAGGTCTAGTGCAAGGAAGGGGTGAAGCAGCAACCTCGCCAAGATCGGCTCACGCTTAGCACCCTGTGATGTCAGACGTCTCGTGAGAGTAGCGGGAATAGCTTCAAGCACATCATCTGTTTCAAACGACGGGAGACAGCTCCGAGATATAAAATCAAGAGCTACGAGTCCGGAGATGGCGTATTAAATTTACGCACGCATCAATATATTCGTGGAAGCACGAGCATAAGAATGGCTGCAACAAGAAGTAGACACATCAGACAAGCTCTATATGTTGCATGGGAGATGCGAACCACAAGAGGATAAACCTGCCGCTCAAAAAACCCTTTACATGAGGCACTACCTGTCTATGGTCATAACTGCGAGCCATCGCGAAGCTCTGACTTCAATCATGTTGTCAACCCAGCTGCTTGCCCTTGGAAGGTTGTGGTATGTTGATCATGCACACCAACCGGTGCCCCATCATGAGTGCTTATGTCGTTTATGTACAACGGAAGTAGAGAGTCCCGAGCACGCTTTATTGGAATGTCCCGTATCAGCGGCAGTTGTGAGCCTGCGAGAAGTCTTTCTGACGAAATTATTCCTGTACCTCAACAATTATTCTGGTTGGGAAATTTGTGCATGAAGTCCTGCAGAAATTTTACACTGTACCCATGCGTCGTCCATAAAATAGATGCTGTCTGACCGATCATCGGAGCCGATCAATTCCTGGTCATCGATCAGGCGTGTACTATTAATGTCCGCTGGAATAATATTTCTGTCCTGGCTGATGTATTTTTGTCCTCCGGGCACAGCCCACATGTCATGAGTACAATGTTTTTCTGTCCCCTGCTTGATACATTTCTGTTCGCTGCTTATGAAGATCTGGTCCGGTTCTCCAGGGCTTTTCGTCCATCAGATATGATGATTTCGCTCTGGCGGAATTGATATCCGGTCCCTCGGATCAGGTATTTCGGTCCAGTTGTCGAGACTTTCCGGTCTTGTGAACAAAACCTTTCTGTCCGCTCTTTACATATAAGTTCTGTAGCGCGCTCCGCGGCAGAGCCCACTAACTCAGCCTACTGCCTGCACCATATTTTTTCACAGATCTTTATTGCTTTTATGGAACCGACACCGAATCACTGAGCTGATATCTACACAGGGCATGAGACTCAAATAATGCTAAAAAATTTCAGTTCAGCAAATCTGGCAACCCATAATTCCAGCCCCAAAGTGACATACTGACTTGGAAATTGACCGTTGCGGTTCAAAGTTTGGTTCAGGTTTGAACATCCCAGATTTCAGCCAAATCTTGAACCGAACACTGTATAAGTCCCCAGTTAAGACTACAACAGAACGGCTAAGATTTGGGATCCAAAACAACATATCACCTCTACTAACAGCCATGTTCAGACCAGATGAGATATAACTTTCAGGAGATCCAGGTGTATGCATAGAGACAATATGTGCCCATGTGGATGTGGCAGTATGGATATTTTGGGCAAATGCAGTTGCGGCAGACTTGGACACGTGAATACCTTGAGCAACAGAGGTCTATGGCAGGGGCCTGCTGCACTAGACAAAGAAACAAAGTCAGAATTGTTGTGGTAAGCAGTGCAATGAGGAGAGACCAGCCAAAGAACAATCCCCAGAGAAGTTGTAGCAGCTCCAAGACCAAGGAGGAAATGCACAAAAGGCGAGTTGGAGCTACAAATATGGAGCCAGTTCAACCCAAGGACTAGGTTTGAAGCCGATAAAGCAGCTATGAAAATCTTGCTGACATGCAAAGAAATGGCATCCACAGTGCACTGGAGAGTTCACGACAACCACATGCGGGACAGGGCAGAACAAATGTAAGACACAAGGAAAACACAAGTGAAACCAATATCAAAACTGAGTGGAGACTGGATGCATCTTACTTACTCTGTGATTGCCATATCTTTAGTAATTTCTCCTTTTGGATTCTTGACAATGCCCAATGGAGACGAGGTCCCTGTAGCTCTGAGTTAAGTTCTTTGGCCCAATGAATGAGTTCTCAAACCATATTAGTTGTTTGCTTCGATTTTTAGCATGAGGTGACCTGCTTTTTTTAGGCTGCTTGGGTTTTTATAAAATCCCCCTCAAAAAACGCCTCGGTCATGGGTATATGACTGGTAAAAAGCCATGTGATTGTTCCGAACCATGCCCCGATTTTCTAGGACAATTTCCGCAGTAACCTTTGCTTAGCACAAGGCTCAAATTACCCAGCTCGTGCTAACCAGCATGGTTCTGTGAAATATTGACAAATCTGAGCATTCAGGAGGGTTCTGGAGAATCTCATGTGCATCTCAATGACATATTCATGTCTCTTGGATTTTCTACCCTATATATTGAGCAAAGAACAGCGGGCTGGGTTGTGGAATCGTCTAAATCTGCACAATTTCTACGCAAACACTGACAAATAATGTGAGAAAATACATAGGAGTTCCTTGTGCCATCTGTACATTTCAGACCATGTTCTGCAACTTGCAATTGACCTCCAAGCCTTTAGAATATTCAGCACCCTTCCGCCGTCGACTGCCGAACTCAGTTGATGGCGCATCAAGCTGAGCACGGCTACCGGTCCGACCTTCACCCGAGAGCCGAGCAAGACGCAGTCTGGACTCCGTGCCTCGAGGCCATGACAACCTGATCTCGGGGGAAGCCGTCGTACACGCAATAGAAATGGCTCAACCACCGGGCAAAACCTAGCTCTAGCAATTTGGAAACCACAGGTAAATTCCTCAAAAAAATTCAAAGTGTGTGGAGGACGAAGGACTATGTACTTGACCCCAAATATTGAACAAGCAACCTTGCACAAGGGTGAATTGAGGATTATGACAAAGTACATATGACCATGATCAATGATGGTTGATGGATTTTGCGATCTTCACCCAAAACTTTACCCGATCGCTCCTCAGGACCCACTAACAAGTTAGTGGGCATAAGTTCTGTATCGCGCTTCGCGGCAAAGCCCACTAACTGCTCAGAAGTGCTCTTGTTCGTGGCTAAATTTCATAGAGGTGAAGTCAGTCCAGTTGTGGAGAGCCTGCAAGTTCGACAATTGATGTTTATATAGCAAGGTATGAGTGTTCATATAAAGCGTCTGTCTACGAGAGACTAACAATTGATGACCTGGAATCTTTTGGGGACAACCCAAAGCTTGCTCAGTCGACACTGCCGCGTCGACCAGCTCATTGGGTTGCACGACAAGCCCCTACCGACTCGGAGCTGGGAATCCCGGGGTGATCTTGGAGGGATAGCATCAGAACACAAAACGGAAATGACTCAACAGGTGGCCAGGACTTCACTGCTAATAAATTGTACACCACGCGAAAAGAAGTATTTTTTTCTGAGCAGGGAAAATGTACGGAGTACAAATTCGTGGACTAAGTGTTCTCTGAAAACTAGTGCTGTGATTTTGAACCATGACCAATCTTATATGTCCGATTTTTCACAAGCGTGACCAAACAACGGCTCTGGTGTCATATGTGGAATTGATGCAGGCCCGATTTGGCTGATGCAGGCCAAATCCGTCCTGGAGCACTGCCACCGTCCAAATCCGTCCTGGCCAGGCCCCATTTGGTCTGGCACATTCCCATGGCTCTCCTACAAGGAAGTTTTGATCGTTTTAATTTATTACATGCTCTCAAATTGCCAAAAAAAAAAAAACCAGAAGGTCTCTGGGTGAGTGAAGTCTTACATAGAGTGCCGCAGGCTCGAAATTTTTGTGTTTTTGCTCTGTAATACCATGAAATTAAAATAATTGAATCAACATTGTCTACCTATACATATGAATTATACTATTGGAAACAAGGATCATAGACCCTGAAGTGCCCTGCAATTACATTGTTGAAGGGCGCATACCAGAACAAGTGTTTATTCAATTATTGGTCAGGTTTTTGATGAATAGTTTATTTTGAGCTTATATTGGTCAGTAGGAGACTCCCTGAGCTCGCAGAGTTCATGCATGGTTCAGAAATTCACTCAAATGAATTTCTTTTTCCTCTGGAGAATATGAGTTCTAGATAGCCAGGAAAAAAATCAAACAGTGCTTCAGCTCACCAGATGCCATTCTATTTGTATTATGAAATAATTCAGAATAGCTTTTTCATGTGCTCTGGGAGAATCAGGCTGGAGGGGCTGTTTCATGAACATGCACCACCATTTCTGAATTTATGAGGTCTCAAATGATCTGTGGTTGTAAATAAATCTCATAACAAACCTCTGAGACTGAAAATTCATCAGAATGAATCTAGCAACCTCATAAAATAGAGGATTCAAAGATTTAACTAAGACAAGTCAAGAAGAGTCTGGTATAGAAAAGCAAAAACATCGCAAAAAATTCAAGTTAGAAGTTCTCTAAGATGGAGCCAGTGTTTTCTGGTCTTTCAAATGATTAAGGGAGGAAAAGGAAGAGCTATGGTCCTTGGAGGTGATTAATGAAAAAGGTGTCGCGTCGGGGGTTCGAACCGGGAACCAGACAAAACATATTCAAAATAAAATTACTATGATATCCGTTGTACCAAACAGACATAAGTAGATCTCTTACTGAAAGCTTCACATCTAGCAAGGGACTTTTTGAATATTTTTGAATAGAAAATTTTAGTTCCACATATGACACCAGAGCCCAAACAACTCCGTTTACTGCCAAAAAATTAGCCGATCGCATCTCAGGACCCACTAACAAGTTAGTGGGCATCTCAACAACTACCTGGTCGATTCACTTGATCTCAAGTGGAATTCTGCTCAGATTTAGGGGTACTTTGAAGGAAAAATAGCCATCAGTGTGTACCTCCGCCCACTGATTTACTGTCCTCGAATTTCGGTTCAACTGACCAATGAAGCTGATGAAGTGATACCTTCTTGTTCTGGAATCATTGACCTCCAATTGGCTGAGGTGCTTTAAAACCACTGTCACACCCTCTAGCTCATGTTATTCAGATCTTATTCCAGCCCATACACAAGTGATATTCTATCCAGGCATCATCAATATGTTATCCTGTAGATCATCCGTTTTGGTTCATGTGCCGGGACTTACCGGTCCTCCTAGCAACGGTTTTCTGTCCGCTCTTTACAGATCTCCACAACCACTGGGCAGATTCACTTGATCTTGCATGGCATTCGACTCTTATTGACAAGTATTTTCCTGGAAAAATGACCAGCCATCTGTATCTTTGTAAGATTGCTCAGTATCCCTTGGTTTCCGTGCCAGTTGGTTGGTTTCAGTGGGCCATTCTCTCAGGACACTTACTGTATCATTCATGAGGTATAGGGCCACCAATGAATTCGTTGATGTCAAGGCCTGGCTGGAGTGTGGCCACTGAGGGACGTCCCACTCATCCAGTCCAAAAAATGAATATTTCCGATATCACTGAACTAATTACACGCCCCATTTGCGGAAAGTTCGATTTGCAGACAATAGAGAGCTTGCGGTGGAGCCACCCAGCGCCACCGGGTGGCTCATCAGGCATGCGGTGCTGGGTGGCTATGTGATCTGATGGCTGCTTGGGAACCTGCCTGTTATGGCGTGTATTGGGCGTATAATACCTTGATGAGTGCTGCTGCCTCCTCTACCTATGCAAAAGGCCATTCTCAAGTTCTGTGTCAGCTGTCTGAATGGTGGTTGCTCTCAGAGTTTTTAGAAGAGCTCGAGAAACTAGTGTCGGCACTCTGCCGGTGCTCACGCATGTACAAGACAGTGTTTTTAGAAGCATAGTGCATGTACAAAAGTCAAGAATCAATTTTATCCATGCTGCCGAATCAGCCACCAAGTGACGTAGCCACCCAATACCGCATGCCTGATGAGCCACCTGGTGGCGCTGGGTGGCTCCACCGCAAATTCTCTAATATGTTTATTCACGTTATACCTTCTTATCAAGGATGTACCAGTACTTGAAAGAACTAAATACTGACCATAGTTTCTGCATAAATTCTGTGTTACAATAGCAACACCCTTCGATACTTGGGTGCAAGATACAAAGAATAATATTCACATGCAACTTGTAAGTTCCAGCTTTGGAGATGGAAATAGTATTCTAGTTAAAGATACATGTGGACTATCATGTTTCTTGTACACAGAAGAGGTTCGTTTTATTCGAGGTTGAATTTCTATTTTGAGCAGAGACATCACTGCGATCAATGTTACCCCAAAAAAGCTGTCCGCTAGAAGTCGAGAAAATATTTTTTTTGAGGGCTCAGATTGTCAGCGGAACATCCCTAGCGGTCCCTCCGAGCTCAGGAAGCCAAGGGATGCTGTCCTCGTAAAGGCCGGACATGTCTGCGATGGTGGGGACAGAACCGTTGTGCCAGGGATAAAATAGTCATGTCGGATGACATTATATAGTTTCGCATCAATCTTGCTGCTTTTTGTCGTCTAGGGTCCACCCTGGGGCACGCGAAAGCCTGTGAGATCTGGGCCATGGGGTTGAGATGGCAGAGAGTGGTCCAGGGGTGATGGTGTATTTTCACTTTCGTTGTACACCGGGATAATCCCTGGAAACCGGTGTTCGTGATTCGGACCGTGCCGTGTAATGCTACCTACCTACCCGAACCTTCGCCGCAGAAACACCGGCTCAGCTGAAGCAAAGGAGAAGAATCAAAGTTCATAGCAGTAGTGAAGAAGGCGAACTAATGAACAGAGAGTGCTGTTGTAGCGTGTTGAGTGCCACCCGTGAACCCCGAGTTCAACGAGACATGGCTGTGCCACTGTGTTGTCGGTCTGAGTAATCATCGAGTTCTCGGATCCTGAAATATCGACGTCGTGAGAGTGTACGGCGAGTCAGAACGAAACCAACTGTTTGGGTGGATGGAAGAGATCGAATATCAGAAATCCAAAGGTACGAGTGCGGGGATAGCATACTTGATTTATCGCAGTCCTCGCCCAGAAATACCGCCTCAGATGGCGCAACGAATGACGAAAAGATGGAAAGCAACGCTGATTGAGTGTCGTCAGCAATCATCAACAAAATCGACTGAAGTATTGGTTATCCCAGACCGGATTATTGGAGCTCCATATCATCAAAGAGGTCAACCACGTCTGTATTCGGATACCTCGGAAACCGAAACAAAGGGGTTGAAATTCGTATTGATGGTGAGCGTTGGCATGCACGGATGGACAAAGAGAACACCAGAGAGAATCCGCAAATTGCCCAGTTGCTTCCGCCTTATATGTCGCATAGATGAGGTCATTCATTGACTGTTCAGCATACAGCGGGGATGAAAATGCTACTGTTTTCTATACTTTGCAGCAGAAAATTTCAGCGCGAGAGCAGACACGACCAAGGGAATGCTAACCGAGACAGTCTCCATGGCATGCGGGCGCACGTTCACAGAAGCGAACGGGAGACGCATGTAGCTGCACACGGGATCATCAGATCCGCCTACGAATCGTGATGGTAAAATCAGACCTTTCCTTGGTATCGTGTCGAGGTCGGTATTATTATTACTCGTATATTAAGCAGATGTCCTGATTTTGTGTGTACATGTTTACACTCTTCTTTTCTCCCACATTGCGCCAATTCCCGAAGATGGAGTTGTTTATTTTCGGAGGAGCGTTCATCTAGCGCTCAGATCTATTCCTCGGCATCAAATCATTAGTTATCTCTATTTGGTTTCGACGGAGCGCTCGCCAGCGCTTGCCTTTTGTTTTCGAGTCCCTTCTCTCGGACATCAATTCCCATTTTCAGGCAACCACATGCTCATGGAATGTGCGCACAACATCCGCACAAAAGGAAACCTGTGTATTCGCACCATCAGTTGTTCGTTCTTCCCCCCATCATGCTCCCACCTCCAACGACCTTCCCCTCACTCCGGAACGGGCGCACGTCCTTCTGTTATCGCAAGCTTGAATCTGCTCACAACGTTCTCAAGACGTCAATCCGAAGAACCATTGCTATACATTCAAGCTCGAAGCCGTTCGCAAGCTCCTCAAAACATCAACGTGAACGCCCCTGACCAACTGCTGGTATTCATTTGCTCAAGCTTGATATCTCGCAAGGTCTTCAACATATCAATCCGAGGGCTACTGAGCAACCGTTGGTATTCATTCATCCAAATACCGTCAAGCTTCTGCAAAATTCACTAGCAAATGCTCCTCAAGGCCACATCTCATTCTGCTGGCCACATTCTGTACCTTCCCTGTCTCCTTCAATCGTAAACCGCCTCCAGTCGGCAAATACCACGAGCAGTTCAACGTAATTTTTTTTCTGCCGCCGCATCGAAGCAATCCAGGGATGTAACAGGTCCATGTTCAAGCTGCCTGACGTGTTGAAACCGCTGACGCCAGCCGCCACAACGCCTGGGTTTTCGTTGCAGGTTTGAAACTATGTGTTCTTTCTCTAATGACAACCCACAGCTCCCCCCTTTTAGCCCTGTTCTATGGTATGTGTGCACCCGCGGTTTTCTTTTTGAGTCTTGCTGACGTTTGCTCGAAGTCACCGGATGCAACTGAAATTATTTCCCGACTTCGATCCCGCAACCACTGCGGACGCCTCTGGTAAGTCTTTGAATCCCTGTCTCTGTAAATTTGAGCTCGAGTTCAGAATGCCACAGCAAGACGTGTTCAACGGGCGCGACTTTTTACTGGCGATTCAGCAACTCATTGCAATTCGACTAGGCTTTGAACCACGGATTGCAAGAGAGTTCAGGCTGTTCAAGTTCGTGATGTTTCAGGATGTCGTTACGCTGTCGAAGTTTCTCTGGCGATACTGACTGTGAGTCATACTATTAATTCGTCCTCTTTTGTTGATCATTTCTCCCCCTTTTCCATAGGTACAATGCTTTATGGCTGACCTCTCATCGTCATGGGCTTTCCTGGAACTTTGGGGAATAGCGTGGAAGGTAAGTCCTCCCTTATAATTTACAGTTCGCTGAATGCGCTTGAGCCCTCCAATTTTCTAGGTGGTGTCCGCTCATATTTCGTCTTCCTCAGAGTGCCATGCAGATGTACAGTTCTTTTTTGTGCTCCCGGTACGACCACTCTGCTGATACCTCTCACTCAGGCTGGTGCAACGATACTCAAACTTTGCTTCAATTTCTGCATTTCTCGCTAGCAGCAGTCGCTAATCCGGTTTCGTATTTGTTTACATGCTGATCCACTTCCAGAGCCATCCCTTCATTGTTTCGAAAACATTCTCGATGTTTCCGATGATAAGTCCCAACCAAATTCGTTCAACTTTGTACTAGCAACCTGATGGACGTATCAGGGATATTCTCGATTCCTCACAGGTCCTTGGCGTAGTGGGGGTTGAGTTGAATTTCTACTGTTGCATCACACATGTCGAGTTATCATTGCGTTATCAACGGTGGCCTCGTCATAGTCTAATTGTGCTATTACGTAGTGCAGAATATATGCTCGGTTTTCAGACACTTCCTATTGCATGCGTCTGCACTCCTGCCGGAGCGAAGCGAAGGCAAATCTTGTAGAGGTTGATTATCTGACAAGCTGTCGTTTACGAAGCAAGAACATTTTTTATTTTTGAGGGCCTGATGAGAGAAACCTTAACACAGCGTCGGACGCTGAAGTGGCGACCGCAGAAGCGTGCAAACGGAAGGTCATGGTGGGCGGAGGCAAGTCCTGCCGTGTCATCGTTGAATGGGGAAAGCGCCTCGAGACCCAAACCCCACATATACCTCCAGGAGAGTGGCGACATAAGCGCCGTAGATGAGCAGCAAGGGTGCGAGAACCGCTTTTATTGCGTACACTTGGGACGGGTTAAGCGCCTGCGGTTGATTTGCTTGTGGGTTGTGTCAGAGAGCGTTGCATATCAAAGAGCGGGAAGCCGAGAACGATGGGAAGCAGAATTAGGTCTGGGAGGCGTCGGCGCATGGGCGTGGAAGGCGGCGCGGAGGAATAATCAACAATCATGAAATGAGACGCGCACCTCGGATAATATCCCCCTACATCGTGTACGCGCTCATACTCCGAAAGATCAAGTGCTGCGAGGGTTGCGAGTGAATCAAATTCCTGCGTACGGTGAGATTAGCTGAGAAATCAGAGCGTGCAACGACAATGATGACAGACTATGTTTCACAGGTGTTCAGCCATTCGTTGAATCGTGGCGCTCGAAAAATGAGAACGATGTCGCGACGAGAACGTTGAGAAGATGCAGGGAGGGAAAGATTCAAGGGAGCGCGAATATTAATCATAGGAGTCGGCACATAGAACTAGAAGAGCGCGCTTGAGAGAGCACTTCCCTGCATACGAGACTCAATGCAAGGAAAGAAAGGGGCAAGCCATCTCGAGAGAAGCGACGGGCCAGAGAAGCGCTTGACTCGGGGGTCGGAGTCGGGAAGTGCCAGAGGCGAGAGGTCGAGTGGAAAGAAAGAAAGAAAGTAAAGGTTTCGGAAGGGAGAAAGGAAGCAAGCAAAGATCTCGAAAGAGAGAAACGAAGGAAGCGAAGGTCTCCTTGCGCGCACTCGGAAATTCTAACTCCATTGAACGCGGACCTAGGAGGAAAGAAAAACGGGCACACCCTCGAGCGTCAACGAAGACGAAGACAAACACGAAAGAATGGAAAAGCAAAGCAGTGGGGAATCCCCTCAAGTTGAATGAGAGCGCCTGCATCTGGAAACCGTAAATGTGTGAAAGAAACAACGCACGCACCTTGTCTGCTCAAGCTGCACCCCACTCTGGCATGATACGGGAGGGCTGCGTGCGGAAACATTGGGGGTGCGAGAGGGATGCCGGGGGGATGAGCGCCTGAGGGTTAGGTTGACTATGACTGTCAATAAATGAGAGGAATCAAGCAGGAGGGAGCGTTTTCATAGGGTGAACGGGTTCAGTGCGGGCGAGGGAAGGGAGAAGACGAGGGAGAGCCGGGCGTTGGATTGCTTCTTGAAAGCACAGAAAACTCCAAACATTGAAATAGCACAGGAAAACGACGCGCGACACACCTCGGACACCCTCCCCAAACTGAATTTCGTCTCCTTGAGGCGGCGCACGACGGGGTGCACGGCTCGCCATCCTGGAACCGGACGCCGGTGTGCGCGTGATTTGGGTCAAGTCGGCTGTGGCAAGGGCGTTAGTTTTGATATCACAGCCAGCCAAGCACGAGTGTACGAAGTTAAAACGAACAAGGATGAGGAAGGGAGCAAAAAGAAAGCGGAGAGGGAGGGAGGGAAAGCGAGATAGCAAAAACGGAAAGGTGGCAGGCAAGGAGGAAGAAAGAGCGAGCGAGCGAGAGGGGAGAGGGGAAGAGCGGTGGAGAGACAGGAGAAGACAGTAATAAAGAGAAAAGCAACAAGGAAGAGGAACGAGGAGGACAGCCCACGTATCCTCCGCACGAAGTCCACTCACACATCCTATCCACCATGGCGCTCGACCTCGCTTTCACAAAGTAGACGTGGCGAAATTGACGCGTCAAGCATTGACGGCCCATTCCAGCGAGGTGGTGTACCAGATCCAGAGAATAGATACCTCGACATATCGACATTTGGGCGACTCCTTGAGGTCTGACGGTCGTAGATGATGCTAGCCGGCAGCTGGGGACCGAGTCGCGTGGCACAGCAGAGTCGAATGGCACAGCGAGGGTTGAGATTAGCTAGCATCTACTGCACGGTACGAAAACGGAAACACGCAGTTGAACGTCGACAAGACTCACAGCTGGATGGTGGGAGAGGACAAAGGGGTTTGATCCGCGCGCTCGGTACATTCCGTGCTCTGTATGACGGTTCGTTTGTACAAATATTAATTTCCGCGGCGCGCGTCCGATTTTTGCGCGCGCTCTCACAATTTGCGCGCGCGCTCCCAGAATTTGTGCGCACATGAGGTAGAAGCATAAAATACCTCAACTACACTACACGGCTGTATCTACGGGGGCATGCAAGCCGGACGGTGGATGGCACTTCCACATCGCCGGCTGTGTCAAGTACGCTGCGTGCATTCCAATAACTACTGCTGAGCAAAATCGAGGGGTTGGGGATTTCGGATGAAGCCCGTAAGATGAGAGCGATAGAAGCATGGCGCGGAGCCGGTAAGCTGGACGATGCTGCGTCCGGGCAAGGCGCCAAGCGGCGGGGGTTGCGGGAGGAAAGCGACGCGTGGCAAGCCGTAACAAGCACAGCCACGACTTGGCGACGGTCCGGGCTGTCGATCAGCATGTCAGACAGATTCTATCACACCGATCAACAAATTTCACAACGCCACGTCGACACAAGAGTCGGATGGCAGTCGGATACAACTCGGACACACCCGCCACTTGCCCGCCTTCTCTTGCCTCTCATTTCCCGGCCTCCTTCAACGGCCTTCTGAGGTCCATTGACTCTGATGTACTCTGTCGCCTCTAACGTGCTCTGGGTTGGCTTAAGTCGGAGAGAAGTAATCGAGCGCCCAGGGAAAAAGCAAAACGCGTCCTGGTGAGCCAAACCAGCTCTTTTTTCAGCTTTTCCCACCTACCTCTCTACCATACTTACGTGGACCACTCGTGTTTCTCCATGACGGTTCGTTTGTACAAATAAACATTTACGCGCGCGCGTCCGATTTTGCGCGCGCGCTGTCAAATTCCGCGCGCGCGCTGGGTCAGTGAATTCAATATGTCTCATTTTAATAGCCAAGTGCATTTGTAACAATTCCCAACTCTCGCTGAAGCTGACTCGTTCCCCACAATGTATCCAGATTCAGATCCCACTAATCGCGAAGAAAAAAGAGATGTCACACAGTCACGCTGAAGCTCGACATTCAAGCCGTCGACGACAGCAGGTAGCAGACAGAAGATAATATTGCCTAGAATATTGCGAGCCTATTGCGAGCCTACTAAGAATGAATGGAGTGAGACTCGGTCTCTAGGTAAGTAAAGACTGTAAAATAAGAAGGAGCGTCGATTTTTTAAGTATCGAAAGATATTGGAGAATATGAAGAAACGTGTAAGGAATAGTAGACAACTGCTGTACTGTAAGGAGGAGTGAAACGAATAGAGTACGGTGAGAATTTCGAGACTGATCAAGGAGGGTGATGTGCGTGGCCAAGTTAGTATTCGACGACTGCCGTACTGTAAGGACTCAGGAGGGGTGAAACGAGATAGAGTACGATAAGAATTTCGAGGCTGATCAAAGAGGGTAGCGAGTAGCTAAATGAAGATTAGACGACTGCTGTACTGTAAGGAGGGGTGAAATGAGATAGAGTACGACGAGAATTTCGAGGCTGATCAAGGAGGGTGGTGAGTAGCCAAATTAGCGAGTAGACTAAACACTCTTCCGCAGACGTTTCCACGGGTTATTTGCGGGACGCTCGGGGGACCTGAAGCCGCTACTCTCCAAGAGAGCTGTGTCGAAAGTGCGCTTCAGGCTGATCTCGCGATAATTGCCGAATTCATTGAATGCCTCCATGGCCGCCGTTTCGTCTGCATAATCTGCACCGGTCCGCTGGGACGAAGATAGTCGGGTGTATGAAGAGGAGGACGAGGACGAGCTCGCAGCGGAGGTGCTCGCAGTATTGGATCCAGAAGAACGGGATGGATGGGTAGTGGATTTCAGACTGGAGGGAAGGCCGAAAGGGGCAACAGGTGGGGCTGCAAACGTCGAGGAGGTCGAGGGAACTGGGTGAGAGGAAAATGTCAACGATGGAGCTGTAACCGAGCTCGCAGGCACAGCAGGAAATGTGAAGGAGGTCCCTGAGGTTATGTCGATGTCGGTGCCACTGTTGGACGCAGGCTTGGCGGGAACTGCCAAAGATGAGCCTGAGGTAAAGACAGACGGCCCAGCAACTGTCAAAGAGGACCCCGAGGCCACGCCAGTGGAGGTGCTGCTGTCGGATGTGGTCCCAGAGCTACTCAGAATGGCAGCAGCTGCGGAAGGTGCCGAAAGGGTCGGGCTTAACAACGAGGTCGGGAAGTCGACGTCAGAATCGGAGTCGGTTTCTAAGAAGAGCTGGCTGGGCTCTGGCCATCCCCCACATAAACAAGGATAACAGAACGAAAAACACAAGAACGTACTCGATTCCGTCTCGTGCTTCAGCTCGTCAAATTTACCTTTTCCTGTACTGGCAAAAGGACCTATTTCGAATCAATATCGCAAAGAGAAAGAGAATAATGGGTCGTACTTGGACCTTGGGTTCCAACCTCGGCTTTGACCTTGACTGGGGTGAGGTGCTGAAGGGCTTTCGAGCTCGAACCTGACAGCACTTAGCCATGAGTCGAGATGGGTTACAGCTGCAGATACCTTCACCTGCGTCCGACAAGACTTCAATGGCTTCGTCTGTGGCACTGGCAGCCTTGCGAGTGGCCTGACGAGTTCCATAGAGCGGCTTTGGCTTGGGCCGCTCAGCCTTGGCTTGGGCCGCTCAGCCTTGGCTTTGGCTTTAGCTTTTCCCTTGGATTTCGGCTTCTCTTCGAAGTCGGTGTCGCTCAAGGGGTCGTCCCACCGGTTGTTACTCCAGATCTTAGAAGGAACATTGAATCGGAGAACTAAGATGCGATGAATGTGACGACTCGGAAAGAAGAAAGAATAAACTGACCAAAATAGATCGTTGTCAGCTCAGCTCGCTTGCCTTTCCCACTCTTAATCGTCTCAAGATCCCTTCCAGTAATAGGGCCTTTCTTCTTGAACACCTTCAAGCGACCATGGTCAGCAACAAGGGGGACCAACATGATCTCTCCCTCCTCGACGTCATAGGTGTTCTCCAAGTAGTCGTAAATCTTGGGGATCAACGGTTTCACCCATTTCTGCTCGATGTGCTCCGCAGACCAGGACTCGCAAAACTCGAGATATCCGCCCCTCCCGTTGTCACTTTATGACCAGACCGCCGTCCTTCAGCTGCTGTTGTTTAAGGACATTGGGAACAACTCCGACGCCTATTTCTTTAATGTCGTCGGCAGCGTCTGAAGCTTCGGAATCGCCCTGGAAAGACTTTAGCAATCTATTGAGGACTGATCTTTCAATGTACTCACCAAGATTGCATCGGGGATAAAGACTATGTCCCCGACTAAATGAGATTTATCTGCGGGCTTCTTTGTCGACCCAGACTTGTTTTTTTTCTGCAAACATTATGGGAACAAAGCACGGCAGATGAAAAGCAGACGAACTATGTACTTGGTAGGCCCTCCACGGCTTTTGCTGTCTTCAACAACTTTTCTGAACCCGGCATTGGATTCCTTTCGAGCCTCATCGTCCAGCGAGAGCCCCAAGTGGCGAATTTTATCCACCTGGGGCTTGAGGTGTGCCATTAAATCGGCAATGCCTTCCGCCTTAGGGGGGTCTGACGGGGGATGGCAGCTTTCCCAATGCTCGCAGTCACGACAAACTCGGGGCCCAGGTTGGGGATTCTCTTGGGGTATATAGCGTGGACACTGGCACTCGGAGGTGCGGCCGTCAGCGAGCGAAGTTTTGTGCAGGCACATGTTAGAGGTAGAAGGAAGGAAAAGTGGTGCGACAACATGTCTGCTTTTTTATACCCGATTTGTTTGCTGACATTCCGACCCAGCGGATGCGAAGATCTTTTCGCGATCTACTGTACAGTTTTATACTTGAAAAAATTATAATTCTGCTTCTACCATTATTCGAGTCATCAAGTCAAGTCCCTGTGCCCATAATAACGCGCGTGGCCACCAGAGGTCCAACGGTAGAACCACTGAGATCCTCTTCCCTCCCCGACCAAGGTGAATGGATTCGCGAGCGGGATAAGTATCCAAATCAAGGTCAAATCCATCTGGACAGCTTCAAGTCCAGTGTAAAATATGCGTTCCAGCTCTGGACTAAAGGGCGAGCCATGGGCAGGTACGCCTACGGGGTCGTGCCGCACATCAGGTCTCTGGTCAGCTGCGATCATGTCGTCAACATCCTCCCATTCCTCGTCTATATCTTCTTCCACCCCATAATATTCTTCGAGCACAGTTGGATGCACACTGGGTTGATCCTCATCTACCCCGTGTTCAGTCTCGCTGATAAAACGGATATCCTGGAATATTTGGTCAACCTTGAATCACGAAGGGGGAAAGAAATTATACCGCAGGCGACTGTCCTTTGTTTCGTGTCCCACCAAGTGGATGGAGATTCCAAGTCGCCTGGAAGTCTTGACAATCATAATTTATATCATCAAGGAAAAGCCGATGAAGGAGCCACAGGTGGTCTGCAGATGTAGGTCGCAACCTGTGATTCGTTCGAGTCCCGTGAAGAAAGCACGCCATCGTCGAGCAAATTGTGTTCCGACCTCGACCCACAAGCGTTCAATGCGAGTGTTCCGAGTGGATCTAGGAGAATTCTGGTGAGATTGGCTTTAATCCATATTTTTTCACTTACGATCCCCACATAAAAGAGGCACGATTCATGCCGCGATGCTTGATCATCCATACAGACACCTCGATCACCACGCATGCGGGAGGGGACTCCGTACTTCTGGATTGCGGCCAGAAACAGGTTCAGTACCGTGTTTGCGCTGTTGTTGGTACTAGCACGAAGGGCTATCACCTACGACAGAAAATATTAAACATATCCCAGGATGACATGAGGTGGCGTACTGTTCGACAATATCCATCGACAATGCCATGGATTACAATACCCCAGCGTATCAACTTGTGATGACCATCCAGATGCCAAAGGTAATTTGAGTGGGGTACGGAATACCTCTGGCGATCGACAGCTTGGTGATTGCGCAGGACACTTCCTAAGTGGTCGATGCGCCGCATAGAGCCTCGTACACGGTGTCGCTGGATTTTGAGCCTATGCCTCCGAAGAAATCCTATGATATAGCTCACTCCTGAGGTCGGCTTCCTGGCTTTGAAGGTTTTGACCAGAAGATCAAGGTCTACGTCTGACAGCGTACTGAGGCGCCGGTAGACGCCGTATTTAATGAGGTATGCACGTAGTGTATGTCGGTGAACCCCTGCCAGATCTGCAAGCTTGCTAAGAGTGATACGTCGGCCAGGTGCTACCGCAGCCTCGAGCCATTCAGCCGAAAGTTCCTTTCGTGGCCGCCCGCGTTTTCCAGTGTGTCGAATCTTGACAATGGAAGGCTTCTTCAGCTTGGGTATATTTCTGGAAAACTGTTGAGTCAGCTTATATCTTTTGAAGGCCCTCAGTGCGTACACATTCTCGATCGCAGCAGCGGAGACCTCCAATTCCAAAATTAAGCCCGCCAGTGCGGTAGCAGATTCATCGAGCCATTGAGGATTCAGCACTTCAACTTCCATGGCTTCCAGAATGGGTAGGATTCTGTTTAACAGCTTTTCTGAATGTAATCGGAGTCTATGACACTCGTTGTCCCCGGCGTTGAGTGCCTCGAATGCGTATTGGTATGCGTCATGGAGGATAGCATAGGCCTGCAGTACATTCGGAGACCAGACGCCGCCGTCAAAGTGCATAGGAAGAGGAGGAAATTCGGCAGGGAGAGTGCTCATGGTCGATTTTGAAAAGAAAATCTCCGGACAGACTATGATTGACAAACAAACAGTACGTGTTTTTTTTTCGGCTTGCTCCTTCATGTCGGCCTTGTCTCAACCTACTCCCAACGCCGTTTCACAGGTCCGTGACGAGAGATACTATTTTGAGGACGGTGGTGTGGTTTTTCTTGTACGACTGACGTTTATTGCTTTGATTTACTCTGAGTCTGACGCATTGCAATTTTAGTGCGAAAACAAGTTGTACAAAGTCCACAAGACTCGTCTTACCTTGAAGTCGGAATTTTTTAAAGACCTATTTGAGGTGCCCCAAAATAAAGATACTGTAGTCGATGGCCAGGACGACTACCATCCTGTCAATTTGAATGAAAGCGGTATCAGAGACCTCGATTTCCGACACTTACTAGTATTTTTATATGACCAGTGAGCTCTGCACGATGTTCACCTTTCGTTTACTGAGCTTTGGCTGTTATTTCACAGAGACGAGCTTCCCAACCCGACACCGCTTCAATTTTTCTTCAGTGTACTTCATCTCTCGATGTTGTGGCGAATTCAATCTCGAGTCAATTATGTTACAGCTCACCTTCCCACCCACGCCGACTTCTCGCCTGCTATCCAACTGAAGCTCTCCCGGCAGTATAGCCTCGAGGGCTGGACCGAACCTGCTTTCCGCACCCTTATGCAGCATCAGGAAAAAGCCGAATGCTATGAAGCGCAAGTGGCGGTTATAATGGTCTTTGATGGTCTCTGATGGTCTATCAAATTTCCAGCCGGCTATTGATGTCTATGATGGACTTTTTCGGTCTATTGGTTCGGGAGGGGTACTATAACTGACTTCAGGGCATATAAGCTTTCTACAAACAGCTATTATTATTGGTATTTCTCTATGTAGAATAATACATTATGAATGGATTGTTGTTCCCTAGGTCCCCTGCAGATATGTGGTTCGAACTTATTCAGTACCAGCGCAGATTCAAACCTCCCATTTCTGTAATCTGTCTGATTGTGGTGGGTACTACAGTAAGTGGGTGTCTGTCAGAGGCGGGTGTTTGGCAGCACGACGGCAGCAGTACAACTTGAAGTCGTTGACTCGTTCGACAAGTGACCCGAGGCGAGTATGATACCGAGCAAGTACCGAGACTCCAGCAGACTTGATCGCCGATCAGCATTCAAGATGTCAGCCTGCCAATAACAAAGCCATGTCGCCACTTCTCTTTCTCCCCCCACTCTCTCCCCTCTGTACAGAATTCACATTCATGACCTCCAAGCTCCTGCTTTGTCCCAAGCTTCAAGATCTCAAATTTATTGCAACTCATCCTCTATTGCTGTGCTGATCAAGATTTTCATCGCTGACGAAGTCCTCAAGAGTCCTCTACAAGTAACTCAAGTTATCTCAAGTCAACTCTGAAGCGCAAATTTACAAGTCAATGCAAATACTTCATTTCATTCTGGTCCCTCAAGTCCAATAGCTTGCTCTCGTGGATTACTCGGGTCGCTGTCAAATGTCGCTCGGGTCACTGGCGGAGTTTTCGCCTCATGGTCTTTACTCTGGTTGTTTTTCGTCCTCCACCGATTGTGCCGAAGGATTCAAGTTTATCAAACACCTTCATCGGTCCAAGTGTTCATATAATCAAGCTCTGGCTTCCTCCCTTTCCTCAGTGTCGACTACGGTCCACGTAGCAGCGTGGGAGCTTGAGTCTGCTAATTTGTTCATTAACTGTTGTCTCCCCTTTGTACTATCATTTTAATATATTTTTTCTGCCATTTTTACATGTTCTGAGCGCATGAAAAATACGAGGAAATCAAGCATCACTACTATTAGGGCTACTTGGATTACAATGACTATGTGGTTATGATAGCACTCAGCATGTCTATGATTGTCTATGGGGCGAAACACCGGGGTCCCAATAGACAGCCCTCTGCTATGGTGACTTTTACATCTCATTTGGTCTATCTGGGTCTATGATGCGATTTTGGTTTTTCCTGATGAGCGTCCCCTTGCCGAGATTACGCTCACCGATGCAGAGCATATAGGTGTCGGGACCTACTATCAGCTCGTCCAGCTGAAGTGCAAGGTGGCTGACCACAAAGCCACACTTGCCTTTTGCCCGACAGATGTCAATCATTCCTTCAGCTGCCTCGACGAGAACCTCTGCTCCCGGATCTGGGAGTCATTCTGGTGGGGAGGTTATGCGAAGCAGTTGCTTCACCCAGACAACAAAAAATCACCCGCATCGATACTTCTCGAGCTCGACTCGACGAAGGGGCTTCTTGCCGAGATGAACAAGCTTTGTCTTCAAAACACCTTGGAGACTATTTGGGAGCACAACCCATTCAACGAGGAACAGGAGCTGGGAGACGAGGCATACAAGGAGCTTTGCGTGTGGATGAATACCTTGTAGTTGGTGTCTTGATTTCTTCATACAATACTCAATGGATTTTTGGATTTGAATTACTTTGGATGATTATACGTTGAGGATATATGTACAAGATACTAGGAGCATTAGCGTCGGCACGGCGCGACACCCGGATAAGTATGCCTACATACAAATATAATGCGTATTAGCACAAACGCCACCGCCATGCCAGCACCGTCGCATGCGCACGTCGGAATTTGGATTCTTGAAGCACTCAAAATCATCCTTGAGGATAGCGAGACCCTTTCCACTTTTGACGATGTCCTGGATGTCTTGGGTGAATATTAAGGCTGCAAGACAATAACTAGACCCACCAGAACAGCCTCAAGCATCGGCACCAGCGCTTTACATGACGAGGAATCCGCTAGTTGAGGTGTAGTGCCCACCAGGGCCATCCATTTATTCGAGAGCGAGCCGGGCAGAAAGTCGCATCACATGGTGACGGAGGTCTCAATCACAGCTGCGACCATATCCTTGTTGGTTGGTATGGTCTTAGGGATTGTCTGCGTCCGTCTTGACAGTGACGGTGGCATTAACCGCTCGGCGCGCAGGTATAAGCAAAGGATCGAAGATGACGAAGTATGTGTCGCTGTCCAGGTCCCTTCCGGTTGTCAGCACAGCGAAAATAAGCAAAGGGTTACGCACCTGCCGCCCATGCGATCCGGCTCACTTCGAGCGCCAACTGATCGAAAGAGTGAATTCATGGAGTAGATGAAGATAGGTCATGATATTGCCGATACTTACAATTCGTTGAGTGTTTCAGCTCAGGTCTGTTAACTGCTTTGAGAACTCGTATACCTAGTAGAGAATATTGATGAGGATGGAAAGTGGCAAAGATCAACGTACGTACCATCGGGATCGTACGCGGGATTCCTCATGGCAACTGGGCCCACCTTTGGTCGGCTCATTGATGTAAATCTCACCTTCCTTGAGGACGCCACAGTGGTCCACAACCCCCAGGAAATACGCAGAACACTTTCAATAGTGAGCATTACCAGTTTCTGACCAAAAATCCAAATCCAGCGATATTAAGTTTGCGGAGTTTATCTCGAATGGTATTTTGAAAATGCGGGAGCTGGCTAGCGAGATAAGGTTTGTTACTGTCATGGCCAGCGAGCAGCATCTCGTAAACTGCAAAAAGAACGAGTAAGACGATGATGCTGCGCCAGCTGAGGTACGTACGGTCGTGTCTTGACGGAAGCTATCAGCTTCAGCGTCGACTTCCCCATCTACACAGTCCGGAGCCCTTTCGCGATCGACTGTGATCCTGTCGATGTCATCGAGTTGTGCCTGAAGCAGCCCTCGAACACCTGCGGACAGTTACATCGCAAAGAGAAATCATCAAAGGTTGAAGCATACCGATATAGAGGACCACCAAGAGTGAATGAATTGTTCATTGAGACGACCAGATTTGGGGGGTCGGGAGACATTTTGGATTTCCAACGGGATCAGTCGTCCATCGTTAGACTTGACCATCGACTGACGGTACGCGACCTTTACCCTTGACATCCGCTGATACGGTCGAACAGGCCATCGGGACAGCGGGTGAGAATGCCTTTGATGCCTCCTAGCTGAATTTGGAACACCGGGGCCGTCCGTTCCGCCCGGCAGCTGATATCTCCTGAGCAAACGTCAACAAATGAAACACGTGAACGTGTGTTTCATGCCACGTCACTCTCTCCTCCCACCTCGCTCCCACCACTCGTCGTTCGGAGTTGTTCCTGTTGAAGAATCATGCCTCAGAGTTCAAGTTGAAACAGTCTGCTCTGGGTCTCTGCTCCTGGGTCTCTGAACCCATGAGTTCAAATGCGTACCGCAGGTATGTCGAAGATACTGTTTTTCCTGTTTCTGTGCTGACTTTTTCTTTGTTTCGTCTGTCAATCAATCGTCAAACATCCCCCGTTCAGCTGTATGGGACCTATGCACACACTTTGGCACGCACCAGATCGTTCGGATTTGACGGATTCAGCGATTTTAGGCGGGCTTGTAATCTATATTAAAGGTGCGGAGTTTTTTTTTTTTGCACCTTCAGTTCTGTGTTTTCACTCTTGCTATCTTTGTTTTCAGGTATTCTGCAACCCAGAGGACGTTCCACTGCGCATGGCGCAAGAGTTGACCTGGCTCTTGAGCCTGCTGGTGGATTTCCAGTTTTCGTCGTTATTTATTTTTATAGTATTTTACTTAATTAAATACCATATGTACGAATATTTTGCACGCAGCGCAGACCAGAGCGCGCGCGCAAATTTTGGGAGCGCGCGCAAAATCGGACAAGCGCGCGTAAATAAATATTTGTACAAACGAACCGTCATAGATAGTCGTTGGCGCCGCATACGCGCACGACGGAAGGGGCCCGAGCGCTACAATGCTGGCTCAGGAATTGACGCAGCCCCAGGCGATTTGCCTGCGGCCATGGGATCAAAAAGCGGAAAACGAGGAATGGATGTAAGAGACAATAAGACGGACCTGCTCATGGACCTCGGGCCCATGCGCGCTGCATCGTGCTTAACGGCCTCGTTCTTCGACTCACCCGACTGTTTGTTCAACTTCCGATCCATGTTCCAATGGTGTCCGAATCAGCAGGCCACTCTGGTCTAGCAGCCTTAGATTTCATCACACCGTAGGTCCTGGAGTGAAATCAGACAGCTATATAGTTTGTAAATAAAGGACTGAATCCACGCACAGACACACACCCGCCCTACGGCGAGCTCGAAGTCCAAGTTGTTGGCTTGTTGAAACGAATTCAAATGCGCATTTACAACGGAAAACAAAAGGCGCAAGATTCTGAAGCTGCTCGTGTCGAAATCAATTAATTCCACAAGAGTCTCGACTTGGGCTCAACAGTGACAAAAAACTGAACTCGAAGCACCAACGGGCCGGCCCGTTAAGGGCCGTGTTCGTGCCATGCTGGAGTCATCTCCGGGTCTTTCCGAGCCACCTTCTCTCTGCCCGCACGCCGAGCATGAATCAAAATCCCATACCGCTTGTCGCAAACTTGGTCGCGAACGCGCCGTCACTCACCCCCAGTAATGGCAATACTGATAACTCGGTGGATGATGGCTCTGCCACTGGTGTCGACGATGCAGTCGTGAGCCCCAATGTCTTACCTGTTTCTGTATACTTGATTCCTTTAAGGAAACCCCTTGCCCGTGCGGAGAGGGAATGTTCACACGTGCTCATATACTCGAGAAGCACGAGAAGAGCTGCCTATTTAGCTACCACGTCGGCCCCAAGCAAATCCAGGGGGTGTTGTTTCGCATGAAAAACGACCTCCAGTTTCGTTGCATCTGCAACGAACGCTTTGCGCTCAAAGCCGATGTCCTCACCCATATTATGGACATCGAGCAAGGACTCCACCCCGGACATGGACACTCATACACTTCTGCACGAATAGCGAAAATGTCGTAAAATTCGCAATAACACAAAATATCCTTAGCATCTAGAATTCAGTTCGTTTCGTATCTCCAACTCCTGATAACCACTGACCATGCATATGAAACCTACCTGTGTTCGCTGTGACGTTGACGGCTGCGATGCCTATGCGCACAGTTTTTAAAAAAAAAAATCTTCCTCGCTCTCCCTTATTTTGCCCTCGAGAGCTAACGCGCTAACGTCTCCAGCAGTGCGCCATGCGTACCGTTTCCGCGTCCTACACCTCCTTCCGTTACCGCACATACCCCGGGTCACGACCCCGACGTGATCCGCGCCTGCTCAGGCACCTTGCCCTCCTACGCTTCGACAACGGTGACGCGGCACGACGACAGCGGCAGGACGTTACTCCACTTCTTCTCACGATCCTTCTCCGCCTCTGTGCAACATGACGACAGCGGTACGATACCGTCGCATCTCCCTCCCACGTCTACTGCAGTATCTCCACACGGTCCTCAATTTCTGCTGGCGCGGAGGTGGAAGAGTACACTCTGCGCACTGTCGAGCTCGAGAACGATAAGGCAGGTTCGAGTGCGGGTTGGAGAGACGGGCGTGCGCCACATGCGTGTAGAGGATGTCGTGGGGTAAGATGGGCTTTCTGCTTTGTCAATCTGGTACGTACCTTCGCTGGGCAATTGTATTTGGTATTTATACTCGTTCAAGGCAGGAATTCGGTCAAGAACGACGTGCCGCGTACCAAGGCTACTGCCTGTGCCTCTCCCTTCCAGCATCCACCAACACTATACACTACCTATAATAGTTACGCACAGAACTAAATACCATCTGCATCGCGTGCCATGCTGTCTAATATGCACCCAGCGCTAGCAAGAAGTTGTGCTTGAGTTGTGCATTTATCTGCAGACAATATAAGAATGACGCAGGTCAGATGAAGTTCCAGGAAAATGAGACCCTATTAGATAAATGGCGTGCAACCGTGGAAGGGGGTAGATGGAGCCGGTGTGGCAGTTGATGCACGCTCCGCCAAGAGCGGACACATGTATTCTCACTCGAAGACATCGACGTGCCTCCGGATCAAGAGACTTCAACCAGACATCGAGAGGGGAACTGGAGTACATTTCTGTCAGCAGCTGAATTAAACTGATTCGAACCGTGAATCCTCGGAGCATAGTTTCAGCGTTTAGTGATACATCGAAGGATCCTGAAATGACCCTCAATGATCAACATGGAAGGAATAATTATATTGATATAATATATGAAGAACTACGTGCACCACTGATTTCACGCGGCTAATTCACAAAGATTTCTTTGTGAATCCATATCGTAACTTCAGAGGCCATAGTTTCGGCCTTTCAGCTTGGATTTAGCAGACGTATATCGAGGGGATTAGTATAAAAATTAGACGTACCATGCGCGCGGCGATGGATCATGTACCGTAGCTTCGCCAAATTTTCGGTCTTTCAGACTTTTAAATTTGAAGTCAGCGGTCAATATACTGTACTTTTTCATTCAATTCGACAGTCACACGTCACGCACCTGTGTCGATGCCGAATTTTGGTCGAGATCACGCGTCACGCGGCCCTTTGTCGAACCTCCAGGCGGTCACGCAGGTTCTAAAATGGTGGAACAGGTGCAAAAAAGACGAAATTTTTGGTTCGGATGTTGAAAATTTTCAGATGTCACTCAAGGATTTGGCAGTTGTTGAAATGTCGAATTGCTCAAATAGGTCACGCGTCACACCCCATGTCGATTTGAACGAAAAAGTACAGTACTTCCACATATTTCGTACCATATAGATACCCTACCTGTTGCTGTCTGTACTCCATCTCATTTCGTATATCCGCATATCTGTGTCTGTTGTCAAAATTTTAAATACACTGACTTGCTTTGGACTTGCTCTCTCCGTACCTCTACAACGCACTCATCCAACCCAACTCCGCGGGTCTTTCAATGGAGCTTTTGTGTTGCATTCGTACAGACAGTGGTGTCTGTTACTTCCTCATAATAATCATACTTAGTAGACATTCCACATTGGCAGCGGTATAGTGGTTTGGCTGAAAAAGGCAATCCTCCTTCTATAATCGGACATCCTCAAACAAATTCAATGCATCACGTGCGTCATTCGGAACGCATCGTATCAGTATTATATCGAGTATTTATCCTTGTGATTGCCCAAGGAAGACGTGGATATCCGACGCGGACACCCAACTGCAGTTGTACTGACTCACCTCACACCGAAAAGAATATGTCGGCGGCGCAATTCTGGGCTGAGAGATTCTCATGATCCATGCAAGGTTGTCTCAACTCAGCTCAAACGCAGAATGAAGTCTTGCAACTTTCTTTTTTTCATGCATTCATTTTTACGTGCGTACGTATAGTTCTGAGTCATAGGTACCTATCGCGCGCCTGGCGCCGCTTGGCGCGCCCAAGAAAGTGCGTATCTGCATCGGCCGGGGGGAATAGTTATTTGGATTGGGTGCAGCAAGACAGCAACCAACCAAATACACAGCGCTCATCGATAGGAAAGTCATGAGACTGTCCCATGATCTGAGGCCTGGTACTGACACGCAAACTAGCTATTCATTCTGGTACATGAAACTAGTCCACATCCACCATTTTATCTATCCGTCCCACTCGTCTGAATACTGAGTCCATAGCTCTAATGAATTTCTCGCTAAATGTTAAATGGGTCCAATGAGTCGGATGTCCTTGAATAGCGTCTAGATCAAATATGCAGAAAACTGTCTCGCCGTTTTCGACGACTCGGAAAGACGTCGTCGAATCGGGTTTCGGCAAAATTTCCCGATTTCCGAACTTTGCAGCCCAAACTGGTACATTCAGTCCGGCGGAAAACACTTCCAAATCTGATTATTCCGGCAAGTCATTCGATTTTTGTGGATATGTTTTTTTTTTCTGGCTGCACTTTCAGCTCTACTCATTTTGAAGCCAAAATCATTCCATAGATGTGACACTGCTTTGGGTGCGGCAACGGCGATGACGAGCGCGGCCGGCGCTTGCACGGACAGAATGTAAAAAGTTTGACAGGCCATCATAGCTGCTTTTCGAGAGCCAAAGATGACTCCCACCCGTTCCGTGGCGGTACATTTGGTGAGAGCTCAGCGTGATCAAGAGAATGGCAAATCACACAGTCAAGTCGCGCCCGGCAGCGGCTCTCCGCACCTGCACCTCATTCACTATGTTTATTGGTTTGAAATATCTGGATGAGCCTTTTCGTGAGCGATAAACCTATAGGCATCTGAATTACATAGATACAGCTGAAAGGTGCACTTTCCACGATGATCTTCAATCTCTGAGATGCACAAAGGTAACCGTTAATGTTAAATTGGTCTCTGTACACTGGTAAGTGACGAAGACTAACAACTTACGCCTAACTACGACATAAATTTGACTAGCCAACGTCATGTTTTCCGTTCTGGTGTGCCTGGGCTCGAAGGATCCAATGATATAGTATTTCAGTGTCAATATCCTAACTGGCTCGCTTTCGTTCTATGTCGCAGTCTCAATCCATATCATGACGGACAGAATGCGGGCGTTGGAGTGTGAGTGAACATCGCCGGGATCGCCGAAACCATTCCCACGGTTCCACCGTCTCATTCGCCTCAGCCATAACTCTCGAATTGGTCTTGTTTTAATGCCATTGCATCCTAGGGTTCCTTACAATTTCAAACAATGGAACATCACGGAGAAGTTTTGCCTCAGTTGGGATTTGATCAGCGGAAGATACGACAAGATTGTGATGCAATGCTCGACGGCTTATCCCATCATCCATTGACAATTAACCGCCACCGGAGCTCAGAAACACCGGCTCTCGTGAGGTGTAGACTGGCAATGTCGCTGCTGCCTCTGCCCTTATACCGGTACCACATTACAATGATCTGAGAAAAAGTGATTGCTCTGGATATCTGACAACGGCGTCTCTGTGCAAATCTTCCTGGTAATAAATTTGTGGATAGTCCAATAGTTTTGCACTGGTGTTAACTCTGTATTTTGTGGGCGTCGAAATATATTTCGTAGGAATCACTGGTTTCCCCGCAAAATGAACTCAGTGATTGGCGGATGCGTTTTCTGTGCCACAAGCCCTGTGTTTATTGCAGACAAGGTGGTCGGCGGCCTGCGGCCGCCTCCCCCTTTTTTCGGTAGGGGCAAGGTCCGTGATGATCTGACCGGATATAAAGGTTGCACCTCCGAAAACGGCAAGAAGACGCCCAGTTTTTATAAAGAGGTTGAAGGGCGGAAATCACCGAAATATGCATCCGATTAAATTTCCATTTTGACCGTGATGCATATCATACGATAGTGTGGACAACGGAAAGTCTAATGGCCTGGAGCAAAAAAAAATCTATTATACAAAAGACGGGGAACGTGTCCCCTGTACACAAGACAACATAAACAACGGGACAACCTGATTGGCTGCTGAACGGTCAGCTGCTGATGTCTTCTGTGTACGCGTACCTGCTTCGGCGTCCTCTGTCATGGCTCAGCGCGTTCAGCTGCGTCGACTGCTTCCCAAGCCGGCTTCTCAAGCTCAGCAAGAAGTTTTAGTCCCTCGGGTATGTGTTAATGACATCACAGTGTTTCTAACACCGCTCATTTTCGGGTAGCTGTCGTCTGATGTAGCGGCGCTGCCACTCTCGGAGTGCGTATTGCATTAACATGACTTCTGGTGGTTGATATGGCATCTAGGACATCACAACCTCAGGCTATCAAGCCCGGTCGCCGCTCATTGGGTCAGAAACGGCGCCGAGAACGGGAAGCTCAGGAAAATGCCAAGCCAGCGGTGTGGCACCGTAGGGAGAGTCATCGGGATAGGATGCAGCGTATGTACGGGAATTACAATTATCATTGACACTGCTGTAATTTCATGATGTGTAACTTTATTGTTGTAGTCCTTGAGATTCAACTACTGGGACATTGATGCATGACACGGGGACACAAGGAGCCAACCGCAGGTTGGTGACGAATGTCCTAAATTTCTACAACTACTGGTATTGTCTCAAAGACAACAATTTCAATGTTACTGGTATATGAATGGAACTGTGACATGACACGGGGACACGAGGAACCAACCGCAGGTTGGTGACGAGTGTCCTTAAAAATTCAATGACAACAATGATTCAGATAATTATTTCATGTATTGACTGGAAAGAACTAGGGGGTATGGGCCGTCGCGATGCGCGGCGTTTACGATGAACTTAAACAGGGCAACAGATATTCATTGGCGGTAGTACTCAGACTACCGTGACTATGGTGATGTCCTGGGCCAGCGGCTGAAGGGGTATATAAGTGCCGATCCTGCCGAGACTTCTCGCGGTGTTTTGACGTTTTTCCTCCTTTGTTTTAGCCACCACGTACCGTACATTCCATACAACCTTGTTGACACAAATGAGAGAATGAGCTCATCTAAGAAAGATATCCATCCATCCCAATATGACAATGGTGCTTGGCCCACGAAGGCATTAAGGTCTTGAGGCCCATCGTGGCGAGCAATTGCTTCTCAGCTCGGCGGCAGCGATGGTTTCGGATGTCTAGCTCAAAGCGGTCAGCCATAGCTCGCCAGGTGGCTTTCGTGCAGAAAAGGGGCATCGCTCGTAACCACGTACGGTCACAGCAAATGCGTGGGACCCAGTTTCTGTCCAATGTCATGACGTACAATATAAAACATAGTGCTGCAAGTTGATCCAGAAGACAGTAGACAATGCGCATGACGGCGAAAAAAGGCACAGCGGCCGTGGGTGAAACATCTGGTACTTTCAAATATAGGTACGGCTTCAGACAGCCTTCGCCCTTGTAGGGCAGGTAGAGACGACATTATGTTGTTCGGCTCGTAGAAAGTTCTCAGACTTTCCACTTGAATTCGTTCAGGGCTTCTCGAGCCAGAGGAGATCGTCCATAAGGGTCACGACCCAAAGATTGGCCAAGTAGGCTGGTCAAAAATGGAATTGTACCAGTAAAATTGTGAGCACAATGAGGCGAAAACGCATGGTGGTGATAGTATGGGTTTAAGTGTTAAAGACAGGGGTAGTAGCTAGGCGTAGTGTTTCGATCGAGTGCTAAAGACCGAAAGAAGTGGTGAGACTGATCGATACTAAATGTCGCAGGGTTAGTGGATCCAACCGATTGCTAGAGTAAAGAGTGCAACACACAAGACGTCGCCAGAAAAAAGACACAGGGCGTGGATGGCTCAGACGTAGCCGGTGAAACCGAGATCTCGGACCTTGCTCGATCAAGTTGGGTTGACGTTTGAAAAGACGATCGTTGGCAGCCGATTGAGAGCACTTGGACAAAAAGTTAACTCGTATGTTGGAACCGTCTGCAAGCAAACACCTTGAGAATAAAAGCCAATGTTATATGAATCCAGAATACCTTGAGGAAGCCTGGACGGAAGTAAGTGGGTCGCAAGGGACATTTGACGAAGGTGATCGACGATCAGTCAAAAGGACGACGTCGAGGAGTACTGGATGACAGCAGGCAACGCGGCGATAAAGGCTGCACCTCCCTAAAAGGCAAGTAAGGTCTGAGTGATGCGATCATGGAATCATGAGGAGACGCTTACTCTGGGCTGCGAAATGTCTACGGAGTGTGCTACGGACAGATTTATATCCCATCCGGATAGTTTCCGTTGGAGCAACACGTCGAACGACAGTCCCAGAAATGATAGATATAGGCGGTAAAGTGAATTAAATCGGTTGAACGAACTGCGGAATGTATATCAGATGTGACGGCTTGTATAAAAATCCAAGACAAGAACGAGGAGGTAGTGCATTACTATTCCGACTCTCTTGCTAAAATCCAGGTCGACACACGGAGTATTGGAAGAGAACGAAGGAAAGTGGATTCTGTTACATAATATTTTCTCAGTACAGCCACTATTTCAATCAGTTTCGCGTTGTGATGTTTCGGGAGAAGGATGGCCCGGCTAATGAAAATTCGTAATTCAATCACAAAAACCTTATGTTTTATTATACAGCCACTAACTTCATTACATCGTAAAAGCGGGACAGCGAGTGGAGAGGTCGACAAAATGGCCGTGCACGATTATTAAGAACGATGACATAAAGTTCATCGTAAACTAGACTTTGAGTTTCCCAACCACTGAACCAAATATTTCCGTAGCGAAGCACGGGTCTCTGCTAGTATACTTATATCCGATTCTCGAAGCGGCCTACCGCTTCGGTTAAAGTAGAACTCGACCGACACGGGGTACCCGGGTATTGAGTGCTACATTGCTACACCTCGTGTCGGAAGCGGGGCCAGAGTGCTGATAGCGGAGTTTCGGACAGATGGGCATAATTTCACAAGTTCACGTACCTCTGTCCTAACTACGACGTCGACTTGCTTGAGCCACTCAGTCTTGTTCAGATGAAAACTCTGTTGGTTTCACTCAGTAATCCGAGGATCTTTTTTTAACGTCCGACTAGTGACTCGGGGTCTTGTCACTTCCCGGGATGCGACTTTCATGGGTCACTCGGTCGCCACATGAGGCAGGTCCACGCTACTTCGTACATCATAACCTTGGGCGAGAAGAGTCCATGCCTTTTCTATCTTCAAAATAACGAGCTTACCTGTTTTTAGCATTCGATGTTCGTCGACGAACTGACGATAATATATTGAGATGCCCATGGCA